>JADMNL010000023.1:206930000-208130000 GCA_016271365.2 Neoceratodus forsteri | reverse complement strand
CCTCTGACATGAAGTATTTGACTTGGAAGGCTTTATTCCTTATCATTAATACCATGGCCAGGCATGAACTACAGGCCATGGTTCATGCCCTCCCCCACCCCTTTTTCTGGTGTTTCACATGGACATGATGGTTTTACACACTCTACCCACATTCTTTCCTAAAGAGCTGTCTAATTCCAGAATAAATCAGTTCGTTGGTTTACCAGTATTCTTCTCTTCACTGCTGAACCAGGGTAAAGTGCTGTTGCACTCTTTGGACATCCACAGGATCTTTTGGTACTGCCTAGACAGTACCAAGGGCTGTGCCCAGTCAGCTCAGCCATTTATCTCCTTTGACCCTGGCACCAGGGGGTAAATCCATTTCCAAACAGTGCCTCTCCAACTGGATCTCCTCCTGCATCATGTCCTGCTACAGGCAGGCAGGCAGGACCTGTCAGGTGCCCTTACAGGTCATGGCAGCCTCAGTGACCTGTTTTTGTCCTGTTCCAGCCACTGATATTTGCACGGCTACTACAAGGCATCGAATTCACACAACCCCTGCCTTTGTGCTACCTCTAGCACCATGTCCAGTGAGGAGATGGGGGCAATAACCTCAAGAAAGAGGGGTAAAATGCATGTTTTTTCTAACCCGGAGCCACCCCCTGTGCTGTTTTACAGTCCCTAAACTTGTTTTTCCCCACACCCCTGACACCATGTCCCACTGAGATGCCATCTATAACAGTCTCTGTGCTACCCCAGTGAAACTGCTCTGTCCATGCTACCTGTGCCCCTTCAGGGGAGACTGCATACTTCTGTTTCCTTTTACTTGGCACAGCGACAGTGCATCCCTTTCTGCCTGTTACCTTTGTCTGCTGGTCTAGCACCCACTGTGTGGGCCACCCATCACATTCTCCTCACCTTCACTCCAGGGCTAAATGGAGCCACCCTAAACATCATTATTGTTGCATTTTCTGCTGAAATTGTAGTATAAACTCTGTACCATTGAGTGATAATAGTTCCATGTGATAATGGCAATCGCCGTCAGGGCGAGTGTATATCTCCAAAGATCAGTTTCGTCAATGTACACTCCCGATGTACAGCAAAAGGGCACCAGTGACTTTTTTTTATGGGCGGACTGTGCCCTCCCTGCACCCCCCCTACTAAAGGATTCTCAGTTCCAGGGGGGTACATGTTGGGGGGGCTGCAAATCCAAAAAAAAAACAGCCAGGCGCAACAAACCTAATACATCCCCAGAATTAAATGCGGCACCCTAGCAACCTTAGCCTGCCACCCACCCACCAAGCCACAGAACCAGCTCAGCAGCCCACCACCACACTACACCTCAGAAACCCTCTCTCCCCTCCCCTTCCACCCATTACATGGTGTGCTCACTCTCTCCCCGCACGTGTACATATAGCGACATCCTGTCACTATATCCGCGGACCCCCCCATCCGGTCACCCTCCCTGCCCGGTAGCCCTGTGGACAGGTGCCGCAATTGAGTTGCCCTTTTTGAAAGCGCTGAATCACGGTCGCCATTGTCTTGGGCTACCGTAATAACACTGGCTATATGGCATGGCTCTTTAGGCATAACGTGCAAAAAGAGGCGAGCTCTACAAAAAAACTGGGGCCATTTCCAAAGTAGCAAAAAAACAGATACAATTAAAACACCACCAGGAATCAGTAAAGAAAATTGTTTTTTTTTCCAAAGCATGGAGTGTACAAAAAAAAACAAACTCTTGAGACCACGAGCCCCAATTGGCAGTCTTTGATAAAGCCCACTTCATGGCCGAAACAGTAGGCTACCAGTTTATTAGCAGTACACCCTTCAATTGGGGCTCAGGAGTCCTTTTTTGTACAACACTACACAACATTGGAATAAAACAAGTTTCTTCTCTAATTCCTGTAAGTGTTTTAATTGCATCACCAACCCAGTGGTGGATCGGGTTGGTGGGGGAAGAAAGGGGTGGCCACACCCCCATTGTAACTACTAGTAATTAGCTTCTTTAGTTTTTAAAACACTTATGGATTTGGGAGATGGTATTGTTGTTTACTGAACTGTAAATGAACGTGGTGCTTTAAGTTTCAGAGAGCATCTTCCTTTGAAAGAGGGAGTTAATTAAACAGCACACTGGAGCTTTATTTAGTCCATCTAAAAATAATGGATGTTGAATGCAGACAGTGCATTGTAGCTATCAGGTAATTAGGGTCTTTTAATAACTAAATACAATCAGATCAGGTAGATAAATTAATTCATGATTTGATTGGTGGCAGCGTGCCGGGACCCACTTTAAATGGAAGGTGGTATCTGGATACAACTTGACCCCACGAGAAAGTCCATGAGATTTGGCTGAAGCGCTGGGGCATTTTTACATGCATGTCTTTCCATGAGTATTATGCTAAAATAAAGAGTTTCATGTGCATCTAAAGTCTGCATCTTTTCTGAGTGCAGCCAGTAATATTTTGTTTCAGTTGATATGCAGTCAAGACAGTAGGCCTTGTAACACCACAAGACCAAAGGCAGCACATCCACGGGAAAGGATGTCAACTGTAGTGTTTAGTTAAAGAGTGTGCAGTGCTCCATGTGGCAGCAGAACATGTGAGCTGCAGAAACAGTCTGAAAGCAAGCAACAAAAGCATCCATACCACATGAAGAGTGACCACGGACAGCACCAGGAAGTTCCTTACCATGCTTCCTATAACAAAATTCAGTACAGTTAGCCAGCCATTTGGATAGGCATTGTTTAGACACAGGGGCACCCTCTTTCCCAGGGGTGAATGAAACAAAAAGCTGAAAGGATGTTTGCAGTCCTTAGTGCAATCAAGATAGAAATGCAGTGTTCTACAGTATGTGCATCAACCGTGCGGAGCAAGGCCTCACCTTTGTTAGCATTCTCAAGGTAATACACAGGAAGGTGTATGGTCTGATTTAATATAAAACCAGACACCACCTTAGGTAGAAAACAATGATTGGTCCACAAAGACACTAACCTGGTGTAAAATCAAATAAGGAGGCTCATGCATCAGGTCCTGAAGCTCGGAAGTCCTTCGAGAAGAAGTCATAGCAACCAAAAACAGCATTTTCCATGAAAGGAAACACATCTCACAGGTCTCAGCAGGCTCAGATTGAGCCAGAGTCAATTTCTTAGGTACGATATTCAGGTCCCAAGACAGAATCAGTTTATGAATTGGGGGACACGTGCAGAATACCATTTAAAAATGTATCAAACACTTCTAGTTGTGTCACCGTATGCCCATCAATATAGTCATAGAAAGCAGAAATGGAAGACAAGTGCATCTTAATGTAAGAGTACCTCAGACTAGAGTCAGACAGAGACAAAAGCTAGTCCAGTACAGTATCAACAGGACATACAAATGGGTCTTCTAAAGGGAAAGGACACTATATGGAGATGTGCTTTCATTTCCAAGAATATATGTGTCTAGCGGAAGGCTTTCAAGATGCAAACAAGGCACCAGCCACCTCTGATGAATCCCAAAATGAGCAATGGCTACTTCTTCTGGAGCTAGGCATGCAGATGCAGAGTCCACTTGTCCGGATAGACCAGGGACATCTGAGCCTGCGACAGCAGACTGTGCCAAAGGGGAAGCTGAACGGGAGGCTTCACCACCAGATGCTGCAGAAACAGAAACCAAATCTGGAAAGACCAGAAGGGAGTCACTAGCCTTAGGATAGCATGTTCTGACTGCAGTTTATGCAGAACCCTTTGAATTAGAGGGATCAGAGGAAAGGCATAAAGGAACCTCCCTTTTCAGGACAGGGAGAACAAATCTCATCAAAAAACTCCATGACCTGGAGCAAGCAGAAACATGTTAGTTTTGTGGTGTGTATGGGGACACAAAAAGGTCCAGTTCTGGATGACCAAATCATGTGAAGAGGTAATTTATCATGGAGGTCAGCAGTTCCCATATGTGTATCAAGGACTGAGACCTGCTGAACCTGCAAATGAAAACAGTGCTCACATTAAATCCTGGTGCTATCAAAGGCAGATACTAAGAAGAGAGAAATGATAGCACTCTCAGACCGGGGGATGCTGACACTTATTTTATTGTAATTCCATTATGTTCCATTATACCTCCACCACCACAAGTATATTACATGTTAGAATCAGAAGCAAAAAACCATGGTGCTTTCGAGGCTCAACCAGCCGCTTCATCAGGGGGAAAGCTGGGACACTTCTCTACCCCGGTTTTTAAACCCTCCTATGATTTATTACTTAACTCATTCACTCCACATGAGCCCTTTCAGAGTTCCTATACTTGTGTCCTGTATACTCTTAACACTACATCCTGGGCCTTTCTAAGCAAAATCAAGCCATAATAAGCATGCCACAAACGAATGCGAATACCTCATGAACCATAAGTGCTACACATGAGGTACGAGTGGCTAAGTTGTTCAGCACAAAATTATCTTTCCCATGGTGTTATGCAATTAATTAAAAGCAATTTCTTTTTATTTTCTATACTAGTCAAAATAGCGAAAAACATTTTTTTTTGCAATAAAAATGCAACGTTAACCATTTTTGGTAGGAAAATAACATATCAACACCAAATTAAACATCCATACATTAGATGTAAGTACACAAGTAATTTTGTACTAAAAAGCAATTTTTGTAATTTAAAACATGTATTTTCCCCATTTTATTTAAGGTGTCTAGATGAGGCTTGAAGGACAAATGTCGACCATGCACACCATACCATGAACAAATGCAAATAAGGGAAAGGAAAGGGAATGTTGTTTAACAAGGAGTAGCACACTAAGCCGAAGCTTGTTTCCAGATGTGACCTGGGAACATAAGGAGGTTAAATAACTTGCTCAGGATCACACATCATGCACCTAGGCAGCTGTGGGATTCAAACCCAGGTCTCCAGATCTGCAGCTCAGAGCCTTAACCCACTGCGCCATACTGCCTCCATAATAACTCCTAAAGTATATGTGATACACACAAAGTATCAGTGGCAAAGTTGTTCAGCACAAAATTGCCTTTCTAATTGTGCTATGCAGTCAGTTCTAATAAATTCAGTTTGCAAGTAATACAGAGAAATAGTGCTGACGACCTGAGAAGTGTCCTGGGCAAAGAAGTCTTTAGCTGCTGACTGAAGTCGTTGTGGGAGACTGAGGGGATGATTTAGCTGCCAACTACAGGCATTTCCTTGAGGTAGTGTGTTAATAAGTCAATTTACTTTAGTTTTAACCAGTCAGAAATGTACAATTTTATGCCTGAATTATCTCACATTTTAAGGTTGAAAACCATGGAGAGGAGTGTCCCAGCCATCCATATCATCCTGTTACTGATATAAATTAAATTCCATAATGAGAGAACTCCTGTACCAAACTGCATATTATGCACACCATATAGATTGGGAAAAACACTTAGCTTGCTGTGCCTAAAAGAAGAAAAACATACCTATTGCTATAAATGTGTGTTAAAGTCAATGTCATTTGATAAAGCTCCACATGGAGGCAGTGGTCCTGGTAAAATGCGGGCTGGGGTAACTGTTCTAAATTAATAGGTAACAAATATTGCAGGCATGACCAGCAGAAATTTGGCAATTTTTTCTTATAAAATTGCAGAGCCAATTTAGGTTTTGCTATTCCTTGTCCAGCAATACGCTTCACCATTGGGGTGGTTATGGGCACTCCAAAAAATGCCTATATAGTCTGGTTGCTAAACAGAGTTAAAAATACTCCAGATTACAAAACAAATGTGCCTGAAATTACTAAAGACTAGACAACCAGATTACCATGTGCCAAACTCCATTCTGCAGCATAGGTTCGCACAGGTCCTGCTCAGACACAACCAGGACCTCACAAAAATCTATTTGATAAACTTATACTTTCTGATATTCCACAAGTCATCTGAAAGAATCACAAGAAAAATGGACAAAAAAAAAGGAGATCTAAACCTCAATATACTTTTAATTAAAGGGAGTTAAATCCAATTCTTCATTCAAACCCTACAGTGATAATGCCTTTAACTCATAGATCCACTTGCATTCTTTCCATAACAAATCTCTTTGTCTGTCACCTTTCCAGGGGAAGGGGGTACCCAATCCAAATCCTGAAATTTAAACACTTTTGGATTATCATTATGGTTTGCATGGCAGTGCCTAACCACAGGGCTAGCATGGCGATTGTTGGCAATCAGTCAGAAATATTCTTGTATTCTTTCTTTTTAAAATCTTGTTGTCATGCCTGCATATAGCTGTCCACATTGGTACCACAGTATGTAAACCACATACTTAGTTGTACAGGTAATCAGGTGTTGTATTTTTATAACCTAAGCCAAAGCAGTGTGCAAAAAAACATTTGATTTATTAGCATAACAACAGATACTACATCTAAAACATGGAAAAAAGCCCCATGGCATGGGCGGTAACTAAGTGCCCCTTTGCTCTGTATTCTCCACTCTAATACAAACTTAGTCAATTTCTAACTGCATTGATATTGCATTAAATCCTGTTATCTACCTGTAACCCTTTGTATTTTTTCTCAATCTTATCTTCAAATGTCACTATGTGCCCATCTGCCGTTATTGCAATCTGCTTCCTTGTTAACAACAAAGTCGTCCTACTGATGGCACCTCTTTATTTTACCTTTTGATTGTACCAACTGTAACAATTTCTTACTCTTAAGATCTTATGTATGTAACTGTCTCAACATCATTGTAAATGTACTTTGCAAATGTCCTTTTATTGTAACTATATGTTCACTCCTGACATGGGACCTTTGTAAAAGAGTCTCTGGCTCAAAGGTATTGTAATTCCGAGAAATAAATAAATAAATACATAAATAAATAAATAAAGTAAAATGATTAGAACCCAAACTATCTGCCAAGTTTTTCCCCCTCAAAAATGTGATTCGTGGTGGTTCTCTACTGATGTCATCTAAATCCTGGTCTGCTGTCAGAATTGGCCAGTATTGCAGAATAATGTTTAATACTGTAAGAATAATTATTGATTTCCATGACAAATGTAATTTTATTGCCATCCTGAGTATTGTTCACAGAACTACCAGACAGCAAAGTTTCCCTTGTTCTATTGGATGATTTCTCCACAGCGTGGTTCAGAATATCACGTCTGTAACCTTTATGTTGAAATCTGTTATATAACTCTCTTGTTTATTAATGCTTTGTTCATATGAACAATTCCATTTCAACCGTAAAGTTGCCCCCATATGGGACATACTGAACCTCATACTGTATCTCGGATGTGCACTTTAATTGTGTTAAACTGAATTACCAGCCATGACTTTTTTGTAACCCTCTGTATTGATTTGTTTGTCCATTTTGTCTCTTTAATAATAGGCAAGGCAAGGCACATTTTATTTATATAGTGCTCTATCCAGGGACTCAGAGCATTTTACAGTAAAAACAACCCCAATAATAAAATCAGAAAATATTTTAAATAAAACTAAAAGCTTTATCAAAAAGGAAAGTTTTTAAAGAGCCTCCACTGAGCTGGGTACATTTTTTTTTTTTTTTTAGTTATTTAACCAGGTGAGACACACTAAGCTGAAAGCTTTTTTACAGGCGCAACCTGGGAGCACAGGGAAGCTAAGTGACTTACTTATGGTCACACAGTATGCAAGTGGAAGCTGTGGGATTCAAACCCAGGTCTGGTCTGCTGGCTGTCACCAGATTTGCAGCTCAGAGCCTTAAACCACTGCGCAATACATGTATATAAGGTGGAAGACAGTTTCACAAAGATGGTGCAGTAGTACCAAAAGCTCTATCACCCGATCTCTTAGGGCGAGAGGAGGGTACAACAAGCAAGCCAGCCTCGGCAGAGCATAGAGGGCGGAGAGGTCTATATGGTACCAGGAACTCTTTAAGGTAGATAGGTCCTGAACCACATAGGGCCTTGTAAGTTAACAAGCATATCTTTAAGGTGATATGCGAACTCACAGGCAGTCAGTGCAGAGCATGCAGAACAGGAGTGACAGTCCAAATAATGTCTTTTATGCTTGTCAAAAGTGGCTGTAAACTATAAACCAACATCATTTTCATTTAAATATCTAACGAACTCCGGTATCAGACCTTCTGGACTGAGACCTGCTGAGCCTGTCTGTCAAGACATTTTGGACACCTGGGAGAAACACCGCCTACAGATGAAGGTCTTGAGGCATTGCCCAGTACCGCATTCTCATTGCTTCCCTGCACAGTGTATAAGCATAAGTACACCTTGTTTGTTTATGCAGTCCATGACACAGACATTGTCTGTCCAAATCAGCAAGGGACTGGGGCTGAGGTGTTCCTGGAAGGCCTGTAGTCCAAATAGAATAGCCCACACCTCCAGAGCATTGATACTGGAGATCAAGTCCGGATCTGTCCAGGACCCTTGGGTCTGAAAGGAACTGAGATGGGCACTCCAGCCAGACCCCAAGGCATCCATTGTGCGGATCTGCATGGGAGTCAGGGAAAAGCATGGAACTCTCTGTAACAGGTACTGTGGTCCATCCACTGTACTAGGGCAAGGTGGAGAGGGGATGTGACAAGGACCACTTGTTCCAGCTCATCCATCAGTCAGTCTCATTGTACCCGAAGGGAGTAATGCAGTATGCCTATGTGGAGACAGGCAAAGGAAACCATTACCATGGCAGCAGCCATTGTGCCAAAGGAGATGTAACATCATCCAAGCAGACATGTAATGACTCTTGTGTATCAGCTGGGCCTGAATAACAATTGCCTCTGCCCAGTCTGCAGGCAGGAAGACATAGCCCACCACCATATCCAGCACTGCACCAATATACTGGAGGCACTGACAAGGAACCAGTATGGATTTACCATAACACCCAGTTCCTTGAACAGTTGTCTCATTCTGGACAATGTATACGGAATCTCTTCCCTGGATGGGGCGTTCAGGAGTCTATCATCCAGATAGGGGAAGACATAAAGCCCTTCCCTCCAAAGGGCTACTGCCACAACCACTAAACAGTTGGTAAATACCCACAGTGCGACGGATAAGCCAAAGGGCAAGACTCAGAACTGATAATGACTGCCTTGCAGCATGAAGTGGAGGTACTACCTGTGGCACTTGCAAATTTTTTTTTATTTAGATTTTTATGGTATTTTTTGTAGGTTTTCTCCCACTTCCCCATCCGAGGCCCTGGTACATGGCCATGCATGCATGTGGAGGCACGCATACACACCGTGGTGCCAGCTCAGCCCCTTCTACCCACCCGTGATGGTGCCACCCCCTCCCTGCCTGCACTATCCACCGGACCTTCACCCAGTGGAAGCGGAACTATGTGGGGGGGACAACCCACCCCCTCCACGCCCAGGAGAGGACAGCAGCCTGCCGGCTTGCTCAGTCCTGCTCCTCCCTCCTTCCCCCTATGCGCCAGCATCTCGATGACCCGAGGTCATTCCCAAACCTGGGTCGCAAACGTAGTGTGAGGTAAGATATCCAGTGCCTCAGCCATCAGTGCCACTGGGATGGCTGTGACTTGCAAATTTTTATATGAAGATATATATCCTTCATGTCCATGGCACAGAGCCAATCTCCCTTTTGCAGCAGGGGGATGACAGTCTGAAGAGACACCATTCTAAACCTTCTGTATTTGATGAACAGGTTTAGATCTCTAAAGTCCAGCACAGGACATATATCTTTTGTCCACTTGGCAACCAGGAAATATCTGGAACATGATTTTTTGCCTCTTTCTTAGAGAGAAATGGGTTTGATAGCTCACTTGTGAATGAGTGACTGAATCTCCTCTAACAGAAAGGACAAGTGACCCATCAGGTAATGAAAAGGAGGTGGAAGATGAAGTGAGGAGGTTGACAGTAACTCCAGAGCATGTCCCTTTCCACTGTTTCCAAGACCCACTTGTCTGTCGTGATCTCTCTCCACTTTAACAGATGAAGGAAGATCCATCCCCCCAGTTGCACCCCTGGAGGCAACAGGGAAAGGGAGGAAGTGGAGAGTCAGAAAGTACTGGGGCCAACAGGCATGCCCCCTTAACTGATAACTTTGGGTGTTTTTGCATGGGCATCAGGAGTGAGGGGACCTGGGAGAGGACCACCTCCCTGGTTTTCTGCATGGGGCTGCTGATGGGAGGCAGGGTCACCACAGGCTGCGGGCCTTTGAAATGAGCCCTTGCCATGCCCCCTGCTTGGCTGAGGGGATGAGAGATTTGAGTGACCTTAAAGTCATTCTGGAGGATTGAAGCTCACGTAGAGCATTTTCAACATCACTCTTAAAGAGCTTGAAGCCTCTGAAACGGGCCTTCAGCACAGCTGTTGTACATTAGTAGTAAATCCAGCTACTGTAATCTAGGAATATTTCAAAGATATATGCAAGATGCAGCAGCCCTTGTAGAAGTATCAGAAACACCATATGCAGAGTGTAACAGATGCCTTCCAATATCCACACCAGCTGTTGTGGCTTTAAGCAAGTCAGCCTTGGCTGGACCATCAGGCAGATCATGAGTGGTACAAATAGCATATTTCCACAGGCTGTTCTGATATTTCATCATGTATGCCTGGTAGTTAGCACTTCCTAAGCCTAAAGATGCAGAGACGTAAGTTATTTTGCTCTTAACATCCAAACGCCTGGATTCTTTGTCAAAAGGCAAAGTGTCCACATGTCTAAGGGCACTAGAGTGATCATGAGTAGCCATGATTGCCGCACAATCAATTTCGGGCTGGGAAGCATAATGAGGCTTAAAAAATGGAGAAGGGTACTGTTTATCAGACTTTCTAGGTGCTGCAGGCAAGGTATTAGGCCTATGCCAGGCAGCAAAGGTAGCATCTGCTAAGGCAGTATTCACAGGAGGAACCACAATGGAGGGTGCAGTGGGAACCTCCACAAACTCCATTAGATTTTCTTACTGGAGTCCTTCTCCTTACCATCAAACCCCATGACATTGTGGACTTGTATGAGTAAAGCTTGAACAAAAGGACTCCTCAGGAAAAAACTTTCATGTGTACACCACAAAGTCCTCACTGCATGAGGAAAGGATAGAGCTAGAGGCAAACCCCATCATAGAGATTTTAAATCCCTTTCTTCATCCTCCAAATCCTCCTCCATATTAGGGATATCAGAATTATATTCCACTCATCATTGTCTGGAATGATGACAGGGCACTCGACAGAGCTGGCTATGGAGATGGCAGCTGCAATGGAGGAATGAAAGGTGCACTTCTAGATCCTCTTGACAATGATGGTGCCAGCATGGGAGGCCCAGGTGATTGGATAGCCTCTATCCTCAGTGGGAGTGATGCCAACATGCATCTGAATAGTTGAGGGAATGATGCCAGCATAACCTAGGAGTCAATGGTACCCTGTAAAAGACCCAGAACTACCAACATTGAAAGGGTTGAACCCAATAGCAGGGGCTGCATACCATCCATAGTAGGTATGGCAGCGCCAGAGCCAGACCCTGATCTCACCATGGTGTCTCATCAATGATTGGGTTGCTGTAGTCATCGCCGCTGGAGTGGACAGTGATGAGGACCTACCCTCCTTTAATGGAGACCTCAACCTCACCAGCAAAGTAGAAGCTTTACCCTTATGCTTTTGATGATGGCCAGAAGAGGGGGGTTTTGATGATAACTTATCCTTATTTTTGTCCTTAGTCCTTGATGACCGTGGTGGTGACAGCATTCATGAACATTGAGGAGTTCCCTTCCTGGAGGTGGTTGAGTGAGAAGAAGTTAGCTTGGAGCCCACAGCCTTGGTGGTAGCATCCACAGCCTTGTTGGCGGTGAAGGTTTCCAGAGCCTTCTTGCGGTGTCTCCTTGTGGCCTGGTTGAATCCCTGGCAGATCTTGTAGGCTCTGATGTTGTGTGATAGACCCAAACACCAAACGCAGACCATGTGAGCATTGTCCTTGTAGATCTTGTAGCTGGGCAAGTACAATCTGCAGTTTGATGTGTGGGTAAAATCCACAGTTTGAGGCGCCCACCAGGCACCTTGTGTTCAGCCAACCCCCTGTTGTGACATGGCAGTGGTGGATGTAATTTGACTTCACCTCTCTCCCCTGCGGTGGAGCCACTCTATTTTCCTTTATCAGAGCCACAGTTTTGACTCCCACCCCCACACACACTCTGGTCACACTCACAAATATTTTCCTGTTATTTATTTAAAGTCACAGTGCAGAGAGGATCATCTTTTTTTTTAACTTGAAAGATTTTATTGATAATCATAGGACAATTACATCAGTTCACAAAAGGTAAAAACCATCGTCTTACATTTTTTTCCCTTTGTCTTTTCCCCTCTTGTAGGTATAATCCAGTAGAATAGCAAGAAGGTTTGGTGAAAGGTGCAACAGTTCGAGAAGTCCTTTGTATGCCAACGTTACCTCCTGTTGCTCATCAAGTCCATGTCCATATACCTACATTGCCTCGATTAAATGTTATTAAAGACATAATAACATCCACTACTTGTCCTATAGTTATACATAACAATAAAGTATTAACTATATAACATAAACTGTGGAAACCTGTGTTTTTATTGCTTCAAGTATATTATCTTAACCTCCCCAGATTTATCGGATTTACCAAAGTTGTAAAGTTTATTCGTTCCCTAATTAGATAAAGATTAAGAAACTGCTCCAACACTGGAGTGCCTTCTGTTGCTTCAATGTAATCAAAGTATGGTAGCCAGTTCGCATTGAATTGGTCTCTTTGGAGTCTCACCCATGCTGTAATGGCCTACATGTTTTCGATAGAGGTTATGTTGTTCCACCACTGACTAAATGGAAGTGGGTCTGGTTTCAGCCAGTGCTGAGTAATTGTCTTTAAAGCTGACACAGTCAGGATAGCAAACAGGTATCTATCAGATCTGGTTCTTATATCACTGGGTGGTAGACCCAGTACCAGGTTGGCTCTTGTGAGGGCCACGTCCAATTGAAAGATTTGTTGTATTACCCCTTCAATTTGTCTCCAAAATGGCTGAATAACTGGGCACTCCCAGAATATATGAACATGGGTACCTCTTTGCCCACATGCACACCAACATCTATCTGTGTTTGTTGTAGAATAGTGTTTGGATATCACTGGGTAGTAAAATATCTACTGGTCACCCACCATTTAAATTCTCTCCATATAGGAGAATTAGTAGTTCTGTGCACACCTTGCCGTGTTTTGCCCCATTCCTTCTCAGTGAAAGTGCAGCCCATTTCACTTTTCTATTGTTCCTCTATATGTTGAATTGTCATCGAGCTGACCCCTTCCTGTAGAGATTTATATGTTTTTGAAATGTAATGTCTAGTATTTCCCATCCAACTTGTCTTATACGTTCATATGATTGGGACAGGCAGTGCCTTCAACAGAGCTTCTATCCCACTAATCTGGTTGATATAGTGTCTGTACTGGAGAAATCTGTAGAAGTCTTGCCGAGGGCTATGAAATTCCCCTTGCAATATTTGGAATGATTTAATTGTATTTTCTTGGATAAATTGTGACAGGTTGTGAAGCCCAGCTTGGGCCCATCTTCTCAAGCATTCATCATTTATGGACATTGGAAATTGGGGCAGTCCCCCTAATGGAATGTACTGCCAAACAGGACCAGGCACTCCCCATCTCCATCTGACATCCAACCACACCGACAATGTATGTCTGATACATCTATTTACCATTTTCCTTATGTCCACTCGGGTACTGGTCCACTGGAGGAGTCATAGGGAAGTCGCTGACAAAGCTTCATTTTCTATTGTGTACCACCCCCCTTCTTCTTTCTGGCGTTAACATTTTTAAGATTGGTAAGAATCAGGCAGCTCTATAATAGTTTTGAAAGTCCGACGGTCCAAATCCCCACTTTTCTTTAGATTCTGTAGTAGATTCCATCTCTTTCTAGGTTTTCTACCCCCAAATGAACCAAGACAGTTTCTCCTTCAATTCTTTCCAGTTTGTGCCTGGAATGGGCGGTGGCATGGTGGAGAAGAGAAAGAGATACCTTGGCAGAATATTCATCTTCACTGCCTCCATTCTGCTAGTAAAAGTAAATGGGAGTGTCTGCCATCTGTTGATATCTTCAAAAATCTGTTTTTTAGGTTGTTGTAATTACAGTCATTTAATTTAGAGAGATCTGAGGGGATGTTGATTCCTAAATATCTAATCCTATCTTTAGCCCATTTAAAGGGGATCTTTCCCTAAGAGTTGTTGTGGCTGAACCTCCAGTTGATAACACCTCTGATTTTTCCATATTTATTTTCAAACCTGATAGTGCACCAACATGATTAAGGAGTTGCAACAAGGGTGGAACTGAATACTCTGGATCTTGTAAGTAAAGTAAGGTATCATCCATGTATAGTCATATTTTGTTCTCCATTTGACCAATGTTAACATAGAAACATAGACGCTTGATGACAGATAAATGACCACAAGACCCATCCAGTCTGCCCATTTCTTTTTCTACCTTATGAATGTGCCACAGGCCTTTGCTCTGTCAATGGCCTATCTATTCGTACGCATCTGTATTGCTCCCTTATGCCTATCCCATGCCTGTTTGAAGCCCTGACTGTATTCATATCCACCACTTCCTGAGGTAGGCCGTTCCATGCATCCACACCCTTTCTGTGAAAAAGAACTTCCTCACATTACCGCTTAATCGGCCTCCCTCTAATCTCATACTGTGTCTCTTGTCCTGCTATTTTTCTTATATTAAACATGTTAGACTCTTTCACCTTGTTAATGCCCTGAAAGTGTTTGAATGTTTCAATCATATCACCTCTCTCCCTCCCTCCCTCCTTTGCTCTAGGGTATACATATTGAGCTCAGTTTATCTGTCCTCATATGTTTTCTGCTGCAGTTCCTGCACCATTTTGGTTGCCCTTCTCTGGACTGCCTCAATTTGGGTAATGTCCTTGTGAAGGTGTGGCCTCTAGTACTACACACAGTACTCCAGATGGGGCCTAACCAGTGTCTTGTAAAGAGGGATTATTATCTCCCTCTTCTGACGTGTGATACCCCTACTAATACACCCCAACATCCCTCTAGCCTTATCTACTGCTTTAGAGGTCTGCTTGAATGATTTCAGGGCATCGGTGATGATGACACCCAAGTCTCTTTCTTCCCTTGTGATTGCCAGCAACTCCCCTCCCAGCCTATAGGTGGCCTCAGGGTTTCTCTTCCCTATGTACATGATCTTGCACTTCTTTGTGCTAAACTGCTGTTTATTTTTTGTTGTTATTGTTGTTTATGTTGTGTTGTCTGTATATCCATGGCACCTCCGCTCCATTACCTTAGGGTTATGTATGCCTGATAGGCTGCCTGAGGCGCATGTGACCTAAGTTTCGGATTTCAGTCTTCCTCCAAGCCCCTTTCCCTCCTGGGTGTCTTCAACTTTTTTATGTGCATCAATAGGCTAGCAGCACACTTGCCAAGCTCCAGTACACTGCTTCTGAACCAACAACCAAACAAGGTAATCAGATTTTTTTATATATAAGGAGATTATTTGGCACGGACAGTCAGATAAATATATATATATATATATATACACACACGCTCTTATTGGCAAGCTATGTATATGTCAGAACAATGAATTTTAACTAGCAATGTAGCCAAGTAACTTCATACCAACACTAGCATTGTAGCCAGGTAACCTTTATACAGCGATGCAGAAAGGAATGCGCCCACTGCGTCGCGTCTCAGCCCCAGAGCATTAGTGTAGGAGCAGTAGGAACTTTATATTTAGCACCTAACCAGTGTAGGGTCTGTTGGGGGGAGTCCCTCATGTAGTGACTCCCTCCAGGACAACACTGCAACATTCCTGCCTTCTCCCCACTTTTCTATGTGTAGTACACTCTTGTCATGCAGCGGAGTGTACATACTACCTATCTGGTTCCAGCAAACAGCGATACACTCCCCTCACATAGCGGAGTGTTTGCAGCTGCCAAACAAACAACAGAAAAAGCCATCCAGTACCTCGCTTAACTCAGAGGCGCAGAGGTTACAAGCATGAACATTGCAGTGATTAGAGCAATGCCCCAGTGAGCCTTACCAGCCCAGGGGACTCCTTTGTGAGCATCCCCAGCTACCGGGAAACATTTCCTTGCTGATCGCGGTGTCTGCCCGCCGTGGGGTCTTAAAATGGCTACACACCTCCCCCCCTCAATCTCTAAGGGCCAGACAAGGCCAAACACAGCTGCCCTTCCTCCTTCTTCTCCAAGGTTTCCTCGTGCCTCATGCAGGCACACTTAGCTGCACTTCGCCATCTTGGAAAGCCCAAAGCTAGCTTCTGAACATGCACAACTCCAGCGCATGCGCAACAGCATATCCCTCCACCATTTTGAGACTGCCATCCTTCAGTACTCATGAACGGGAGGTTGCATTACTTAAAGGGGAATAACACACGAATAAAAAAAATGTTTAAAAGGGGCGTTCTTTTACTGAATTTAAATGAGTTACCCTGAAGCATGACATCTGGGTATAACTGGAATAGAGCAAGTAGGCTATAAAACAATAGCAAAGGACTAATGTGGAGTGAATTATAATACAGTGCACCACAGTGCATTCTGGCTGGGGATGCAGACATGTCCATTAAGAAGCATACAGAACACATGCCACTGGATGAATATACAAATATGTCGTATAAAGGGGCCACTGCATGCTATTAACTATGCTTAGCAGAATTCCAATAGACAACTAAAATATACCTATCTGTTTTCGGATGTCCATAATCAAGGAATGCTTGTCATGCAAGGCTCCCATGCTACCCCACCAGAAGGGAATATATTGCCTGCCATGTGAAGGGGAGAATCCCACTCAGGGCAGAGATACATAAAACAATACAAGGCAGCACTGGCAGGTCAACCCAGCTACAGTGGCTCTCCAGAGAGCCACAGTGGCAATGACGGAAAGTCAACAGTCCTTTATGCTAAAGGTGCTGGAATGCATGATGTCACTAAATAATCCCAAACCATCCACCAGTGGAGCCCCCATCCACAAGGCACCCAGGCAGGATAAGGCACAGTTGCCACACCATGGACAGACACCACAACACCTTAACCCTGACAAATCAGAAGAATCCCAGAGAGATGAACTAGATCGGGGGAAAAAGAGGATTTAGGCACTCCAAAGACGGAAACTCCTTTTATAACTTCAAAACTATTCCCCATAGACAATATGTCAGACCTCATAAAGTGGATACACACCACACTGGGGTTCAAGATATCCCAACCAGCCCCAGAGAGTGACCTGGACCCAATGCTCCAGATGCGCCCAAATTAGAGAATTTCTTTCCTGTATGCACAGCCCTCAACGACATAATAGTAAAGGAAAGGGCATCACCCAACCCAACCAGACTTCCAGAAAAGAGAGCACTCAACAGAATGTATCCATTGCAGGACAATAAGGTAAAGGCATGGTGCTCCACCTCCAAAATAGACCCAAAGATAGCAGAATTGAACAAAAGAATGGTACTTCCTGCTGAAGGGAGAGTGGCATTATGGGACCCAGTGGACAAAAAAATGGAGGAGTTGTTAAAGACGATTTATGAGTTTTCAGGCCAAACAGTGAGAACCTCTACCACAGCCTTCTACACGTCCAGAGCACTGTTCTGATGGCTAGAGGAAATTGAGAAGAAACTAGCACCAAACTCTCATGAGGCGGAGTTACTGCAACACTCCTTACAGGCAGCTAAGTACCTGGGAGATATGTCAGTAGACTCCTTGAAGATCAATATCAGGTCAGCAACAATTGCCAACAGGGCCAGGAGAGCACTGTGGCTGAAACTGTGGGACACGGATCATGAATCCAAAGCGAGACTACACAAACTTCCTTTCCAGGGAGAAAGAGTATTCGGAGATGGACTACAAGAGTTCCTCACACGAAGGAGACAGGGAAAGGACCAAGACACCAACAGAGACTCCGGCTACCTACCATCACACAGAGCTAGACCTTATGGACAAAGATCCAGGGGAGACAGACAATACAATCAGTCCTTTCGAGGCAAATGTACCACATACCAGGGAGGGTATGGCCAACAGAGTACCTACCCAAGCAAGGGAGCTCCATCACACCGGAGCAGAGGAGGACACAAGGGGAAAATTCACTATCAGAAGCAGGACTACCAGAAGACCAACTCAATGACTACCCCAGGCAAAGCTCCCACCAGCTACCATTGTTACAGCAGGCTCAGGACATACCCCTAGGGGGCAGACTTCAACTATTCAACAGAATATGGGCAAACACAACCTCGGACAGGTGGGTCAACGAGGTCATCACAAAGGGATATTCCATCAAATTCCGAGAACTACCTCTGAGAGAACGCTGGATAATTTCCCCAACAGCAAAAAGAAAATGGTTAACAAAACAGGTACAGTACATACTAGACTCCCTGATAACATCACGAGCGATACAACCAGTACCACAGGCAGAGACAGGAAGGGGAATTTACTCAATATTCTTCCTGGTACCAAGGAAGACAGGAGACCTCAGACCAGTCCTTGATCTCAAGGTAGTCAACAGGTATATCACACACAAGATGTTCAAGATGGAGACCATATGCTCCACGCTAAGGGCAATAAGACCCGGCGACTACCTAGCATCCATAGATCTCAAGGATGCCCATCTACACATCTCCATGGGATGCGTTCACTGAAAATATCTAAGATTTCAGATACTGCGACAACACTTCCAGTACAAATCCCTACCATTCGGCCTAGCATCCGCACCAAAATTATTCACCAAAGTGTCAATTGTACTTGCAGCAAAACTCAGAGAACATGGAGTCCACATTATCCCTTACCTGGATGACTGGCTAATTCAAGCCAGGTCACCACAGGAGGCAAGAAGGGTCACCAACCAAACAATACACACTCTACAAGAACACAGATGGGTGATAAATGACAAAAAGAGCTGCCTAACACCATCACAACACATAGAACATCTGGGAGCAGACATAGATACAAAAGAAGGACTCATACATCCAATGCAAACCAGAATACTGAATCTCATAGCAGTCACACACAAACTACTTGAATCAGCAGCACCAACAATAGCCCATGTGTCAACAGTTCTAGGGTGCATGTCATCATGCATAGACCTGATACCATGGGCACGATGGCATATGTGGTCACAACAGACCCTCCTATTACAATACGGTTCACCATCAGAAAAAAATTTGCACCACACAATAACACTGGACAGCAAGACAAGGACATCAGTACTGTGGTGGACATGCATGGAGAACCTGAACAGAGGAACGCCTCTAGAGATAGTACACAAGGTCACAATAGACACAGATGCAAGCCTACGGGGATGGGGAGCATCAATGGGGAAGCAATACCTCTATAGAAAATAAACGACCAATCAATGTATTGGAAATGAGAGCGGTACACCACGCACTACTTTCATTCAAGACACAGATTCGGGGGAAGACGATACTAATCAGATCAGAGAACAGAGCCAAAGTAGCATACCTATCAAAGCAGGGTGGTACCAAGAACAAGAGGCTACTCTGGGAAACAAAGATTATTATGACATGGGCACAAGCTCACCTACAACACCTGACAGCCATACATCTGGCAGCCAAACTAAACACGACAGCAGATTGGCTCAGCGGGGAAGCAAATGCAACCGGGAGCGTGGCAGTTACACCCAACAATATTCCAAATGATACAACACAAATGGAGGAACGTAGCCATGGATCTCATGGCCTCCTACAGAAACAAACAAATGGACAGATTTTTCTCCAGGTTCCGAGAACCCCAATCCCAGGGAATAGACACACTATCACTTCCATGGACACACGAATACTCATACGTGTTCCCACCATTCCCACTAATACCACAGGTACTAGGGAAGGTCCGTCAGTCACGCAGAATAATAATCCTAGTAGCACCATACTGGCCAAAGAGGGCATGGTTCACCACCATCAGAGCAATGACAATGGACAGCCTGAGATTACCATACAGGCCGGACATCCTCATACAGGGACCAATAACACACCGAGTCCAGGCAACCTAAAACTCACGGCCTGGCTCCTGAAAGGGAGAGACTGCTGAATGCAGGATACCACACTATGGTAATAGACACTATGCTACAATCCCGCCGGGCCACAACAACTTCAACTTACTCAAGACAGTGGAACATATTCAGAATATGGTGTGAAAGCAGGCATATATGCCCATTACAAATCTCCATGGCAGACATTCTGCTATATCTGCAACAGGGCCTGAACAAGGGGCCAGCACCATCTTCATTAAGGGTACAACTATCTGCCATCAGGGCGGCAGTAGGTACGATCGAGGGCGCGTACCCAGGTTTGCACCCAGATGTCATGTGATTCTTAAAAGCGGCAAGCAACATAAGACCATGCATAAGACATGGCGTTCCACTGTGGGACCTGACTCCGGTACTGAATGCCATTACCAAGCCGCCATTCGAACCTCTGACACACATCATCGATTACTGGGTAGGGCTAAAAGCAGCATTTTTAGTAGCAATATGCTCAGCCCGCTGCATCAGAGAGTTGACTACACTCTCATGCAAGGAGCCATTCACAACCTTTACACAACACGGTGTGACACTTCATACGGTACCCTCATTTATTCCCAAGATCAACTCTACCTTCCACAACAGTCAACCAATTCAACTACCCACCTTTTACGAGGATCATAAGAACAGCCGGGAAAGACACCTTCACACATTGGCTGTCAAAAGAACACTTACAGAATACATCGACAGAACGGCAAACATCTCAAAGACAGAGAGACTATTCCTCATAACGTCAGGACACAAGAAAGGATCAGCGGCAACCAAGGCCACAATAGTGACGTGGTTAAAGAGGACTATTACAGAATCATACAAGTCAAGTGATAAGGTCCCACCAATGGGAATCAAGGCCCATTCTACAAGAGCAATAGCTACATCCTGGGCAGAGCACAATTCTGCCACGGCACAGGAGACTTGTGCAGCAGCTACCTGGTCCACTATATATACACTTTCACAAGACACTATAGGCTGGACACAGATATTACTACCAAGAATTCCTTTGGACATAAAGTCCTAATGACAGCCACAATGAAGGACATTTAAGAGACTCTTAAACATTGGTACATGACATAAACACAATAGCACATCATGTTCTCCCCTCCCATATTAGTAAGGCACTGCTTTTGAATCACCCTAAGGTAATGGATTGGAGGTGTCATGGATATACAGACAACTCAACGGTAGTTTACTCACCTGGTAAAGGTGATTGTGTTACTGTATATCCATGGCACTTCATCCCACCCAAGGGAGCATGATAAAGCAACCAGTAACATTTAAAATTAAAGTGGCAACAAGACATACAAGAAATACAAAATGTATTATGATAACGGAATAAAATAGTCTTAGAAACTAACTACGATTCCTAGATTATGATTATTGTCTGTGCATATACATAATCATTTATTTTACAGCTATGGAAGCATTGAAACTGAAGACACCCAGGAGGGGAAGGGGCTTGGTGGAAGACCGAAATCCGAAACTTAGGTCACATGTGCATCAGGCAGCCTATCAGGCGTACATAACCCTAAGATAATGGATCGGAGGTGCCATGGATATACAGTAACACAATCACCTTTACCAGGTGAGTAAACTACCATTTCCGACACCGGGGATTTTTTTTGTGCTTAATTGGAATTGGATTGCTTACAATGGGATGTTACAGTTGCCAGCTAACCGTGTGTTGGAGAATGGGAAACAGAGCCAACAGCAAGAAAAATGTTCAGAGAAACTGAGGTGAGGTGATTGCTCCGTGGGAGTTGTAACAGGGGATAGATTACAAGACAAGTATTTACACTACTGTGACTAGCAGATATCTTTGCTTAAAAGAAAATGTGTTTTTCTTTTTTATGTTTACATGTCACCGCAAGAGGGAGCAAGTGTTCTTACATATAAACATAGACTTTGATGGCAGATAAGGACCGCTTGGTCCACCCAGTCTGCCCATTTCCCTACCTGATGGATAAGCTGTAGATTCTAGTTAAAGGAGATGGGAAATTATTTTTGTATACTTAATTGCCCTTCCATCTTCCTTTTCATGCCAGTTATGTATTCTGACATATTTTGATGATTTTTTGATAAATAAACTAGCTTTGAGGTGCCTTCAGATCTACATAGAGTTATACTCTCCTCACCAGCTACTACCCTTGATTTTCATATCTCTAAGACATTCTATGGCATCACAGACTCTCATTCCATGTCATTCATCTGAATGGTCTTGAAAGGAGTTTGTGATGTCATAGAATGTTGGGGCAGTATGAAAAGAGACAGCAGCAATTGCTGAGCAGAGAGGGATTTAGGGTAGATACAAAAGCAACACAATTAGATTATTAATTTAACAAAGAAGGTCAAAAGTGTATCAGAATACTGGGTATCCAATAAGAGAACAACCAGAGGGCATCTAGAGATGTAAAACACATTTCCTATCACCTTTAACCAACAACCTACTTCCTCCTACCCCCACTATAATTGCCTTATGTCTGTCCCATGCATTTTTGAATTCCCCCATTGTTTTTGACTCCATGGCCTCCTCAGGAGGGCTGTTCCACGTATCCACAACCATCTCTGTGAAAACATACTTCCTCACATTACCTCTGAGCCGTCTCCCCATATCTTCAAATTGTGCCCCCTTGTTCTTGCACATCTCTTTTTCTGAAAGATGTTACCCTCTTGGACTTTGTTGATTCCTTTGAAGTACTTGAAAGTTTCTATCGTATCATCCCTCTCACTCCTCTCCTCGAGTGTATACATATTAAGCTTCTTTAATCTCTCATCGTGTGTCTTCTGGTGCAGACCCTGCACCATTTTAGTTGCCCTCCTCTGGACAGCCTCCATCCTGTCTATGTCCTTGTGGAGATGGGTTCTCCAGAACTGCATGCAGTACTTCTGATGGGGCCTCACTAACTGTCTGTACAGAAGGATAACAACTTCCTGTTTTTTACTGGTGATGCCTCTCCCTAGACATCCGATATCCCCCCAGCCCTCCTTATTGCCTTCTCACATTGCTTGCCTACCTTAAGATCAACTGATATGACTACCCCCGGGTCCCTCTCCGTTTTTGTTGTTGTTAGTACCTCCCCCTCCCCCCATTGTGTACTCTTCCCCTGGGTTTTTGTTTCCCAGGTGCATTACTTTGCACTTCTTAGCACTGAATCTAATAGTGATAACATCCAGTACTGTGAAGTGTGGAGTTGTGCACCTCGCCATCCGTTGCCATCCTTTTCAGTCTTGGCTTTGTGATGCTCGGAGTGATTACTGGGGGAGTTCATGATGCGGCTGACTGGCGATTGGCAGCTATTTGCATTGGTACACTAGAGGATTTACAGTGCTTGAAAGGTGCCAGTCAGCCAATAAGAAAGCAGCATTTATGCTGTATTGACTTGGCCATTGTATAATTAGAAATATGTAAAACACATAACTCTGTGTGTTCATTTTTTTTTTTTACCAGGTGAGACACACTAAGCTGAAAGTTTGTTTGCAGGTGCAACCTGGGAGCACAAGGAAGTTAAGTGACTTGCTCAGGGTCACACAGTATGCACCTAGGGGGCTGTGGGATTCAAACCCAGGTCTCTAGATTTGCAGCTCAGAGCCTTAACCCACTGTGCCATATTGCCTCCTTGTCAATATTATTTGTGAATATATTAGATTCAGACTGTTTAAACATGTGCAATCTGCAAAACAGTGCAGAAACGTAAAGAAGACCTTCAAATGAGATGTTAAAAATACAGTCTGGAAATGTATTGTGAATTGTGCAACTGTGGCAGGTGCAGATTTCCCAACTGGACAGAAGCAGTGACAGTTTGTTTCACTACATAATCCTGCTTTGAATTATAGAAACAGAAACATATAAATTGTTGGCAGATAAGGACTGCAAGGCCCATCCAGTCTGCCCGAAAGCCATACACTAGTTTGTTTCCATTGACCCTGTCTAGTCAATAGCTTCCCCCCTTTCCCACCACCAGTGTACCCTTAGAAACATACACTTCGAGGTCAGATAAGGACCGCTTGTCCCAGCTAGTCTGTCCATTTCCCTACCTATTGGATAAGCTGCAGATCCTAGTTAACCAACAGCCTACGTTCTCATGCATGTCCCATGCATGTTTAAAACCCTCCACTGTGTTTGTCCTCACCATTTCCTGTGGCAGTTTATTCCATGCATCCACCACCCTCTCTGTGAAGAAACACTTTCTCACATTTCCCCTCGGCCTGCCACCCTCCAATTTAATGTCATGTCCCCTTGTTTTTGTACATCTCTAATATTGAAAGATGTCTTCCCCCTTGTACCTTGTTTATACCCTTAAGGTACTTGAATGTTTCCATAATGTCCCCCCGATCCCTCCTCTCCTCCAGTAAGTACATATTAAGGTCCTTTAGTCTCTCCTTATATGTTTTCTGGTGTAATCCTTGTACCATCTTAGTAGCCCCTCTCTTGACCACCTCTACCCTGTCAATGTCCTTATGAAGGTGCGGACTCCAGAACTGCACACAGTACTCTAGGTGAGGCCTCACTAGCATTTTGTACAATGGCATAACCACCTCCCACCTTCTACTTGTGATACCTCTACCTATGCATCCCAGCATGACACCGGCCATCCCTGCAGCCTTTGTACTCTACTTAGACACCTTTTGGTCATAAGAAATAATAACGCCCTGGTCCCTTTCTTCCTTCGTAGTAGTTAGCAACTATCCCTCCATCCTGTAGAACTCCCCAGGATTCCCTCTTCCTAGGTGCATTATTTTGCACTTCTTGGAATTAAATCTTAGTTATCACACTTCAGACCATCTACCAAGCTTCTCCAGGTGCCTCCTCATTCTCTTTACTCAGTCCAGAGTATCCACCCTGTTGCAGATCTTGGTGTCATCTGCAAACAGGCAGACCTTTCCCTCCAGTCCTACCACAGTGTCACTAATGAAGACATTAAACAGGACTGGCCCAATGACTGATCCCAGAGGTACCCCACTGGTCACCCCCCCTCCCCTGATTGGAACCCATTTACCACCACCCTCTGCTTCCTGTCTGTAAGCCAGTTTCTAACCCAGTTTACCACCTTGTGCCCCATGCCCAGAGTACTCATTTTGTTGACCAGCCTTTTGTGGGGGATGGTGTTGAAGACTTTGCTGAAATCGAGGTAGGTGACATCCACTGCCCCCCCAAGATTTACTTCTTTTGTAACCCAATCAAAATAGTCTATCAGATTTGTCTGACATGACCTTCTGCTGTGAGTTCATGCTGCCTCGGATCCTGGGCCCTGATGGACTCCAGGTGCTCCACTATCCTTACTTTCAGCAGTGCCTCCATGATCTTGCCCACTACTGAGGTGAGGCTGATGGGTCTACAGTTTGCCACATCCACCCTACTACCACTTTTGTGTAGAGGGACTACATCTGCCCTCATCCAGTCCTCTGGAACAACACCTGTGTTAAGTGACTCAGTGAGCAAAGTTGCCAGTGGCGCCACTAACTCCCCTCTCAATTCCCTTAATATCCTAAAAGCTTTCCACAGCCACATCGGCTCTAACCAGACTTTGTTTATATAAGTTGTGACTTTCTACTGTTGACTAGGACCTGCTGCTGCTGTCAAGATAAACAGTTTCCAAAGCAATGAGTACTGAAACCTAAAGATGCAAATTTAGATAGCAGGACTGGGCAATCAATATAGTTAAATACCTAGGACAAATCAATTAAGACTGCCCCTGTAGAGAGAGTTGTAGTCATAGCATCTTGCATATTACTACATATCTTGACTAGGGCAATTGTAGTGGTGTGCCTAGCATGAAAGCTAGGCTGTACACTGTTTAGAATGTTATTACAGAGTATGGTTGAGTGTTGTTCTGTATGGATTTCCATACTCACAAAATTCTTGATGTGCTTAGACACAAGTTGTTGTGCACAGTTGAAAGGACATAAAAGGTTTTTTGTACACAGTTCAAAGGTCATACAGAGTTGTTGTTCACAGTCCACAGGTCACAGCAATTTGTAGTGTATGGTTATCTCTTGTTAAGTTCCCTCCGATTGATTGACATAATTTATCTGTAATATAGTTACTGACTATGAGGGATGAAAGGTGCGTGGAAGGGGAGCAGATGGGTCCAGCTTGCTACTATATATAAATAGAAATGTTCACTTTTGGCATATAGGAAAACCATATACTATAAAAAATAAAACATGGGCAAGAATACCTAAGTCAGCTTGTGTTTCTATTGAGGGGCTGAGATGACATTATGGGCATTTGCTCTCAAGGTCCATATGATGTCATCTCAACCCCGCAATGGAAACACAGCCTTGGTGTTTTTTTGTTTGTTTGTTTTTTGCCTATGCATTATTTTCTTCTTTATATGCAGGCATTTTCTTCAATTTTACTAAAACCAGTATTTCTGGAACTGTGGAGATGGTGGCGAGTAATGGAATAAACAAGTAGGTATTAACGTGCTTTGTAGAGTCTGATTTATAAATAGGGGAGATCTGTGCTATTTTCCACTTAACAGGTAGCTCCCCTTTTAGTAGATGGTCACAGTGAATAGATAGGTAACGTAACAACATTGCTTTAAAAACACTTAGAATGGTATTTTTTCATTATGACATCCAGGTAAAATATATATAACAAATGCCACTGTTCTATATAAACATTTTTACTATAGATTCGGTCACTTAGCACATGTCTTATACAATACTGTTAAAGACAGCATAGCATATATACAGTAGTGTATGGACAACCTTATACAGCAAGGCTGTGTTTCCATCGATGGTTCAGAGAACATTAATGGATATTGAGATGAAGCACGAGAAGTTCCTGGAGTCGTCCAGGTGTCAAGACAGAAACAAATGACCAGTTGGGTATGACTATCCATATTCTATTTTTTAAAGAATATGGGCAGCCATACTGAAAAGATGTCCTTACTCAGAGGCGCGCTGCTGTCAGATCGAGTTAAAGCACTGTACAAATTAATGCTATTCTTTCAGTTTCACTTGGAAAGTTCTCAACAGCAATTTACAACATGCACAACCATTTCAAACATGCACAGAGAGGGGTATGAACTGTCCAATTGCCATGCACAACAATAGGCTACCATCTATTACAGTATATATCATATAGAATATGGATATGTTTTATTATAGACGGAACTTGAGTGACTCAATTTTCTTCTTGAACTACAGTTCAAGGACCAGAAAAAGTGGTTATAGTACAGTTCAAAGGTAAAAAAAGTTGTAGTGTAGTTCTGATGTCAAAGCTATTCTACAACTTTTCAGTTAGAATCCTGCCTCAGGCCATCTCACCAGTGCAGCAGTAGTGCTACCTCTTGTGGTGCAGATGACACATGTTCGGAAGCATACTTGAGATATCAGAGTGTTGGCTAGGGGGAGGATGGAGCATCTGATGTAAGCCCGGCTGCTAGCAGTGGCTGAGAACTAGACAACCAGGGACTGCAACACAGGGGAGTGGGAGGAGTGGTGGTGGCTAACATCCTTCACGTGGACGCATGTGCAGGAGTCTCTTAGGCTGCTTTGTACATCCACTCTTCCTGGGGAGAAAATCAGGAGGGGAAAGTCCTAGCTGGGCAGTGTAAAAGACTTGCCCCCCCACAGATTCTACACCCAGTGACATAGCTGTCCCCCATTCGAGGTTCCCTTTCATGCCCCTTCTGAGCAGCCCCCACCATGGGGGGAAACCATGGGGACAATGGGAGCTATGGTTAGTCTATGACACACTGGGGTGAATGGGCTCGGAAGGTCGGGCCCAGCCAAAGGGGTCGAATGCAGTAAGAAAATACAAGAATCCTTCTTCAGTGCTGTCTCATGTGTACATATTTAAATATTTCTAGAGGTAAGCAGCATTTTCATTTAAAACAGTACTTGTACAATAACTCACAGCTGCCCAGTAATTCAGATCCACTCTCTGTTGTTTTTTTAATTTAGCAAGAACAGCTCCAGTTCTGTACTTGCCCACCTGCCCTGTTTGTTTGCTTGCTCTCAGCCACTCCTACCCTCACACTCACAACAAACTGTTCCTCATACATGGCTTTCTGCTCCCTGACACCTTGTTCTTTCCTTGATACTGAGCCTCCTTCTTCAGCCTGTTCTAACTCACACATTCCCACTCTTGCAGCCATGCTGGCACACACACACACACACACACACACACACACACACACATACACACTCACATACATACACACACACACATACACACACACATACACACACACACACATACATACATACATACATACACACACACTTACACACACACACACACACACACATATACACACATACATGCACACACACACATACACACACACATACACACACACACTTACACACATACACACGCACATATATACACACACACAGACATACAGACATACACACACATACACATACACACATACACACACATACACACACATACACACACACATATACATACACACACACACACATATACATACACACACACACACACACGCACACACATACGCACACATACACACATACACACACACACACACACACACAGACATACACACGTACACACATACATACACACACACAGACATACACATATATATATATACACACACACACACATACACACACACATACATACACACACACACACACACACACACACATATACACACACACATACATACACACACACACATATACATACACACACACACACACTCACTTACACACACACACACACACACACTGTGTCTTGATCCTGATCATCCTGAAACTCACTTACCCGGCACTTACTTCGACCATATATCGTGCTATAAAAATACAGTATGAGCAACTATGCCCAATTCTGCATGGGTTTCCATTTCAAGGTTATGAAGGCTCTTGAAACCTCTCAAGCTTTGCTGTTGAAGACTACCATATCTTGAGAACCCCTTAAAATACAGCCTTGTTTTGCAGTGTTGCCGATTCATTATTATATATAGAATAATGCATAGGCGGATGTATGTTATGAC
This sequence comes from Neoceratodus forsteri, assembly GCA_016271365.2. Taxonomy (NCBI): domain Eukaryota; kingdom Metazoa; phylum Chordata; order Ceratodontiformes; family Ceratodontidae; genus Neoceratodus; species Neoceratodus forsteri. Next base: position 208,101,087 of record JADMNL010000023.1, on the reverse strand, counting down.
ATTTTTTTACACACCTGAGGTAATTGATGAGCCACAAACCTGGTGAGCAAAGCTCAAAAGGTTTATGAGCTCAGCATACTCTGAATGGCTGTCAAAAAACAAAATCAACACACACACACACACATATGCTCTATACTTGATAATTACTGGTAAAAAATGTTGAATACAAAGAAGGCAGATTGCTGTGAAGTTTGCTGAGAGTAATGTACTGGCTGACATGGGGACAGTATGTGAGTGCTAAGTGAGTATAGTGAGACAGGGGCCTCATGACTGTGGCTTCTGGCTGCCAAATCTCTGTACAGGGGAGAGCATGCAAGCTTTTCAAAAGTCATAATAACCAGTTATTACAGCATTTGCAAGTTATTATGGCTTTTGAAAGTACTTGGAAAAACTGGCTGAGAATGGGGTCACCAGTAATTATATAGTTTTTTTTTTTTCCAATTGTTTAACCAGGTGAGACACAGTAAACTGTAAGCTTGTTTCCAGGTGCAACCTGGGAGCACCGGAAAGTTAATTGACTTGCTCCTGGTCACACAGTATGCAAGTGGGGGCTGTGGGATTCAAACCCAGGTCTCTGGATTTGCAGCGCAGAGCCTTAAACCACTGCACTATACTGCCTCTCAAGCTTTGCTGTTGAAGACTACCATATCTAGCTGCACAGTGTGAAAGACTCGCCCCTCCACAGACTCCACACCCAGTGACATGGCTGCCCCCCATTCGAGGGTGTAGCACAAAACAATAGGCAAAACTATTTGTAATCCAAATAAACACTACATACCAAATATGGGTAAAAATTTAATTTTGCAGCCACTGGCCAGCAGCACTAGTAGCTGGGAAAATCCACCAGAAATCCAGACTAGTAGTGGGAAAACCCACTAGAATCCCAGACTTACTACTGATTGAAATGTTACCTCCTCCAATACACCCTAGCCAGGCTAGTTAGATATTTTATTTTACAATGTTTGGCCGAGAAAGTCACACTGAGTTGAAGTTCGGTTGGAGGTGCATTCACAAAACGAAAACCTTTACTGCCCAATACAAAATCTGCCATTTTTTGGGCTGTAGGCTGGTGCCAATTTTGGACCCTATCAAGAACAACAGACACACATACACACACACACGCACACATATGAACACACACTTAAAGGGACACTGTCAACCTTATTTGCATCGTATTAGTGCTAGGTAAAACCTGACATTTTATGATTGCTTACCTTCTCTAAAATTAATTGAAGTTGCTGGCTGTTTTATCTGCCTCCTTGCTTAGTAGAACTAAAATGCATACTAACAGTGTAATTATACCCAACCTTGATTTGTTTTAACTCTGTGGCCTACTCTTAGTGCGTACTTTCTGAGCATTAGAAACACCCCTAAACAGTGCCGGCACTCACAATGCAATTGTCTCCTCTACCCCCACTGCACAGTTAGTGGCAAGTCTGAATTGTGGGTGTTCCTAAGTCCAGGAGAAATGGAGTGGGTGCTGATCGTGGAACGTAAACAAACATGTTTTTGTGTGGTAACCAGTAAGGTGGGCAGCCTGTTTTTCACTTTTTAAAGGAAAAAAAGAATCAGAATCAAACAACCAGCTACATCAGCAATCTCTACAGAATGTGGACAATCATAATGTAAGTTTTTTTGAACTAGGGACACTTTGAGGCATGAGGGGGTTGACAGTGTTCCTTTAAATCAGACTAGCCTGCAGTACACATATTAGAAATTATAACTGCCAGCAAAATCCAGTTCCACAAAGAAGTAATATCATGCCGCACTGCAGTGGTGTCATTTAGTTAATTGGTTTAACTTCTTTGTCAGGGTTTTTCATTGTGTTCTGTCATTCATGAAATTCAAATGGCCATGAAGGCCTGAGTAACCTTAGGGATGACAGGGCAGCTCTGGATCAGTGGGTTTTATTTAGAGGAGTACAGAAAGTCAGATGAAGTATTTCAATGAGCACCAACAATGCCCCTTCCACCCATCCCAGAAGGCGCGACTGTGTGATTGTTACTGCCAGCAGCAGTCTAAGCCATTTATATTCAGATATTTTACTTCGAAAACATTTGCATCTGCCTTACGCTCACAGCTACTATTTGCTTTGGTCATTTCTTCAGTATAGGACATAAAATTAGAGTACCTAGAACTGAAAACATTTTGGGTAATCCAGCCTCTTTGCAGAAATATATATAGATTTCTTTATATATATATTTGACAATTGATAACTGGGAAGATGCACTGAGCCAAGGCTCATTTCCAGGTGCAACTGCAACCCAAGAGAAAGGGAAAAGGAGATTCAATAAAACACACACAGTATTGACGTGTGGTACAAACGAAATGCAATCAAAGTACAATATAACAAGGTACAAGTTCAAATAAAACCAGCAAGGCACTCCGAAGAGCAATACTGTACCACCAGGGAGACCAGTACGGGGGAATGATGGCAGTGTAGAAGCAAAAAGGTAAGGAGCCTGATATAGGCTGAGGCAGAACCCAGCAGGAAGTCAAACAACATAGAAATCAGGGGCTCAAAACATGGGGAGGGTCAGGAAGAGGGGTGACAGGAGCAGATGTGGCTATTGAGGAATCTGGTGGATTCAAGATCTGGTGTCTGAGGGAGCCAGGGCAGGGGAGGAGATGGAGAGAGGAGTTGAACAGGTTCCAGATAGAGGGAAGGTGATAGGAGAAGGCTGATTGTCTTGCAGAGAGGCGAAGATGTGGAATGGAGAATGTGTGATGATACCTGGAGCAGAGGAAATATATGGCAGGGGGGATGGGAAAAAGGAATGAGGAAAAGTAGCAGGGAATGAACCCAAACTAGTATTTGGAAATGAAGGGGGCACACTGGGACTTATGATGAGATAGCAGGTGGAGGATAGATAGGGGGAAGCAGAGTGCAGAGGAAGCGGTGATGAGTTTGAGGGGGGAAATTGTTATCAAAGTGACAAAAGGCACTACACAGGATGCCCAGTCTGGCAAGGGAAGTGAAGGGGGTGGTGTCGTAGACTACATCCATATAATCAAAGACCGGATGCACCATTTTAGTAATGAGCTCCTGTTTACCTGTGGAAGCAAGCAATATTTGTTGCAGTACAAAGCAACAAGTTTGGGGTGGAGCCTGGCATGAAGGCCATCAATGTGGGCAGAAAAGTCAAGCTTACTACCTAACCACACTTGGAGGTCCTTGAATGACTGAACCTCTTCAACGGACGGGGGGGGGGTCCAAGGTGGTAAAGACAGGGAGGGTGGAGAGCCTGGCCAAATTCTGGTTAGTGCCAAAGTTCATGGACACTGTTTTTTAGTGTTGACCTGGGGTTGGTTGGGAGTCAAATTAGTTCAAGATATTGTGGAAGTCTTGCTACAGCAAGCCTTCCACTGCTGTGGTAGAGGGACCAGAGGTGAAGATGACTGTGTCACCTGCATACATGTGAATATGGGAGTTGGCACAAGCAGAGGGGAGGTTATTCAGAAAAATGGAGAAGAGGATAAGACTCAGGATAGAGCCCTGTGGGACCCCAGCCTGGATGGGTAGTGGAGGTGACAGGAAGTTGGCGACCTGTGAAGTAGGAACGGAACCATTCAGTAGTTGCAGCTGAGAGGTGAGCAGAACTCAACTTGTCCAGGAGGGGTGGATGGGCCACTGAATCAAAGGCTTTTGCCAGATCAATCAAAATGACTGCCGTGATGTGCCCCTGATGCATCCCAGGGAAGATATAGTCAATAACACAGAGTGGGGAGGAGACGGTAGAATGGTGCTTCTGAAAAGCAGATTGGAAGGGGAGAGGAAGTTGGATGAATAGAGAAAGTATTCCTCTAATGTTATATCAGAAAATTAATTCTGGTATTACATGTGGTGTACCATCTGGTTAAAAGTTTTCTGCAACATCCTTTATTTTAGTCAAGATTTACAATGAACTTATTATTTTTTCATCAGTTTTTTCTGTCTTCATGTCTCTGACCATCCCGCTTCTGCCTTTGGTCCCTCTGGCCCTGTCACCCATCATCCCTAGGGCTTACCTCTCTGCAGGGTCTCCCATTGATTACCCCATGGCAGGGCTGGAGGGACTGACCAGGTCCTTCTGGAGCACAGTCCAGATGTGAAGGCACTATAGTTGGTGGTGTGGGACCTGTGAGGGACTGGAGAATCATCCAGCTGCAGTCGAGGCTTCTCCAACATCGGGGGTCTTCCCAAGAGGGCCACCAAGCATACAGTGGTGCGCAGTGTGTGGAGGTGCTTATTAGCACTGAGGGCAGGCATTCCCCAAGTGTGCGTGCCCTGACTGTCCTGCCATCAAGACTCTGCTGGGTGGCAGACATACAGCTAGATACATGATTCCCCCCTCACTGAGGGAGGAGAACCATTCTTGGGATGCTCAGTCCTCCTTCACCTCCCTAGCTGGCCCTTCTCCCTCAGAGTGACCCCAAATCCATTCCTGAACCCAGGTCACTGGTGTACAGCTGGCACCACTGCTGCTATGCTACTGGGCTGTCAAGGTTAACAGTGAACATTAAAGGATTGGAAAATATTCCTTTACAGCGTATTTAAGTGGTGCACCCCTGCACATCAACACCCTGACGGCGAAACACAAAAAAAAGACCATTACGGTGACAGTCGCTGTAATGGTCCTTTTTTTGTGTTTCGCTTTCCTCAAGTGTTCTGCCCCTCCCCGGACCAACTCCGACCTGGAGTTGATAATCCTAAAGTCTAGGGGATGTGGGGGGCAGAGCCCCCCGGCATGGGGGATATGGGGGGCATAGCCCTCCACAGAAAACTCTCGCTGCATGGGCGGCACAATACCGACATCAGTATTGTGCTGTGGCTGTGGGAGAGGTCAGCATTTTCACTATCGACCTCCCTTGGTGCTTCTGTATTTAAGTGGGCTGATCAACCTGCTGGCCTAAGTGAGGCTCCAGGTTGGGACACCACCCCAAGTCACGTGCCAGGTAGTAAGCAGCCACACTTATCACTAGGCCATTGGGTCGGCCCATTTAACCCCTTATCTGTCTGCCTGCCTCATCTCTTATTTATCACTATTTTTTCTTTCTTACCTCTCTGCTCCCTTTCTTCTCTGCTACTATTTCAGGTTTGGCCAAAGAACCAGTTTTACTGAAATCGTAAAAGGTTTTGGAGGGTGATGTGATCCAGTGTTGTTGCTTTACAAATAAAGCAGCCTGTGAAAATGCTGTATTTTGCATTATGTGTGCTGTGTGCTTTTTTTCTTTTATCATTTCCCACACCAGGATAGCCACAGTTACTGCAGATGTCACATCTGTTTTTCAGGCAGTTCCCAGAGGACCAGATACAGCAGCAGAGCAAGTACAACTCATTTACAAATTCTAACATACTGAACACTAGGTGAACAAAGATAAACAATAGACTAAAACCCCTTAGTATTTACAAATTCACAAGCAAGAGGTAACTGGAAGATAATGAACAAAGAAACAGGATGGAAGTAACATAGGAGGAGCAGACAGATTGGAAAAATACACTGTTTACTATTAGGGGCTAAGGAGAAGGAGGGAGAAGGGATGTGAACATGTTAAGTGCCAGAGGTAACATTCATACCAGCTTAGCAGATGACATATGATGAGATACAGCTCTTTTGAAAGCATATCAGATTTATTTAATGTTGTCTGGTAGTGCGTTCTGTGGTTACATTGGAAATGTTTGGGTGGGGAAGCTCTCACATCTATATTTCTAGGTGGTGGAATTTTTTGTATGTGGTGGAACACATACGGACATACGAAGAAGCCAGCAGAAGAAGGCCACTTGGTCTATCTAGTCTGCTTGTATTGCAGGGTCCACAGCTTGAGCTACTGCCCCTGCCCCTGCCCCCACCCCTCCCATCCTTTCCATCCTCCCTACCCATGATCCTTACCTTCCCTCTGGGCCTACCCAGCCTCTCTTGAAGCAGTCCAACATCTTTAATGAGACCACCTCTTCTGGCAGTGCATTCCAAGTGTCCACCACCCTCTCTTTGAAGAAATGCTTCCTGACCTCCCTCCTAAACTTTCCTCCAGCTTAAGACTATGCCCCCTTGTGTTATGGTTGCCACCCAGCTTAAAGAGACCCTCCTTATCCACCTTATTTATCCCTTTCAAGTACTTGAAGGTCCCAATCATGTCCTCTCGCTCTCTCTCCTGTCTTTCAGGGAGTACATGTTTAGTGCCTTCAACCTCTCCTTGTATGCCTTACCCTGCTGACCCGCAATCATCTTTGTAGCCCTCTTCTGGACCTTCTCCAGCAGGTTAATGTCCTTTTTGAGGTCCTATAGCATTCCTGTAGTAGTCAATGGAGAAAGATAACAGAAATGGTGGAACTGTCATACAATTTTCTAAGAGGTGGTGGATGTGAGTTCTGTGGGTTCCTGCCCAGTTTAACCCCTGAGTGGGTTCCAGGTAGATGGTGCATCTATACTGAAAGCTTTTGCACTGGCTGATTTGTGTGCTATAGGAATATTGAGGAGATTATTGGACGTGGATCTCAGGTGGTAAATCTAAGATGGCCCATTTTAAAAGGGGAATGTAGCTTCAAAATGTTTAGGGCTTATGTGATTGAATTTTTTCCTTCTTATGCTTCCTTTCCTAACTACCACCACCCCCCCTCCAGCACCCTCCAGCCCCATCACTGACATTCTCATGGCGTTACTGGTTTTCCACCACTTATCCAGGACCATGGTTATGGAGGTGGACCTGTCCTGTCAGTTGTGTATGAGCCTGTGGGGTGTGCCAGCATCATCTCAAGCAGACTGGGGATTTTTCACCTCCATTTTCTCCCTGAGAGTACCAGTGTGCAATGACACACATGCATGTGTTCGACAGCACATGTGTACCAGCATCTGGAAGCTGCCTTTCCCCAGGGACGTCTGCCACTTTGTTCCCTTCTGGCATCCACCAGGTGGCAGTAAAGTGGCAGGATGCAGTGTCCCCAACTCCCCGAGAGAGGGAAACTGTCTTTGGGATGCTCAGCCTCCCTCCCTCCCTCTGGCCTTCCACCAAGTGACCTGAGCCCATTTCTGAACCTTGATTGCCAGCATAGTGAGCAGTAGTGCCACCACCGTACTAACAGGCTGGCCTGTTTGATTGCATTATGATGGAAAGGTTTGTTTGTAGTGCCCAGGGGATACACAGGGATGAATTAAGGTAATTTTTGCCATTATTATACCGTGTATTGTAAACTGATGCTATTTGCATCTTGATTTGACACGTTTTAGGTTCCAGACCTTGTTACTTATTGCACTAATTGACGAGATTTATTTCTTACCTCTTAAAGGGGAACTGTCATCTACAGGATTTCTTAATGTCTGAAAGCCCATAAAAAGCTAATTTGAGTGAGCCATTGTATTTATCTGTGAGTCTTTGCAGTCCAGAATTATTCATATGCAAATCAGCCTGTAATTAAGGGCTTGTGGCAGCCATAAGTTTTGGGACCCTGACAGGAAATGATGTCACTGAGGGTTTTGGTCCTCCTTTTTACTATATTTAATCCAGCAGGTTAAATAGGAATTCAGCTGTTTTATTAAGTGTGTTTTAAGGTGTTATTACAACACTTTCTACATCTATAATAATTGTTTTGTATGTGCATTGCAAGCAGTGAGTTATCACCTTTACATTTCATTCTATATGGGCATGCTATAGATTGCTGAGATTGCCCAAGTCTAGATGCTTTATGTATATAAAAATCCTGTTCTCCGTATTGTGGAGATATTGTGAGCCACCATGGGCTAGTGTTGAAATTGTGACCTGATTCTTCACACAGGTTGCACACTGGTGTCTCAATACAAATAAATCTTGAATGTCCTGTGGCTCCACATTGTAAACATTTTTGAACGTCACAATTGTTGCTAATATGTCTATGTGAGCCACATTTGTAACATGACCTAGGCTGGCCCTGGTAGAAAAGGATCCCTTTATCCCTCCTAATGTAAAAGCAGTTGGGGAGGTGAGAAACACCAGCATCTGTCTGTTTGAATTTTATTCTCAGTTTCTAACCCCCTGTCCAGAACCACTCTCCATCTATGATGGGGTCCGGGGTGCCATGGCTCTCATAGCATTTCTCCAAACAAAATAAGACATCTGAAACATTCACTCCCTCATTTCTGAACAAAATAGTGATGTTCTTAAAGGTTGGTTTTGTCAAAGGGATCGCTTGAAAGGATGACCATAAAGAGGTATTCTTTTGTGCGAAAATTGGGTCCAAAATCTGTCCAAAAGACTCTCTGTCTGAAAACTGATATCATAGGTAGCCTCCCCAGGTGCGTGAATAAGAGCATGTACATCTTTGGGGACAAAGCCCAGAGCTTCCTTTATCAGTGTTTTACCTACATAAAAATGGTCATGTGAGACCTCTAAGCCTCCCAAATACCTCAGTTATGCAGCATGTCTCCTTTTTGCCATTTCAATTTTTTTTTTAATAGGCTTACATATGTGGGGGGGTTGATCTAGGAAGTTCTGTATGCAAATTATTATGGTTTTTCCCATTTCCATGTTTTTTTCAGTGTTAACCTGCTCCTGACAATTACTCTGTCCAGTTCTGACTTCTGTTTCAACCAACATTTCTCCTGTATTAGTAATCGGGGAATAAGAGGGTGTACTTGTTTGTTGTGAGCTGTGAGGCTGTTCCTGTGATGCAGCTGCAGCTGCAGCTATGATGGCTGGTGGCACGCTTTGATTTTTGTGTTGTTTTGTCCTCTAATCTGTTCCACTCTTCTGTAGCTTTTGGGGAACCTGGAATGGGTATTTGTGGATCAGGAATCCACTCCCCAGCCGAGTTCTGTATCCATCCTGCTCCTTCCAGTGAAGCTTCAGGCATCCATCTTGTATCAGGTGCTGTTTCTTCCCTGGATGAAACCAAGTTCAAATTCGGGTGCTGGAGAGAAGCGCTAAATTGAAAGGGCCCGGTTCTCAAAGCCTTGGTGCTGGTGCAGGGTGCCTGCACCGAACAGTAATGGTGCAAGTGGCATCTTGCACCAAAGTAAGGCAGCAGAGCGATTCTTAAATGCAGCCTGCCCCAAATGCAGGCTGCTTGCCCCAAACTGGCCGTGCACCACCCATGCACCTAGAAAGGGGCTGCAACCTGGAACAAGGTGGAATGTAGTAGGTGCTAGCTGCCACATCCTCATAAATGGTATTCTCAGAACACTCCCAGTAGGAGAATTTCCAAGTACCTGAAGACCAGCCAGGGCTGGTCTAAGGGTACTTAGATATCTCCCCACTGGGAGTGTAGTCCTGAATGCAGCACTGTGCCACTGTCTGCAACCCCCACAGAGCCATTCTGCATGATGTAAACAGTATCCCCTGCCCTGGGAGAGTAGCGGCTCCCCTCCCCAAACCCCAGTCTGGCAGTATTGACTTAACTGATATCGCACCCACTGCACTGGTGGTGTGGTGCCCCTCTCCCAGTACCACAATCCTGAGGTACTGAAGTATCAGAAATTGCACCCATGTCCCTGGTGGTGCAGTGGTCTCTCCACCTTCCTTCCCTGGCTGGTAGTATCCAACACCTCATCCCCATACCTGGCTTGAGTTGCGATTGCACATCCACCTTACACCTCTCGTCTGGTTACTCAAACGAACTGTCATCGAAAGTACTGTAATGTGACATGTGTACACATTACAGTACGCTCAATGACAGTTCAGTCAATGGCCAGCTATGGAGGTGTGAGGTGGGCTGTGCTGGTCGCTTGCCTGAGCTGGGTATGGGGTGGTGGGGTGGTGGATACTACCAGCCAGGGTGGGGAGGGTGGGAGGCCACTGCACCACCAGGGACATGGGTGCAATTTCTGATACTTCAATACCACAGGATAATGGCACGGGGGAGGGAACTATACCACCGGGGCAGTGAGACATACAGCCTGTTTGGATGATATCTTTGTTGGTGGACCAGGGCAGGGCTTGCCCCAGCCAGAGGGACCCTGTGGCAAACTCCTCCAGTGCACTGTGTGTTTGGCGCACAAGTATGGGTGCCATAGGTTTCAGGTCTTTTGTGCCGGGACACCTCCTGTACCAGAATCTGGTGCAGGGTCCCTGGCGCAGGGCTGTTGGTGCAAGCTGTTTTTTTGCCACAGCTTGTGCCACTCCAAGCCCCCTTTGAGAATCGGGCCCAAAGACCTTGTTATGTTTTTGTCCCAATGTTTCTGGATAATTGATGGTTAGTCTTTTCTGTTTTTTCTCTCCTCTTCTAGTTTTGATTTGTCCATAAGGTATTTTGCTTCCAGTTTTTGCATTTTTTCAAGCAGTTGTTTTTTCTTTTGCATATTCACCTGTAGAATCCTTTCTTCATTCTGTGCATCTCCTGTGTCCATCCTGGCATCATTAATATCCTCATATATATCCTTATTCTCTGAGTTTGTAGTATTATGTAGTATATTTTGTTGTTCCATAGTTGCGTCTGATGAAGATGGCATATGCATGGCTCCTACGATGCTCGGCACCTTGCAGTTCAATGCTTACTCCTGCTCCTCCTAGCTCCAACTAAACAGGATCCTCCATCCTTCCACAGAGAGACAGCACCCCCTACAGAAAGAATTGGGGCATCTCCCCAGTGTGCTGGCCAAATTTCCCCAATTCACTAAAATACCACCAACAGCTAAATTTAGTTCAATTTTATTTGGTTTGCATCTGTATTCTCCTATCTGGGATACAACTGAAAATAGGCAGTATTGTCTAACCCTCCTTTCACGGTCAACAAAAAGCAAATCAATAAATGTGTGATTCCACTGCAACCCATTATGCACATAGTTTTTACATAGTTCATAAAACATAGTTCCAAAGTTTTTACACAGGCATCACAGACTCTAAATTGTTTTGGTAAGGTCACATGAATACTGATAAGGTATGTAGTTACATGCAACAGACTGTGGCTATCTGCACCTAGGAAAAGAAATACTTGATGTGCACAACTTGATTAGCGGTGTAATTTGTCCCCCCCTTATGTTTTATTATTTAAAGAACAACTCTGCACTTCACATGTACTTTCGTAAATAAGATGTTTCAGCTGTTAGAATTTACTAGAGAATACATTTTTTTTTCATTTTCAATGTTTCTTTCCAAGATTTACAGCATATCTTGGTAGTCCATCTAAAAGGTCTGTATAGAAAACAGCTGAAAACATTTGCCTCTCCCCTGTTAACTTCGTACTGTCTTTGTTTATGACATCATAGTGCTTGCCATGACACAGACCATAATATCACAAACAGCAATTCAATGTGTGGGAATAACGGTGCTTGTGCATTTACAGTACTTGTTTGTGCTTGGTGCTTTCTTAACTTATACTGGATTGGCCATACTCATTCCCACCCTTGGTAGAGGCTGTTAGTAGGAATGGAGGCCCGGAGTGGAGGGTGAGAAGAGTGCCAGAGAAGAAGGAGGTGGGGGTGGATGGAGGGTGAAATCGAAATGGCTAAGCGATGCTGAGCTTGGCATGTGAGGTTAAATAGGTGGATTATCCCTGCCCACTGAACTACAGGCAGAGTCCTCCAGTTCAACGTGTGGGAATAATGGTGCTTGTGCACTTACTTGTTGTGCTTGGTATTTACTTAACTTATACTGGTTTGGCCTTACTGATTCCCACCCTCAGTAGAGGCTGTTAGTAGGAATGGAGACCTAAAATATAGTTTACAAATAACACCTCCTCCAATTCATGGAGAGTGTACTTGGTAGGTCACAGGAGAAGGGAAAAAAACCCTTTTAGAGGAGGAAACCTCTGGGGAACCATGGCCACCAAGCTGCCCTTCCTCTGGGCATAATAACAGGAGATGGTTTGAAAAGTTGAATGCCGTTCTTGTTTGGGGTTTGGGATGTACGTTTCAAAGCAGGAAGAAGTCCATCTGCCCAGTCTCCTGATTATATGTTCTGGAATGTTGTTCCTAGAGGCTGACGATGCTGCTCCTATGCGAGAGGAGTGACCAGAAAAGGATAATGGATCATAACCCAGGCTCTGGAGAAGAAATCTGATGGAGTCCATGAATTCTTTAGTCGTAAGCGGACTGATTGGAGGGTAGCTGTCAGGTGTCCATTGATTAAATTCCCTACTTAATCCATGCTTTTCGTGCCTGATCTTCTTGCTATGAGAGAAGTGTGCTGTATCACAGCGTGGAGTGATCTGCACAATCTGCTCAGTTCAGGTTTCTAAAACAACCATCTTTCTTTTCATCTTAACGAGGAGATAACGCTGTCATGTCTATATTGTAATAAAGCTAAAGTTTTTTGTTGTGTGTGTCATACTATAACATCATTAAGTGCATTATCATTGTGGCACAAGGAAAACATTGATAGTAGATACTAGAAAAATGAAATTGTGACACACGGCTGGTATGAGAGAGGTGCCACCCGGCACCGATGTCCGTGTATAGCATGCTTTTGATAATGGTGTTGCAGAGTCTGAATGATTAGTGATTCCAGAAATCACACAGCAACAAATACAGCATTTCAATATACAGAAGAACTCACTATTCTTACCTAGCTGCCTAGCGGGATGGGATCTCGAAAGCTGTATGTACCTCCCACAGATTTCCAGACCACCTCTGTCAGTGCTGCAGATAGTAGATGCAGAAGTTGTATGCTGCTCCTGTGGGTGTGTACTACATGAGGTATTCAAGACAGCTGGAGGCAAGCAGCTGATCACTGTGTGGCTTGGTAGAACAGCTGTACTGTGATAGGCTGCGGCATTGTGTCCCCCCCCGGCCCCTTGCAAACCATGGAGATGTTGACAATGAGTGGTCTCCACTCATCATACAGTGGTCCCATGCTGTTCCAAGTCACACATAAAATTCATTAGCCACCAAGAGGATGACGGTAAGAACAAGCTAACCATATAGGCAGCAGTATTGTAGCCTCTGGTGTTGTCCATATATGGTCACTGGATGATCTACTTATACAGTCTGAGATGCGCTTCATCAGTTTGTCCTGTGATCCACACAGTCCACTCTGCTTGTTACAATAGTTTGCCTTTCTTGTTTACCATAGTATCGAGCAGAATGGCCCGTACTCTCAAAAGCACAATGGAAATTAATTTTTCAATATTTAGAGGTATGAGTCTAAATCAGTGGCTGGATGACAAATTTCCCAATGGTCAAGCCGTAATCCGACAGGTCAAAGGACTAAAAATCTCGGATATGACTTCCATTAGAGTTGAACCAACAGAACATGAATCCTGTGTTGGGTACAGACACATAGAGAGGGAATGTGATGTTTTGGTCAAGAGAAGTGCCGGAAGTGCTGTACCACTAACAATGATTGAACCATCTGTAGCAATGAAGCACACATCAACCAATGAATTGCTTCAAAAGAGTGATGTTCTGGACAAGCCAGTGTGGCACAGCAGGGGAAATAGTGATGTGGTAGCTGACAATCCACCATCACTGTGTCCTAGAAGTGCAGCAGCAGAGCAGTGTAGTATTCAGAGAATACACTTCTCAGACACAGTGTCTATGCCTTCTGGCACAGTACAGCAACAGTGCACACAAAGAGCTAAGCTGCATGTTAAGTGTGTCATGTCACCAGTGGAACAAGTAGTTGGGGAAAGGAATTGTTTGTCTAAAGTATCACTGTTGCAGGACTGTAAGAAGTATTTCAGTAGTAGGAAGTGGGGAGCATTACAGTTACCCATCTCAAGCACTGCTAGATTTCTACATACAACAGCATTTGACTCACAGGAAGAGAACAGTGGCACATGTTATGCTATAGATGTGCACCCTGGGCAAGTGATATGCTCTAGTGACTTGCCTCTGAGAGCATCAGACAATAGCAGTACTGTGACATGCAGTACTACTAATAATAGTAATGTTATCATGAGAAGGGAAATCCTAGATGATTGCACTATAAGAAATCTTCCTATGGCAATCGTCTCATGAAAACCCTTAGAAAGTGTTACACTTATAGAAGTGTTAACTTCTACGAAGGTGTTGCAAACAGTGTTGCACTCAAGCCAAGATATGAGAAACACTGTTAGTGTAACTCAGTCACGCAGTTTCTGTTCTATACTTACACAGTGTAGCAGTGCTTCAAAACACAGTATGACACACATTTCTGTGTCTCAGTAAGACTGTAAAGCAGTGGTACTACCCAGAAAAAGTACTCATAGTGACTGTGCAGAAGATGTTTACGACAGAAACGGACAATCTACTGGTATTACTACTACCACAGTACAAATGACATGCAATGTGAGTGAAACCAGCAGAGTACATGACAGTAGTAAAATGAGAAATACAGTATCCACGATATGGAAGCTGAAAAGTGCAGTGGGGCAATGAATACACAGAACATTGCTATCAGACAGTTTGTGTCCAATAAGCAGTACACAGACAGTCCTGCACAGTGCTCAAGAACTGTGAAAAGTTAGCAGAATTCTGTTTCACTAAAGTGTAACCCACACAACACAGGCAATTCATCTACAGTATCTAGTACCGCAGCCCGCAGACTACTAGCTCAGAAGAAACAAGCTGAGTTCTGCACATGGTACGCCGAGAAAGAGAATGCATCTGCTGTTCAAGCAAGTGAAAGTACTCCTATTACAGATTCAAGCAGACAGCTAGGTGGCTGCCAAGTAGGAAGAGTTCGCTATATCTGTGGGAGCAGCACATCACAATGGCACACAGTAGCCCACTGTACAGATGCCATTACTAGGGAGTACACAAGAACCACATAACATAGGCACCATCAGAGACAAGAACACTGAGCATCAAAGGATGGCTAAACGTCTCAAACTGTATAATGCATCAGACAACACAGTGAGTTACACTGCCAGGGTTGACAGAAAGATACACAAACAACACTGTACAAATTCTGTCGTGTATGCCATCACTGAAGTCTGTAGCAAGTCCTATAGATAACCAACAGTGCAGCAGAGAACAAAAACCAAGAAATAGTTCTGGAACACTACAAAACAGAGACTACAGAACTGCAGATCATGTGTCTACAGTACAAGAAACCACAATAAAACCCACCACCAACAATGGAACTGTTAGACAGCAGACACTACCAGAGGCTTGGTCATCACAACATGTGATTTCAGGAGAAGAGTGTGAAACACACATCACAACAAAAAGCAATGTGTTACTGAAAGTGTCAACCATGAAGCTCAGTGTTTCTCTACAGTAAGTGGCTTTACAGCGCAGGACATTGTACCTGACTGTCACCAGGTATCAGAAATTATGAAAGTAGAAAGCGAGGATTCAGCTGCATCTATTGTTATTGGAAGTAGTAGAAATGCACAACGTAGCAGAGGAAAAGGAAAAAAAAGGGAAACGAGTAACTGTTGCAGAAGGAACACACAATACTGGCAGTAGTACAAATATGAGTAATCATGAAAGCAGACATTTGTCTTTGTCAAATGAGCAGGTAGACCTACTCAAGACAGCTAACAATGAGCATAACACACAGAAAAGTACTGTGTGTGCCATTAATGTCCTGCAAGATTGTTTGAGAGCCAAAACTAAAGATATAAATTACAAAGAAGTAACTGCAGATGAGTTGGCCGCACTGCTCAGACGGTTTTACTCCTCTGTATGAGGGTTTCAAGGCAAAGCGTACACTGTTAGTAGTCTTCTATGTTTGTGTGCTGGAATTAACAGCTTTTTAAACAGCACTGAAAACAATCGGAACATGAACATTTGTACTGACACAGCTTTCAAAAGTGCAAACAATGTATTCATTGTGGTAGTCAACAAATAAGAAAAGAGGGGCAGGATACAGCCTTACATCACCCTGCTATAACAGAGACAGATTTAAAGAAGCTGCACAGTTCTCCAGCAATCTCTTCTGATACACCTGCAGGACTAGTGAAACGTGTGTGGTTTGAGTTGCAATTGGGACTAGCATGCTGTGGTCATGAAGGGGTAAAGGAATTGCAGCAGGATTCCTTTACAATCAAGAGACAGTGCTGGAAATAAGTACTTAACTCTCTCATTTAACCCACACACAAAGAATCATAGTGATACCCATGAGTTAAACCAAGAGAGTTAGCATGGTTTTCTATTTGCAGATCCAAGAAATCCCTCATGCCTGCTGCAACTATACAAAAACTACATCAGCAGATGCCCTCCAAGTGCTCGGGCTCTGTACCTGCATCCAAAATGAGTCTTAAGGCCCACTGATGATTACTGGTACATTCAGCAGCCCATGAGTATAAATTATCTAGGTGATTTCATGGCTAGAATCTCTGTAGAGGCACAGCTCAGTCAAAGATACACGAATCACTGTATTTGCAGCACAGCAGTACAAATAATGTCGGAGGCGGGACTTGCCTCTCGAGAAATAATGGCCATCACTGGCCACAGACGCGAAAACAGCCTTAAAAATTACTGGTGTGCACCCACATCAGATCAGAAAAAGTGGAGCACATTGCTGCCATCATATGGTCAGGAACTATGGGAGACATCACAGAACACTTGTCCCAAACAGTCTACTAGCAAGCAGATGGAAGACAACACAACTGCACAAGCAGAACAGCAAGAGAATAACAGCAGTACATTGCACAATGAACTTCAGACTTCCTCAGGAAACAGCAGCACAAATGCAATAGGTCACATAACGGTACCTGCTGTGGCTGTCACACCAACAAGTGGCACAACAGGGCCAACTATGGAAATTTCCAGCAGGGGCAAGCATAGCGTTAAGCCTACATTTGATCTGTTGAATTTTACCCAATCATTGTATTGTACAATTTCACTGTCACAGCTAATAGGACAATAGAAATCTAGCAGAACAAAGTTATAATGTATGGTAGAACATTGTTATAAGGCAAAATCAATCTTTTTATAACATTGTTATACCATCAATGTGATGTCACTATGCTGTCAACCCATTGATGGTATGTCGCATCAATGGTATAACAAAATAGAATGCCCTTGCAGTCATGTAACCATGAGAGCCACCCGATCGTTCTTTTTTTGTCCCTTCATTAATTTCAGTTGAAAAAAAGAGCAATCAGTGATGGCTTCCCCTTTATACCTCGATAACTGTTTATTCCAGCAGATCATCACATTTAATGTGCATAACTACTGTATTTAGCCCGCAGAAGAAGAAGCATGTAGCAGTAATCCATGAACAGTCGGAGTCTGATGAATAGGAGGTATGTTTTTCAACCCCCCCAAGTTCCTTCAAATCATATAATAACTCACCCCTTTTCTTTCTCCTGTTTGTGCTAGTCATGGTGCCTGTAATCTTGTAGAAAATCTGTTTTTTGTCTGTCCCCTTAGTTTCTAAATGTGCTGTCTCATTTTTGATCCTTTCCAAATCCATTGAGCAGCACAGGTCTTCAACATTTTCACCCACTCAGTGGCCCTAACCTGAAGAGTTTCTGGCAACCGTGATTGGTCCAGAAATTCACACGACCCACGTCAATGACTACTCCATTTCTGTGGTCGCAGTCAAACTGTTTTTTTAGTTACAGTTAATAGTTACAGGATCTGTAGAGCCGTTTTCCTGTAGTACACTAATAAATATGCAGTTTTCCCTGCAAAGTGACTCAGGCTCTACTCCTTCCATAAGATAAGCTAGTTGTGACTTTTTGACATCGTGTGTTAACATGGCACAGTATATCGGGATGCAGGCTATTTTATATTTTAATAGGCAAGTCACGATTGCAGTGGTGCCCATACACTATGAAAGACAATGTATGGTCACCGATGAACAACCACGCTATGCTTGCTTCTCATGGTTCCCATGGCAACTTAGGAAAACCTCTCGAGCTGCGCTGTCGAGGTTTAACTAAGTTGCCATGGGAACCACTCAAAGCAAGCATAGCATGATTGTTCATCGTTGACCATATGTTATCCTCTATATGCAGTCACCACAACACAAGTAAGATAAAGCTGAGGGTGCAGCCACAGTTTAAAAGCTGGTGTATGCAAACATCAGTACAATGCAGCAGAACACAGGCATACATAGCTGGAGAAGCAGCGGGTCATTGTACCAGTGTGTGAACTGCATAGTGAGAATATTCATATATTTGAATATTCATACAAAAGATTATTGTTACAGATACAGCTTTGGAATACATCAAACTGACCTTAGGAGAGCAGACCTCCCTCTCTGGTGGGGGATGGACTTTCTTCAAGTCACATGTGCATGAAGCAACCTATCAGGTGTACACAACCCATGATGTCATGAATGGGAAGTGCCTCAGAGATTATCCCCCACAATACCTGCACCATATACTGTCTCTCTCACTCTCTGTGGACAGGAGGAAATAAAGCATTGAGGAGTGTGAATGTGGACGACTGCTTTAAAGATAAAAGTGTCCTGCTGAAAATCAGGCACTGAGTGTTATTAACAGAATTTTAAGGGTTATTTTAGTATTTTGGGGACATTTGCTGGCACAGACTCTGGGCTGGAGCTGGGACTTGGCAGCAAATATATATATTTTTGTATCCTTTACTGATTTTCACTGAAACTGCATGTGGACATGAGCATCAGTTCTAGTTTTGGACCTCACAGTGCTTGAGGCTATAAAGGGCACACTGTGCAAGCAGCAACAACAAGCACAGTGGAAGGGACACGACACATAACACAGGCAGTGTCTGCCATGTCAGATGGGACAGACTGGATAATTGGCTAGCCATTATAGTTGGCAAATGTTTCCAGACAACTGAAGGGCTGAAACTCTGGTAGAATCACAATGTGTAACAGCTAGATTTGTCTCTGGGGAGTCTTGAGGCCTACTGCATACTGTGGTAAAACGCTTCTGTCTCACTTCAAATTCTAGTATTATGGAGCTAAATGAAGGATTAATTAATCTAGGCAACAACACATGGGAGCTGTTATGCACTATGTGCAGTATGGTTGTAATATTCCATACATATGAGAAACACAATAATTCCCAGTCTGGAAAATGTAAGCACATGCTAGAACTACAACAGGTGGTACTAACTTTAAGACAGAAAGTAATTAGACTGCAGAATATCAGAGATTTGGAAAAAAATGGATGATTCTGTTTTAAATATGGAAAATGGAGAAAGAGGAGACAAAACATCTATAAGGGTATGGACTTTGGGGTTTCCCAGCAGGTACCTGAAAATCAGAATGATGAAAAGAGTTCAGAAACCATATGTGAAGTAGAGAGTAATAGAAAAATACAGAGAGAGAGAGAGAGAGAGAGATAGAGAGATAGAGAGAGGAGGGCAGTGATGAGGACAATGATGAAAGCTGGACTTTATTAACCAATAATAAAATTAATGAAAAAGTATGTAGGACAAATAATTTTAGTTTACCATTATTAAATAGATATGAGATACTAGAAACAAGTGATACAGGCAATAATGCAAGTCCCACACAGAAGGTTACAGGCCATGTCAACATGGAGGTTGTAAAGACATGGGAACATGCTGTTAACTTTAACTGCAACAAGGACAATGAAAGAGACCTCATCATCACAGGTTACTCAATAGTGAGGTTTTTTTAGACTATGTCATGTGTGACAGTAACAGAGAGCAGAATGGTGAGCTGCTTTGCAGAGGCCAAGTTAGCAGACCTTATCAGTAAGATAAAAAATATAATTGATGTAGGGAGTCACACCCTCAGTTGTTCTACACCTAGGTGTTAACAACAGTGTTTCTGAAGGGAAGAGGATGTAAAGAAAGACTATAAGACAATAGCTGACAACATTAAAAAGAAGGTCTATAAATTCAGACTGAGAAATCCTACCAGTCCCAAGAGCCTTGGTTTGGG
Source organism: Neoceratodus forsteri (assembly GCA_016271365.2). Classification (NCBI taxonomy): domain Eukaryota; kingdom Metazoa; phylum Chordata; order Ceratodontiformes; family Ceratodontidae; genus Neoceratodus; species Neoceratodus forsteri. The sequence goes on along the minus strand of JADMNL010000023.1, from coordinate 208,081,428 downwards.
GACAAAGAGACATTCAAACAATGAACAGTTGGCCGAGGGTCTGGACTGGAAAGAAGGGCTATAGTTTTATTAGGCACGAACAATTTTTATGGGAGCGATCATCTATACACCAGAGACAGCCTGCATTTAAATTGGATGGGGGTGGGGCAAGGATTCTAAGAAGTTGCTTTCTGTCCATGATCACTGAATAATGAAGTTAGGTAGGAAGGATGAGAGAGGGGCTTGACCACAGATGTTAATGAACCAAAAAAAAAGTAAGTAAATCAAAAATTGCATGGTTGAGTGTTTTATATTTGAGTACCAAATTCCAAATAATAAGATGGAGGATTTAAAAAACACAATATTGAGGGATAAGCAAGATGTTGTTGCCATAATAGAGACATGCTAGGTGGAGGAGGATGGTTGGGGCACGGAGATTGAGGGATACAGTTTGTATATAAATGACGGATGAAATGAGGACTGTGTTTGCTAAAACTTTACAGGTATTGACTTGATGGATAACATTAAGAATAACACTATGGTGGAGTCATTAAAAGGAAACCAACAAAAGCAAGAAACAGATCATTATGGGTGTTCTGTATAGGCAATTAGAAGTGATTATTGAATATGTTTGTGCACATGTCTAAGGAATTTGAGTGCACCAAGGGTAAAGATTGTTTTAAAATGGGGGCACCAATTCTACTGGAAATTAATTGGCACAAAAATGTATCACAAGGAAGAGGAGATAAAATATTGTTAGAAACATTGGAAGAACTGTGCCTACTGCAACACAGTAAACATAATAACACACAAGGGTGCAATTCTGGATCTGATTTTAACAAATGACAACACAGGTTTATTAAAATACAGTAAAGGTGCCCATTAGGAAGTAATGACCATAATACCATTTTGTGCAAGTTGGACAGAAAGTCTACTAATGGAGTGATGGAACATACTGACAAATAAACCAATCAACCTGCAGAAAAAAAATTCATCCCACAGCAAAAGAAATGCAGCATGTACAGGAAAAGACCAATGTGGTTACTGGTGAAGTTATTGGTAAAGACCAAGGTGACTTACTGGTAAAGTTATTGGAAAAGACCAATGTGGTTACTGGTGAAATTATCAGAAAAGACCAAGGTGGCTTACTGGTAAAGTTCTTTGAATAATAAATACAACAGATAGGGCTTATCACAAATTTAAAAAAATCTGTCTCACTACAATGGTTCGAGAAATATAAAAACCTCCTTAAGAGAAAAAGGTGGTAGGAAGGAAGGATGAACAACAAACTGAGATAAATCTGGCTTCATATAATAGCAATATCCAGGATTTTTTGAGATATGAAAATTCAAAAATGTCAGATTTATTCATTTATTTTATTTATTGAAATGTTTCACCAGGAAGGCACACTGAACTACAAGTTGCTCATCTCCCAGTGCGACCTGGGTGGGGGTTATAATTGGATGAAGAATTAGATATACAGTTTAACATTTAACAAATCTGAGAAATTAAACATTCAATTACATTTGTAACAAGACATACCATACAGTTAAAAATATCATAAACATACAGTTGCATTTGTGACATAACATACAGTTAAATATATCATACCTGTGGAATATGCATTTAATTACAAGTGACGTATCTGAGGAACATAGTACAGAAATTGAATGTAGCCTTGGAGTCAACTCCTTGCAGGAATGGATCACGGTTAAGAGGCAGATTATTTAGCAATTATTGAATGGATGAGGTCCAGTGGGGGGACATCAAGGGGGGTAGAGGGGTAGACTGGGGAAACCAGCTGTAGGAAGGAGAGGATAAAGATGGGGGGAAAATTACTGGAGAAAAGTGAGTAAAAAAAAAATACATGCACCGGTTGAACTATTATTCCTTAAATGGGAGAGAACAAGTAAAGACGCAGAAATTACAGTAGTACTTAATAATTTCTGCTCAATTTTCAATACCACCAATTATAGCCTAGTGGGTAATTATGACGAAAGTGGTTAGAACAGTGATAGCCTTGAGATTAAGGAGGATGACCTCTTGGACTTATTAAGAGGACTGGATTTAAAAAGAATCATGCCCTGACAATCTCAATCGTTAAATGCTTGAAGAGGCTCTCGTAAACATTGTTGAACCTCTCAGGACTATTTTCTTACAGTTATATGAGTTAGAAGTACCTGATGACTGAGAATAGTGAGCACTGTCACAAGCGACAAAAAGGGAATAAATCAGACCCAAAGAATTATAGGCCAATTAGCCTAACATCAATTTTGGGAAAAAAACGAGAAAGGATGATTAAAATGAACTTGAGAAATTTAAAAATACCAAGGTCATTGTGGATCCCACTCATCATGGTTTGAAACAGGGTAGACCTTGTACCACAAACTTATTGTGTTAGTTATGCCTTGGATAAGGGTGAAAGTGTGGATAGGATATTCTTGGATTCTGGGAAGGTTTTTGATTTAGTACCACATAATTGCATAACAGTTAAATTGATTTTTTTTATTTTCCTGCAAAAATAATCAGATGGGTTGGAAACGGGCCATCAAATTAAACAGAGAAGGTTTGGATTAAGGGGCAGCTGTCTGTAAGTGCACCAGTAGGGACTGCAGCCCGCAGAGTTGGTGTTGGACCCAGTTTGCTTTGGGTTGTTTAGATCAGATTTAAATAAAAACACAGTAAACTAATATTTGTAGTTTGCAGATCACACCAAAATTGGGTGTGTAGTGACTCCAGATAGCAAAATGAATCATGTTCAAGAGGAGGGGGACAAAATCTGGCAATGAGCATCAAGACTAGGCATGAGGTTCAAGACTAGGAAATGTGCTGTATTGCACTTCAAATGCGAAAATCAGGGTATGTGTATAATTTGGAAGGACAACCAATAAAAGTGACTAAGGATGAAAAGGATTGGGGTGTACACATTATCAGGGATTTGAGGCACACAAAACAATGCAAATAAATGTATAATATGGTAAATAGGATATTGAAGTGCCTTAGGAGATGTTTTGTGTCAAGAAGTCCGACTGTTACTCTGCTGTATAGATTTTTTGTCAGACGACATCAAGAGTACTGCTGCCAATGTAGTGGTCTATATTAGTCAGTGATGTAAATAAATTTGAGAGGCTACAGAGAAGTGCTACCAAGCATATGGGTGGGATTCTGAGGTATACATTTGAGAGGAGACTGCAGCTACTGGGGCCGTATATTTTGGAGAGCGGGAGAAAGCATGATGATCTATTACTTCTGTACAAGATCATGTCAGATCAGAATAGGATGGATCAACTAGAATTAACACATAAGATAAATGAGAGGAAAATGAGGGGACATAAGGGTAGACTGGTTGAAAACCCCATTAAAATATATTGTCAGCAGTTCTTGTTCACACAAAGAGTGATATATTTCTGTAATGCACTCCTGATCAACAAAAGTGGAATTTTTAAATTGTTCAATGCCGGACTAGATTTATACATCAGAGAGGGCAATTACTGGAATACTAGCACTGAGCTAGTGGTAGGGTGAACCTGATGAGCACCAATCTCTATTCGCCTTTATTACCACAGTATTAATGACAGTATTACACAGTACAATTCCTTGTGTCCCACATTGTGACCAGCTGATGGCTGGGCATGTTAAGGTGCTTGGCTCCTGGAGTGGAATGCAAGTCCCACAGAATTCACGCACACAATGGCAGCTGACCAAGGAGTGGCAGTGGCGTAAGCTGTGATTTGAAGTCTGCTGCTAGACCCCTCCTTCCCCACCAACAGGAAGCATGGTGCAGCCTTGGAAACCTCAATAATCGGAAAAACTGGGAGTTAAAAAAATTGCTAAAAATCAAAAAAATATTGGTTTGCCAACTGAATCTCTTGTTACTTGCAAAGGACGTGTATGAGTGAGTGCTAATTGATTACTCATTAGATTTTCATTTAGTAAAGAAATACTTTGTTCTATTTCTCCAGGTGGGCTATCGCTTGAAGATACTGAAGATTCACTTCAAGTAATTGTTCATTTTATTGCTGACCCTGGATGTGGTCGGACCCTCCATAATGCAGTTGATGAAGTTCTCCGATGGGTTCATCTGGAGTTGCCCATTTTCTCTGTAGCAGAACGAGGAAAACCAAAGCACTATAAAGCATATAAGAAAATGCACTCAAGTGATTTCATTCAACCTGCGCTGGCTATTATCATTTTTCTACAAGAAGAACTTTTAGAAGGCCATATTTTAAAGCTTCATGGCATTTTGAGTTGCCCTCCCTGGAGATACCATCACACTGAACATGTCAGTGGAAAACTACTACCTTACTTATCATATAACCATGACTTTTATAGCCTAGGTGACAATATGCCACTCTGGGCAATAAGACAGGTGCATTACGGGAAAAAGATAATCCGTTTCACACTGTACAGTAGCTTTCATAATTTTGAAAACATGATCAGGTTTTACAGGATTGTTCTAAGGTGTGATGTTTCATCCATTAGGACAGACTTCTGTTACTTCACTGTGTGCTCAACACTGAACACGGATATTCAGCTATCTGTTAAGAGACTTCCCAAAGATATGCTGCCCACCCGCATTGAATCAGCAATACTAGAGTTTCATGTTTATGATATTCACCAGATGATAATACTTCTTTCCAAACTCTGCAGCCCTATTAGTGACATCAGGTGGCAAACAGAAGACTGTGATGGTAACAAAATTCTACTACAGGTGTAGTATCCAGTACAGTCCAATACAATATGATTCAATACATCACAATACAATAAATTTTATATAGCCTCTATAATACAAATGAACCCCAAAGTACTTTACACTGGGGAAAGTACACTAACAGAAAATACACAGTTAAGCAATAATGCACTCCAGTGCATGGTACTGCATATCATAGGATAGCCTCTTGTCTCAGTGTGTTGTGAGGCATGAGGCAAAACTAAGTACATTCAACTACATGAGAAGAGATGATACCTCATGATATACCACACACACTGCTGTGGCTTATTGCAATTATAAAATGGCTCACAAGTGTTGGTATGTGCATCAGCATGTTGGTCAGCTCAGACATTTTATTTATTTATTTATTTGTTTGTTTGTTTGTTTGTTTGTTCTAGGATTACAAATACCTTTGAGCCAAGGCTCTTTTACAAAGGTCCCACGTCACTGGTACAATTGAGACAATCATAAGCAAAGATAACAGTTTATAAAATTAAAAAAAAACAACATTCTTTTACCTAAGTAACTTTCAGTGATTTTGCTATTCATTTTATATTTATCTATATAAGAACAATTTATAAAAGGAGACTAGAGAGAGCTGCCCCATTGGTGCAGCGATGGTGCTACCATTTGCGACACTGGGGACCCAGGTTGGAACGAGCCCAAGTTGTCGCAGGACAGGCCAGGGGAGAAAGTTTGAGGGTCACTGTAAATGCTCTGCTCCCCAGGGAAGAAGGGCAGCATCTCCTGCTGTGCAACCACCACATGGGTGAACACAGGTAGTGGTACAGGTGGAGATCATCAGAGGGAGGGGGAGATGCCTTTCAATTCAATGTGAAGTCGCCATGGCTTGTGTGCACACCTGTCACCGAGCCTGGCCCTGCATCTCCATGGGAGGGGACAAGTACAAGGAAAAAGATTATAGCACAGTAGGATGAGGTACCAGCAGTACTCTTGGCCACCCTCCACTGACTGATTGCCCACCTCCAGCAGTTGAGTCATTTGGGAGAAACCTGACCCACTCCCCCACCCCACCTCTGAGGGTGAAGTCCAAGGTGATGGAGGTCAGGGTAAGTTACAGAGATGGTGTGGTTGGGGCATGAACCCTAATGTTCACCCCATTCCAAGCCTAAGTAAGCTAAGATGGCTACAGAACAAAGGAATGGGGTGAGCATTAGGGTTCGAAATGCCAAGGCACAACCGTCACACCTGTTCGTGCATGCAGGGTGGGGGTGGGTTGGAAGCCAAGTGAGGGGAGGGGGTGTAGGGATTGGGAACCTTAAGTTTCCCTCATGCCTGTTCCTGTATGCACAGTGGGAGTGGGGTCTTTGGCTTGGGAACCCTAAGGTCGTATTTCCCTACTTTTGACACTTTAACCCTAATGGTGCATTAACAAAGTTTTTTGCATTGAACTTCCTTACTTTTTCAGACAGTTTATTTATATCCTTATCCCTCTTTCCATAACTGTCCTTATGTTACAGTAGGAGTGCAGGGCCATTCAGGCCCTGCGCTCCCATGCTCTGGCACGTTCCTTACTTTATTGTGGCAGCGCAGGGTCCTTTGAACTCTGCACACCCATCCCTCCATAGATGCATGACCAAATTATCAGCATTTCCAGCTTATTACCCCAGCACATGTAGCCAGTGAGATGTATTTCAAACTGTAACCAAAACATAATTCTGAGCAACTAGAACGCCATTCCGCACCACAGGTGCAAACACACATTTTGGACAGGATTTGAAAAATGACAACTGTGACACACATAAGCTCAGTTAATAACAAGGCTATGTTGAAAATCAGGGGTCAAAGTTTTAAAGATTTCTGCAGTTATGAGCGTGTGTACCAAAAATGCAAAGAATGGGCATAACTTTGTCATTTTTTCATATTTTGACTCCAAATTTTGAACATAGTCTTCTTATCACCCTACCTCATGCATCCCATAGTTGAAAATGTTCAAATCCATGGGAAAACACCATTCTGCAACACAGGTGCGGAAACATGTTTCAGGCAGGATGTGAAAAATGACAGCAGTACTGTTCATGAGGTGGTGTGATAAAATGGCTATATTGAAAATTTGGAGTGAAAATATTGAAAATGACCAAAGTTACAGGAGTGAGTAGAATATTTTCTATGACTACATGTATCTCAGCCATTTTTAGGAGTTTTTTCACAAAATTTTCAACATGGCCTTTCTGTGATCCCACCTCATGAACACTGGCACTGTCATTTTGTTCATTGGTCCATGCCATTCTGTGCCACAGGTGTGAAAACATATTTTGGGCAGGATGTAAAGAATGACAGCTATACTGTTCATGAGGTGGTATGAAAAACTGGCAATGCTGAATATTTGGAGTAAAATATTAAAAATTGCCTCAGTTACAAGCGTGCATAGAAAAATTCCAATGACTGCACGTAACTCGGGCGTTTTTTGGTATTTTTGTACCAAATTTTCAACGTGGGCTTTTTGGGACCCCATCTCATGAACACTGGCACTGTCATTTCATTAATCAGTCCCAAAAGGTGATTTCACATAGCAACCACAAAATCGCCTTACAGGTCCGATTAAGGAAACGACAGTGACAGTGTTCGTGAGGTGGGGTCCCAAGAAGCCCATGTTAAACATTTGGTGAAAAAATATCCAAAAATGGCTGAGATATCAACATAAATTGAAAACGCCATTGACTGCCATTATACGGCACTTACCTTGATTCTTCAATTTGTGGTTCAGCTTTGAAGAGTGCAGATGCATCCCGGTCCACAGAAGATGACAGCACTTAACCACTGGTGGTAAGTATAGGGTAAGAGGGGGGTGTGGGGTGCTGGGTGCTCAGTGGGAGGGTCGGGATGGGTGAGAGGAGACGGCAGGGATGACGAGGAACCGTTTTCTTTTTTTCGGGACAAAAAAAAGGTGTCAGAGGACTGTTTCCTTTTTTGCAGGTTTAAGAAAAAAGATTTTGGAACAATGGCAGTTGGCTCCCCAGTGTCCCAGACTACTAAGGGAGGGGTTAACATATGGGGACACTGGGAGTGGGCTCCCCAGTGTCCCAGACTACTGAAGGAGGGGTTAACATATGGGGACACTGGGAGTGGGCTCCCCAGTGTCCCAGACTACCGAGGGAGGGGTTAATACATGGGGACACTAGGAGTGGGCTCCCCAGTGTCCCAGACTACTAAGGAAGGGGTTAACATATGGGGACACTGGGAGTGGGCTCTCCAGTGTGTCCCACAGTGGAAGGCGGCGGGTCGCTAATTCATCTCCTAGAACACTGGGAGTGGGCTCCTGAGTGTCCCACACTGCAGGGGAGATACATGACTACAGACACTGGAAGTGGACTCCCCAGTGTCCAGAGCTTTCTGGGGGGGTTACATATGCGTGAGAACACTGGAAGTGGGCTCCCCAGTGTCCCACACTGCAGGGGGGATACATGACTACAGACACTGGAAGTGGGCTTCCCAGTGTCCCACACTGCAGGGGAGGATACATGACCACAGACACTGGGAGTGGGCTCCCCAGTGTCCAGCGCTTTCTGGGGGGTTACATATGTGTGAGGACACTGGGGGTGGGCTTCAAGTGTCTCACCTTGGGGGGGAGATATACAAGTGGTGTCTGTAGCTAGGGAGAAAAGAAGATGGTGGACAAAACACTGCTGTGTGAAAATACAGCAGGCTCCCTGCAACAGTATGTGACCCTGTGTGTGAAAACAAGCTTGTTTTCATGCTGGACACTTAACTTTTCCCATAGGAAATAATGAGAAAATAAAAATATTTATAACTGAGCAGATTCATATTTTTTTCTCCAAACCTTCAAAAGGCACATCTGTGACCTGAAGGTGTTCTAGCCTGAAAATTTCAGACCACTACATAAAGCCGTTTTTGAGATATATGTGACAAAAAAATGGTCAATGTAGGATTGTTTGACACTCCATATCTCAAAAACATCAAAACAGATTAATCCAAAATTTGGCATGCCAAGAGACCTATCCCAAGAAATTATGCATGTCACATTCGTGGCAAATCCATTGAACATTTCCAAAGTTATTAAGGTTCACAAATGTGGGTTTGACATAGACGTTTGCACTCAACCCTAATTTACTACATATATATATAGCTAAAGTTGGTGGTCCACTTCTATGTTAAACCCAAAAGTTTGCACTTTAATGACTTTGCAACTGTTTGTCCGTTTGTCTGATTTGCCTGTTTGCATGCACAGTGTGCAACCATAGACCTCTGGATCTGGAAAGTTTCCTTTCAGTCAGACGTACGATTGCGAAACTACAGAATGTCACAAATGTGAAAAATCCTCAACGTTTGTGCATTTTTTCATCAGGCTTAACAAGCTGAAAGATGTGTCTGTTTGGATTCATATGTGCACGTGTATATGTGGCCTGGGTGAAAGTGGTGCCTTTTGAAGATTTGGTAAAAAATTACTAATCCATTCAAAAGTTATACAAGTTTTTCATGTCCCATTTTAACCTATGGGAAAAGTTATATGAAAACTTTTGTGAAAAAATTTTTTTGTGCACGAAAAGAATGTTTTTGCAAAACATTTTTGGTTTTCGTGAAAGCAATGCTTGAAAACATTGTCCCATGTGTTGTTTTCTTTGTCACTTCATTGTGCCAAGGTGGATTGTACTTTTGGACTAAAGTTTGCAAGGTGGCAAGTGCTGGTCCCACAGATGCGCCTTTTGGTGGTTTAGTCCCAAAGCATTCAACGGGTCCATACTTTCAGCATTCTGAAGTTGAGAAATTTCCCATAGGATAACATTGCAGTGCACGTGGCGCCTTTTGGCATCCGTATCTCAAAAATGATTCGAGATACGGATTTTTCACTACCCACAGTGAACACATAAAGGCTTTGAAGTTATGATTACAGCTGCAGTGGAATTTTTTTCATAGTTGCTACAGTTACTGAGATATTGCCAAATAAATGTTACAAGGGTTCCTTTTCAGTACTATGGGGCTGCTGTATGGCTCTGTACTTATGTGTAAGTGGGAGTGCAAGGCCCAGAGGGCCCACGCTCCCACAGACACATACCATTACACAAGAAATGGGCATAGAGAAGGAAGCACAGGGCCCGGAGGGCCAGCTCTCCCACAAACACATGCCAGTTACCAGTTACATTACATTTTCTCAAAAAGAAGGGAAATTCATTGCAAAAAACTTTGTTAATGCACCAGTTAGGGTTGATAGCACAGTGACAAAAGTATGGAAATATGATGTTAGGGTTACCCCCCAAGCCATCCTGCCCCACTCCCCCACCCTCCACACATCAACAGATGTTGGGGTGTGCCATGGGGTCGTCAGACCTAATTCTCACCCCATTCTCCTATACTGTAGCATGCCAGCTTGCTTACACATGGAATGGGGTGAGAGTTTGGCCTGATGACTCCATGGCACACCCCCCAATGTCTGTTGGTGTGTGGAGGGTGGGGGGTGAGGTGGTAGGGGGGTAACACCAATGCAAGTTTTTCTTGTCCCGTTTTAGCCTATGGCAAAATTTATATGTGCACTGTGAAAACATTCACGAAAACATTTTTGTTTTTGTGCTGCCACCATCTTGTTTTCATTTAGTGAGAGGCAAAAAACATTGTAAATCAAAAAATAGTGCCTCTCGCTAAATGCCAACACTTGTGTTTACCTATACGGGCATTGAGAAACTTGCCCCTGGCATCAGTGTTTGTGCAGGTAGTCTGGAAATATGTTTTTTAAAATATTTCCACCATTTTGGCGTTTTGCTTTCACGAAAACATTTTTTGTGTATGCAATAATGACCACACATTTTTGTTTTTGCGAAAACAATGCTCTAAAACATTGTCCCATGTGTTGTTTTCTTTGTTACTTCATTGTGCCAAGGTGGATTGTGCTTTTGGGCTGAAATTTGCAGGGTGGAAAGCCCTCATCCCACAGATGTGCCTTTTGGTGGTTTGGTCCCAAAGCATTCAACAGGCCCATAGTTACAGAGTTCTGAAGTGGAGAAATTTTCCGTAGGATAACATTGGGATGCCTGCGGCACCTTTTAGTGCCCATATCTCGAAAACAATTCAAGATACGGATTTTTTGCTACCACAGCTTAAGCATGCATGGAGGTTTCGAAGTCATGATTACAACTGCAGTGGAATTTTTTCCATAGTTGCTCAGGTTACTGAGAAATTGCCAAATAACTGTTACGAGGGTTCCTTTTCAGTACTATGGGGCTGCTGTATGGCTCTGTACTTATGTGTAAGTGGGAGCGCAGGGACCAGAAGGTCTGCACTCCCATAGATGCATACCATTATGCAAAAATGGGCAATGTGAAGGGAACTCAGGGCCCGGAGGGCCCACACTTTCACGAACACATACCAGCTACCAGTTACATTACATTTTCTCAAAAAGAAGGGAAATTCATTGCAAAAAACACCATTAATGTATCAGTTAGGGTTGATAGCACAGTGAATAAAGTATGGAAATGTGATGTTAGGGTTACTCCCATCACCCCACCCTCACCCTCCCCACCTGTACATGCCAACTGATGTTGGGGGTGTGCCAAATGGTCTTCAGACATAACTTCACCCCATTCTCCTATACTGTAGCATGTCAGCTTGCTTACACATGGAATGGGGTGAGAGTTGGGCTTGACAACCCATGGCACACCCCATCAGTTGGTGTGTGGAGGGTGGAGTGGGTAGAGGGGAACCCTAACATCACTTTTCCATACTTTTGTCACTGTCCTATCAACCCTAACTGATGCATTAATGAAGTTTTTGCAATGAATATATATATATATATATATATATATATATATATATATATATATATATATAGTTGTGGTGCTCCCAAACAATGCCTGATAGTAGGCAGAAAGAAATGACTTAGCCAAACTCCCTGCAGTATACTTTGGATAAAAGTGATTACAAAAGGAAGTCCAGAGTCATCTGTATTAAGACCTAGGACTGTCTGGGGATGTAACAGTCTCTAGAGTCTAGTTGATATTCTGTCGACAGCTGTTCAAGGGACTTAACTATGTCTTTGCCATGGAAGAGAAATGATGACTCAGTCCTTCGTGCATCCAGGTTCTGAAAGCATGATCCAGTCTGGCAGGTAAGAACTCTGAGTCGAATGCCAGTCTCATAAGCCATTATACTCCAGAATCATAGTGCAGGGTCAAGAAAAAGTTGTGCCAAGATCTGAGCAGGCCTGCCGTGAGAGAGCCTGTCACAATTGTAGTTTGTATTTGGTCTCTTGAACCAAATAGATGGTGTCTCTTGAAGACTGAATAATGTTCAATTCCAGGTCCACCCAGTGTGGGTGTGGTTGTGGTTGTGTCCAAGTCAAGATGTGTTTGAGTATTTCTATTTGTATGTAAAGAAATAAATCCTGGATAGTGAGGCCGCCTCTTTACCTTTGGTAGTTGAAGCTTATTGTATGCTATTCTGGGCAACTTCTGCCATGTAAGTATATTTTATTTATTTATTAAAGATCTTGGAAGACACCTGTAAGCAGTTGCTCGTTGAGAAGTTCCACATCGTTACATTAATTGAGGAGTCACAATCATGGTGGACAAAATACAGATTTTATATATATATATATACAAAATACAGTGTACAAACAATACAGTTGGTGGCTCAGATAACAAGGTATGCTGAGGCATTGTACAATGTATGCCTGAGTCCTATAAAGTGACAAAGACAGAGTAGGGGGATAATGTGATGGGGGAAGTGCTAAGAAAGGCAGGAGTGGGGGGTTAGGATAGGGCATGGGCGAGAAGGAGATAGAGTGTGTAGGGGGGTGAGGCAAAGTGCTGCTGAGAGACTATCCTGGAAGGATATGAATGGAAAGGTGCTGGGGGTAGTCCATTGCTTTGGAATGGGAAATGGGTAACCACATTGAATGTGATGAGCCACCAACTGTATTATTTGTACACACGTTTTTGTGTGTATATATATATATATATATATATATATATATATATATATATATATATACCTATCAAATCTGTATTTTGTCCACCATGACTGTGACTCCTCAGTTAATGTAATGACGTGGAACCTCTCAACGAGCAATGGGAGTGGGTAATGGGAAATCAATTTAATCCATTTCTGGAATTCCATCTATTGGGGTAGTAATGGTAGAGATTGAAATATACAAAGAAGTAGGGGAGCATGTTCTTACAGATGGAGTGAGACTTATTTTGGAGGGTCATAGGTAAGAGGCCTCAGCACTGAAAGTCATCTCAGATTCCCTGTTCCAATCTGTAGGCTTTCAGTGTTTTTTAGATGGTTGGGCCAATGGACTCACCAATATCCTCACCAGATTCCTTATCCTTCCATTCTTTTTTTTTTTTCATAATGGAATCCCCCTCCATTCTCAGTGCTTGCATTTGTACTAGATGGAAATTCAAGCAGGAATTTTTCTTCAAGTTCTTCTTATGTCTACAACAGCAGAGATGTGATGTGTGGGATTAGGTGGCTATTAATTTCTATGAATTTATCTTAGATTTGTGGCTGACACATTTGTCCGTTTGTCAGTAATGATCGTCCCTGATGAACTAAATATTTCCAAGCTGACAATGGATGGTGGGCAGCTCAAATAGTATATTGCTGCAGAGGACAGTGCTGGCCACTGATGTGCCTTTATGGCACAGTACAACAGTAGCTCATAGCCACTGTTTTAATTGTTTGAGTGAATCATGTATCCGCCATACATTCTGCAGACTTATGGCTAATGTCCTCCTTTTTCTCTTCAAGATCCTCAGGACCCACCTGTGATAATACTTACTGTATCACAGAGGTTTGGTACTGGTAGTGTGCCCCTTAAGGGGGCAACTGATGTGTCTGGTTGGGAACCAGTTCAAATTATCTTGATTTCTGGGAGTTTGATCCTGTTCATTGTTTGCTCATCTTTGTTTTAAGTTGCTGTGCATGTACCTTTTTGATGAGGTGAGCCTTCATCCAATTCATACAATTACACTATCAGGTATGGAGATCCCTAGGGGTCATAAAACTAGCATAAAGCTAGCAGGCTAATTTGGAAAAAACTCCTAATACCAGTCAGAGGGAAGGAAACACTAGAACTTCACATACAAATTAAAACACTCTGCACAACATATATTTTTTCAGGTTTTGGGTGTAGTTTTCCTTTAATACAAATTATGTGAATAAAACCAAGCAACCCTTCCAAACCCAGACGTTTTGCGATTGTGTCTCAAAAGTAAGGTTGTAGCTCACAAAATTGTTTTTTCTGAATCACGAAAACAGGCTTATGAGTAATGAAAGCAAGACCTATTTTCATGACAGACCAACCTAATTTCATTAATATTTTTAAAAATATTGTTTTTTATTTAAAAAAAACACTAGAAGAATCAATTTTACAGTCCACACTGTATACCACAAAAGTTTCAAACTTAACTTCCAGCAGCTTTTCTTGTTTTTGATGAGCAAAGTTCTCCCTTTTCCATTTTCATGACTGCTAAGCCTCATGAAAGTGAGTTTTTGGCTCAGGAGAGCAGCTTTACACATCACAAAAGCAGGGCCTGCCTTCATGACATGAAACAGCCTAATTTCATTAATATTTTAAAAACTATTATTTTTAACAAACAAACTGTCCTGAAAAATGAACTTTACACTACACTTTTGACCACCTGACTTTGAGACATAACTTCCAACTCATTGGCCACCTGACTTTGAGACTTAACTTCCAACTCATTTTAATTTTTTATGCACAAAGGAGCATTTTATTTTCCTAATAATTTAAAAACCACAAAAATCCCAGTAAAGCCACGTACCAAAGAACCATCCTTGGGCAATCTCTGATGAACCTGAAAGTTTCAAATTTCAACGTGCAGCCATTCATGAGCTATTGGTAAGGAAAAAGGAGTCTTAAGAAATTATATGTTTATTTACTTTAAACCTTCAAGAATTTTTAAGCCACTGAGCCAACCATTATTAACTTGATAGGATCCAGAGTGCCTGGCATAAACTCTGTGCATGCCATGTGTCATGGTATTATGTGCAGGGATGACCGCACTATTAAAATGCAAAAAAATCAGAGTTTAACATTGAAGTGCCTGTTCAACCCTAATAATAGCGACCCCCCTCCCCCCCCCCATATTATACATGCAACATACCTGGGCAGAATGCAGATTTTGTTTTATTCAAACAGTTGTATTCTCCAGTAGTCAACCCCCCCCAACACACACACACACACACATACTTACTTCCTTCTTTCAACCTGACTCCACTCTATCCTGGGCTAACTTACATTGCAACAGTAGACACTGCTCATACCTGCTAATAGCCTTCCTTCTATAAAGTTGTACATCGCCCCTCTTATGTGACTATTGTGTCTAGCTTAAAGGAAAACTCTGATGAACCAGGAAGTCATTTTTCCTAATATAATCTATTTCTAAACACTGGTTTCAATTCTATTATTGCTCCATCTGTACAGACCTGTTAATAAACACAGTTTGTGATTCTCATTCGTACTCTGGTGTTAAGTATCAAAGTCAGAACTGTATGAGATAGTTTATATCCCTCTCAACCACAAGAGTGGAAGAGCTGAACAAGGACATGAATTACATCATACAGTTCTAAAGTGGTAATTAAAACTACTTGTGTAAATCAAAAACACCCAGTAGGATAATTAGACAGCCTGTAGGGTTGGAGCAGAAACAGAGCTGGAACCAGTATTTAAAAACCAGCTTTTTCAGTGGGAAATGACTTACAATTTCAGTGCAGTTCCCCTTTAAAACTTGAGATCACAGAAATGTTGCTGAATAAATTTTTTTTTTTTAGTAAGTAGGTTTGTTTTTGTCCAGTTTTCAATTTGCAGTAATCTTCTTGTGTGGCAGTCAGTATGGATGTCAGTTGCCATCCAGAAAAAAGAGATTGATTGCCTTAATAGAACAGACTAGAATTTGGGTTTAGAAATGTCTCCCTCTGCATTCAAAAATCAGCTTGTGTATAGAATATTATTTTAATGCCTCAGTCCTTTGTTTCTTTCAGGTACAAACTGCTGATGACTTCTGGGGCAGCATCACAGCCTCCAACAGATTTCCATTTCTAAGCTCCTGTTTGGGATCGTCCCGCACTGTAAACTCATGTAGCTGTGAAGCAGTGAAATGTAATCAGTGTGAGTGGCAGCAAATTCATGGGTGTCAACTTCCAGCCGCTACTGCACGGCACAAAGGCAGATTCCAGGAAAAACTTCTTACTTGTTGTCATAGAGACCAAAGAAGAAGACTAAGCAGCGCTTCAGAAAATTCAGTCTCTGCTGATCGCAGCAGATCAGTGTTTTCCTCAAACCTTATGAGGGGTTCTTCTCTGACATCTTTGTCATCCTCATTCTTCACAGAGTGGTCTGAAACTTAATAAAAGTTCACTTTGTTTTCCCATAACTATTTCTACAAGTAAACTTTCTGCTTAAAACTAGAAAACTAGAAGATGCAGATGTAACCATGGGGGCTGTACCCTTTCTATTGTGATCACTCCATAGTATTAATGAATTCAGTAACTAATGGGTTAGATAAAAAAAAAAAATTGCCTGCCTGCATTTGCAGTGTGCTGTTACAGACTGTGGCACACTAGGTTTACCTGATAGGCTTGTACCCCAGGCTGCCTTATTTAACTCTTCATAAGTTAGTGAGGATGTGCCATCACATCGTAACCTCTTTTCTGCAGTGAGTTTTCTACTCTTTGCTGAGAAGGTTGCATTTTGGTTTTGACCTTTGTACTAGATACATTATACTCTCTACAAAATACTCATCTCAAACTTAATATTTATAAGACAGGCAACTCATATTAAAATGATATTTGGATACACACAAATAAAATGGTTACTTTACCATGACCCAAACCAGAGTGATACTGCACAGACTTCTAAATCTGTGTTGCATTTGGACATTTACCCAATTGTTCTGTATCGTATAATGGAATACTACATAGAATTGTAATAGGGAATATACAGCCACAAAATGATTACCTTTTGTTTTTGATAGCATATACAAAGTGGTGTGTACCGGAAATCCTCTGCTTCTATGAAAGCTAAATGTCATCAGGCAATGTAAAAGCACTTGATTTTAGTCCCCATTTTCTCCAGGGTAAGGAAAGGATCATGTGATATGGAAGGAATAACGCATGACTGACAGCGTAATATGCTATGTTAAAGCAGCAACATTTGTTAGTCACCATGTAGGTTTTTTTTTTCAACAGTAATGTTCTCTGGGCAAAATCATCAATATACACATTTGTCTTTTCATTTTCTTTCATTTCTAAAGGATGCTATGTGAATTTGAAGTTTTTTAAGTTCTCATCCCCATGCCATGCCCTCCAAGAAAAACATAAATCTCTTGGTGCTGTGCTGTGTTGTTTACTATCAGAAACATATGCTAGCATCATCCAAAGACACCCATAGCATAAATCTAGTCTTTAGATCCAACAGGTAACATCAACAGAAGACATTCTTAAAAATAGTGAATGGCAGCCATCTTTAATGATGTGAGTCATTATTAGCTCTAAAAGCTGTTTTAAAATACCTGAGAAAATTAAAATTCACAGAGGATGAATCTAAGGATGTCCAAAACACATTTTTGCTAAAAGAAACTATATCATGAAATTTGCCAACTTACAAATACAGCTGCTTTAACATACCGGCTGGTGGGTTGTGAGCCCAAGATGTGGCTGAGGGCTTTAACCACCAGAAGAAGCGTCTCCATATCACAATATTCAAACTCTGGCATATCTAATTCCTCTTATTTTTTTTAATAATAATTATAAAATCTGTTCCGAGAATCTTGTAGTTAAAACATGTCACATGACTGTGTGTAAATCCTACAACAGACCACCAGTAAAGATCCCGCTAATCAAATGTTTACTTTCATTGACTATAATTCTTTTTTTTTAGTTGTTACCTCTTTTTCTCACCTGCTACCCTGGAACTCTCTCTGGTGATTCTCACTGGTCATCCCCGTGCTACCACCCACCTGAAGCTCTCCCCACTGGGATATCAGGGACAGACACTCCCCCACCTACCTGATCCATCGACCAGACCCTGCAATCGCTTGACCAAGGCAGGACAGAGGGATTGGGAGAGCCAGTGGATTGAGCTTGGCTTCGGGCGTGTGACAGCGGGGCATGGAAGATCTCTGTTGCCTATACAGGAAGTGGGGGTGTTTCTTCCCCTGGGGTATGAACGTGCAATGGCATCCATGTACTAGACATGCTGATGCTCGCCGCGCTCCAACCCTTATGTTTGGCACCATGAGATGCAGTACCCCCGATCTCCACCAGGGGCCACTGGCACACGGTACAAGCCCTCTACCCACCCGAGAAGAGGGGAGCAGTCCTCCGGATGCTCAATCCTCTCCCTCCCCAGCTGACCCCCATGACCCTAGTCCATTTCCAAACCCAAGTCACTGGCATGGCGCAAGGTGTGGCATCCAGCACCTCAACCCTCAGCACCACCGGGCTGGCCCTTTTTTCATTTTTAATAGCAGATTCATTTTGAATCACAATACTGCACTTCAGGGCATGTGTAGTAGTGGGATTTACTCACTTCTTAAAGTCACTCTGCTGCGTCTCATGACACACCACACAAGGCGTGTGTAAATCCCACAACACATGCCCTGTCATGCATTGTTGCTTAAATGATTCACTTTCAAGCTTCACTTTCCATCAGTGTACAGGTTTAGTGTAGTAGCACAGCTGTGTCTTTACGACTGATTCATGGGACTGCCCATTGGTTGCATATTGCACTCACATGCTGGTGACCTGGGTTTGGGAGTAGATTCCAGTACTGGCCAGGGCAGAAAAGGAATGGAGCACACTGCATGCCGTGCAGGTGTGGCCCACAAAACCCACAAGGGCCAGTCAATGCTGACAAAAAGAAAGTGAGCACACATATAACCAGTAACGTAGTAGTAAAAAAGATTTTATTTGTAAGTGCACAATGTTAATTCTGGAATGTACTCACTTTACAGCAATGTAATACATGGGTAAAGTTTTTGTCAACAGGAATACCAATGTAATCAACACTTGCAATAGTACTGCTCTGAGTATTCTAAGTTATAATACCATCGATCTGACATCAGATCAACAGTATAACTTTGAATCCTGCTGAAATGTGCACACATATTCAGAAATAGCATTCACAACCTCCCCTGCCACATCTGAGATATATATAACACATATATATACATACAGTATATATTCACTACAAAAACTTCGTTAAAGCATCAGGGTGAATATCATAGCAACAAAAGCAGGGAAATGAGGTGTTATGGTTTCCAACCCTAATGCCCCATCCCTCCATCCGATAGTACAACAGGACCCTGCGCTCCCATCTCTCCATCCAGATAGTAGATCAGTAGCCATATGTCACAGTAGGATTGCTCCTATCTGTCCATCAAGATAGTACCATTTTGTACCTTCTTTCTGTTACATAACCATCATTTGTTATTAAGAAATATCAGTAACAGTCACATCAATAAAAAATGGAAAAAATGAGCTAAAAAACAGGAATTTTGCTGGTGTTTAAATTAGGGAAAACAGTGTAACTCATTAGATTCGAACCCAGGATGTTTCAAACTGCAGCTCTATGTACTATCCACCACACCACTGCAGCAATGTTGTTGACTGCTGCTTTTCTATGTATTAGTATCTGTCACTGTGGAAGCAGAGAAATGTTCAAAATAAATAGAATGGTTTTGAAAGCAGACTGGACAATTTTCATAAGCAACGCTACATTTGGAAAACATGTAAAAATTGAAGAAAACGGTCATAAAAGCACATTTTTTGCAAAAAGCAACACAAACATGTTTGAAAACATTCCCTCACTTATGAAAATGGAACACTTCCATTTCCATAGACAGTACTTGATAACATGCGAAAATTGGTGAAAATGGTAGAAAAGGCACCTTTTTTGCAAAAACAATACAAAAATGTTCGAAAAAGCTCCCTGGCTTATGAAAATGGGATCCTTTAATTTCCACAAACAGTACTTCATAACATGCAAAAATTGGAGAAAATGGTTGAAAAAGCACCTTTTTTTTCTAAAAACAACATGAAAATGTTCAAAAACATTCCCTTGCTTCCGAAAATGGAGAGCTTTCATTTTGACAAACAGTACTTCATTTTCAGAAAAGAATGCCCCATTTTCACAAACAATTCCCCATTTTTGAACAAAAATGCCCCATTTTTGCAAAAAATTGCCCAGTTTTTGAACAAAAATGCCAATTTTTTTGGAAAAATTGCAACTTTTCAAATAAAAATACCCCATTTTCGCAAAAAATGCCCAATGTTTGGGATGGGGGGACATTTTTTGAAAAAATTCCATTTTCATGCTGAACACAACTTTTCCCATAATAAATAATGGGAAATTAAATGTTTAATAACTTTTGAACGGATTAATATTTTTTCACCAGACCTTCAAAAGGCACATCTGTGATCCAAATCCTCCCTACCCTGAAAATATCAGCCACAACATAAAGCCATTCCTGAGATACAGGATGACAAAAAAAGTAAAAAAATCGATTTTCCTTTTTTTTTTTTCAACACTTTATATCTCAGAAAACACTCAACGGATTTCCACCAAATTTGGCAGGTCAAGAGACCTACCTCTACTACCTCTAGCAATTATGTATACCAAATGTCATGCAAATCCATTGAATGGCTCCAAAGTTATTAACCCTCAAAGTTTGAACTTTGACATAGAAGTGCATTTTCACCCTAACTATACTGGTGTGACCGCACCAGTATAATATATATATAAACAGCTTTGTCTGCTTTATTTCCATTCATGGGGAACTTGGAGCAAGGAGATGAGCAGGCTGTTTCATTCCCAGACAGTTCCAAAAGAAGAAGAAAAGCTGTTAAGCATTCACACTGACAGTAAATGTGGTGAGAGATTTGTAGGGGGTCTATCAGTGCTGCCATTGGCAAGCTTATCTGATTTCCAGAAGGTCTGCCATGGCTAGGGTGCCATTTCCGTTGTCATCGTGAGAGGGAGGGGAGTTGGTTTCCCTGAGGGCTGCTGATGCGTGAGTGAAGCCAAGGGTGCCGGAAGATGGTAAAAGCTGAGGGGGCTGAGAATCAAAAGGGCACTTATGAGGGTACAAAGGGCACTTTTTCTATACTAGTTTTTGCCATACAGAAATAAAAAGTGGAGTGGCTACCGCCCCTTCTGCCCCCTGGTTCCGACACCTATGAGTGAAGCAAAAGAAGAAACAGCGAGACACAAAAAAAAAGCACATAGAAAACTAAAGGGCGCTACAGTCAACCCTTTCCATGAACAGATAGTGTCCCATGTATTACAATAAACAACACATGGGTCTTATCCGTTATGGTGTTGCAACCCCATCTTGGGATGCCAGTGACATCATAAACCTCTCAAGCTTCACTCTCGAGGTTTATGATGTCACTGGAATCCCTCAATCGTGTTACGGCACCATAACAGATAGAGGCCCATGTATTATTCTATAAGGTGAATTGAATTTGAAAGAAATGGAACCACAAACTAACCACAAGCACTCCACAGGTGGCAAAAAGGTCTGCAGTGCTCCCAGTTGGAGAGGGCAGGCAATGAGTTCTGCTGCCCCAGCAACCCTTGCAGAGGGCTAAGGAGCTTGTTCCTTCAGTGGAGATTCACTTTGTGTGTGCAAGGCCACTCAGGGAGGCATAGTGCCATAAGTACTGGGAAGATCTAGAGGTGTAATTGGTGTATAAACCACTGGACCACTGAAGATGATCACTGATGGCACTCCAAGGCCCCATTCATAAGGAACTCCACTGGAGTGGTTGGTAGGAGTAGTGCCATGTGGGGCTGGCAGGTTGCCGGGAAAGTACTTGACTGGAGGACTATATGGACAGTCCCGGTGGAGAAAAAGCTACAGGTGGATTAAAAAAAAGAATTCCTGTTGGATAACATATAGAATAATGCATGGGGTGATGTGTTTAATGAGATTTTACACACACCCCGAGGTGTTGGATGCAACATAAACCCAGAGAGCGTAGCTCGAGGGGTTTATTTAAACATCCAACACCGAGGGGCGTGTGTAAAATCTTGAGTTAAACACACCAGCCCATGTTTTATTTTATATAATTGCTGGAGATCATTTTTTTTTGCCACAGCAACTATAAAAATTAAAAAAAAATCCTTCCTGTGCAGTGCTGTCCAGTTGGGTTTTGGCATTCATGCGGTCTGAAAGCGGCTTACGAAGCGAAAGGTTTCCCTTGTGTTTATTTTATTTATTTCTGGAAAAATTGTTACATTTCTGGACTGAAGTGCTAATTTTTTACTTCTTTTTTTAAAAGTAACTTACCGCCGAGCATCAGTGTCTGTCTCGAAGGGCTGGTGGCATGCCATGAATCAAGGAAGAGCTGCTGTTGGGGTATACGCACAACGGAAACCAGGCACGTGTTCGCCATTATAACTCACGGGTAATAATGCCGAATTATAACCTGGTTTCCCTTAGTAAAAAAATGATCCCCAGTTATTATATCACAGTTGGTCTGGGAAAAGCCATTTGAGACAGAGCAGCATGTATTATACCATATACCATATACCATATACCATATACCATATACCATGTACCATATACCATATACCATACCATATACCATATACCATATACCATGGCTGTAACCTCCATGTTAACCTGAATATATTTTGTAACCTACTGTCTTTCCACTGCATCAAAACATGTTTTGTTATCCCGGGTCGCCCCTGAAAAAGGGACCTTCGGGGCTCAGTGGGCCTACCTGGTCACCAAAATTTAATAAATAAATAAATAAATAACTATTATTAGGTATATTTTGGATCGTTAATTTAGATTTTGTTTTGCAATGTTTCCTCCTTGACTTAGGGGTTGGGGAGCTGAGTGAACTCTCATTTCTCTGTATCTGACTTTTGAGTTTTGTTTGTAATAAGTGCTTTTAGCGAACAGCTATACAGAGACTGAGTGTTAGCTAGAGGTTGTGCAGTGACAGTGGATCATGTTTGGGAGTAAGTCATGTCTTAGATTATTTAGCCTTTTTTTTAGTTTTGGCTTTTCTAATGTTTTCTGTTTGGGTTTGAGACTGAAAGCTAAGCTTTACTTTGATGCACTTTCACTTCTGTGAATTTGGAGTTTGTGTATAATGGCCCATCCCATTCTCTTTTATCTCTTGGTTTGGTTGCTAGACATTCAACAGCTGGACCCTCCAGCTCTTCCGGTGTCCCCTCCTTCTGCTGAGCCCTCCAGCTCTGTCAACCCCTCCATCAATTTTTTGAATGGTTGGCCAATGCATTCTGTTGTGATGAGGCAGCTGAAGGGAGTGATAGCCGAAGACTACACAAAGCAAATGGGACAAGGCACTGTTGGCCAAGAAAATGGCACCACAAATCAGCAGAGTGCTTCGGCCACCAGTTCAGGAAAACCCACTCTTCAGGAGGTTCTGAATGCATTAAAGGCCCTAGGTAGATGCATGGAAGCCTTTAAACCAATAGTGGACTACTTTAACAACTGTGTAAATCTTCTCAAAATGAAAGTGGATTTCACCACAACTATTGCACCGGAGGCCTATGACACAGCACTTATCAGTGTGTAAGGTGTGAGTTGTAAAAATAAGCTACTTTAATTGAGGTAAAACATTTAGAATATATATTCAGAACTATGAATCTAAGATTCCTTAGTCTGCCGCAGGACATGGAGTGGGATGCACCCGTGACCTTTACTGTTCAACTTATTTCTAACTTGTTTCATCTGGAGACCCCAACCTAAATCCTGAAGGCATACATGATCAATTCCTGATGCTGTGTGGCAGAGATAACAACCCTGCGCACGTTAATGTTGGTAACATAAGCACTTGGAGGCGTGATTGCATTAGATACATAGATACTTAGTATACTACACTTACCATTATTTATTTTATTTATATATATATATATATATATATATATATATATATGTAATAGATAACCCACTATTAGGTGTGCGGTTGCGCTCTGACATCGCATGCCCTGGGTGGTTGGCCGCACTTGGCCTGCGGCCTCGTGCGTACAACACACACGAAGGTGTGCGTATATCAGAGCATGACTGCACACCTAAGAGTGGGTTATCTATTACATATATATATGTATATATATAAATAAAATAAACAATGGGTAAGTGTAGTATACAAGGATACATTGCAGTTGTCAGCAGATAATACCTCATGGCCCACCTAGTCTGCCCTATCTATCCCTTCCTACTGTGAGCCCTGGGTCCCTACTTGGGCTTGGAACACCCCCCATTTACTTCCAGTATACCCTTGTGTCTATCCCATGCCTTTTTAAATTCCATGACTGTGTTAGACCCTATCACCTCCACTGGGAGGCTGTTCCAAGCATCCACCACCCTCTCCGTAGAGAAGTACTTCCTTCCGTTGCTTCTGACCCCCCCCCTTCATACTGTGTGCTCTTGTCCTTGAGCATCTCATGCTTTGGAAGATGCTCCCCTCTTGTACTTTGTTTCTGCCAGTGAGATATCTGAACGTCTCTATCATATCCCCTCTCTCCCTCCTCACCTCCAGGGAATACATATTCAAATTCTTCAGTCTCTCCCCATAAATTTTCCCATGCAGGCCTTGCATCATTTTAGTCACCCTTCTCTGCACCGCCTCTACCCTGTCAATGTCCTTCCAGAGGTGGGGCCTCCAGAACTGCACACAATAGTCAAGATGGGGCTCACCAGTGTCTTGTAGAGGGGTACTATCACCTCCTTCCTTCTACTGGTGATGCCCCTCCCTATGCATCTGAGCATATGACTTGCCTTACCCATTGCCTTGTCACACTGTCTAGCCACTTTAAGGTAATCCAAGATGATAACCCTTGGGTTCCTTTCCTGCTTTGAGACTGACAATACTTCCCCTCCTAGTTTGTATGTTGCCCCAGGGTTTTGTTTCCTATGTGCCAATGTATACCAACTGAGGGGGCTAATTAGGGCTATAAGGCCATGAACCCAAAGGGTGAATGGCTTTATTGCCCTAATTAGCCCCTGATGTGGGTAAAGGTCCAAGTGCTCCACCCTTACTCATTATTTGTTGAATGTAATACATTAGGATGGTTATTGTTACGGAGATCACATTTGCAATCATGTTATGGCACCTGAAGGTCTCTTGCAGCAAGGAAGGAATGGTGTGTAGTGAGTGCAGGTTGGAGTTTGGAGGATTTCAGGGTTTGGGAGGGTTTTGTATGTCTTTTTTCCAGGTTCTTTTGCAGCTTGTTAATTTGTTTGGCTAGCTTCCTAATGATGTTTTAATTGTGTTATTTGTATTGTCGCAGAGGGTTTAATATAGTATAGGTGTATACTTTTTATTAGAGTAGGTATATATTTGGTTACTGTTGGTATATTGTTTTAATTAGTGTAGGTCTATAGCTGTGATTGTATAATTATTGCAGGCATATACTTTTAATTGTTAGATTAGTCACAGGTACATGATAATAAAGGGTGACCTTTTCTATGGTGAAAAGTTCATTATGCTCT
Source organism: Neoceratodus forsteri (assembly GCA_016271365.2). Classification (NCBI taxonomy): domain Eukaryota; kingdom Metazoa; phylum Chordata; order Ceratodontiformes; family Ceratodontidae; genus Neoceratodus; species Neoceratodus forsteri. Next base: position 208,056,264 of record JADMNL010000023.1, on the reverse strand, counting down.
GAAACCTGTTTTAAATTTCTGGTAGTTCATGGACTTTCACAGTCTTGAGATTTTTCTCCACACTCGGGACTCTAGCAGGATTTTTGTCACCAGAACATATGGCACATATAGGCCAACTGTTGGGTCTAAACCTTGAGCTTTTTCATTGCACTATGTCCTCCAGGGATAACACAGTAGGAAATGTTGTGACTCCTACTGTGATCTGAGTCATGAACAGTCTTCTACTGTAACTTGGGTGAAGGCAGACACCTGTGGGTCTGCAGTGTAGGTTGCATTTATTAAAAATTAAAGCAAGCAAGCAAATTTTTGCTTATATAAGGCGCCTTTTCCAAAGCTCAGGGAGCCTTTACACTTATAACATTAAAATCACCGTACATCACAACTGAGCTCACAGTGAGTTGGTTATTTAAAATTCTAACTTTTCTATCCTCCATTCCTGATTGTGAGTATCCCAACATGCATTATGGTGCCCACAATGCTTTGTGCCTGGGCCACAATAATGCCTGGGAACTTGTTCAAATTAGTACAGTATCGGAGAGCAGTCTGGACACTCCAAACACTGTGATCTGCAACTATTTCAGTAATACTTGTTAAACATTATTGAAAATGCTGACAGTCTGTACAGACTCTTACTGTACTTGGGCAGTGTCTCTTTTGTGTAATGCAATTCAAGAAAAGTAATAAAATACCACTTTTAAAACAAGCATTGGCCAACACAAGCTATGTTCACTTGTTGGTATTCAATGTGTAGTTAGTAGGCATAGAAAGTGCAGCAGTTACGTATGTATTCTGAATGCGTACTGTGATAATGGGCCTTGGTGCATACAGATACTGTACTTTTAACATTGTCTATTATTTTAATTTCCCTGATAAAAAGATGTCCAAATATACATATAATCTTACTGATGTTTACTGTTGTGTTTTTAAATCAAATTGTTCAAGTGGGAAAAGTGCCATACTTTTTTTTGTTTTTGCAGGGGACTATATTTTCTGTTTACATTGGGGCACTGTCAGCTTTCAGTATTTATTTTTGGTCCTATGGGACCAGTGTGCCTGTCGAAGATTACATGCATGCTGACTGTATCTAGGCTGCTGATTTTGTCTTATTTGTTATTTAATTGTTACTTTTTTGATCAAAATGTGATTTTACTCACCCGAGGGTTTTATCTCAAAGATCATCCAAAGTTTCACCTATCTGATATCTCTGCACATTCCTGAGGACAACAGAATGCTCATCTGAGCAAGGTGGCCCCAAACTGATGTGAACTCATGCATGCACAAGTTATGCATATTTTAAGTACTCTGAGATAAATATATGGCCTAAAAGTAGGCTTTGTCCTGAACATCACAATATGTTTTATATTGAAAAACGAGCATAGGAACACTCAAATGAAAACCAGAACTGTGACTCGAGGGATATGCATCTGCATTGAGGCTGATATGCATGCCCTGAGACACAGTTCAGGTTTTCTTTTTTTTTTTTTAAATCATTGCTTTTTATCCCCGCCTTCTGACCTTGTCACTCCACTCAATCAGAGCCCCTACAAACCACGCTACTCCGCCCTTTGACCCAGGAGTCTTCCCCTAGAGTACTAACCCCCTCAGTAGCCCTGAATACCCCAGATTATCCCCCAGGTGGGGTGAGGGGTGGTCCCCCTTACCTTCTCCCCAGATAATGGTGGAGCGGGTGATACAGCGGAGTCTGCTCCCGGTGTCGGCTGCTGATGTGCCCGGTGCTAGAGGAGTCATCACCTAGGAGTGATGGGTTATTTTTCTTCTGTTCTGGTCCCTGCAATTGTCAGCACTCTAGGAGAACCAATTGGGAGGTAACCATAATGACACAACTCCTCCCAGGACTCCCGGCTAATGCTGCCCCTTTTCCCCTTACATGACCCGTCCTGCACTGCCAATCCCGAGTTCACCCAAGAGATGGCAGTAAAGCAGCGGAACAGGCATAGAACCCTCCCCAGAGAGGGAGAGCCACCGTTGGGCGCTCAATCCCCCTCTCCCCTGCTGACCCCTGGCGGTCTGAGCTCATCACCGAACCCAGGTCGCCAGCGTGGAGCGAGGTGTGGCATCCAGCGCCTCAACCTTCAGTGCCACCGGGCTAGCCTACAGTTCTGGTTTTCAAAGCAATCATTGTATGTGTCCCTACATTCATTTTTTTCAATATGAAACACATTGCCATGTTCGGGACAAAGCCTAGTTTCAGGCCATATGTTTATCTCAGAGTGGATAAAATATGCATAACTCATGTGTGCATGTCTTCACGTCAGTTTATGGTCACATTGCTCAGAAACACTTTTATTATCCTCAGGAATGTGCAGAGGCATTGGATGTATGGAACTTTGCGTGAGCTACGAGGTAAGATGATCAGGTGTAGTAAAGTCACATTCTGAGTAAAAATGTAACAAAATAAGGATCAAGACAAAATGGGCAACTTAGCTACAGACAGCAAGCATGTAATCTTTAAAAGGCACGTGGGTCCCATAGCACCAAAAATAAATACCAAAAGCTTAGTGTGCCTGCAACAGAGTGTATGCCTGTCAAGCTCCTTTCATCCATAAACTCCTTCACAACCCTGCAACACAAGCAAGAGAGGTTTTGACAGGGACTATGGGGGATTTGTACCAAAGTGAGCCCCCAGCTTTAAAGTTGGCCCTTTATGACCTCACTGCATTGCGTGCTCTACTTGTTGGCTAGCCCTTGGGGGAAGGTTAACAAGTAACACCTGAGCCCAATAAAAGGGGTGGGTGAACATGAGGTAAAAGGAGGTTTTGATTTCTGTTATGGGGAGACAATCAGAGACTGAAATGTAAGAACAGCTTTGTAAATCTTTTTTTATGTGACCGAAAGTAAAGCAGTTTTCATTACTTTAAAGTGGTGCCTGGAGTGTTCTCTTTTTAAAGGTTCCCCAATAAACTGCCTGGTTCACTACCCACAGTGCCATAGTGTAAAAGCAGAGCAGCAGATCCAAAAGACCGATACAGATTTCAAGCAGGAATTAGGAGTTACACAAGAAAACCTTGCAGCGTGTATTTGTCATCCTTTTGATTGGACAAGGACTTAAATGACAAAAGAAGGATCAAGAGGGTTAGTGGACAGAATTAGGGAGCAGATTTGGTATTCTAAAGCTGTGATAGGTGGAGGAGGGGCATCTCTTCAAAAGCCCTCTCACATTTCAGACCGATAGCAATATGTTCACATACTTTGCAAGCTAACATAAAAATAAAACACACATAGACTCACCACAGTGCCATTAAGCAGTGCCTTTCCCCAGGCTTCTACTTCTACACCAGGATTAACCATACTTAACACATATCCCTGGGGAGTTTAAGCAAAGCATCTTTTTAACTTGACTATTAAATTATAAAATGGGTAAGATAGATACTGTACTGCAATTGGTGGAATCCAGTCACATGACCATGCTGTTATCCCACAAGTCAGAAATGCTTAAAGGGGCACTGTCAGCTTTGCCTCGCTTTACTCAAAAAATATTAACCATTGTGCCTCTAGGCACATACATTTCAAGCAAGTACCACAGAATGCACCTGTACATCCCAAAACAACAGCTTTTTACCTAGTTTGTTGAATTTTTGCATTAATTCCCCTTCAGTCGGGTCCACCGTCCACTGGAAGCATATCATCAGGGAGAACACGTGTCTGTTTGGGAGCGCGGTCCCCAAGTTCACTTTTTGCCACAACCATGTAAGAAAGGCATCTATGTGATACATCGACCTCTAATTAAGCTTTTCTTGCCTCTGAATTACAAAAATGAGGGGTAGTAATGCCTCAAAATATAGTTTAAAACAGGAGCCAAAATCTCCTGCATGCGGATCAGCTGGTGCCAAAAACCCACGCATGTGCAGGAGTGTTCCCTCTTGTGCATGTGTGGGATTTTGGTACCAGCAGCTGTTCCACATGCGCAAGATTTTGGCTCCACGTTTGAAACTATATTTTGCGGCATTACTACTCCTTGTTTTTGTAATTCAGAGGCAAGAAAAGCTTAATTAGATGTCGATGTATCACATAGATGTCTTTCTTACATGGTCATGACAAAAAAAGTGAACTTCAGGACCACGCTCCCGAACAGACGCGCGTTCTCCCTAACGATATGCTTCCGTTGGACGGCGGACTTTCATGTGGACCTGACTGAAAGGTAATTAATTGAAAAATTTAATAAACTAGGTAAAAGCTGTCATTTTGGGCTCTACAGAGGCATTCTGTGGTACTTGTTTGAAATGTATGTGCCTAGAGGTACAATGGTTAAAATTACTTGAGAAAAATGAGTCAAAGCTGACAGTGCCCCTTTAACTTTCTGAACCTCGTTACCTGGTCCTAAAATAAAAAATCAGGGAAGCCATTTTATAATCGCAATAAGGTATTCTATGGTGTGCGTAATTGAGGGATAACAGCACTTCTCTGGTGCATAAAACCCTCAGCTTCACCTTGGGCTTCACTTCCCAAGGTCTGTTGTTATCCCACAATAACATACACCCTGTCATGCCCTATTGCTTAAATATACCCTCTGATACAGTAAGTGTCACACTAGTGGTTATTTGCTTTGACAGAAAGATTGTGGCTGTGCAAGAGTTACGTTCCAAATTACAGTACAGATGAAACACAGGCCCCTTTAAAATATACTAAACCATGATAAAGTAGTAGTATTAGTAGTAATTTTTATTCATAAAAATCACGAACAGGGATAAAATAACTCCACTGAGTAAAGCTCATTTTCAAAGAGGTCCCTTTCTATACACACAATGTTTCATAGAAATAAGTTAAAGATTATAATATATCATGCAATTCAATAACATATACAGAAAGGATGACAAATGATCTGAAATTAAGTACATCACGTTTACACAATAGGTTGAGGTTAATCAGTTGCACAGTTGACAAAGATATATCAATAAACAAGTTACACATTAACACATAGTACAAATCTACACTAACAGACAGAATACTCTCCACTAGTTATAGTTTTCATCAGTACGAATGACCCACCCATGACAAATATATATTGAAGCAGTTAAAATGATAACCAGCTGGTTTCAGCCAACAGATGGCTGCCCCAACACCCAGTCTCCCAGGTCATATAATCTCTCCTGAGCAGCAAGGTAATCAGACAGTCATCCGCTCCACCATCCAGCATTTTAAGTGGCATGGTCTAGTGAAATAAAACACTATAGTAAAAGATTTTAAATTGTTCAGCACCAGGGAATGTTTAAACTTATGTCTGGTTCGAACAGTGCTGTAGATATTATAGATTATAAAAAGGGCTAAGGATTTCAAGTATTCTGATTGGTTGTTAGCCATGCATTAGAAGTGTCTAATGCACACCTAAAACTGGAAACCCCATGTAGAATACACAGACTCATTTTATAAGCACAATAAGCCACTCCAAGGATGTGCATTAGACTGTTCTAATGCATGGTTAGAGGACTGAATGCACTTCGTGCCTCACTACACCCCCCCTTGCCATGCGTTAGAACTGTCTGACACACACCCCATTAAGTCTTATTGCTTACTTGAGGGAGCACTCCAGACCAATCGGGGCACTCTTTTGCACTGCGTGTGAGACACTCTTGTTCTGTGAAGAGTTTCACACGCAGGTGCTCGAGAAATGAGCACAGTCAGGGATGGTTTTTAAAATTTAAATATATTATTGTTTGAACCCTATCAATAATATATTATTATCACCACTGAGACAATTTTTACAGTTGTAAGAGTGAGCTCACTCATATCTTTAGGATATCAAACTGCTTATCTTCAGTTTGTGGTCCTGATACCCTAAGAATGCATGTGAGACCACTCTTACAACCATATCAGTGATCTTAGTGGCGATAGTATCATACAAATGAGACCATGTACTAGTGGAACCATACAGTTCTAATTCAGAAGAGTTCCAAATGGAATGTTCAGCGCTTGAGATTCTCAGGACGCCCAGCAGCTTTTAACTACTTCAGAAAAAGCTTCTTTGAAAATGCATTAAAAAATAAAAGCAATGTCTTAACATAAACCTGCTCCATACCAGATTGTGACAATGTAATGTTTTAAATGCTAAGGTTGCTATTGTGTTACTATTACCTAAAAACTGGTGTCTGACTGTCTGTTGTTTAATGATATTTTTATTTATGTTTCTATTTGTGTGATGAGCAACAAAGAGTGGTCCTGAGGCCCCTTCCCCCACTCATGAGTTATTCTTCATTTTAATTATAACACGTGTTGTTCTAGTTACATTCACCATTAAATTCTGCTTTGTTCCCGGAACTTAATGCTTCAATAAAATAATAACGATGGCAGTGCTACTGTTTACATAGACTGCTTCAGGAAATGTTATTGCCAAACTGGCAATTAGGAATATTAATGAGTGAGTTTTCCTTCTGTAAACTCTTGCATCTGAAAACCTTAGTCTGAAGAGGATCATTATCCATTTAGTTGAAAAGGGGACCTCTTGTGGAGAGATCCACATACTACAATCTCATAATGCTGTAAGGTAAGGACCTACAGTATGAAGGTACATATTTACTTAGATTATTTGGCCAGGAAAGGCACACCGAGCTAAAGAAATTTTGTTCAACAAAGGCACACTGAGCTGAAGTTGGTTTCCAGGTATGGCCCATGAGAGACTTAAGGACAGGGAGGTTAAAGGAGAATGGTGCTGAATCTGTAAGTCATTTTTTTTCCAATAGAAACTGGTTTTTAAATACTGGTTCAGATTCTGTTGTTGCTCTAGCTATACAGGCTTTTTAGTTACCCTAGTGGGTGTTTCTGAGTTACATGCTGCTGGTAAAAACATTTTGAAACTCTATGATGTAGTTTATGCACCTGTTCTGCTCTTCTGTTGTTGGTACTATGCATCCATATTCTACTATAGAACTCTGTGGCTGTTTGGGACATAAACTACATCATACCGTTCCAAAATGGTACTTACCACCAGACTGTAAAGCAGAAACACCCACTGAGGTTACTAAAAGGCCTTTATAGATGGAACAATAACAGAATTTGAACCAGTGCTTAAAAACAGTTTCCACAGGGCAAAATGACAAAATGACAATGGGAGAGAAGGGGTCGGGGGAAGGGTAGAGACAAGGGTTGGAGGGTGATAACACTAAAACGCTAGGAGTCTGGGGAATAAGGGGGCAGAACTACAGGCTCTCTTGAAGGAGGGGGAGTGGACTTGGTGGCTATAACCGAGACATGGGCCACCCAAATCCACAACTGGGACATGACAGTTCCGGGGTACAGATTACACCAGAAGGATTGGGAAAAGAGGAAGGGTGGTGGTGCTGTACATAAAGGAGGGATTAAAATGTGTAAGGGAAGAGGGAGACAAGAGAGATACAGAAGCACTGTGGGTGCAACAACAGGATCCCAAAAATAGATCACTAAGACTTGGGGGTGGTGCACAGGCCACCCTCTCAGTCTGAAGGCATGGACAGGGTACTGGCAGAACACATAAGGAGGAACTGCAGGAAGGGAGTGATGGTGATAGTAAGGGACTTCAGTCTGCTGGGGGTGGAGTGGGACACACCTACCACAACGAATAGAAGAGAGCAGGTAATGCTGGACATCTTCCACAAAAGCTTTCTAGTACAGTTGGTCAAGGAACCAACTAGGGAAAGGAACACCTTTGATCTTGTACTTACAAATGGGGAGTGGGTGAGGGATGTGAGGGTAGAAGAACCACTTGGGGGGAGTGACCACCACACAGTATGGTTCCAGTTACAGACAGCTAAGGGGGGGGGCATCTGGCACAAGGGTGCTGGATTTAAGGAATGCCAACTTTAAGATGATGAGGGAAGTGGTACAGGGGTTCCTGTGCAAAATTCAACTGGGTATGGACATACAACAAAGGTAGGAACTGATAAGACAGGGGATAGTGGAGGCAACAGAAACTAGCTGTAGGGCCCAGACTAAGAAGGCTAGGGGAAAGAAACCCAGCTGGATAAGCAAAGGGGTGTTAGACAGGGTGAGGAGGAAAAGAGCAGCTTACAAGAGATACAGGAAATCAGGGAGGGAGGAAGATAAGGAGGAATATCTGCAAGAAGCAAAAGAAGAGACGGGGGGTAAGGGCAGCTAAGGTAGCAAGAGAACTCAGGCTGGCGCAGGGCATAATAAAAAGGGGAAAAAGACTTCTTTAGGTACACCAGGGAGAAAGGATGCTGCAAGGACCAAATTGTAAGAATTAAAAAGGAGGGGGGATGGGTGGAAGAGGGGGATGAAAAGGCAGAAGTGCTCAATGACTACTTCTGATCAGTCTTTACAAAAGAAAGGGAGGGGGCTCTACCCATAGTAGGAGGGATGATAGAAACAGATGGCAATGGGATGACAGATGGAGAAATCATAGTGGGGAGGGTGCTGGAGGGGTTAAGGGCATTGATGGTGGACGCACCAGGACCAGATGGAGTACATCCAAGAATGCTGAAGGAGCTGGCAGAGATCCTGGCAGGACACTTGGCAGAATTATTTAGTTCATCTCTAGACACAGGATATGTACCCCATGACTGGAGACTGGATCACATGGTTCCCTTCCACAAGAGTGGCCCAAGGACGAACAAGGAACTATAGGCCAGTAAGCCTAATGTCCATAGTGGGGAAGCTAATGGAGACCATCCTAAAGAAGAGGCTAGTGACACTACTGCAGGTGAATAGGAAGCAGGATGGGAGACAGCATGGCTTAGTCAAGGGCAGGTCATGCCAGACCAACCTGGTGGAATACTATGACTGGGTGACTAGGCAAATTGAAGGGAGCCATGCAGTGGATGCCCGGTACCTAGACTTCAGTAACACCTTTGATTCAGTACCACATGGGAGACTTGGAAGCAAGCTACAGAGCACAGGGGCAGGAGCAAAACTGGTGGGATGGGGGAAGAACTGACTAAAAGATAGGCAACAGAAGGTGGTGGTAGGTGGGGAATACTCATCCCCTATGCCTGTGACAAGTGGTGTTCCACAGGGGTCGGTGTCGGGCCCAGTGCTGTTTGGCATATTTATTGCAGACATCTCGGAGGGCATCAGCAGCAAAATCAGCCTATTTGTGGATGGCACAAAGATGGGAACAGAGGTGGATGACTAGGTTGGGTGGCAGGGGCTACAGGTAGATCTGGCAAGGCTACAGGCATGGTCTGACAGATGGCAGCCGGGGTTCAATGCAAAAAAATGCAACGTACTGCACTTTGGAACAAAAAATCTGAGGAGAAGCTATCATCTGGGGGGGGTGCAGCTGCAGGTAACAGCAGAGGAGAAGGATCTGGGGGTGCTCATCACTGGAGCAATGAACAATTCCATGCATTGTAGAAAGGCAGCAGCAGTGGCCAACAAAAGGCTGGGGTGCATTGCAAGGAGCATTACCTCGAGAAGAAGGGAGGTTATTCTACCATTATACAAATCATTGGTTAGACCCCACCTGGAATACTGCGTGCAGTACTGGTGCCCGTACCTACAAAAAGACATTAGGCTGCTGGAGGGGGGACAGCATAAGGCAACGAAGATGATTCAGGCCTGGGGGAATTACTATATGAGGTCAGACTAAGAGAGTTAAAAATGTACACACTGAAGGAGAGGAGGAATGGAGGGACATTTATTTATTTATTTATTAGCTTTTGGTAACCGATTGAGACCTTCAAATACATGAAGGGGATAATCAAAACAGATGCAGAGGGTCTATTCAGGAGGAGGGTGGGGAAAGACACTAGGGGTCTTGACATGAGATTGGAGGGGGGGTAGATTCAGGAGAGAGGTGAGGAGGTATTTTTTATGGAGAGGGCGGTGGCAAAGTGGAGACGCATTACCTGCTAAGGTGGTGGCATGTAACACAATGGAATGTTTCAAGAAGGGTGGGATAGGGGCAAAGGGACGGGTAAAGAGAAGGAAGGGTGGGGGGATGGGGCAGCTGCTGAATAGGGAGCTTGCTGCAATCTCAAGCAGCCTCGATAGACCAGGATGGGTTTTGCTGCTGGCAACTTTTGTATGTTCCTATGTTCGTAAGTTAATTGCAGTTCTCCTTTAAGTGACTTGCTCAGGATCACATAATAAGCAAGTGAAAAATGTCAGTCTTTTGTGGTGTGTATTGAAATAAGGTGATATTTTTCCTGCCCCCAAACCAAGCCATTGCCATGAAGACTGCAGTTAGCTCAGTTACCAAAATGTATTTATCAAAGTAAACTGTGTCCATACACTATTCAACAGCTAGTCTGGGGGTAGGGGATGTGGAAAATCATATACAGCAAACACAACATATTGTGCAATCCCTCACCCACTCCCCATTTGTAAGTACAAGATCAAAGGTGTTCCTTTCCCTAGTTGGTTTTAATAAAATTAAAATTAAATAAAAGGAAACATTTGTTAACAATCCCATGAGTCAGGGTGTAGGCTGATGATATCCTCTGATCTTATTAAGATGCTGACTTTTGAACCATGTTTACTCAGTGTTCTGTAAAGCATGTGTACAGGTATTTTCTTTCAGGTGCATTAAGTATTGCCTCTCATGAAAAAACAGTGCATACAATTTACAATGTGTAAATTAAGGGTAATGAGTGGGTAACAGCCTGCTAGTACAGTAGGGCGGTAGGTTGAGGTAATACAGTAAGGCAGATCCGATGGATCTTTGGTCTCCTTCCGCTGTCAGATTCTGCGTTTTTAATTTAACCATGCTTTGATTTTATACAGACTTCATCTGTAAGGTAATACACTGCCACAGAGACCACTCATATGATTATAAGAGTGGTCTCACGCATTCTAAGGGTATGAGAACCACAAATGAAGGTGAGCAGTTCTGATGCCTTAAGAATGCACTCTTGCAACCCTAAAAGTGATCTCAGTGACATTATCAACACATTATTGACTGAGGTTGAGCAATAATATGTTACAATATTTTTCAAAAGTGCCCATTTCCAGGGCATCTGCACCTGAGACACTCCTTATAGAATAAGAGTATGTCACACACAGGGGAAAGGAGTGCTCTGACTGGTCAACATCTTCCCCTGGAAAAAATGAAAATGCTAGTCTAGCAAAAACTGTCAGGAATCCAGAAAAAGCTAGAGGTAGAAGACATCAGGGGGCAAGTAAAACAAGCCATCTTAGAAGCTACCAAGCTATGCATAAGGCAGGAATGAAATGGAGCAAACACAAGAGACTCGTGTGGTTCACCACCCCGGTCAGGGAAGCAATTAGAAGCAAAAGGGAAGCCTTTCACATATATAAAATGACCCAAGGGGATAATGAATGGGATGACACAGAAAAGCAAGGAAGCAAAGAGAGCAGTGAGACTGGCAAAAGCATCAGCTGAGCAACAGATCGCTTCAGTGATTAATAAAATGGGGAACAAAAAATTCTTTCATTACATCCAGGAAAAGAGGAAGATGAGGGGGGTATAGTTTGGCTCCAAGATGATGAGAGGGTCATTCAAGACAATGAACAGAAAGCCGCTGCACTGAATAACTTCTTCCAAAGAACTTGGTGGACCAGTTCTAGATAGTGGTATAAAGGTTGCCGACAGGGGGACCCCACAAATGGGCATGCCATTTTTTATGACAGACAGGGTCAGAGAGGCACTGATGCACCTAAAGACAGATGGGGCACCTGGGCCTGATGGACTGCACCCTAGGGTGCTGCAGGAGCTTGCTCTGGTATTGCGGAACCCTTGGCACATTTGTTCAACCACTCACTGCAAACGGGAACAGTACCATGCAACTGGAAAAGTGCAGATGTGGTACCCTTCCACAAGGAAGGAAGTAGAGAGGAGGCTGGTAACTACAGACCAGTAAGCCTCACATCAATAGTCGAGAAATTAATGGAAACATTAATTAAGCAGGACCTAGTAGAATATCTGGAAGAGAACTGTCTCCGGGATATGAATTAGCATGGGTTTGTTGCAGGGAGGTCATGCCAGATAAACTTCATTTCATTTTTTGACTGGGTGACTAGGGAAGTGGACAAGGGCCAACTGGTGTATCTCCTCTACTTCGACTTTAGTAAGGCTGTTGGTTCAGTACCGCACAAGAGGTCATTAAGAAAATTGGAGGACCTGGGTACTGCAAAGAGCATAGTTAGGTGGGTGGGAAATTGATTGCAGGACAGACGTCAGAGAGTGGTAGTAAATGGGGTGAAGTCAGGGGAGAGAGAGAGAGAGGTCACTAGTGGGGTGCCCCAGGACTTGGTCTTGGGTCCGGTGCTTTTTAACGTGTTCATAAGTGACATTGGTGAAGGCATTCAGAACAATATTGTCCTCTTTGCTGATGATACTAAGGTACGAGTTAGGGTTGACAGTGCGGAGGCGGTGAGGGACCTGCAAAGAGACTTGCAGAGATTAGAAAGATGGTCCAATATCTGGTAGCTGACGTTCAACGCGAAGAAATGCAAGGTAATGCATCTTGGAAAGGGGAACCCAAGGGCAAAATATTGGCTTAATGGGGTCCAACTAAGTGTCTCACATGAGGAAAGGGATCTAGTGCTCATCGTAAGTGACACCCTAAAGCAGTCAAGTCAATGCAACAAAGCTTACAGTAAGGAAAGTAAAATGCTAGGGTGTATAGGTAGAGGATTTGTCAGCAGGGACAAAGAGGTGCTCCTCCCACTGTATAGGTCACTGGTAAGGACTTAGTTGGAGTACTGTATCCAGTTCTGGAGGCCTCACCTGAAAAAAGACAGGGATAGACTGGAGGTTGTGCAGAGGAGGGTGACTAAGATGGTGCAGGGCCTGCAGGGGCTCTTGTATGAGGTGCGCCTAAAGTCTCTAAACGTGTGTTCTCTAGAGACTAAGAGGGAGAGAGGGGACATGAATGAGACATTCAAGTTCCTGAGAGACATTAATAAAATGCCCTATGCTGAACTTTTTAATAGGGCCAACAGCTTAACCACTAGTAAACATTACTTCACAGAAAGGGTCACTGAGCCATGGCACAGACTGTCTGCCGAGGTGGTGGGATCAAAAATTGTGGCTGCTTTCAAGAGTGGGTGAGATAGGGCTAGGGCCCACAACAGAGAGTACTAGTATTGGGTTGGTGGCTAGGTTCCAGGACCCATATAAGGTATGGGAAACCCACAAGCAGGCTTGATGGACCTATGATCTCCTTCTGTTGTCATTTTCTATGTTTGGTCAGAAACACCCCTTTGATCTATAATGGGGAAGTACACTGAACTGAGAACTCCTAGTGAGGCTCTGAAATGTAAAACAAACAGCTGGGAGAATTATTCTTGTATGTCAAGTTAGAACAAGAACATCCAACAAAAATACATGTGAGCAAATGGGTTGTCCAAAACTAAAAGCATGAAGGCATGTGTACATAGCAACCAGCATGTACTGATTTTTAAATTCTCTGGCACCTGATAACCTGGCAGGAACAAATCCAGGCCCCACGAAGTATACACCCCAAGTTAGGAGCCACACAAAACAGAACTCTAGTCATCCCAGATGTCATGAAAATTATGATAAAAGCATTTTTGTACACTGTATGCTGGTTCAGCGCTAACATTTACTCCCAAATAACGTCTGAATAGCTCCCACATTTCATAGTCTGAAAAGAATGGTCTCAAAAGTTGTTTTTTTTTAAACTGACACTATACATGTGTACGTTTAGAAACATACATTTTCTACAATAACTAACTTTATATTGCATCTTGAAATCTGTAACTCTTGTCAACTTTGTGTAAACTTTGTTTAACTCTGTGTAACACTTTCCTAAACTCTGGTCCTCCTTTCCGTGTCCATCTGCTCTGCCGCTTCACCTTTCTCCTGAAAGTCTCTCCTTCATGACAATTCTTATCCCTCCTGCAAATGTCCACCACTCCCCCCCACTAGTTTTGCCCTGGCAATCTGTATTCTTCATTACCTGTTCATTGTTCTGTAAGAGTAGTCCCAGCACCTAAATGATCTCATTTCTTTCTAGTGCACATATCTGTTATACCGATTTGTCTTCAGATTTTGATTGTGCTCCTTGATATATTGCACAATATGTTGTGTTTGCTGTATATGATTTTCCACATCCCCTACCCCCAGGAAGCAACTGGAAATGAGCTGTTAATAGCTCAGTATGTCTTTCCTGGTGAAACATTTGAAATAAATAAATAAAATAAATGTTAACCATCTTCGGCAGGGCCTTGTTGTAAACAAGCTTCCAGGCTCAACAGGCCCAACTGTAAAAACAGCATCAATAATTAAGATACATAGCTGTACATGCATATGTACTGTAGCTTTCCAATCTCTATGTAATTGTAATTGTTTGTCTAATGTGCAACAAGGAGGAGACCTAAGGAGCAACAAAGAAGGAGACCCACAAGAGGAGTAAGGAAGTATAGAGAGGTGGGCAAATACTCACTTGCATGCAGACAACTATGAGGAGTGCACCCAGCAAAATGGGTGACCTTGAGAGTCTGGTGCACTTTGAAGGCCAGAACTTACTGGCACTCACAAAGAACTGGTGGGGGGGGAGACTGGGACACCAGGGTAGAGAGCTACGGTCTGTCCCGAAGTAATATGCCTGACAGACAAGGGGGTGAGGTGGCACTCTTTGTAAGGGAGGGAGTCACTGTGGAGGAGAGGAGGACATCAGGGGAGGGGGATAAAGTCACAGAGATCATCTGGGTGAAGTTAGGGGATAAGGCTGGCAAAAGAGTAACCTCGGGGTATGCTACAGGTCACCATAGAGATCATAATGCCCATCAAGTTGGGGAAATTTACAAGAGTAGTCTAATGTGATTCCAGGGGTCTTCAGTCTCCCAGGCATAGAATGACATTTAATTTCAGGGCTGAGATTGTATTCCTGTTATCTTTGAAGTATCTCTTCTTAGAACAGCATGTCCAAGAAGGTATTAGGCTTGAAACCATCCTCGACCTTTTTCACAGCAGTGGGGGTGGGATAATTTCCTGTGTGAACATCAAGGAACCAGTGGGAGGCAGTGACCAAAATTGGGTAACCTTCTCCCTGGTGACAGGGAAGACTAGTCAGGCCTCAGCCACCAGGGATACAGAACTTCAGAAAGACAGACATTGGCAAGATGAGGGATCTGGTGTCCAAGGGTCTAGAGAAGCTGCATGAGTCTAGTAATGAACAGCACATGTGGGGTTGGTTAAAGAAGGTGACTTGAAACAGCTGTGGAGGTCTGTGTCCCTGTAAGCAATAAAGGGAAAAGGAGCAAAAAGTGCCCCCTTGACTCAACATGGACATAAGGCTAGTGATCCTACACATAACATGGGTCTATAACTATTGTAAAGAGATTGAGACAAGAGAGGAGTAAAGAGCAGCCCTGAGAGACTGCAAAAATAGAATTAAATGAAAAAGGGTCTGGGAAGCAGAATAGCAGTAGGGACTGCAGGTAACACCAAAGCCTCCTTCCAATATATAAATTGAAAGAGGAAGATGAGGGAAGGGACTGGACTCCTGAACACAAGTGAGGGAGAGAGGAACATGCGCCTGAGCCAAGGGTGATGACTGAGATGCTGAATGAATACTTTGCTTCAGTGCTCAGCAGTGGGCCCTATGGGGGGGACTCATCGGGCAGGTCCATGGCATCAAAAGTAACCATGATAGAGACCGGGCACTCTAGGGACATACTCCGTGTTGGTGATCTGTGGAGGTTGATCAATGGTCCGAAGGAGTCAAAAGGGAGGGTAGCTCAGGTGGATAAAGTGGTGCACAAGCACCACAAGTAAAAAAAAAAAGTAACAATGATGTAACCCACAGACATTGTATCTACCCTCTGGTAGCTGACTACCTGACAAATATCAAGCCGGGTAAATTCCACAGGGCAGATGGGATACACCCCAGGAACATAGCACAGCTAAAGGAACAACTGACAAGGCCTCTTGAAGTAATCTTTCATGAGTTTATCTGCTCAGGTTTGGTGCTGGAGGACTGAAAAGGGGCAAATGTAATCCAGTCCTGGAATCCTGATAATCTGTCTCTTTCATATTTCTGTACAACATTTGCTAGTCTCCAGGATAAGCATACTCCCCTAACAACTAGGAGAGTTCAAGGCCTGATAACCAAATTGCTGGAATGCCCCCTACTGTCCCTATTTAATAAGGGAGACAAATGTTGGGCAACCTTTAAGGCCACCAGCTCTGTCTCTGCCTCTGACTGGATAAGCTATAGAATGCTTGTAAAAGCATTCAAATGAGCTATACAGCTGAATAAAACCAGCTGCTATAACCCCTGTTTGCATCCACCATTGGTAATCCACGTCACTTTTAGAAATGTATTAAAAAAACTGGCTCAGGATGGTACCTTCTTCCCTACTGAAAATGATATTGGAGGAGTAAAATGCAATAACCTGACCACAATTTCAAATGCCTTCAACAAATTCTTTACCGACCCCTCAGCATATACGGAGACAATTCCCCACCCTTCGCCTACCCTGGCACCCTCTTCCATTCCTGAATTGGTGCATCATCCTCCTTTTCATTTTAAAAGTGACGGGGTCTCTTTTTTAACATGAATCTTTTTATTGAGAATTCTGCAATTTATAAAACAAAAAGTAATCCAACCATACTAAGATGTCAATATTGCATAACAAAGACACAGATAGTAACTTAGAGTACACAAAATGCATGCAGGTACCAATTATAATAACACACAGTGAACATTTAATCAAACCAGTAGGAACAATACACAGGTGTGTGGGAGACCACAAGTATTTTGAAATAGTCATCAACCATGCAGCACACGTATAAACCTGAGATTAAACTGCCTTGGTGAGAAAGAAAGGGGACTACATATGAAGCTACTCACTTACGAGGGGTTGATGAAGGGGGTGTCACCTGTCATCCTAAGGAACAGATGGAGGGGTTACTGGGTTGAGGAGTAGGGACCGAACAATGATGCGAGCACAAAGGGCCCCATTTGTTGTGGTAGATGCCCTGTTTACCAATAGTAGCAAAGGACAACCTTTCAAAAAGGGACAATTTGCATTAGGCTGAATGCCACGTATAAACAAAGGGGGAGTGCCATGAGTTTCCATGACATCAAGAATAGGCACTTGGCCTCCCTAGGCATAATCCCTCTTGTTCCAAGTCATTACTTCTATATAGTTTGGCTACCAAGAAAGCAATAACAGGGCGGTTGATGTCATCTAGGATCCCTATGGTTGCAGAGTGGCATAAAATAGTATTGGATATTTATCAAATGGAAAAATTACCTACAGCGCTACGATAGGCTTGATCAACTGAACACAAAATGGCAACATTGGGTGTTGTATATGACAATGGTAGCTCCGGAATTTGTGCCCTAGAGTGTTTAAATGGGTATTGTTGGGGGGGGGCTACCACCTGGGGGGGGTGTCATTGCCACCTTACCCTCCCCCATACTACATTTCTACTAACAAGAGCAGGTTCTGTGAAAGTATTCTCAATGTCAATTTTTTTTTTTTTTTTGTAAATATAATCTTTATTTAACTTTTTCAGGTACAGCACGTTACAACCTGCAATACTCATAATACAGTTCATACTTCATTTTGACAGGAAGACATAAGCCTTATATGCTATATCCACCGCCACCATTAACACTTTCATGTTCCCCCCTTCAGTACAGAGTGGGGGGGGGTGTTATCAAACTCTAAAGAGAACACTTGTGGAATGTAGAACCGATACTTTCATGCCCTCCCGTCCTGTGGGTGGCTCATTAGACTGGGACCCCGGGAGAGTAGATCTGAGGAGAGGGGCTGAACATGGTCCTCCCGTGTACAGATTTGTTAAAATTAGAGATGGCGTCTGTCAATATCTCTTAGAACTATGGGACTGAATCCTCATTCCTCCCTACATTTACTCAATGCTTTGAATTTAAGTTCCAACTGTATGATTTAGGTAAAGAGGTAGTTTTAATAAGGATGCGAAAATCTTTTGTACAACCTATTTCTTCTGTTTGTAAGTTGTATTGTGTAAGAGGTGCTTCATCTAATAAAAACCTAATTAAAAAAAAGAGTAGGCACTTGGCCTCCATTAGTGCTGCTAAGAACCAACGTCGCAGGAATGTAGATAAGGAAGGTATGAGGGTAGGAATCCACACAATCACTAGCTCAGGAGAGTTCAGGACCTGCATACCCAAGATTCTGGAGCAGTCAGACAGGATATTGTTCCACTAGTCAGTGAGTTTCGAGCGACTCCAAAGGATATGAAGGAGTCCCACCTCTGGCTGGGAACACCACCAGCAATCAGAGTTCAGAACTAGTGCCATGGAGTGCAATACTTGGGGGATTCCACGTTGAATTTCCCTAAAGTCTGATTGAAAACTTTCAATAATAGTACAATGGGATCTCCCTTGAAAATAACTTTTAAAAGAGGAAACTAAATCCAATGAGAAACCCTGTTTAGCCAAAGTGTGTGAAAGTAGTTTGTGATCAACTAGGTCAAAGGCCTTGGTGAGGTCCATGAAGACTGATGCCGCATGGAGTCCCTTATCCAGGGACCCATGGACATAGTGAACTCCACCAAGGCCGTCTCAATGTTATATTTAGACCTAAACCCATACTGTGTCCCAGCAAGAAGATTACACTTGGAAAGGTATTCATTTATTTGGTCAAAAACATTGTGAATAAAGGAGAAAGTAAGGAGACTGGTTGATAGTTTTGGAGAGCATTCTGTGGTGATTTGCATATGCAGCCCATGATGCTTTGCATTGTGTGGGCATGTGTGATTTTGTATTCTTGGATCCTGATTTATAAATAGGTTTGATGAGGGCTAATTTCCAACATTTTGGAAAAACCCCATGACAAAATTAATATTTAAATAAATGTGTTAGGGGAACAGAAATAGAGTAACAGGCCATTTGATAAACCGATAATCAATTTGATCGAAGACAACAAATGGCTTGGGATTAGGTTTTAAAATATAATCCATAACCAAAGATGGAGACAAAATTTTGAAATAAAAAGGAGCGGCACCATCACTGATATTGAAAAGCAAGGGAATTAATTCTTGAGCCTCAAAGTTGTTCCTAAAGTCTTCCAGGTTGCCAAATAGTTGTTAAGCAATTTGGCAACCTCAACTGGAGAATTAATAAATTCAGGACTGTTCAATTGAAAACAGGAAGTATTTTTACTTCTTCCTGTCCATTATCCCCAACTCTTTTTATACTAAGTTTGGAACCCTTTTTACAGAATACTAAACAAAACTAGGAAATTGCAGGGGTGCACATATGCCACAAACAATTTTTATTTCCCCATAACATTTTTATTAAGTTTCCAAATAATAACATACAGAATACACAATCAAACACCATTCAGTACTTGACATAACATTATCTTCTTATCTAAATATATATCAGAGACAAAGGACTGTAAGGTAAATATGTATAAATCAAATATAATCTGGGTTACTCTATACTCGAGAAGTTCATCCTGTGTCGGATTTGTATAGTATACCTGGAATCTAGAATCAAATGAAGACCATAGGCCCATATCTATAAATTTGTCTAGAGTACATGACAAAAAGATTTCTACTGTGGGGCACACACAAAATAAGAAGATGGCAATAAAATAAGCATATTTCTATGTACTGACATGTCCAAGTCATAAAGGGGGCCCATATCTTTATGAAGGTTTCATTCTTATCTAAAATGTTATAGCTGATCCTCTCATTATTCACTTGTAATGACATTTGTTTGTGCCATTCACTCAAAGTAGGACTTAATTTATCTTGCCAGTTTCTTAGGAGAATCCTTTTATAGCAAAGAGAGGCCTGGCATAACTATATTCTATATACTTTGGTAGTAACTTAGAGAAGGACATTCTGACATAATACCTAGAATATAAATTGCAGGCTCAAAGGGAATATCTATTCTAGTGATCTTACGACATATCTCATGAATTTTCATCCAACCTGGTTGTATAACCTTACAGGTCCATAGCATATGTGTAAGGTCAGCTTCTGGTTGGTCACAACGCCAACATTTGGAGTCTACTCTACTCCCTATATTGTATAGTTTCTTAGGTGACATATAATAGCCATGTAGAATTATGAATTGCATCAGCCTACCTTGTAGTTCCTTGAAACTGCAGCAAGCTTGTTTCTAAGTGTCTTCCCAATCTGAGATAGAAATGTTGATTCCCAGTTCTGTCCCCCAATGCTCTCTAGTTTTGTCCGTCAAGACTACAGATGAGAGAGAATCTGTTAACCACTTGAATAGGGTGCCTGCTTTGGTTCCTAGTCTATGTAATTTAATAATGTGTGCCCATTGATCATTCCTAGTCAGTTGAAGTTCATTTGAAAGAACCTCCATAGCTAAACATTCCCTTAGTTGTAAATAAAAATAAAAATGTGACTTGTGTATCGGGAATCTCTGTTTCAAGTCAGCAAAGGATAGAAGAGTACTTGTCTCTGAGTTCATTACATCCTTAAGCATTAGTATACCCGCTTTTACCTAGGAAGTGTTTTTAAAGGGCTTTCCTTTGAAGCCCAAGATAGGATTATCCCACAAGGGCATGAAGTCAGGAAAGCATTTATTAGGATTAATTATAATATCAGTCTTTTTTAGGGTTTTAATAGATGCTAATAAGCATGAGTTATCTTGAACACTTTGATCCCTTTTAATGAATAGTCATATATACTGTATTTCTGGGTCTAATGATCTGTTTTTCTATGTCCAACCATAAAGGTGTTTGAATCTCTGTATGAGCCTGTCCTGAAAAATGTACTAGTGTTTGTTTGAGAATGAAAGCAAGATGACATCTCTCCCACCAGGGAAGGGCAAACCCCAGCCTCTTTTGAAGCTCTAAGTTTCATGATGCTAAGTCTAGGTTTTTTATTATCCCAAATGAATTTTCTGACTATAGTACCTATTTTTTTGAAAAAGCTTGACTCCAGTGGTATCGGAAGATTTTGAAACAAATAAAATAGTTTTGGAGCTTCTATCATTTTGATTGCATTAATTATACCCACTAAGGAAAGATTTAGTTTGGCCCAGCGTTTAAAGTCATCTTCCCAGCTATTCAGTAAGATTAGATAGTTATTTTGGAACATATCTTTAAAGTTCAGAGAAATTCTAATTCCTAAATGTGTGATAGAGTCTTTGGCCCAAGTTTTATCCAAAATTTGGTCTAACTCCTGTTGAATATTTGTCTTGAAGTATCCATTTATCATTTGGGTTTTTTGCCAGTTTATGACCAGTCCAGAGACAGTGGCAAAACTGTTTAAAAGTATTTTCAAATATTTACATGTATTCTTTAGATTTGTGATGGTGAGTAAAAGATCACCTGCAAAGGCAAGTACTTTATGATGTTGTTTTCCTATCTTAATCCCTTGTATTTCCTGATGGCAATTAATTGTTTGTATCAGTGGTTCAAAAGCTAGTATAAATAGATATGGTGATAAAGGGCAACCTTGTCTGGTACCACAATGCAGTTGAAAGCAAGATGATAGTGAACCATTTGTAATAACTTGTGCTGAGGGCTTATTATATATTAGTGATATCATGGCTAGAAAATTATCACCAAAACCATACTCTTTTAAGACCCTGAATAAATAACCCATTGAAGCGAGTCAAATGCCTTAAATATGTCTAAAGAAAGGAACATGTAAGGTTCTTTTTTATTATTACTCCACCAAATTAGATTTAATAATCTATGTAAGCATTCCACACTAGATCTATTTTGAACAAATCCCACTTGTTCCCTATCTATCAGTTTGGTTAACACCATTTGAGTTCTCTTGGCTACTATGGCTGTAAATAATTTATAATCCAAGTTCAGTAAGGAAATGGGACAGTAACTAGTGCAGTCAAGAGGGTCCTTGTCGTTCTTTGGAATAAGAGTAATGAAAGCACTTTGCATAGAAGCAGGTAAGGCCTTCAAGTCTTCATTAAATTGTAACAGTCTATGTAATTTGGGTGCTAATATGTCAGACAGTGATTTATAAAATTCTCCTGGCAATCCATCAGGCCCAGATGTTTTGCCAACTGGTACATTCTTAATAGTTTCTTCTATTTCCTGTAACGTTATTTCCCTCTCCAAAAGTTGACAGTCAGAGTCACTTAAAGTTGGTAAATTAACATTCCCTAAAGAGGCCTCGATGTTCTGTGAAGTCTGAGTTTGTATTGATTTTTTTATAGAAGGCCAAAAATTCTTCATTAATGCCTTTATCAGTAACCATTTTTTCCTGTCTATTTCTGACGCCTGGTATGATACTTTGTTGTTGAATACTCCTGAGTCTAGCAGCTAGTAGTTCGCCACATCTGTCCCCCGATTCCTAATATTGCTGCTAGGTTCTAAAGAGAGCATACTCAGCTTTACCTGTTAGCATCTTATTAATCTCATATTTAATCAGGAAAATTCTTGTAAGTACTTCCCCATCTGGAGTTTTTTTTTTGATTTAGAAAGCTTTTTGAGAGATCTTAGTTCTTTTTCCTTTGAGATCAGATCCTTCTCTTCCTCTTTTTTCTTCCTAGACGCATATGAAATTATTACTCCCCTTATAAATGCTTTATAAGCATCCCACACAGTATTTTGTGAAACCTCTCCCATGTCATTTGACTCAAAATAATCCTTGGTCTGTTGTTTAAGTTGTTCAATGAATTTTTTTTATCTGTAAGTAGAGTAGTGTTAAGGCGCCATCTGTGTTGTTTGTCATTTCTATCATCCCATTCCAGATTAATGGTTACTGCAGCATGATCTGAGATAGTAGTATCCCCTATGTCTGCTTCAGAAACTTTATTGGTTATGTTTCTGAAGACTAAAATGTAGTCAATCCTACTATAGGATCTATGTCTATGTGAAAAAAAGTAAAGTCTCTATCTTGTGGATGTACCAGATGCCAAATGTCTGTAAGATTCAAATCAGTAATGTTTTTTAAAAGCAGTTCTTGCTTTTGTTACAAACTGAATAGCCTTATTAGAAGATCTATGAAGTATGGGATCTAATATGATAATAAAGTCTCCACCAATAATAATGTCATAATCAGAATAGTCATACAAAGCTGCTCCTACAGAGTGGAGGAAACTATCTTGTCGCTCATTAGGAGCATAAATATTGCAGAGTACTGTTTTTTTCCCATCTAATGTACCCACCAATAGCTGAAATTTTCCTTCTCGATCTACAATGTGTGCTTGTTTAAGAAAAGAGATTCCCTTTCTTATTAAAATAGATTCCTCTTGTTTTCGAGTAACAACTATGTTCTTCCAACCCCATCTAGCCTCTTTGAAGTTTAACAGCCTCTTCGTCTATAAAGTGTGTCTCTTGAAGAAAAGCTATATCAGCCTTGGTTCTACTCAAGAATGTTAAAACCTTCTTCCTTTTAATAGGTGATCCTAGCCCTTTGACATTCCAGGAGACAAGGGAATAGTTAACCATTTTAAATGCACAGATGCTAAGTTAATTAAAAGATGAAAAAGGTTCAGAGAACTGCCTAAACTATACGATTAGAAAAAATGGAGAATCCTTTTCTATGTTAACTATATAAATGTATGTAATTATTATTACTAAGAGATTCCAGATAATAACTATATAAGATAAACACCTTAGTCCTAAGTTACACTACATTCAATATAAGTATGACCTTTTATATTCTATTTCACTTCTTAGATACAAAGTACAATAAGATCAATGTTAAGACAACAATAATCTCACAAACAAAAAGAAAAAAACAAAGAAAAACTACTCTTCAGAATGCTGTCTGTAACAATTGTATTAAATCTAAGTAAAATTAGATTTAAAATCATAGAATATAGCAATAGTATAATGGTATATATTTAAAAGATCAGTAAACAAGCATGTAAATAGACAAAAACAATTGACTTTCCCCTCACAGAGATCAGTGAGCTTACTTTTAAACACTAAGTAGGTTGGTAGACTACTTTCAACCTTTTATCCACCGGATTATTCAATCCAAGGCCGTAGGGTTCAAACATTAGAGGTAGACTCCCAGTTGTGCACCACTGCCACCCAAAATTGTAAATAATTTACTTTGCTAGGCCATTTAGTATAGTTACGTCCTTTATATCTTCAGTGAAGATGGCTATCATTTTGAGTATACACATAATAACATTGAGAACACATCAGACCACATCAGCTCCTGTTAATGTTAGATCTGCTCTGGACAGCAATATAAAAGATTCTTCTCCCCAGCACCATGTAAAGCTCCATTCAAGTATCAGGAAGTACAGTTATACTTAGATTTATTCCAAGTCTCAAAAAAAAAAAAGGAAGAAGGGAGGAAGAAAGGAATGGAATTATGTAGATCAGCCATGCCTAAATGAGCTCTTATTCATAGATATCTAGTCCAAGACCTGTGTTTATATTTATTCCATCACCAGTTAGCAAGATCAGTCGGCAAAGCAGGCTCCCCTACTGATGCTATTACTTTTTCTAGTGTCGGCCAGAACTAAGCACATTTGTTATGGGAGATTTATGAGCGACATTCTGTCCCCGTAAGACAGCATCATTAGTGCACTTTTTTGAATCCATGCAGCATCAGTCGCAAATTCCCAGCATCCTGGGATTTACAGACATTCTGCCCACATGGAGGTAGTAACATAAGATGTTATTCAATCTACACCTGAGAGTGTGTAAATAAAGAAAATAAATACAGAGCCATATAATAGTATACAGCCTTTGCCCTCTCCTGCACACCCCAGTTTCCTGAGATCACAGAGTCAAGCATAATACATATGGCCAAGAAAAGGTATAAAAATCACTGTCACATGAAGAGCCACTGTACTGTGTGAAGCCTTAATAAACTGCAGCACAAAGCTCATTATCCACTAATTACTAATGCTGAAAATTTCGGGTCTACTGTAGTTCCCAGTGTAACAGGTTCACTCTCTGACATAGCTAAACAGCCTGTGTGGAGCATATTTCTGATACAATCTTATGCCATGTAAGTCAAGCATCAAGTCTTCAGAAAAAACGCTTACCCCATGACTGTCTTTAGAGAATCCTGGTCAGGTTCCCATCAAAAGCCCAAGGAAAAAAAAAGGTAATGCTACCTTAAAAAAAGGGGGGGAGGGGGACTGCTCCAGGAAACGGCTGTAATCTTTGAAGAGTTCCTACAAACCTAACACCCTTTCCTTTGGACAGGTAACAAACAATTATACTAATAAAGATAATCCCTAGTTAATTTTCAGAACCATCCGACTTGGGAGACCTCTGATTATTATGTTCCTGCAGATATGTTTCCCTCTGAATACTTTCTGAGACATCTAGGGTTCCATCTTCATAATCGTCTGTAGGGGGAGCTGAGTACGAGTGGTATTCCATCAGCACGCGTGCAGTTTCCAGTTCCTACTGAGAAAGGGAGCCTGAGGATGACTGTTGGCTATCTTTGCTCCGATTACGTTTCTTGGGGTTATTGCTGGCTACTGGAATTCTTGTTGAAAAGTTCCTGTGTATCTGCCTGGATTTTCTGCTGATGGTTTGGTGCCAATTAGAGTCATCAGCCCTATGTGGTGAGTGTGGAATTGGAGGGATGTGATCAACTCTTATGGAGGAGTTTGTTGCAGGGGGAAGACCTGATCCAGGGGCTGTACCATGCGCAGCTTCATCGCGAGCGCTCTATCTAGAAGCAGGATCAGGTAAAGGCTCTCGTGGCATATTTGAAGGCTGTTGTCTGTTGTAGTTGTTTGAATACTTCAGTGCTTTCCTGTTATAAGACTCTTGATGTGCCAACAAATAGTCCCATACCTCATGTACAGTTTCACAAAACACCAGACCCCCTTTAGGCTCTCTAATTGTTAATGAAGCTGGGTATTTAAAGAAATATTGCAAACCTAAATGTTGTAATTCCTGTTTTGCCTCCCAGAACCCTTTTCATTTGGCAACCAGAGCACCTGAGTAGTCCTGGAAAATTGCTATTTTCACATTGTTGTACATAAGTGATCTCCTGTCTCTGGCTACCCTGAGAAGTTCATCTTTAATAGAATATCTTAAGAAATATGCTATAATTGGTCTGGGCTTAGAGATATTGTGAGGTTTTGGACCTATGGACCCATGGGCTCTTTCGATTTCTAGAGCACCAGGCCATTTATGTTTTAATAGTTCTGGTAGGAATTTCTGCAGAAATGCTATCATGTTGCCCCCTTCCCAGCCTTCAGATATTCCCAGGATACGTATATTATTTCTCCGCCTTCTGTTCTCCAGATCATCAGTTTTGCCAGATAAGAAGTTAATTTGTTTAGAGTGAACAGCATTAAGATCTTTAAATGTTGTATGTCCATTTGTAGTGCTGTTATCATATCCTCTGCCTGAAATAATTTATTTTTCAATTCCTCAGTGTCCTGTTTTAATGATATATTTGCTGCCGTGACTTCTGAGATACTGATTTTAAGATCAGCCAGCATGTCTTTAATTTCCCCTATATCACTTTTGTTGGCTGGTTCATAAAGATATTGCGGAGTGACTGCTTTGTTATTACTTGCCTTCAAATTGCCTGTGTGTTCTTTAGACATGCCATTTGTCAGTTTCAAAGTGGTACTGTAGTATTAGAGAAAACCGCCGATGTCCGTTTTGCCTGTGTACTAGAAAGTAAGTAGAGTCAAACTTCCGGACTGTAAGGATATCCACAGTACTAAAGTACATTTTTTAGCCACTTGACCTAGTGTTTTCAACAAAATAAATCAAAATAGAAACAGGTGGAGCGGGAGCGGTGTCTTTAGGCGTCCATTGCGGTCAGAGCGTCGCGCGCCCTCATGCCACAAACAGTTGAAACTGAATGTTTTTCCAGACAATATATTTCTAATTATTAAGAATATACAAATTTCATTGAAAATTTTTCTACAGAAGGTGGAATTATTTTCAAAATATCTGGGTATTATTTACATAAAAATAAATCAATAATGATGAAAATATCAAAACATAAAACACAAGCGATATCAGAAATACAACTATTAAATACTTGGCTACAATATTAACTGGAGACCACAATACAGATATAAAAAAAAAATTTTAATAATGCAAATCAAAAAATAAAACATTTATTGGGAAAGTTGGCAATATCTATCATTATCATTATTTATTGTGGGGAAAGATTGACACTTTAAAAATGATGGCAGTGCCACACTTCATTTATGTGATGCAAAAATATTGTGGAATCCCCTTCGGTTACCTGGTACAGTGAACTAAGAAAAATATTTACCAAAGTTTTGGGCAAGGTGGGAAACCCAGAATAGCTTGGCCATTACTGGTCACTCTGAGGAACTTTGGAGACTTAGAATGCCCTGACCCCCAGGTGTACATGGAATCCCATATAAATAATACTTTATGGGAATGGAGCTTTTTAAAAGTAGAAGACAGTGTATTATTTTAAACATTAGCAACATTAGCACACCATAATTTTAAAGAGAGGGTAAACATTGGGGGCCAGATACTCAGAACTTTGTGCTGGGCACAAACCACGTGTGCTAGGTTTGCACGGATCCCCTGTATTCAAAAGGCCAAATAGTGCAGGCAAACTGCATTAGTGCTAGGCAAAGGCATAATGCATGCAATGTGCAAAGAGAGGGAGTGTGTACATGAATACAGGCACTATGCTATATTCAGTGCATTAGCGTTGTGCAAAGTATGTTTGCGCGACTTTGTGTGACACTTCATGTGGTGCAAATTACTGCCCAGGAAAAGGTAGTCTTAACTCTCGGCAAACCAAGGATGAAGGGTGTGGACACAGCAGAAACTGGGAACAAGGATGTATGTAGCCAGTGAGGAGGCAGAGTGGGTGGTCGGCCACCTTGGGTCACTCCATATGCACAGGCAGTCAAACTGTGGAATACAGTGCAGAAATATTGCTTAGAAGCCAACCATTCTGTCATTGAAAGAACTGAGATGAAATAGCACCTGCAGCAGAAATGGTTTGCAATGTGACACATTGTGAATCGTGTGTTTTTGTTAATGATATGTATATAGCGTACTCTGTGTCATCTCAGCTGCACATGTGGTGGCTCTGGGTGGTTACTGACAATGTGCCTTGGCCCAGTCAGCTTACCTGGTCAACAAGGTGAAAAAATATAGAAGAATGCATGAGGAAGTGTGGTTAATGAGGATTTTATGCACACCTGAGGTATGTGATGCTCCATAAACCCCAAGGGTGAAGCCTGAGAGGTGTATCTCT
This sequence comes from Neoceratodus forsteri, assembly GCA_016271365.2. Classification (NCBI taxonomy): domain Eukaryota; kingdom Metazoa; phylum Chordata; order Ceratodontiformes; family Ceratodontidae; genus Neoceratodus; species Neoceratodus forsteri. The sequence goes on along the minus strand of JADMNL010000023.1, from coordinate 208,028,237 downwards.
AAGCATCACACAACAAGGGTGTGCATTAAATCTGAGTTCCCAGACTTCCCCGTGTTTTACTTTTTATATTTATTAGTGGTTAGCACTGCACAAAAGTGAGTTTGCATGACTTTGCGAAGCTCTGTGCGGCTTTGCACAATTTTGCACGACACAGAACCATGGTTTATGGAACTCCATTATTCACAAGTGTGAATTATGGTGTTTGTGAGGGTCTGCCAGCGGTGGTTTATTGACCCTAACCAGTAAATATTAAACATAGAAAGAAACCAGATATGGAAGAAACATGCTGCCAAGGATGGCACCTCCTATGTTGCCATCATCTAGCCCCAGTCCCAACCATGTCAAGCATTATTGGGTGCCCCAGCACCCAGTGGACACCATGGTGTGCGTCCATAAAGCACACACCTCCTGTCCCCCCATTGGGGTACACCAACACAATCCAGAACACACACGCAGCACTGGGGGTGTGGAGGATGTTGAGGGGAGGGCATACAGGTGGCCAGGCTGCACCACATACTGAGTGCTTCCACAAGACTGGGACTATCCACACAGTGCAAATGGTCCAGTGTAGGGAATGCCCTGACATCTGTACAGACACCACAGCACACACAGCCAGCCATGTGTATGTTACTGTGAGTATCCCATGCCAGTGGTGCAGCATCTGTGGGTCACATGACAGTAATGTCCACTGTCACAACACACCTGCCAGATGAGCCTGTCACTGTGTGGAGTGCAGCAGTTACTGCTTCCCTACACACCATAGGCATTGCTGTGTCCCTCACACTACCGGACACTTTGTTACTGTAGCATCTGCTATGCACTGTAGCAGGAACTACAGTTTGACTATTGCATGCAGCAGCACCACCACCACCACCAGCTGTGCCTGTGCTGTGTAGTCCCCTGGGGCACAGTAGTTTCTGCAGCTATGTACAAATGTAGCCTGCAGCTACCACCATGCTCTTCCATACTGTCCAACAGGTAGAGCTGTGTGTAGACCCAGCCTGCCCCTGTACTTCCAGACTGACCTACAGGTGAAACTGTGTGCAGACCCAGCCTGCCCCTGTACTTCCAGACTGACCTACAGGTGGAACTGTTGGACCCTGCAGTAGTGCTGGGCAATTTGCATGCAAATCAGGCCATAATGAGATGCCAAAATGGATGTTTGCCCATGGACTGCCTAAGTAGGCTCATTTGCATGTCACTTTTGAATATAGTAATTTTTGCCCAGGAAAACGCCCTAGCATCAGGCAAACGTGTTAGTCCTGTGCAAATGCTCCACAAATGTGTTTGTGCCACGCAAACCTATCTGAACTATAACACAGTTCTGCAGTATTTGGCCTGCACTGTTGTTTGCAGATTTAGTGCATTCGCTTCTTTGCTAGCACACACATTGGCCACTTAGTTCACCTTTACCTTCCTCCACGTCTGTGTGCACTGGGCTGCTGTTTTGGTTTGCACTTCCCAGATACTATTTTCAGAGCTGTCTTATTTGTCCAGCTATTATTGCACTGCACTCCCACCCCTGTTTTCATGCCTTCATTTACATCGTATACTCATCTGCTTTAGCACCAGGGCTATTCCTTGGAATATAGCATACAAATGGTTCTGGCCTAATTCAGCACACCGTGCAGTGTTAATTTTGCCCCAGGGCTAAGTTTTGAGTATCTGGCCCCTAATATTTCCTTGTAGGCTTTAGATATTTACAAGAAGCAGGATATTATTTTACATCATGGCATAATATTATTAGAAGAAGGATATTATATGGAACTTCTGTTGCAGACTAAAACACACCCTGCAGTTGTTCCACTCCTTGGGCATCACTGTCAATCTGCCCAAGTCTGTGCTAACTCCATCCCAGCAGTTGCAGTACATAGGGGTGGGTTTTGTACTCCATTCAGGGAAAGGCCTTCCTACCACAGGACAGGGTGGACTACCTCATAACTCAAGCCCAGGCGGTGGCTCAGTGCTGGTATGTTCCAGCCAGGGAGTTCTTTGAGGCTGCTAGGCTTAATGGCCATGGCCATTGTGATGATTCCTTTGGCCAGTTTACACGGGGATCCCACAGTGGACCCTATGGGTCCAGTGGGATCAACGTTCAGATGATGTGGATCAGCTGGTCCTTGTCTCCTCCACAGTATGCATGGTGGTTCAGTGGTGAATGGACCCAGATAATCTCTTAAAAGGCGTCCCCTTTCTCATCCCCAGCACTCACCAGATCCTCACCACAAATGCTTTGGATCTGGGAAGGAGAGTGCACCTAGGCCCTTATCAGATTCTGGGGGTTATGGTCCTAGTGGGAGACCCACCTCCACATAAAATGTTCTGGAGATGCAGGCAGTTCTGTATGCCTTATAGGCTTTCCAGAACCATCTCTCTCCAGGTCCAGTCGGGTAATCTCAGTGTGGTCTATTAAATCAACACGTGAGGGGGACCCATTCCTATATCCTGTGCTGGGAGGCCATGAGGGTCTGGTACTGGGCTCTAGATCTTACCAGGCACCCAAAACATCTTGGTGGATGGCCTCAGCTGGTCACAGTCCAGAATGCATGAGTGGAAACTGCTGACCTCAGTTGCAGAAGACCTGTTCAACAGGTGGGGTCATCCAGAGCTAGACCTTTTTGCAGCCCCACTCAATGCAAAACTGCCATGCTTCTGCTCACTAGATCCAGGGCCTGGGCATTGTCCCTCTCCTGGAAAGGGAGGTTCTTTTATGCCTTCCCAGCCTTTTCTCTGACTCGGGGGTGCTCATTAAGCTCCAGATGGGGGGTACCACCCTAATTCTGCTGGATCCATTCTGGCCTCATCAGGTATGGCTTTCACTGCTACAATCATTGACTGTGGAACCTCCAGTTCCCCTGGACCTGTTGACACGGTCTCAGGGGGACCCTGGCCCATCTGGACCTCAAGTGCCATCTGCATGCATGGCTCGTGAGGACACAGCAATTTCCCATTTTTGGAGTATCTCGGAAGGTAACTGATGTCCTGGTGGCTATTAGGAAACCTTCCACCACAGCCACGTACGCAATGAAGTGGAAGCGCTTTGCTATATGGGCCACTTCTCATCACCTGGATCCCTTCACCTGTCTGGTTAACGAAGTTCTATAGTATCTCCTGTCCTTATTGGATGCAGGACTTCAATATTCATCTATTAAGGTGCACTTGTCAGCTATTTCTGCCTTTCATGTACCTCCTGATGGCCATATGGTGGCCCAATTGGATGTGACATGTACCTTCCTGAGAGGCATTCTATACTTAAAGCCTATCTGGAATCCGGTCCCAGCTTGGGACCTCAATTTTGTGCTTGTGAAGCCGACTCTGCTTCCTTCTGAGCCAGCCATGTCTTGCAAGCTACGCTTCCTGTCGTGGAAAGCATTATTTTTAGTTGCTATTACTTCTGCTTGAAGAATCTGAGAGCTACAGGCTCTCCTGTGTGAGCAGCCTTACTTGATTTCTCACAAAGACAGGGTCTCTATACATACTAATTGGAAGTTTCTTCCTAAGGTGGTGTCGGAATTTACTCAAACAATCTATCCACCTGCCTGTTTATTTTCCAGAGCATACCAACCCAGGGGAAGCATTGCTCCATACCTTGGATGTGCACAGAATTCTCAGATACTATACACATCATACTAAGGACTGCAGAAAGTCCTCTCAGTTGTTTCTTGTGCCCCTGGCAGAGAGGACGCTCCAGTATCTAAACAGAGCTTTTCCAAATGGTTGGCCAACTGTATTATTTGTTATAGAAAGTACGGTAAGTATCTTCCTGGTGTGGTTCGTGCTCATTCCACCAGAAACATGGGCACTTCAGTTGTCTGTTTCAGGAATGCGTCAACTGCAGAAATTTATGCTGCTGCCACTTGGAGTACTGTCCACATTTCACCAAGCACTATAGTCTGGACATTGCCTCCAGAAGGAGGGCAGGCTTTGACCTCGCTGTGCTTCAGAGCCTTCTTTCTTAGGCCTCTGGCCTCGTTCCATAAATGTGAACTGATGACAGAGATATCCTCGAAGAAGATAGAACTGTTATGTAAGAACTCCCCATAACAGTAGATCTTCTAGGGAATCTGTCATCAGGTTATGCCGTCTTTCCCTCCATCCCCCTTTTTCTCTCTCCAGCTTAACTGCCTGGTTGCTTCACCCTTTTTGTTAACTGGGTATCTTCTCTCTCTCTCTCCTTGGTTCCCTGGTGGGACTCCTGTCTCCTATGGGTTCCAGCTAGGGAAAGAACTGAGGGAGGAGCGGGGCCACCATGCTTATACAACAGGGCTGTGACATCAAAGCCTAATGTCGATGTGGGTGGCCGCTACTAGAGTGCTGCAGAAAAGCGTCCATGGGATCCTACTGCCTGACGGCTAAGTTCCATAGGTGTGACGATGACAGAGATTCCCTCGAAGATCTACTGTTACAGTACGTTCTTATGTAACTGTTCTTTCATATATGACAAGCTTTAGGGTTTGGAAATTCCTTATGAAATTCAATGCTGCTTCCTCAACGGAGTTTAATTCAGAAAAAAAGCACTCCACAACGTTAGTATTGAAGCCTTGACCTGGAAGGGATACCAGAGAATCCAACATCTTGTGGTGCTTGGCAACCTAGCCATTGGAGCCCTCTGAGGTCAGCACAGCTCGTGAGCCCATTTTGTGCTCAGTGGAATTAATATCCATTGCAATTTTGGCACTGTTTAGGAGCTGGTGTTGTGCCACGTTCAGAATGCTGTTTGTAGTGAAAAAAAACAGGCTTGTGGAGGCCACGATGCATTAAGATTAGTTAGATGTCCCAAGAAATCAGAGGGAGAGCTGCCATTTACATTGGAGGCATCATGTGACTTCCTCCAATTAACAAGAAAGTTGATAGCCAATCTTTAAAGGCTTTATAAAATTCATTCATCAGTTCATCCAAACCAGGGGTGGAACCAATTTTTAACACAGATATAACTTCAAAAATTTCTTGTAATAGGGGTACACAAAGCGTCACTGTCAAGGTTACACAGAGAAGGAACCGAAAAGAAAGAAAGGAAAGACAGGGAATCCTGTAACGGTGCACTGACTGTAGCAAAATTTGATCTTACATGTTTAGTCACCAACTTTCATAAGATGTACTGGCTCACTAACCAAATTATCCTTATTGTTACATAGAGATACAAGAACTGTGGCGAACATGGTCTTTGCATGCGGTGAATGGATCACCATAGGCTGTCTTTTGAGTCCCAATTTTATGTTCAGCTGTCAGAGAAGCAGCTCTGTCATATTGCATGGGGCACATTTATTGTCGCGTGGGTATAATTAGTCTTTGGTAATCTCCAGACCCTTCTGAGGCTTTAGTCAACAGTCTACATAGTTGGTCCCCAAGTGCCAAAGTATATTTCTCCTTCTGTTTTTGTTTCCCATATGACTGAAAACGTTTTTGAAGATCTGCTTTAGTATCTTCCCACCATAAAAGTAGGTCTTCAAAAAAACAAAGTACAAGTCATCAAGCTGACAACAACTGATGGGCTTTTGGAAGCAGATATGAATCAGTAAGATACATTTAATTTTCAACTCTGTCCAGAATGATGAAAGGCATCCTCAGAAAGAGATAAAGTACAATATAACACCCAAGGTACAATATAACAAAGGGTTATCGAAGAGTTCGCATAGAATGAAGGAATAGGTCGTAAAAATGTGGGTAAAGTGAAGAAATAATCCATATCCATAGTTAAATAGTTCCTGAAAAAAAATTGCACCCCCTCTTGGATGGGTTGCTCTATAAACATTAATCTTGCCTTCTGTACCCAGTATACACTTCAAAGCATGAATATAACACAATACACTTTTTTTCTAGGGCATCAGTATTAAGACACTCAATGCCACAGTTGAAATCCCCTCCCCATATAAGATATCTAGATGTACATAGGTAGGGGTAGATATCGTGAAATAAGGCTATCCCTGCTGATTTAACCAAAGGGGCATAAGCATTATTTATATGATAACATCCTGACACTTTATGTCCAGCAGAAGTGCCCTATCCATCAGTTTATCTACATGATAGGCTGATCCTTTGAAAAGAATCCCAATACCATCTGGTCCATCCTCACCGATAGTCCAGAAGGACAGGTCCCAGTACCCAATCTTTCTTTGTTTGGAAGAAGTCATAAACTGAGATTAGACGAGTCTCCTGCAAAAGAAAAATATCATAGGGCAGGGAATACAAAAAAAGAGAAAATAGTCTTTCTGCCTGGCATTCTTAACACTACGGGCCAGATATTCAAAACTTTGCCCTGGGGCTAAATTAGCACTGCCCGGCGGGCAAACTGTGCCCAGAGCAAAAACATAGCTATATTCAAAATGAATAGCCCGGTGCAAAACCAGCTGAATATAGCAAGCGAAGGAAGCCGGGCAAACAGGCCCAGGAGTGCAGGGCAAACATTGCCCAGGATTAAGACAGCACTAAATATAGCAGAGAAGGCAGCACTGAATATAGCAATCAGACAGAGGGCAGTGCAAACACCCACAAAACAAAAGTGTCACAGAGGTGTAAGCAGCTGTCCAGGAACACAGGAAAGCAGAAGAGCCCAGCCAGACACAACTACAGTACCAGTGAAAGGAATGGAATAACCTACAACCACAAGTGAAATCAGAAGCTTCAGAACACTGTCAAATCCCAAGTCCACCCCAAAAAGACACAGGACACAGGAATGTCAACTTAAAGAAGTATAATGTAAACTGTGAAAATCCAAAGTGCAAAGGCAACATGAACATATTTACAGAAAAAAAATCAAAACACAGCAGAACACTTTTATGTACAAAACGGGTGCAAGAAAAACCTAATGAAAGGGGAAAGGGCAGGCGAACAAAGGGATTGAAAACAATGGGGAAACAACAGTAATAGTGCAAACAGTCAAATGTTAAATAAAGCAACAGAACAATGGGGTAAGAATGTGGTTGTGAGAGGGATGTGGAAATGCAAAGCAATGATGGGGAACAGGATGGCAGAAACAGGGCTAGGGACACTGGGCCAGGGACAGGAAGCAGGATAAGGTACATAGAATGCAGGGGTTAGGTGCGGGCAGGTGCTGGCAGACGTTCTTCTAATACAGCTGCAACACGTCTTGTCTCCGATATGAGCACAGCCTGTTGTTCAATTAGGGTGCGCTGCTGGCGCACTATCCTCCTCAGAAGCTCCTCTGTTCCCTCACCCCTCCTCTGGACGGCTGGCCCACAGTGATGACCTACGTGGACCTACAGGAGAAAGGGGACCACATCAGGGCATGATAATGACACAAAGGCACCATGTACCACCACACGGTGGACAGCATGCCCCAACAACCATGCCCATGTGCTAGTATGTAACAAACCACAACACACACTAACATGTGCCTGCAGGACAAGGCAGTATGTAACAGGCAGCATGCAACACCCCAGTGTACATCGACATGCATGGAAGTATGCTGAGAAACCCAACAACGTGGAGGCCAGCCAGCACAGTGGCGTGCAGACTGTAACAGTGCAAACAGACAGCCACCTCCAGAGATGTGAACGACAAGTGGACACTGACTGATATGCACATGGATGACACATGGTGGGACATGCTGCCACGGTCACACAGCTATGATACTAAATACAGATGACACCAACTGGAGAAATTGCCACAGGCCCAACCACATGTGTAACCACACATGCCTGTCATGTACACCCCAACAGTGGCCCACCCTCACTGCTGCCCTCGACAAGAACTGTAGACACCCAGCCAAACTGCCACCCATGATGCCATAATACAGCAGCTGTACAAATGATGACAGGAAACCCTGAACAGGTGGGTGGGTGACTGACATAAGTGTGCAACAGTGGCAAGTGACACAGATAAAGACACGACAATGACCACAGAGAACAATGACACTGGCATCAGAACAGTAGGGATTGCAGGACAGGTAACCAAGCAGTACACAACCAGGGGAAGTGCCAGCCACACCATTTGCTGCAACAGAAGGGTGAGGGGCCCACAGTGGTGTACAATATGGCACAGTGCCGTGACACCACCCATGCAAGAAGACACACACATGTGAAACACAGACACTGGGCATGGTCCACCAGTGGCACTGCAGTGGTGGGCCAAAGGCATGCACAGGACAGTGTCACCCTGGTGGTCAAGGCATGGCGAGGCACACACACACCTGTGGGAGCAGCATCTGCCATAGGGGCTGACAAACAGCACACCATGCTACCACAGAACAACTCCTGCAGCACACCTGCATAACATGTGCACAAACAGTGTGCAGTACAGGGACAGAGGGGCAGCACTCTCTTAGGGACAATGGCCCACACATCAGAGCATGAGCCCACAGGCAGGGGTGTAGCCAGACATTCACATGTTCTACATACAATCCCAAACAGCTGCACCCCCCTCATAAATGCTGTACTCAGCAGCCCCAAACAGTAAACCCCTTCCAAAAGGGTATGATGTCTGTCAGATAATTCCCCACTCTCTAATGAGGTTGTACATTCCCAGGTGGGCCCCCCTCAGTTGAGTAAGTGGTTACCTTCTGAACTCTGGAAACGCTTGCATTTAGTATCGTGTTTCCTTATTAAATGGGGTATCTGGGACACTGTTGGTAAATGTGAGATGCAAACACAGAACTAGTGTGTATCCGAATGAAGTGGAATATTGATATAAGTGTGTCAACCTGGGCCCTCCTCTATTGATGTTCCAGGTGGGCCCTTGCATCATCTGTCCAGGTGGGCCTTTGCACCCCAGTCCGACCCTCTGTCCTACACAACAGCATTTAAAACAGGGCCACACCCCAGTGGCCTACAGTGACCCAAAACGTCTGGTGTACCTAGGAACAGTTGACAGACATGCAGTACACCAAAGTGTACACTAATGTGTACAGTGCGTATGCCTACATACACACTTGCTCAACTGCCTGCCCTGTAAAGCCAGACACATAGTGGAAAAGCATAACATTGCACAGTACTCACGCACAACACCACTATCACCGTCCGTGCTCTCTGCTGCACGCTGTGCCAGTGGAGGCACCCTGCGCCTGTCGGATGATGGCCCCTGTCTGGCTTGTGGCACGTCTCTCCTGCCTGTGGTTTGTTGTCGGCGCTCTGCAGTGAGAAGAGGGTACAGCATCGTCAGTACAATATCAGCCACCACGGTACGCTAAAGACCACCCTGTACCCCAGTGGTGCAGCACAACACACGCAGTGGCAGACGGGTGCAGTGCACCACCAAAGCCATGCCAAGCATGACAGGGGTCCATGCACACTGTCTACCCCATCCCACACAGTACACACATGGCTTCATGGACTCCATGAGCAACATGTGTAGCTCAGCAACACATAAGCACACCACGAACACACTGCCCCACCACCCATGCCAGCAGTCATGCTACAGTCATCCCTTACCTGGCACAGGCACAGTCCCCTCATGAACCATGGCCCTGCAGCGTTCTAGCAGTGGTCTGCCTGCGCCTGAGGTCAGCATAACGATGCCGGCACTTTTCACCATCACGTGGGATACCTGTGATGGCACTTAGTCTGCGGGCAATGGAAGCCCAGACCTGTGTACGGGGCAAGTCACCCTCCCGCACAGGTCCAAATAGGCGGCGATGGCGCCTTTCTGTGAACTGCACGAGGTTGGCAGTCTCAACCTCATCCCACCGCCTGTCACGGCCCACCACTGCCCTTTGCCTAGCTCGCCCAGACATATTTGTGCTGTGGAAGGGGGCAAATAAACTGAACAACAGTGCAACAACTGTGCATACACCCTGACACACAGTACAACTGAAGTGCAGCGCCGCGCTGACGTATGCCGTAGCGCCGTGCTAACAGGAAGTGATTGCAATGCGCGGCGTGACCCTACCATCACCCTGGTCCGATATTGCCGCATGCATGTGGCGCGCGCTGCAGCTGGTTAAGCGCGGCGCTAAAGCTGGTTAGCGCGGCGCTGGACGGCCTATGACAAAGGGTAACATGAGCATGCATGCTGCACATAGCAGGCGCTGTTGCCCTCAAATAAGCGCTGCTGTGATGAAGCGCCGGGCTATTCAGAGCCATATTCAACGGCTGTATGCAAATGAGGGTACTAGTATGCATGGGGCAAAACGGTGATTAGCATATAATTATTCGCTCATTTGCATGACTAACAGGCAGGATTGCCTGGCCGGGCTATAAAGGCAAGCAGTGCACCACCAGTGTTGTATTGTGGAACTGCGTGGGAATACAGCAGTGAACAACATGGAGAGAGACATGCAACAGGGGATGGGCAGCAACAGCCAGGTATGTATCAAGGGTGTGGATAGGCATATTCATTGTACACAGTTGTGTCCAGTTTGGTCGACCGCCTGTCACAAACCAATTATCAATCTAATCTGTGGTATTTGGGTTAGTGTTGGCTACTGTGGACTGTGTCATGCATGTATGATCTCTTTAGATGTAGAGGAATCATCTGACAATTGTTTGGAAGGGGTGCAGTTTTGATGGGCGTGTACATTATGTAATGGGGGACGGTTGGAGACTGTGTACACTCCTGGTATGTATGACCACCGTGGACAACATACATCCACTGCTTGTGCACATCCCCTGCAGTACAATGTGTCATGTGCCAATGTTTGCACATTTGTGTTCAGCACGCCAGGTGCACTGCTGCTGTACCATGACAGTGCACCGCCTTGTCTTCCTGCATGTGTGGAGTGATGGCCTCTGCCCCCACCCGGGAGTACACAATGTACCAGTAATGTGCGCTCCCATGCCACAAACAGTCATGGGGGTTCATGGCACATGTGTGCACACCACTCCAGACGCAGGACAGACAGTGGCAATGTGGGCATGTGCAACGTACAGGCACATGCAGCCATCTGATATGTCCATGTGGCCTGTAGCACTGAGGGGGTGATATCATGCTGTCCACTGTGTGATGCAGTGCAGCACCGACGCAGCCACTGACACCTGTCCACTTTTTATTATCCCATAGGTGTGCAGGCTCAACCGGAGCGCATCCGTGCACCGAAATTCTCACAAGATGAGCTAAACACCCTGGCACATGAGGTAAAGGTGAGAGAACATGTGTTGCGCGCACACAGGGCCACCGATGCTGCTGTGCGGCAGGCTTGGGAGGAGGTGACTGCTGCGGTGAATGCGGTTGGTGGTCGTGGGAGATCGACTGAGGCAGTCCGAGCGTTGGAATGACCTCCTGCGGCGTGCAAGGAGGAGGTGGCACAGCGCCACAGAGACAGGACCAGAACTGGTGGTGGTCCACAGGAACACCAGCAACGTGTGCAGGAGCACACATGGCGGTGGTGGCATCCATTATGGATGGTGGCAGTGGCAGGTGTGCCAGGTGGTGGTTGCGAGACATCCCTTGCACTTCCAAGGCCAGGTCTGTATTCACATGTGCAACCCTGTATGTGGTGCAGGCAAGGGTGCATGGTCCTGCTTTTGGTGTCCTGCACAGGCTGCACTGTATCCTGCAGAAAAGATGGCTGGCATGGTCAAGATCACTGTGGGTGGGTGGGTGCATGTTGGCACAGGCTTGTGTGAGGTGGGTACCTGTCCTGAGGGCTGCATGGTGTGGTGGTGGTGGTGGTAGTGGTGGTGGTTTGCCACAGTGTCCATGGATGGATGACTGACCCTGTCCCTATTCTCTCCTCAGCACTCTCGGACAGGCCTGCACCACCACAGCATGGGCCACAGATGTCTAGCCAGGTTCCTGAGGTTGTGGAGTTTGAAGATGATCGGCCAACATCTGGACATTGTGTATCTCAGGGCCGTAGGGGCCCAATGCATGTTGGGCATACCCAGGGACAGGGCATGCAACTGCCTTGGGAGGAGGGGCACACCTCACCAGGGCTGTTAGGAGACAGTGGGCACCTGGATGTTGCCCCAACTGAGGAGTGATGGGGTGGGCGAGGGACTGCTGGTCACTGTCACCAGTGCAGATGACAGTGATGTCTCTACATATGCACAGCAGCTGGACATTCCTGTGCCAGGGGATGTAGGGTGGGGCTTGCTGAAGGCCATGGAACAGGTCTGGGTGCTTCTGAGGTGTCGGCAGTGTGGCTGGAACACATGGTGGTGGGTGGTGTGGGTGGTGTTGCAGGACACAGGCGTGCATTTTCTGACAACTGCTGGAGGTTCCAGTCCATATGGTGCCACAGCCCACTGCCACTGCGACGCAGCAGCCAGCTGTAGCAGTTGGTGCAGTGCCACAGGCCCACTGCCAGCTGCTGCTGTGGGTCCTGTGCCTCTGGTCCATGAAGGCCATGGTGCCCGGCCACTCCTGCAGGCTGCTGTCACATCACAGGAGGCCCGTCTGGACCTGCATGCCATGCGGCGTGAGCTGCGTACGCAGCTGGGTCAGATACTGGGAGGCAATAAGAGTGGGCTTTGCTCGTGCTGAGCAGCAGGCAGAGGACAGGTTTGGCCGCCTGGTGGGTGCCATAGACCGTGGCTTCTCGGGGTTGACCGCTGCAGTGGTGGCAATCGGTGGTGTCATGCAGGTGTGCCTATTAGTCGGCAACATGGGTTTGTTGGCTCTGGTGCACATGGCAGAGGGCACACAGGCAGACACCGTGGCGCAGGGCTGCCACTGCTACCAGTTCAGAGCCATCACAAACTCCACCTGCAACCCAGCAGCGCCTGCGGCCATCCATATCCCCTATCTGCCTCACCAACCCCCAGGGGCACAGGAGGCCAACCGTGCCTGCCTCACCTTCCACTTCAGCTGTGTCCTCTGCACAGAGCACCCCAGGTTCGTAACCCATAGTAGGGGAGCACGCCCGCATGCATGGGTTGCGTCGCGGTGATGCCTACAGACTGCCTGGCGACTCTAGGTGCTTCCCTGTCATGCATGGGCAGATCTGTGCACACACACACACACACACACACATCCCACCAACACAGTTGCCCCCTTTCCCTCACAGCACACATTGCACCTCCCCATCATGATTACACCGTTTGTGTGTATCCCCACCACATATGTGCTGCACAATCATGGAGTCACACCACATGCACATACACTATTTGTATTACACTGGGTTTGTTTGCTGTTGTGATTCTGGTTTTCACTGTAATGTTAGTCTGTGCACATTAAAATTGTTGCTCACTTGTACTCTTCTGGTTGTTGTGCAGTCTGTACTTACCCTCTGGTCTGTTGCAGTATCCTGATGATGTCGTCCCGGTGCTGTATGGCCCTGCGTGCCATGCGAGGGTCCCTCCTCTCCAGTTGCTCCACTATCCCCCTGACCACTGGCTCTGGCTCTGGCTCACTGTCAGACTGTCCCTCAGGTTCAGGTGCCTGTATCCCACGGTTCATTGCCATGTTGTGCAGCATACAACAGGCTAGGAAGATACGGCATACCTTCTGAGGTGTATATTGTAGGGCACCACCTGATGTGTCAAGGCATCTAAATCGCATCTTCAGGATGCCAAACACCCTCTCTATAATGTTTCTTGTTCTGGCATGTGCCTCATTGTAGAGCTCCTCCGCCACTGTGGCCGGTCGGAGTACTGGTGTGAGCAGCCAGGGCCGCAGAGGATAGGCACTGTCTCCTGTCAAAACATATAACATGTTAGTGCTGTACTGTGGTCTGTCAGCTGCTGTCCTGCACCTGTCAGTGGCCCTCCCACATCCCTTCCCTGGCCTGCAATGCCTGCCCCCATCCATGCTGTTGTGTGTTTGCCTTGTGTGCTACAACTCACCGACTAGTTGTCCACTGGGTATTCTGCCTCCTCAAAGGCCTGACACAGCTGAGACTGGTGCCAGATGAAGGCGCCGTGGGCACTGCCGTACTGTGCATATACATTGGTGATGCGCTCACCGCATCGCACACCACCTGGCAGTTGATGGAGTGGTACCCCTTCCTGTTCACATACACATCACTGCCATCTCCAGGTGGTGCACGGATGGGGACATGGTGCAGTCAATGGCACCCAGTACAGATGGTAGGTGCGCAACTCGATGGAACTGCTGCATTGTTTCACTGCGCTCTGCTGCTGTGCTGGGGAATACTATGAATTCGAAGCATGTGGCAGGAGAGCCTCTAGGAACTGGGTCAGAATCGTGAGGCGGCAGACTGTGTTACCCCAATGGTGTCCCCGTTGGGCGTTGGAACGCCCCTGTGGCAAGGAAGCACATCGCTGGGTCACCTTCTCCTCCACTGTCATGGCATGACTGCGTCTGGTGTTTGACTGCAGCTGCTCATGCAGGAGTTCGCAGAGCTGCCTCAACATTCCCCTGTTCATCCGGGACCGCCAACGATGTGGTCATCAGGCAGGGTCTCAAAGGAGACCCTGGGCCGGTACAGCCTGTTTGCAGCATACCGCCTCCTGTGCCTGCGCTAGGCCCATGTTGTGCCTGCTCCCTTTCCTCCACCTCCTCCTCCTCCACTACAGCTGCCATCAATGGCAGGATCACTGCTACTGGACTGCACACATTCCTACTTCCTGTGCTGCTCCCTCCTCCTCTGTGTTTTGCCCTGTGTTTAGACCGGCCTTTTATAGGCGGTAACTAGCCACGCGCTAAGGGCTGCGCTATGTATCCTAGCGTGGCGCTGGACCTTTGAATATCCCCTTGCGCGTCTCTCTGCGCACCCCGCCCATCCTTTTGCCCCTTGCATACATTACTGGTTAGCCCAGCGCTACTGCAGTTTGGCAGCTCTATTTGGCCTTTTGAATATGGCAGACCACATCCCCGCTAAACCCGCGCGCAATGCTTTTTGCCCGCAGGGTTTTGAATATCTGGCCCTACATGTGTTTAAAGAGGATATTTGGAACTGGGTAATAGGTTGAGGGGAACAGAAAAGAATCATCATGATTTAAAGGGCGCTCAGGTCTCCCCACCCCACAGTATATTTTTTTTTGGGAGGGGGGGGCCCTTGGTATGTACATTGAGGACGAATCTGCCTCAATGTCACCAGCGTCTAAATCAACCCAATTTTTCTGTGTGACAAGAGAGGCAAACATATTTTTCAAAGGAATCTCAGTAGAAGACGTTTGTTATCTGGTTGCAGTTCTGGAGCTTCAGCTAGGTACAACTGGAGCAGTCTTGGGGGGGGTAATTGCATTTTGTTCATCAACTGTCGATTCTGAAGGAAGGGATCAGGGCAGAGGGTCATAAAGTCTTGATACTGAAAGATCCCAAAGGACTGGGTGTTACGGTGAGTGGATATTGGGAGGAAATGTCAAGCAACATGAAGCAGGGGTTGGTACTGTGGTAAGTACCACAAGTTCAGAAGAAAAGGCTTAAGCTGGTGCCTGTGGAAGTGGAGTACAGGAAGGATTTGAAACATGATCTGCTTCTGATGGCGTATGCAAATAAGAACCCAGGTTCCCCGCAGTTTAGGCGCCTTCACGATGCCTATGATGGGAAGCGGTTGCTAAAGCAGACTGCTGGGCCTTCTTGAGTATATCTTCCTGATTACAGCCATCAGCTCAGTTGTGGGTGGCCCACAGACACTGCTGGAATGTATAGCCTTTCTGTGATGCTAACATGCCCAAATTCACCACAAAGTCCACAGCGTAGCTAATTGCATGAGTTGCTTAGATGGTTATGGGCGCCACATTTGTAGGAGACCTCTGGCTGCCTGGTGTAACAACAGACTCCTCTGTCTCGGCCCAGGAAAAAGCTATTGGAAGATGTATTACCCCGATTCAGAGTGTCGCAACTTAACCCAGAATCTCCACCCCCGCTCTATATTTTCTATCAAGAATAAGTGGTTGCCACGCTGATGACCCATGTTCGGGAGCGAGCACAGGCCATCAGTCAGCACGGGGGGGGGGTGTGGAGCAGGATGAGCTGCCGTCAGGCAGATCTCCTCTCTGGGAAGGGAGCCTAAGCTCCCTCAGTGCTTGATTGCCTCTCGGTGGAGGCCAGGGGGCAGTGCAGCTGAATGAAGCCAGGGGTGCTAGGCTATTGGGGTGGGAAGGATGGGGCCATTACCGGAGCAAGGGAGCACATGTGCACCTCTCTGTCTGGGGCCCCGGGGTAATTGGGGGAAAACCAGGAAAAAGTAGGGGGCTGCCATAGGATGATGCCTGTGGGCCGGTTTGGGAGTCCCGGGCATGCACAACGTAATAAGACCCCGAACAACCCCCGGAGACCGGTAGGGTGGCAGACGGTAGCAGAGGCCCACTGAAGGAGCATAAGCACCTTCATGAAAAAAAAAATAATAATAATAATAAAGTAAGTGGTGGGTGGTCTGTGATGTCACATTTTTATTTTAAAAATACGTAACCAGGAAAGGAACACTGAGCCAAGGCTCATTTCCAGGTGCAACCCGAGGGAGGAGGAGAGGAAACATCGAGCAAATGCTCCAGAATACAATACAGTAAAATATAAATATAATGCAAATACAACAGAACAGCTGTTTACATACAAGCAAGGTACAAATAACAGTAGTGCAACATGGTAAAAGTGCAAAAATTCAAGATACGGGTATCTGGAGCAAGACACACTCTTCATCCTCAAATAAAAACTAATGTCTGGTAGAAACACTATAGTGCAGAGACATGAGAGGCATAACACCGACCCATGAAAGAGGCCATGAACTAGGGAGGGGGGGAGGAGAAGGTAGGGAGCTGATAGGTGTGGGGAGGTGCTAAAGGAAGGCTGAGGAAGGTGAGACACAGATGGCAGAATGGAGGAGGTTCCAGAGGGAGGGTAGACAATAGCAGAAAGCTGACTGCCCAGTGGAGAAGCGAGGATGGGGGGGAATGTGCAGAGATCCCTGGAACAAAGGGAGTTTGAGGCAGATGAAATGGGAGAGGTAGTGGATAGGTACAAGAGCAATGCTTCGAACCAGTATTTAGCAATGAGAGCACAGTGATGCAGAAGATGAGAAGGAAGCGGAAGGATGGATGGGGGGAAGATAGAGTGTGTAATGATGGGTATTAGTGGGTGAGTTTGTGGCAGTCTAGCAAGGGAAGGAGGAGGGAGTTGTATTGTATATCACATCAGCATAATCGAAGACTGGTACCAGTTCGCAGTGGATATATGGGGACAGGTAGTCTTTATTATGGTACAGGATGCCAAGCTTGGGGTGGAGTTTAGCATGAATGGCATCAATGTGAACAGAGAACTCAAGCCTGCTGCCAAGCCACACACCAAGATAATTAAAGGAATAAACCACTTCAAGGGGAGAACCAACCAGGGTGGTGAAGGAAGGTAGGGAGGTAAGCCTGGCCAGTTTCTGGCTGGATCTAAAGGTCAAGGACACTACTGTTTTTTTTGTGTTGACCCAGAGTTGGCTGGCCTGAAACCAATGCAGGACATTATGGAAATTTTGCTGGAGAGAGACTTCAACAGCCTCAGCTGATGCACCTGAGGAGTAGAGAACTGTGTTATCTGCATATATGCGAATAAGTGAGTTGACACAGAGAGAGGGAAGGTCATTGAGAAAAATGGAGAAGAGGATGGGATCTAGGATGGAGTGCTGTGGGGCCCCAGCCTGGATTGGGAGTGGAGTGGACAGGATGCCACCTATCTGTACTGACTGCTGCCTACCTGAGAAGTAGGAACAGAACCACTCAGCAGTGGAGTCTGAGAGACTCACAGAGCTTGGCTTATCCAGTAGGAGTGGATGGGCCACTTAATCAAAAGCTTTGGCCAGGTTAATGAAAATGTACGCCGTGATGTGCCCCGATCCGTTCCAGAGAGGATGGAGTTAATAACACACAGGTGGGAGAAGATGGTGGAATGGTGCTTTCAAAAAAACAGACTTGAAAGGGGAGTAGAAGTTGGAGGAGTGTAGGAAGTCAGACAGCCGAGAGTTGGCCAATTTCTCTTGCATCTTTATAAGAAAGGGGAGGAGGGAGATAGGACGGTAGTTTCCAGGGAAGGAGGGATCACCTCCCTTGTGGAGGACGAGAATTTTGGTCAGCTTCCAGGCCTGAGGGACAGCGCATAAGGAGAAGGAGCAGTTAAGAAGGTGTGGGGGGGGGGGAGCAAAAGCAGCAGCTAAAAGACGGAGGAGTCTGGAGTCCAGGCCATGAGGGTTGAATCTGAACTGGTTGAATTAAAGAACAAGCAGGGTTTCCTGTACAGATACAGAAGGGAAATGAAACCCCATGGAGGAGGTAGACAGAGTGGAGTGTGGAGACAAGGCGGGGGGGGAGAAGAGATGAGCTAGAAGAGAATGACGAGGGGAGAACACAAGTGGTAAAAAACTCATTAAGGTGAGTAGCAACAGAGGAAGGATCAGAGATTTGTGTGTCATTTACCATAAGGACTAGAGGAGCAGATTGGGTTGGGGGATCAAATAAAGAATGTATCACCTTCCAAAACTTGGCAGGGCAATTGAGATTGTTCTGGAAGTTGGCCTTGAAGTACAGTGATTTAGCAGTAGGAAACACCTTTGTCTAAGCTCTCTGTAGGAGGGTAGGTCAGACAGTGAGCAAGAGAATTTGAACTGTGCCCCAGCTAGATCATTTGTCTCATACAAATCAGCGATGTTAGGGGTGATCTGAGGGTGGGGGGGGAAGACTTAACCCTGAACTTCCAGACAAGCACATTTGTCCCAGACAGAAGCTGAGATTAAATGGAAGACAGACAGGGTGATACCTATGTCAGGGGCAGTGAGCATGGAGAACTCATCTGTTGCATGCAGGTTGTCCAGTAGACTGTGTTTAGACTGTAAGGACCTTGCCCAAACATACTTGGGGGGGGGGATGGAGGGCGCCAGACTTTCCTGACACAATAAGTCATACTATAGTCACTAAAAGCATCCGGCAATATACCTGAGGCAATCATGCAGTGTGCGTGTAAGGAGAGAACTCAATCCAGCAAAATGTGAATTAAAGAATAAGGGTTGAGCCAGGTGGGTTCTGTGATGAGTTCTAAGAGATTTAGGGATTCACTCCTGAGGGAGGTAGACCTGGAGGCAGGGGAAAGCCAACTGATACTGTGATGACAGAAAGTAAGTCAACTAGAACGGAGGAGGTGATGTAGGAGATGCATAAAAAACCTCAATGAATATGGGCAGCATAGAGGGGAAGGAGATTTTGACAAGACGGTAACATAGAAACGTAGAAGCTGATGGCAGATAAGGATCACAAGGGCCATCCAGTCTGCCCATTTTTTCTACCTTATGAATGTGCCATAGGCCTGTATTCTGTCCACGGTCTATCTATTCATACTCATCTGTATTACTCCCTTATGCCTATCCCATGCCTGTTTGAAGCCCTGCACTGTATTCTTATCCACCACTTCCTGAGATAGGCTGTTCTATGCATTCGCCACCCTTTCTGTGAAAAATAACTTCCTCACGTTACCCCTTAATCAGCCTCCCTCTAATCGCACGCTGTGACCTCTTGTCCTGCTATTTTTCTTATATTGAAACATGTTAGACTCTTTCACCTTCTTAATGCCCTTAAGATGTTTTAATATTTTGATCATATCACCTTTCTCTCCCCCTCCTTTGCTCTAGGGGATACATATTGAGCTCCATTAATCTGTCCTCATATGTTTTCTGATGCAGTACTCGTGAATGGAGGGTAAGATCTCCCTAAAAGTGATGGTGCAGGAGAGACTATGGTGCATATAGAGGGCTACACTATCTCCACGCTTGCCTCTGTCCTGACTGAAAAGGTGGTAATTAGTAGTTTGTTTCTGTATTGTTTCATCTTTTCACTTCATTATACTCCCTGCCCTTCTGTGCCTTCTCTTCTTTCCTGCACTGCCATCCGCCATCCCCTCGCCCCATCTACCCTTCTCTTTACTGTCTTCTCCCCCCTCCATCGTCTCTACTCTGTCCTTTCTTTCTGGTATCCTGCTGTCATTTTCCTAAACTTGGAGTTTCTTCTCTAATCTATCCTCTCTCATTCCTGTCACTCTCGCCCTCTCTCTCTCTCTTTGGTCTAACTAATAACAGGCATCTCATTGACCCCCATCATTCTGGGACAAGATAACATTATTAATTTGAGGTATGAAAAGTGGAATTGCCAAGAAAGGAATTCAAAGTGATGTGGTTTATAGTTAATCATACTTTAACCAAAATCTCTCCAAACTACGCATCGTTTTTAAACTAACATCGTAGTTCTTTTCCGCTAAGACTTGGATTACAATGTAAATCTCAGAAGCAAAAAACTTCAAGTCCTTGAGGAGCTGTCAAGCAACATATAGTTTATCTGGGTGTTCAGCCAAACCTCCTCAGTAATGAATACAAACCGCATTACATCTTGGCACAGGCTCTGTCAGTTGCTGAAACACGTTTGCAAATCACAGGTACACAGTACCCTGGTTCCAGCCAGCCTGTGATGGACCTGGATCTTTCTCTGAAGGGCCTGGTATGGAGTTTGGCTCTTGGCCCAAGTTATGGGTCAAGCTTGCTCTTGAGGGGTGCATCAGGGCGGAGGATAGGGTATAAGGAACCTCAGCAGAATTATTCACCTGAGGGATATCACCACTTTCAACAGTAACATCTCTTTCTGATGCTACATTCAAAACATCCGAAACAGAAGCCTACTGTTTCTTATTCAACATAAGTGGATGTCCCCCCCAATCTGCCACCATAGCCTGCGAGTTCACCCCTTTCATAAGTCCAGTCATTTAATTCAATTCCCCAGGTGGTTGCTTCGCTTTATCTGCTGGGGCTGTGGAAACCATCACTATGTCATGCTGACTAAAACATTACCCCTTTTCATCCCATGCCCTCTGTAGATCAATGACTGTACAAATGAGGTATGCTCCTGGTAACACTGAGAACAGCTGACTGTGGTGTAGCTGGGGAAACCTACTGCTGTTGCTCAGTCCATAAGGCAGTCTCATCAGGGATTGATACCGGCACATGAAGCACACCGACTGGCCAGTTGGCAGATGTATTAAAGCCACTGGAGCTGCAGTCTGTAAAAGCTGGCTGGCTCTGCCAAGGTCCCATGCAGGATCCAGGACCCAAACTTTGTGGCCATTCTTCATCTAGCCTGCACTGTAGGGGCCCCCTCAGTGCTCCATCTCATCTCATCATTAGAGGAGTCCTGCAGTTTAGAAACTGCAGTTAAACATCTTTTGCCAATAACAGCACCCACTCTGCCTTGATCTGAGCTGCATGGCTTTTTGTCATGGATCAAAGCAGCACTCCTATCAGTATATCTGTATAAATCTGGCTGTTCTTTAATACTGTGAATATGTCCTTTTTGTACATGTGAGGCATTCTGTTTGTTGTGGCATTCTTCATCTTCATCCTCATCCTCAGTAATGATGTGTAACAAGTGGTGCCCTCAACCACTGATTTCTGATTTCAGGTGCAGTTCTGCTTCCAGGACATCCTCAGTGTTAATCAAACAGAGATCTGCACTAAACTTCATATTTCCAGTTTCCATATCTGATGGATGAACAGTGATCTTCTAGCTGATACTGCCTGGAGGGGGGGGGGCGGTCCTCCGGCCTGCTGCTGTTCACCATCCACCTCAGCGTCACAAAACCTGCACTCAAAAGTGAAAAAAAATGACACAATACTTCACATACTAGGGAATCAGTGCTTTAATGCAAATTAGAGTGAAGTATGTGCACAGACCAAAAAATGCACACCAGGCATCCACCACAGCAGCCTCCAAGTCCACCATCTTAGAAATCGGGCCAAACGTGTCTCCTTTCAAAGAGCAGGGGAATTTCCCTAATATCTTGGACGCATTTCTTCCATTCACTAAAATACCACCAACAGCTTTATCTGGTTGAGTAGGTCAATCTACCTCTGTATCTCCCCCCCCCCCCAAAATCCCTGGAACGGTGCCGGAAATAGGCAGAATTGCCTAGGTCTTCTTTCCAGGTAAACAAAAACTAAATAAATAAAAGTGGGTAACTTGATTAGATCAGCATATAAACATGCATCTGTTACACTGTGTGAAGTGCTAGAAGCTGGACATAACAACTGTACTTCAATGCAAAATACAGTTTATCAAGAGGCAAAGGTCTGACTTACCTGTTTGAATTAACAAATAAAACAATTTTTTTTTCTAGTTAGACTGCAAGAACATGTTAGCATTTGACTTAGAACACCCAACTGACTATGTTGGCATATGTAACAGACATTTCCAACAGCCTGAATCAGTTTAATGCAGGATACAATACAAAAACATGATGGTCCTTGACAGTGAATGACAAAATTGATGGTTTCACCATAATACTGGACAACTCAGACTGGAAGGGGAAAACAATAGCCACACTTAAGTGATTTTATTGAAGCAACACAACATGATCCTAGAGATATTATGACACACATAATGCTGGAACATCTGAGAGCACTAAAAGATCAGTTCTGTGACATTTTTCCCCTAGCAACTATTAAGAACTGACCAGACTCGCACCAGACTTGGATCTGAAACAACACAATGAATTATCTAGTGATGAGGCTTTGAAAGCAACATTTTCAAAGTTACCAATTATGGATTTCTAGTTATAGCTGAGGAGAGAGAGTATCTAGAACTTGTGCAGGTTGCACCAAATTTCTTATGCCCTTTTCTACCACCTATTTGTGCAAATCTGGCTTTTTCTTTTGTAGTAGCTATTGAAACAATTTAATGTTCCCAAGTGGCGTGAACAATAACCTGAGACTGAAACAGACCAACATTTTACCACAGGTGAACTGTGCTCTAAAAAATTAACACTGCCTACTGAATTAGACAGCTTTCAGATATAGCATTTCCTCTGTACCGGCCTCACAAAAAATGGACAAATAACAACAAAGATGGATCATACTGTATGCAATGTTAGATAGCTGCTGTTTAATTTGATGGGGCAGAATACAGGGAAGACATGAGGGGTCAAGAGGGTCCCCAGCTTCACAACAGTTTTGAGCAAGAGGATGCAACTGGACGGGAAACAGGAAGCTAATGGCAGCCTAATGGTGTTGTTAACAGCTTACAGTTTTCCCAGCTGAACAGTGTATATATGAAAAATGGTAAATAAGTTTGTTTGGAAAGTTGCAGAAAAATAATTTTTTTCTGTAGAGTTGCACTGCCATTTAAATAGATGCCAATGAATAATTAACCCCCCCCAAAAAAAAAAAAACACACAGATGCATAGGTGAACATGTGCAAAATCAAAAAACACAAAACAAAACATGGCACGGTTGATATAAACCCAGCAAACATGTCTCTAACTTTTCGCTAGGCAGAGTTAAAATACTGATATCTTGTGTTCGCCTGACCATTGTAGTGTGCAAGTAAACAGAACTCTTTTGAAAAAGACGTCCATGACTCGGTGGATTACAGAAACAAACAAGGCATCGCATTCAGCACAGCTGCAGGATTTCATTTCCAAATGTAAGCAAGTATCAGGGTAAAATTTAATGACAAATCTTATTTTAATAAAAGTCCTTCAGGTGTATATACAAAACACTACTTCTTTAAATTCATTTCACAGAGTCACAAAACAGAGCTTCTTAACCGTCCTTAACATTAGCACCTAAATTGAAAAGGGCCTGCAGTCGTCCTGGGACACAGTTATATGTAAAGTTAAAACGTATGTTGCATTTTCGCAGGTGTTTAAAACCATTACTATGAAACATCATTCTCCCCGGTTTATCTGCATTAACTGTCCAAGAAGAAATCAAAGGCAGTTCACATTCATGATGAAGTTATATTGTATCACAGAGTTCCTCCTGATGTGCAGTTAAAATCACAGTTCATGTTCGAAGGATAACCATTGTAACAAGACCTGCAATATGAAAAAAGATACAATTAAACAAAGTGTAAGTACTGCTTTTTGGTTGTGCAAAGCAATCAAATTAAAGGAAATTTCTGATATAAGATATTGGGCTTCATAGCCCAATACCTTAAATCATCCTGAGCTGACTGGTGGCAAAATTTAAATTTAAAAGTGCTTACTTTTTCCTCTGGAAGGGATTGAAACTGGTGCTGAAGCCTCGGCCAGCCGATCCCTTCCAGCTTCCTGGTGCCCTCGCTCCACCCCAACTCTGCCCCCGCGCTCTTGGAATTTGTGATGTGTGTCCAGGGAGAGCACAGGGGTGAGCCCCATACAAGTCTATTGGAGCTATTTTTAAAACCACTTTTTAGTCATTTTAAACAGTCCTAGAGAAAAATTCAAAGCAGTCGCTTAACTAGTAGGGTCCCTCTTAGTTGGCGACTCCGCTTTCAATTTCCTCTGTATTTAAATAACTAAAATCTTTAAGAAATCCCTATAAACTATGAAACTAGCTTTGCTCTTTCCTATTTTATCACAGATTTCATTGAGGAGCAGAGTTGTGATGAGGCAGGGATTGAGGAAGCTGGAAGGATATGCTGGTCAAGCTTGTGCCAGTTATGATCCCTTCCAGAGGAAAAAGTAAACACTTCTAAATTTAAAATTTTGTACCTGTCAGCTCACGCTGCTATTGGGCTATGAAGCCCAATACCTCATAACGCTAGATCAGAACATCACTTTAAATCTGTGAGCAATGCTATCAAAATGAAAACTAAATGGTCAAACTGCAAAATGCTAATTTATATCCATCTCTATGTATACGCAGATCCAGAGGAGTCACCCAGCTGTAGCCTAAAGGCCTGGGCCTTCATTTTGATTTGCATTTCTTGAGTCTTAACTCACTAGGAATATGAACCCAGCCCACATGCCTTCACTGTTCACTTTCTAAAATCCTGATTTCAGAGGATAGAGTGAAAACATTAGGCATGTAACAGGGAAATTATCAGATGATGCCTTGGCACCGTAAGAGCTACTCCATATTTACTACAGATGTGTTGGGAAATTCACCAAATCTAGAGAAGAAATTCAGGGGAATTGGCAGAGAATGTTTGCAGTATAAAAGATATCAATAGATATCACCGTTAGCTGAGTTGCTGTATTATTATTTGTAAATTTTTGACCAGGAGAGGCACACTAAGCAGTGACGGCTTATTTTTAGGTACGTTCTGGAAGCAGGTTACATGTATCACTTTTACTGATGGGAGAATGCTGGCCATGACAATGGAGAAACACACACAAGTCTTCTATTTGTTATTGTTACTGGCTACTGTTATTATGGCCGCTATCTCTTTGACTAAGCTTCCGAGATACAGTGAAGGGGCTGTGATACTTCTTGGATGTCTTTCTTTCACTAAAGAGCTAGTGGAATCAAACCAGACAGGAAAATGATTCAAATTTTGAGAAACAGTTGTAACTTACTATTTCTGAAGTATTTTTCTTTTTCCTTTTACTCATTACAAAAGTTGTTTTTATCTGATAGTATTGTGTTGAATGTGTGGACTAGTTCTGCCTGGCAGCTGACATCTATCTCTAGTCCCTCCATTTATTGGTTAAAGCATTTCAGATCTCACTGACAGTGGCATCACCGGTGATGGACCTGGCAGCTGCTGAGTGGCTATCCCTAAGCAGCAGTGATGTCACAGTCAGTGAGGTCACAATACTGATGATGTAATGGGGGGACTAGAGACAGACATGTCAGCTGCCAGGCAGTGTGCTGTCCCATACATCATACCTAATAACATCAGGTGAACAGTCTTTTAATTAAACCAAAGGAAAAGGAAAAAGTAACTCAGATATAAAACGTAATGGTTAACTGCTTTTAGAAGCTAATACTAGTTTTAGGCATTACATTAGCTCTTTAATTTGATTTGACAGTATATGGAAAGCCTGAGGTATGCCTGCACCTGTTTCCTTTTTTCCTTTCTGCGGTGTTTAATTTTGATATGTTTTATGTAAATCTTTTTAATTGTATCACATGATCTTCCATATTTTTCTCAATAAACCTCCTCCCTACTCATCTTTGATTAGTGCCATGGGATCTTTAACTTCCACCAGAACAGTGACCAGAGATGGGCAGAAGGAACCTTGGTTTAATGTCTCATCTGAAGGCTGGCACCCCCCATACTGTACTACAGTGTCAGCCATAGGTATTAACCCCAAGTACCTAGTGTGGGGCAAGAACCAACGACTTGCCAATCTTCCAGCCTCAGAGTTAAGCATACTACCTACTGATCCACTGATATTAAGTGGGCATACGCTGAAACAAATCAGTAAGACTGAATGTATGCAACCAAAGGTAGTCAAAAAGCTAAACAATGTAATAGTTGGTACTCAGGCAATGATTTTCCACAATTAACTGGAAACTGGTGATGTGCCCAGGGACTGGAAAGGGGAAAATATAACTGCTTAAAACTGGATGCGACCCAGGTAACTATAGGCCAGTAAGCCCAACTTTAATTATGGGGAAAATAATGCAGACAATCATCGAATATCAGATTATGGCACAGCTGGACTGATTCCAGCTGTTAAAGAAAAGGCACAGGTAATATGCTTAGATTTCAGTAAAACATTCACCTTGGTTCCTCAGGAGACGTTGGTTCTGTTGCTGAGGAAATACTGAATTACAGGAAACACAGCACAATGGATAGCGAGTTGGTTAAGAATTAGGGCATAGCCAGTAGCAGTACATGGTGCCTCAGCTCAGACTGGGAAAAACCCGCCCTCCCCGCCGTGGGATTCTCCCTGATCTGGAGTCAGGTGCCTTGAGCAAGGGAATTAAATCGGTGGATGACACAGAACTAAAAGGGGTGGTAGATTCCAAGTTAGAGAGAAACAGCGTGCAGAGGTACTTGTATGTCCTGAGGTAGTGGGCCAGCAAGTGACCAATGCAACTTAATGTGGACAAGTGTAAAGTCCTTCACTCAGGTGCAAAAAACATAGAAAACAACATGCAGTGCCAGACCATGATATAGACCCGTAGACCACCACTGAGGGGAAGTTGAAGCTGTCACAGAAATATGCAGCAGCAGTGAGTAAGGCAAGCTGAATGCTGGGCTGCATTAAAAAGGACATAAATGCTGTGAAAGTGGTGAGCTTCTGCCCCGTATAGCGCACTGGTAAGGTGGTATGCTCAAGCACTGTGTGCTACTCTGGTCACTGCAGTATAAAAAGGATACTGCAGAGGGCTCAGCAGAAATCAACTTACATGACTAAGTGATGGAGGGGTTAAATTATAAGGAATATTTTGTTTTATACTTAAAATGTATTCATTTTTAAAGCTACATAACTGCTCAGGTTCAAATACAGAAGTACACTGCACAGTATCGAGTAGTAGGGTCCACAGAATACAAAGTCCAAACTGCAATGTCCATCCGAAATACAAAACCCATACACAGGTGTCTCCAGCTCTGGGAGGATAGCAGGTGTTTACGTTAACACGTGGAGCAGTTACACAGTACATAAAATGTAGAGAAAAAGTAGACATACATTTGTAATAATAATAAGAACATTAGGCAATTAACACTCTTACAGGTTCTAGCTACTTGGCTGCCCACCACCAAGATGGCATTTACAGTACAAAAGTGGGAATTATATCTTTATTTATTTCTGATCTCAGATAAACCATCTGAGCTCAGAGTTCTTTACATAGGTTCCACGTTAGTACATTAAGAACAAGTAGGTGATTATAAAGAGGATTGAGACAAACAAGGCAATAGAATTATAATGAGAACATTTAGGTACATTTGTTCTTTAAACAAAGGAATGCAAAAAATACAGTGAAAACTAAAGCTGGTGTAAGTAAACACAGTCAGATACATACAGAAACAGACTAAATAACTGTGCCCAACAGGGAGCCTGTTAGTTGTCAGCAACATGAGGGGGTTAGCGCATAGCAGTGCTGGAGAGACAGGGTGGGGGATTGAGCCCCAAGTGCAGGAAACATTTTGACACATTAAGGTTTACCTTGGAAAAAGAAAGCCTTAGGAAGATATTTTACTTATTTTTATTTTATTACTGGGTAAGTGCACTGGGCAATTATATGCCTATTTTCAGTGACGATCCAGGAGAGTATAGTTACAAGTACAATGGAGTACAGATACAGTAAAGAAGTACTGGGATTAGAAATACTATTGTTTCATACTACGATACATGAGCGAAGTAACAAGGAGACAGTACACTGTTACAAAAAACAAAAAGAGCATAACATGCTGGCCTATATTGGCCTACAACACTTGCTTGCCTTTTCTCTTCCTTTCTGTCCTGCCTAGCTCCAGCCTACACTGCTCTCTCTCCCCCAGCTGCTCACATACCCCATCCTCGCCGTTCCTGCTCACTCTCGAGTTCTCTTTTCACTACCTCTCCCCTGCCTGTTTCTTTTTTCTTTTAGCCTCTCAGCCTACTGAGTTCCCTCCCACACCTGTCTCGTCCCTCTCTCTCCCTCCTTGTCCTTCCTCCCTTGTTCTCTCTCCCAGGCCCCTGCCACCCCCACACCGTAAATACAGGTTACTCACCTGTAACAGGAGTTCTAGGAATGGTATATGTTGTTCATCTACACTTACAGGTTCCTTGCCGGAAGGTCTTCAAGCTGGCTCCTCCCACCCACCTGGGTGCCAAAACTCTCAGCTCCGCTCCATGACACCAGATCTAGCCCACTGGAAGCCAGGTTGTGCGTCGAAGCCGGGTGGGTTGTGTGGATGAACAACTTATACCATTCCTAGAACTCCTGTTACAGGTGAGTAACCTGTATTTCTACGGACATGGATATGTTGTTCAATCCACACTTCATGGCAGACTCCTAGCAGTTCTCCGGGAGGAGGGAGGCAAGGCACACCCCTACTTAGGAAATAAGGACTGAGAACCGGAGGTCCCAAAACCAGCATCCCAGCGTGACTCAAGGTCGATGTGGTAGTGGGTAATGAAGGTGTGCTGACTTCCAGGTAGCAGCCCTGCAGATTTCCTGGATAGGGACGTCCCTGGGAGCAGCCACCGAAGCAGCGGTATGGTGGGTAGAATGAGCTCTTATCCCTCTGGGAGGCTCCATGCCCGCCAACCTATAGCAGTGATCTATGCAGGAGGTGACCCACCTGCCTATCGTCCGCTTGGCTGCAGGTCTGCCAGGTGCGGCTTCAGCATAGGTGACAAACAGCTAGCGAACTTCTTCCCGAACTTCAGCCATCCGCTCCTTATAATAAGAGAACGCTTCTAGGGTCCAGAGTATGGAGCCTATATTCGGCCTCCGAGGTGTGATTGGGGTAGAACACCGGCAGAGTCAACACCTGGTTAAGGTGAAACTCCGACACCACCTTTGGAAGGAATTTCGGTTGGGGGCGCAGGACAACCTTGTCCCTGTGGAAGACCAAATAAGGAGACTTGATGCAAAGCGCCTGGAGCTCTCCCATCCTTCTGGCTGATGTGATAGCCACCAAGAAGGCAGTCTTCCACGAGAGGTGAGAGATGTCACACCTGTGCATCGGTTCGAATGGCTTGCTCATGAGCTTAGCCAATACCAGCAGTAGATCCCACAGAGGTGGAGGTTCTCGCACCGGAGGGAATATGTGATCAAGGCCTTTGAAAAAGCACCCGACCACCTTCTCCTGCACCAATGACTGCTTCCCGGCCCGCGGCCAGTAAGCAAAGAATGGCCGCCAGGTGCACCTTAAAGGTTGTTGACCAAAGCCCTAGCTGAGAAAGGGACCACAGGTAGTCCAGAATGCTTGCCAAGGTGCAGGAGGAGGGGTCCAACCCCTTGCCCTGACACCAAATGGAGAATTTCTTCTGTTTGAAGGCTTAGCATTTCCTGGTCGACTCCTTACGGGATGCCTCAACAATGCTGAAGACCTCGTCAGAAAGACCCAAGGCCTGGAACTCTAGCCGCTCAGGAACCAGGCCATCAGGTGCAGGGATTGAAGGTCCAGGTGGAGAACCTTCCCCTGGTTGACTGAGATCAGGTCCGGGTGGGCTGGGAGCCGCCTCGGGAGCCTGAAGCTGAGGCTGAGGAGATCTGGATACCAGAACTGGTGGGGCCAGGCTGGGGCTACCAGAATCACCTGCGCCTTCTCCCTCCTCGCCTTGAGAAGCACCTTGTGGATCAAGGGAAATGGGGGAAAGGCGTAGAAGAGGCCCGGGGTCCACGGCCTCGAGAAGGCATCCCCCTGCTGAGGGGGGCGGGCATGAAAAAGCCTCAGCTTCGCATTCTCCTTGGAGGCAAACAGGTCCACCTGAGGCATGCCCCAGTGGGAGAACAGATCTTGTTTTACCTCCGGCAGGAGGGACCACTCGTGAGACGCAGCCCCTATCCGGCTTAGGGTATCGGCCAGAGTGTTGGAGGCTCCTGTCACATGGATGGCTGGGAGATCCGCCTCCAGACTGCGCACCAGGGACCAAGTGCGGAGAGCTTCCTTGCACAGGGGCATGGAGCGCCTCCCGCCCTGGCAGTTTAGGTAGTACATGGTCGTGGTATTGTCCGTCTGGACCTGGACCACTTGACCCTGTACAAACAGAGCGAAGGCGGTGAGGGCTAGATGGACCCCTCGAAGCTCCAGCAGGTTGATATGGCATCGGGACTCCCAAGGGGACCACAGGCCATTCGCTCTGTGGTCCCCCAGATGGGCACCTCTGCCCATGAGAGAGGCAGTCGATAGAAAGACCGTCGGCTCAGGGCACACAAACAAGATGCCCTCCTGCAAATGAGCTGGAACGATCCACCACTGGAGAGCGCTCCACATCTCCTGGGTCACTGCCACTGGCTGATCCAAAGGACTGGAGCGCTGTGACCACTGGCTGGCCAGTCCCCACTGTAGGGGACGCATGTGCCAACGGGCCCAATTGACCACGCTGGTGCAGGCCGCCATGAGGCCCAGGAGGTGCAGGAAGTCCCAAGCAGGGCACAACTGCCCAACCTGAAATGACTGGGCAAAGGAGGAAAGAACCTCGGCCCTGTCCGCCGGGAGCCGTGCTCTGGCTCGAAGAGAGTCGAGCTCTGCCCCGATTAACTGAATCACATGCTTTGGCACAAGTTCCGACTTGACCTCGTTGATCAGGAGGTCAACCTGAGAGCAAACCTGGAGGGCCAGATCCCTGGACTGCTCTACCTCCGGTTTGGAGGAGGCCACAATCAGCCCGTCGTCCGGGTAAGGGTACACCCGGACCCTTCGGCGCTGCAGGAATGCTGTCACCATTGCCATGCATTTGAAGACCCTGGGAGCTGGAGAGAGGCCGAAGGGCATGGCCCGGAACTCGTAAAGGGACCCCTCCGCTCTGAAGTGGAGGAATCGCTGGTGGGCCGGACAGATTGGGACATGAAAGAACGCGTCCTGGAAGTCCAGAGAACAGAACCACAAGCCTCGTTCCAAGGATGGAATGATGTCAGCCAGAGTGACAATCCTGAAGGTTCGAGACCTTAGGAACCTGTTCAGGTCATGCAGGTCTGGAATGGGGTGCCAGTCCCCCGTCCATTTCGGGACTAGGAAATACCTGGACATAAACCCTGGGTGTGGTGGAGGATCCACCACCTCCCTGATCACCTCCTTCCGGAGGAGCAGGGCAATGTCAGCTTGACGGGCCGATAGAGAGGCTGCGGACCCCGTAGCCCCCCTTGGGGAGACAGCTCGAAAGGGCGGGGCCTGCTTGAACTCCAGAGGCAGACCCTTTCCTACCACTTCCAACATCCAGAGGTCCATGGTGATAGCGGACTAGGCGGAAAGAAAGTGGCAGAGCCGTCCCCCTACAGGGGGAACCCAGGGGGGAGCGACGAGGCTGGAGGCGACACCCCTCAACCCGTCACCAGGCAGACTTGGAGGAGGGACCAGTCGAGGGGCCTCCTGGGCCTTTTCCTCCCGGCTTCCTGCTGGAGGAAGCTGCAGGCTTGGCTTCGGGGTGCCAAGTGCGAGTCTGCTGGCCCTGATGCTGGTGTTGCTGGGCCGGACGTGCCGCAGGGGCAGAAGGGCGAAAGGGCTTACGCTGCTGCTGGCGGCCTTAGCCCTTCTGGGCAGACGTGACCGAGTCCAAGGTGGCACTGGACTTCTTGATCCTCTGGCGATAGCCTTCCACCCCGGGCCCGAGCAAGTCAGTACCCAGGAAGGGGATGTCTGCCAGCTTGTGCTGGGTATCTGCCATGAAGGTGGAGATCCGCGGCCAAGCTCTGCGGCGCATGACCACTGCGGCCACTACTGACCGGGCACAAGAGTCTCCAATATCCAGAGCAGTTTGGAGCTGCTGCTTCGCCACCGCCCTTCCCTGATTCCACACCTGCTTGACCGTAGTCTGGAGGCAGCCGGAAGATGAAGGATCACCTCATCCAGGAAGCCCATAACGGTGTGGGAGAGGTGTGTCATCAGTACGGCCAAACTGGCCTGGCGGAGGCCTAGGGAGGATGCAGCGTACATCTTACGCCCGGCATAGTCCAGCTTTTTGAACTCTTTGTCGGGAGGCTTGTCCACATCCCTGGTGTTCCCAGAACACCGGAAAACACTATCGGTAACAAGCCCCTCCGCAGAGGGGTGCTCCGAAAAACCAGACAGTGAACCGGTGGGGACTGCGTACTTCCTGGCCATCCTGGCCGAAGGAGCAGGACAAGAAGCCGGCCGCTGCCATAACTCCAAGGCTGGGCCAACAATGGCTTCAGCCACCAGAAAGGCCTCCGTGGGAGAATCCCCTCAGTCCAGTATCTCCGTGAGGGGATACTTGGCCCGCTTGGACACGGGTTCGAGCTGCATCCCAGTATATTCTGAGATGAGCCGAAGCAGACCCATGAACGAGGATGGGCTCTCGTCCACCGACTGTCCCCCAGTGGACTCCAGGTCAAGGGGCCTGGAGAACAGGGAAGAGTCATCATCAGACTCCAAGGAGTCTGCGAACAGCTGCCTGGGGCCTGAGCCAGCCTCCACCTGCCGAGGACGGTCAGGAGTGAGGGTGACCGACAACCGATGGGGCAACTCCTGACCCGACCGAGAATCCTTGGTTGGAGACCCAGATTTAGGTTGTGAAGGTGGGGTTCCACCACAATAGATGGCGCAGCTGGTTTTGGCCGAACAACCGGCACCGGTTTGGGCTCCTTGACAACCACGAGGGGTTGTTTCGGCCGTTTAGGTGACAGCCACTTAATGGCCGGGGAAGGCAATGGGGTCGGCTTGTTCCCGGTCAGAAGGAGCTGCTGCCACATTAAGTCCTCGTGGCGTCACGCAACTTGGCGCGAAACCTTTTCCTCCGAGGAGGAAGAAGGCGAGAGACGGCCTTTACCGCTACTTTCCTCGGTGCGGGGCCGAGACCGCCCGTGTCGGCGGGATCGGCTGACCGAGAGGAGGTCCGAGACCGAGATAGTCGTGTTTCAGAGGGTGGCTCGAGGGAGCGGAAACCCGTTCTTCCCTCGGCTCGGAACCTTAACCGGGGACTCCAGCACAGGAAAGTCCTCAGTTTCCACGGGGAACCGTGAAGAAGGGCTGTCAGCTTCTCCAGTCAACAACCGTCCGACGGGTCAAGAAAAATCTCGACCGCGTCAAAGCGGTGTCTCGGCGGCTGACCCCGGCGGGACACCGTGAAGCCAGCGGCCTTAGCCGCAACCTCGATCGAAGTCGAGTGTCGACTGTCCAGGAAGGGGGACCTCTCCCGCTCCCACAAACGCTGACGGTGAGACTTACCCTTCGAGTCCGTCTTCTTGGACCGAGAGGAGTGTCCCGATGGATCCTCACCTTTCGTAGAGAGGGACTGACAAAGCTCCTTAAAAGAAGCTGTGTAGGAGGAGCCCAAGGAGAGTGGGATAAATGCCCCGACTGAGGAGGAAGAAGATGCGGCCTGGGGCGCCTCCTCCTCGAGGGCGATCATCTGCTCAAGTTGCTCAGCCAAGCCAGTCGCCGCGGACACTGCCCAATAGGCCTCCTTTGACTTCCCCGGCGGAATACGTCTCTCGGGGCGCCCAAGTTGGAGTCTGGCAGCATGGTCTTCGAGGACATTGGCCGAGAAGAACTTGCACAAATTGCAGGCCTGTGGATTGTGGTCAAGCCCGAGGCAATAGACACACATGGAGTGCGGATCAGTCTGAGACATCTTCTGCCCACATGGGCACTGCCAAAAACCGGGAGTCGATTTATCCATCGCAGCCGCAAAGGAAGAAACAGACCAAAGTTTTGTAAACTTTAAAATTAGTTCTGGGTTAACCGAAGAGTTTGGATCCAGTCTAAATGCAGAGTGCTAAGGAGGGAATCTGAGCTTCCAAGCGGTAAGGAAGATCTGGCGTCATGGGGCGGAGCCGAGAGTTTTACCACCCGGTTGGGTGGGAGGAGCCAGCTTGAAGACCTTCTGGCAAGATTTAAAGCGGCAAGGAACCTGCCATGAAGCGTGGACTGAACAACATATCCATGTCCCTAGAAGGAATCTTCCTGCTCCCTCCTGTCCCTGTCTACCCCTCCCTAAACTCCTGGCTTCTCCCTTGACCATCTCATGATCTGATCCTCCTTCTTTTAAGGTTTAGTATTTATCTCCTACGCCAGCAGGCACTTGTGCATTTGAGTGTATTCTTGTACCTTTATTCATATTTCTCTCATACAGCCCAGGGTGTTATAAAACTTGCCTCATCATTTATTGGTATACTGTGTTGTTGCCGCCTTGTATTTGTATAATGTTTTGTAATTTGTTCCTCATGTATTCCCCTTCCCTGGGTCACACCTGGAAATGAGCTTCTGCTCAGCGTGCCTTTCACAGTTACCAACTTT
Source organism: Neoceratodus forsteri (assembly GCA_016271365.2). NCBI lineage: Eukaryota > Metazoa > Chordata > Ceratodontiformes > Ceratodontidae > Neoceratodus > Neoceratodus forsteri. The sequence continues at coordinate 207,993,858 of JADMNL010000023.1, read as the reverse complement.
TAAATAAATAAACAAATAAAATGCCTGTGTTGGTGTTTGTTATGAAGATGTTTTACACATCTGAAGTGCATGATAATCCATAAATGAGCTCATCTCACACCAAGGGTGCATAAAAATTCCTCATTAACACAAACCTGGTACGGGCTATTTTTTTTAACGATAACGGTGCAAGGTATTTTGAGACAGAAAAGAGTGGCAGAATACAGAGTTAAAAAAATTGCATTTATTTCTTAGCTGGTTCAAAAGTATTGTTCAACAGCATGAACAGTATTACTACTAGAGATAAAACATTTAGGAATAAAATAGTTCGATTTATTAGTGTTATCAGTTACGGCTTGGTTCGGATATTATTTATTTATTTAGGGATTCGGATCATACCTTTTAGTTCAGAGCTCTTTTACAAAGGTTCAATGTCAAACAGTGACAATGACAGCAATAACAAACAGTTTACATACAATACTCAAATAGTAGGTAGCTAGTATACAATAAGGTTACAATGTCATTCATAGTACCAATGGTGATAGTACAGTGTCAAGAGCATTAATCTAGGGTAAAGGGCAGTGTTTATATGTAGCGAAGGAGATAAAGAGGTGTGACACCTAGTGTGAGAGTCCGAGGAGGAGTCAAGGTGAGGGGAGGGAGACGGGGGGGGAGGCCAAAAGAAGTGGCTTTGTCTAGGAAGTTGGGAGGCAGTGGTAGTAGGTTGGTTTTTGAGGTTGATCCAGTGGGAGAAAAGGCACAGGGGGGAGAGGAAGACAGAGGGATAGGGCAAGAGGGAAGAGTGGGGATAAAAGGAAGGGGAAGGAGAATGTGGATGAGTGCGAATTATGGGTGTTAGAATCCTAGTGGCAGTCACAAACTGTCTTAGTAAGAAGGTGTTGCCTTAGGCTATTTTTGAATTGCGAGATGCATTGGGGAGTTTAGAATGAGCACTGGGATTTCATTGAGCCATTGGGGGGCCCTATAGCTGAAAGCACGCTGTCCCTGCACAGTTTGACGGAAAGGTGTTGATAGGGCCCCCCTCATCCTGCCACTGGTGGTATAGCTGGTAGCACTTGGTGTTAGGATGCTAGAAATGCATGGGGCGGTTTTACCCATTAGCACCTTTTTTTCCACAGAGACATGTCTGGAATATAATCCTGTTTTTTAGTGGCAGCCAATTGGCCTCCTCGTATAAGAAGCAGGTGTGGGTATTTCAATCTGCAGCCACTGTGAGCCTACATGCCTTGTTGAGGGCAATGTCAATCCTTTTTAGTGCAGTGTCTGTTGCTGCATCAAAGATCACCAATCCATAGTCAATGGTAGAAAGGACGGAGCTGGAGACTGAGAGACGGAGTGCCTCTGGAGTGAGATACTTTTTATACTTATATAGTACACCCAGCTTGGTGTTCATTGCCTTTACCACTGTGTCGATGTGTTGGGTGAAGGTGAGGCAGTCATCAATGGTGACCCCTAGGTACTTGAAGGATTGAACTTGTTCCAGCGGCTCACTGACTTTACTGGAGATGGTGAGGGGAGGGAGCTTCTTTTTGTGATGTGGGCTGGCTGTGAGCATCACCTTGGTTTTTCTGTAGTTTAACAGAAGTTTATGGCTACAGAACCAATCTTCCAGCTTGTAGAAGGATGCCTGCAGCTCGGAGTGGAGGGTGACTATTGATGAACTGCTAGTAAGAAGCTGCGTAAAGTATCAGTTTAGTGTCACAGGCTTCAGGAAGATTACTTAGGAAGAAGCTGAATAGTAAGGGCCCCCGTATTGACCCCTGTGAGACCCTAAAGATACCTTGTTGGAGCTAGATACTGTGTGCCCAGTTTTTACACGTTGGCTTCTGTGTGTTAGGTAGTCCTTGAACCAGCAGACAGCATTGCTTGCAAGCCCAAAGTTCTGTAGTTGAGTCAAGGCTGACAGTGTCCTTTTAACCAGATGAAAGATAAAAATTCCAGAATCACACGGTGGTACCTGGCACTTCAGCCGTTTAAATTAACTGTGATACACAAATCTGGTAAAGAGAACAGCAATGTTGATTTCCTGTCAAGATATGGATCAGGAATTGAGGGTTCTGAAGGTTGACAACAAATGTATGGGTTTGAACTTTACTGTTTGTTGTACTGTCAAAAAAACCAGAGATAATGCACATGTGCTTAATTTCTGAAAGCAGCAAATGTTAGCAGAGAATTAATACAAAGTTTCGGAAACTTGTCTAATAAAACAGGTTCCCTCTTAAGGGGGCGGGGGTGTATGTGACAGAGTGGAACAGGACCCTGTCCCAGTTGTTAGAGAAAGTGTTTAAAATGCAAGGATCTTTCCTTTTCTGTCTCTTCTCTGTCTGGTTGCGCAACCCAATTTTCCTGTGAGACTTCGTACTCGATCACCCTGAAATCTCGCAATTCTTTGCCTCTCACTGTCTCTCAGTTTTCTCTTGCTGTCTGTTTTTCCTCCCTTGCATATCTGTTGACATAAAAATATGTGCAAATCTTTGTATGGAAATGTAACTGATATTGGGATTTCTTTTGTTTAGAAAACATGTAGTGCTACTGTTGTAATAAATATAATTATATTTTGAGATGATTTCAGAAAGCTACTGTAAGCTCTAGAGGGTACTTGAGTGCAAACCTTCCAGCCTTTTGCAAAAGCTGCAAAAGGGGTCTCAGCAAGCACAATGTGTTCTAGCAGCTCCTGCCTGATATTTACAAAAACAGGATGCTTGTTAAGAGTGGGGGTTGAAAGGAATTATGAAAGAGCTAAACTGCAATTGCAAGGAAGATTAGAACAAGGGACACAGAGACTGAAAGAAAACTTTATTTTGCCTTTGTAAACAGTTACACTGAACAAGTTTATTTTATGATACTGCTAGTGTAAATAAATAATTTGTGGTGAATTCTACAACTGCTCCCAGTTTTCCTATGCTTCCTGAGCTGTGCCCCGATGACACGGGAACCAACAAAAATAAATGCAAGTTAACTATTTGCGGCCAGTTCAGTAACCGAGAAAAACCCAAAACTATTGGTTACGATCAGATCCGGAACCGAGAAACAGCTCAGGGAACCGAGAAAAATTGGTTCAAAAGTGATCATTTTTACAGAAAACACAGAAATATGTAATCGAAACCCCTTAAAATAAGGTTCCGATTCAGAAGAAAAAAAAAAAGTTTTCCTCTCGGTTCACAGGAATCGCGAGGAACTGGAGAAAAATAACGTTAAATTAAACTATGAGGTAAAAAGCTAAAATAACAATTGCACTAGGCAGTAAATGAAAAATTAAACAAAAATACTTAAGTTTTGTTGTTCAATACACTTCAGGAATCGCTCTTGATAGAAGATCTCCAGGATGCCTAAACTTTTCAGCGGAGAGAAGAAATCTGAGGTTAGAATGTAGGCAGTTACACTGGGCAGTTTTTGAACTGAATGCATGAGCTAAAAATTCCATCATTAGCATTGCATTCCATTTGGCTCCAGGGCAGTGCTGGCTTAAAGGAGCACTGCAAGAAGTAATAATATTAGTGGATTCCTGAGGTTAGAACCTATTTTTCTAGAGGTGTGGATATGGTTCACTATCCACACTCTGGCAGGTTCCAAGCTGTTCTCCAGGAGAAGGGAGCAAGGCATGCACCCCTACTTGGAGAACACAGACTGCAAAACCAAGGTCCCAAAACCAGCATCCCGACGTGACTCAAGATTGATGTGGCAGTGGGAAATTAAGGTGTGTGCTGACTTCCAGGTAGCAGCCCTACAAGTCTCCTGGATGGGGACATCCCTGGAAGCTGCTACCAAGACAGCAGTATGTCTGGTGGAATGAGCTCTAAGCTCTACAGGAGGCTCCCTACCAGCCAACCTAAAACAGAGGTTGATGCAGGATGTGATCCACCTGCCAATCATCTGCTTTGCTGCCAGTCAGTAGTGTAAGTGACAAATAGCTAGCAAGCCTCTTCCCGAATTCCAGTTGTGCGCTCTACATAGTAAGAGAGTGCCCTCCGCAGGTCAAGGGAATGAAGCCTGTGGTCAGCCTCTGAAGATACGTCAGTAAAGTATACAGGCAAGTTAATCACAAGTTAAGGTGAAACTCTAATATAACCATTGGTAGGAACTTTGGATTGGGGTGAAGGACGACTTTGTCCCTGCGGAAGACCAAGTAAGGAGACTCCACCGAGAGCACCTGGCGCTCACTAATCCTTCTGGCTGATGTGATGGCCACCAGGAAGTCCGTCTTCCATGACAAGTGTGACATCTCACACCTGTGCACAGGCTCGAAAGGCTTACCCATAAGCACAGCCAGTACCAACAGTATATCCCACAGTGGAGTTGGTACACACACCAAAGGGGAGAGGTAGTCCAGGTGCTTGAAACAACACCCGACCAGCTTTTCTTGGGCCATCGTCTGCTTACCAGCCTGCATCCGGTAAGCAGAGATGACTGCCAGTTGCACCTTAAGGGTGTCGCCTGCAGTCACAAATGAGAAAGGGTTCAGAGATAAGCCAGGATGGTAGTCTCAGAGCAGGAAAGGGGATCAAGCGTCTTGCCCCAACAACAGGAAAAATCTCTTCCATTTTAAGGCACAGAATCTGCGAGTTGACTCTTTTTGTAAAACCTCCACAACGTGGAGTACATCATCCGAGAGACCAAGGCCTGGAACTCTAGCCGCTCAGAAAGCAGGCCATGAAGTGCAGGGAATGCAGGTCCAGGTGCAGGACCGTCCCCTGAAGTCTGCTCAACAAATCCAGGCAGAGAGGCAGTCGCCACAAAGTTGTGCTGCTGAGGCTAGGAGATCCAGGTACCAGAACTGCTTTGGTCAGTCTGGAGCTATCAGGATCATCCACACCTTGTCCTTCCAGGCCTTGAACACTACCTTGGGGATCAAGGGGAAGGGAGGGAAGGAGTACATGAGGCATGGGGTCCAGGGCCTTGTGAAGCCATCCCACAATGGTGTCCTGGACTGGGCGGGAGGGGGGCACAAAACAACATCAGTTTTGCATTCTCACAAGAGGCAAACAGGTCCACTAGAGAAGTGTTCCACTGGGAGAACAGGTGGTTCACCATCTTCTGATTCAGGGACCACTTATGCAGCGTTACTCATACTGGGCTGAGAACGTCTGCTAGCTGACTGTTCTCTCCTGCGACATGTGTCACCAGGAAACCTGCACCCAGGCTGTGCACAAGGGTCCAGGTGCGGAGCGCCTCCTGACATAAGGGAGCAAGTTACGCCTTGCCTGTTCAGGTAGAACATGGTCATGGTGTTGTCTGACTGGACCCACAACAACCTGGCCCCTGACTAGAGGGACAAATTCCATCAGTGCTAGATACGCTGCACAGAGCTCCAGTAGGTTTCTGTGGAGAAGGGACTGCTAGGGTGACCAGATTCCATGAGCTCTGTGGTCTCCCAGCTGCGCTCCCCATCCCACCAGAGACGTGTCCGTCATGAGTGTGATGGTCAGTTTTGGGTGAACAAATGGGATTCCCTCCTCCAGGTGTTCTTGGATCAGTCACCACTGGATGGCATACCCTATCTGCTGAGTCACAGTGACCAGCTGGTCCAAGTGGCCTTGGTGCTGAGATCATGGACAGTCCAACTCCCACTGGAGGTGGTGCATGCACCAGCAGGCCCAACAGACTACAGTGGTGCAGGACGCTGTGTACCCTAGCAGCTCCAGGAAATCCCAGACAGGGTGCAAAAGCCCAACCTGAAATGACCTAGCAGAGGAAGTAAGATCCAGTGCCCCGTCCACAGGGAGTCTAGTTATGACCTGACGAACGTGATCACCTGCATGGGTACAGGTTTGGTCTTGTCCGGGTTGACAAATAGGCCCAAAACTCAGCAAGTCTGGAAAGCCAGATCTCTGGACCTCCCCACTGCCTCTATGGATTGACCAACTAACAGCCAGTCATCCAGGTAGGAGTACACCCTGACCACAAGGCACTGCAGTTGGGCTGCCACCACTGCCATGCACTTGGTAAAGACCATGGGTGCCAAGGAGAGGCCGAGAAACATGACCTGCAACTGGTAAACGACCCTTCCTGCTTGGAACCAGCAGTACTGGTGGTGGGACTGAAGGACTGGGATGTGGAAAAATTAAGTCTAGGGAGCAATACCACATGTTCTGCTCCAGCAACAGAATGATGTGATTTAGAATGATCATCCAACCCTTGCATTTCCATATGAAACAGTTCAGATCATGCAGATCCACTATGGGATACCAGCCACCACCCCCTCAATATCAATTTGGGACCAGGAAGTACCTGGACATGTAATCTTGATTGGCCAGGGTGTCCAGCACATGGGCTATTGACCCTTCTGCAAGGAGCTAAGTAACACCCCCCTGCAGGGCGGACAGTGTGTCCTATGACACCCTGGACTACCAAGGTATATGGAAACAGTAAAGCAGAAGAGCTTTGAAGTCCAGGGGCAATCCTCTACCCACTATGTCTAACATTCACTTGACCGTTGTAATACTAGACCAACATGGCAAGAAGGGATGGAGCTGACCTCTGACGGGGAGTGCAGACAGTGACAGAAGGGGTGGAGGGATGACACCCCCCCCCCGACCTGTCACTGGGCAGCTTTTGCAGAGGCACCAGTGGATGCAGCCGGAGGGGTACCACTACCAGTTGCTCCCCCCCTTCTTAGGACCCTGGCCCCCAGTCTTGGACTTGATGCACCAGGCCTGGTATTGCCCCTGCTGGGGCTGCTGCTGAGGAGGTTGTGGCTGAAAGGACCAGTACTGGAAAACCCATTTCTTAGGTTTCTTTTTCAGGTCTTTCTGGGATGACACCACAGGATCTAAGTTCATAATGGATTTCTCAAAATGAGTGAGATATCCTTCCACAACAGGGCCAAATGGGTTGGTGCCTGAGAAAGGTACATCAGCCAGCATATGGTGGGTGTCCACCATGAGGGTGGACCGACGCAGCCAAGCCCTGCAATGCATGGAGAAAGCCGTCACCATGACAAAGGCACAGAAGTCACCCATGTCCAAGGTCATTTAGAGTTGTTGTTTAGCCAGCAATTGACCCTGGTCTCTGATGACTATCACTGCCAACTGCTGATCAGCAGGGAGTTGAGACAGGACTATCGAAGCCTCCCATCAGGAAGTGACTGAAGATGGCTATCATCAAGGCATAACTAGCCTGACAGAGACCCAAGGATGCCACAGTATTCACCTTTTTAGCAGTGTGGTCAATCTTATGGGACTCCTTGTTTGGAGGCTTGTTCACATCTCTCTGGTGTCGGGACTTGTGGAACACCGAATCTGTGACCATGAACTCAGAACAGGACCCAGTAGGGACCGCATACTTGTGGACCATATGGGCAGAGGATGCTGGATGCTGCCAAAGCTCCAGGGCAGGACCCTAAAATGGCTTCGGCCATGGGAAAGGCAATCCCAAGGGAATTATTCCGGTCCAAAATGTCCGTAAATGGGTACTTAGCCCTTTTGTGAACTAGCTGTAGCAGGACCAACATGGACTCCCAGATTAGGCAGAGAAGTGCCCTGCACGATACCGGGTCATGCTCGGTGGATAGCTCCTCGATCGAACCATGGTCAGGGAAAGGAGTCCCAGAGGAGGTCATGGACTCATGGTCCGAACTGTCCAACTACTCCCTGAAAACAGCCTTTGGCCGCTGCTTGCCACGTACCACCTAGGAATCCTCTCCCAGGGTGATCTGCACCATCAACCAGCCAGACAAGCTGGTGGCTGAACAGGCATCCTTGGTCAGAGCACCCACCTTTGGCTTCGGTGGTGGCGGCTTCACCCAAAGAGGCATAGAAGCAGTTTTTAGGAAGCACCTGCATAACATGGACTGGTGTGGGCACCACTGGTGGCTACCGGAGGTCCAGGAGGTAGAGCCCTACCCTGTCCAGCGATGGCTCACTGTTGTCAGAGGAGCCCTTTGTAGCACCGGCGCAGTTTGCGATGGTGCCTTTCCTCATCTGAGGATGAGGAAGTCGAGGAGCATCAATGGTTATGCCTCCTGGATGAGCGAGATCAACAGCAGGAATGTCTTGACCAACATCTTGACGATCCACCAGATGATCAATGGCTAGGGGAACCTTCTGGCTCATTGTGGTATATCATGCTGCTGCCCATATTAAGCAAAATGGGTGTGGAGGGCTCGACCGCTGATAGAAGAAGCGCCTGTTGAGGACCAGACAGGGACACTGACCAGACCACATCCTCCTGAGTGAAGACTGGGAGCACCAGGTCTGCAAGGTTGAAACCTCGACCTCATTCGACAACTGGTTGATAGGCTTGAGGAAAACTTCCACAGCCTGCACGACCAGAGTCAAAGTCAACTGGCTCAATGGAGGAACCAAAGAGCATTCGACTTGTCCCTCCAGCAAGGGGCATTCAACCACTGTCAAGCAGTCAGGGGAGTTGAGAGACCAGGAGGACCGCAATCTCTCTCTCAGTCCCAAGACTAGTGCCAGCGGCACTTGTGCTAACCATGGTGGGCAGGGATCTCCCCCAGGGTCTAGAGGGCCAAACTCATGTCCTGGAAGCCTCCAGTGAATGACCCTCTGCTGCTGGCCCCAGCTGGAACAGTGCAGCAATCGAGGAGGTGTCCGTCACAGCAGCCACCACTTCTGCCACATGGGCTGCAAACCGCTGGGCAGACCAGACCGCAGCCCAGGACTTCTTGTAGCATTTAGGGCAGTCCTCTGCATCCCATTCTGAAGGTTGACCAAGCAAGAGATGGAGCTTCCTGTCTTCAAGGGACTCAGGAGGGAAGCTGAGACAAAGGCCATACCTGGCCATGTAGATGAGTCTCGTCCAGGAAGTATATGCATGTGTCATGCGGGTTGGTGACTGACATCTTCCAGCCGGCACCAAATGCAACTTAAGCCCCTGCTTCTGTTGCTGTATCAAGGATCGACGAGGGAAGTTGAAGGAACCCAGGAAATAACTTGAATAACTTTATAAGCAGAGATACCCCTAACATTTTTGGGTTCAAAATGAAGGTGACAGCTGGCACTAAGTGCGTCAGGGAATCTCTACTGCTTGGCTCATGAAGGCTGTTTCATGTGGCTCTAGAAGGCTTGACCAGGGCACAGCTGCATAATTTGGCTGGGAAGCCCGAATCTTGTAGGGTATATCCCTTTGATATTGTGTTGCGACCAAGCAACGTTAACTACAGACATCTAGTGCAAGGCTAGTATTTTAGATTGCTCAAGAGTTTTCCTACAAATGAAACTGATTCACTATGTGATTTCAACTCTGATTTAATGGAAACATATTTCCTGTATGTTCCCCAACACGTGACCAAAGTAATAGTTATAAAGTTGCATTGTGAGTTTAGAACTGCAAATCATTGCATAGATATCAATCGGCTTAATGATGTTTTTGAATATGTGGTGATCTGAAACTCTACATAATGCAAGGGGGATTTCAAGTTAAATCCTACTTTGTTTTTGGATACATGGACCATTCTGCTTCAAAAGGGAATCGCTCTGTGGACAACTCACACACTAAAGGACAGTCATCCATAGACATGCTGCAGTTGGCCATCTTAGAAAACAATGCTGAAATGTAATTAACAACTGTGTCTGGATACCCCAATTGCTGTAACAAAAGTGAGAAGAGATTGTTTCATTCTAATGTAATATTGCTGGATAATGCTATCCCATAATCTGAACCAATAAGTTTAACTCTGCATGTTCATTTTATAAAAATTAATAAAAATAAAGTTAAACAAATAAACAACATTATACTGCATTAAGGCCCCAAGAATCTAATTATTTAAACTGTGATAGATTTAATAATAATATAAATAATCTTTATAACATAATTTGAATTTATTTGTACATAACATGATGTAAAAGCTTTTGTAAACCAGGGCACACTTGAAAACAGAGTCTTAACTCTAATGCATCTTTCCTTAAATAAAACAACATAAAAATCTAGGTATCGACACACTGCAATGCAACACAGTGAATAGTTACAATCTGAAAATGAAGGCAGTCAATTCAGAATTTATAGTGCAGTTTCCAGACCAGTATAAAACAGTAACAAAACTTCAACATCATGTATTATTTTGTTGCAGCCTTACCTAAAACATAAGCAGCTACTAGTTTCTGATTAACACTTAAATGGAGGTAGACAGGCACTACAGATTCGGCTTCCCCAAGTGTTGGCAACATCAGTGCGGCAATGCACAAAATCCCAAGGAAGACTGTAAGTAAACTAGGTCCTGAAGAGGGGGTTCTGGCTTCTGTAAAAGGCAAATTTTAGTTAAATGTAAAAAGAAATCAGTGAACGTCTTCTGTGCAAAATTTAAGCATCTACGTAAATTTTTTTTTTTTTTTTTCGCAATTTTCATCATCCCCTGCCTTTTAAAGAGTTAACCAGGACACACCTGGACTCCATCTGGGAGAGAGGGTCAGCAGCTTACTTTGGAACAGAAACCAATGCTGTTTTTCAGTCAGCTGGCAGCAGTGCATGGATGATGAGCTGTTCCACCCCAGAAGTTGAGAAACTCGTGTCCTGCCAGCACAGGTCAGGTCAGGAAATCTGAACAAGGCAGCAACCCTGGATCCCTGCCCATCAAGTAAAGTAAATTGTTACACTAGTGCCAGATCATTGCTGGCAGCAACTGTGTACACTGTAAAATACTTTGGGCTATACAGGGAAATTTAGCATAGTACTTCCCATATCCCTGGCTCCAAATGCTGTGCATCTGTACAACAAAAATATCTAAAATTGATTTAGTTAAGCTGGCTGGTAGGCACAGCGGTAAAGTTGCTGCACCCAGTGCCAGTAGCCTGAGACATCTGGGGCTCGCCAGGGGGTTGGAAGATCCCTCATCCTCCAGGGCAGGAGAGTAGTAGGCTGTGATTCAGTACTGTCACCTGGGTGACCACAGGGTTGATGCAGTCAGAGTGGCAAGAGGAGATGTTGACGGCAGATAAGGACCGCAAGGCCCATCCAGTCTGCCCATTTTTTCTACCTTATGAATGTGCCATAGGCCTTTACTCTGTCAATGGCTTATCTATTCATACTCATCTGTATTGCTCCCTTATGCCTATCCCATGCCTGTTTGAAGCCCTGCACTGCATTCATATTCACCACTTCCTGAGGTAGGCCGTTCCATGCATCCACCACCCTTTCTGTGAAAAAGAACTTCCTCACATTACCCCTTAAATCGGCCTCCCTCCAATCTCATGCTGTGTCCTCTTGTCCTGCTATTTTTCTTATACTGAAACATGTTAGACTCTTTCACCTTGTTAATGCGCTTAAGATGTTTAATGTTTCGATCATATCACCCCTCTCCCTCCTTTGCTCTAGGGTATACATATTGAGTTCTGTTAATCTGTCCTCATATGTTTTCTGATGCAGTCCTTGCACCATTTTGGTTGCCCTTCTCTGGACTGCCTCCATTTTGTTAATGTCCTTGTGCAGGTGCGGCCTCCAGTACTGCACACAGTACTCCAGATGGGGCCTAACCAGTGTCTTGTAAAGAGGGATTATTACCTCCCTCTTATGACTTGTGATACCCCTACTAATACACCCCAACATCCCTCTGGCCTTACTTATTGCTTCAGTGGTCTGCTTGGCTGATTTCAGGTCATCTGTGATAACGCTACCCAAGTTTCTTTCTCCCCTCCCAACCTATAGGTTGCTTCAGGGTTTCTCTTCCCTATGTGCATGATCTTGCACTTCTTTGTGTTAAACCCCAGTCGCCACTCTTCAGACCATTTTGCCAGTTTTTCCAGATCTCTTCTCATTCTGCCCACCCCATCTGGATCATCTACTCTGCTGCAGATCTTGGTGTCATCTGCAAACAGGCAAACCTTACCCTCCAGTCCATCTGCAATGTCGCTGATGAAGATATTGAAGAGGACTGATCCCTGAGGTACCCCACTTGTGACTTGTATCTCTTCTGACTGTATACCGTTTACCACCACTCTGTTTTCTGCCCAACAACCAGTTTGCCACCCAGTTGAGCAACCTCTGTCCCACCTGGAGTTTACCCAGCTTAATCAATCAATCAATCTTCTATGTGGAACAGTATTGAAAGCTTTACTGAAGTCAAGGTAGGTGATATCAACTGCACCCCCTTGGTCTACCACTCTGGTTACCCTGTCAAAGAAATCTCTGAGATTAGTTTGACAGGACCGTCCTGTTGTAAACCCATACTGTCTTGGATCCTGTGCTCCTATGGATTCCAGGTGTTGCACTATCCTTTCCTTAAGGAATGCCTCCACAATCTTGCCCACTACTGAGGCAAGACTGACTGGTCTGTAGCTCCCTGCCTCCTCCCTGCTGCCACTCCTGTGGAGCGGGATCACATGAGCCCTTCTCCAGTCTTCTGGGACTCTCCTGTGCTCTGAGACTCACTAAACAGTTCTGCTAATAGCTCTGCTAGTTCCACCCTTAGCTCCTTTAGTACCCTGGGATGTATGCCATCAGGTCCCATTGCCTTATCCACCCTGAGTTTAGCGAGCTCTTGTAGGACCCTTACTTTTGTGAAGGGACTTGTGCACACCTCCCTCCCTCCTCCCCCATGTCCATAGTACTGAGCTGTGGGCCCTGCCCTACCTTCTCCTCAGTAACTACTGAGCAGAAGTATCTATTTAGGATAGATGCTTTTCCTTCGTCCTTCTCCACACACTCCCCCTTATTCCCTTTGATCTTAGAAATACATTAGTGAAAGGAGAAAGTCCAGAGGGGGTATCTATATAAAGTCTTGTCCCCTTCCTTTACTGTTTGTGCTAGTGTTTCCTCGGTTTGGGCCTTTGCCTGCCTTACTCCCTTCTCTGCTTCCCTTAGGGAAGTTTGGTATGCCCCCCTATCTTCGTCCCGCTGCATTCCCTTATATTTCCTGAAGGCCAACCATTTGGGTCTGATCTTATCTGCTACTGTTTTTGAGAACCAAAGTGGTTTCCTCCTTCTTTTGCTCTTGCTTTTTTCCCCAAAACAATAGGATGTTGCTCAAGTATTGCATCCTTAATGCTTGCCCACTTTGCCTGTACCCCCTCACCTGTATTTTGTCTTGCCAGGGCTAGTTTAACTCTGTTGGCTATCTTATCAAAGTTACCTCCTCAGAAATCCCATATTTTTTGCCTTGGAATGGGATGATTTAGTTCTAGTGGCCAAACTGAACCATACCACGTGATGGTCACTGGCCCCCAAGTGACCTACCTGAAGGTCTGTGATCCTTTCCCAGTTAGTCAGCACTAGATCCAGGATAGCCCTGTCTCTTGTGGGTTGTTGTACCAACTGTTTGAGGCCCTCCCCCTGCAGGGAATCCACTATGTGTCTAGTTCTGGCAGATGTTCCCGCTGGTATTGACCCAATCTGTATCTGGCATGTTGAAGTCTCCCATTAGCAGAACTGCCCCTTTAGCTGTCATGTTTTGTATATCTTCTAACAGTAATGTGTCTATGTCCTCCCCCTGGTCCGGAGGCCTGTAGACAACCCCAGTTCGTATGGTTGTCCCATTTCCTGTTTCCAGGGTGACCCACAGTTCTTCTGGCTCCTTATGTGTATTCTGAATTTCTGTAGATCTAATAGTTTCATTGACATAAAGGGCCACCCCCTTTCTGCACCTCAGTCTCTTCTGAACATTACATAACCGGGTACTGAAGTCTCTCAAGCGTGGTTGCTGGTGAATCATGTCTCACTAATGGGTAATGACTACTATGTCCAGTTTAGCCTCTGTCATTGTTGCCTCCAGGTCTGGGATCTTGTTTTCCAGACAGAGAGGCAGTATAGTGCAGTGGTTTAAGGCTCTGAGCTGCAAATCCGGAGACCTGGGTTTGAATCCCACAGCCCCCATTTGCATACTGTGCAACTATGAGCAAGTCACTTAACTTCCCTGTGCTCTCAGGCTGCACTTGTAAACAAGCTTTCAGCTTAGTGTGCCTCACCTGGTTAAACAATTGGGGGGAAAAAAAAAAAAGACTGCGGGCATTTATGTACATGATTTTCCATTGGCCAGATTTTAGTGCGTTACTTGTTGGGTGAGGTTTGGCGTTTCCCCTGCGCGTTGTATGGACAGTCAGACTTTTTTTCCTTACCTGGTGATGCAAATGAACTACAAACACGCTGAACTCCTGTTTGATCACTAGCTGAGGGGAGAAGGGTGTTCTTCCTGTTCGATGTATCGGGTGCTGCACCCCTCTCCCCATTTACTAAATATTCTGCAAAGACATCAAACTTCTGCCCCAATGCACTAACTCCCTCCTTAGTCAGATACAGTCCATCTAATTTAAAGAACTTTTGCTCCCAAAAAGGCACTGGAGCTCCAGCGTGCCTAGCGTGCATGCAGGCTCCATGACATCTTGCATGTCAGTATGCTGGAGAAACTAAGAAGGGAAAAGGAGAGCTTCCTTCATACTTACCATAATTTTCTGTTAGCTCCAACATTGTCAATGGGGAATAATTACATATGAGTAATGTGCTCCCCCACTGGGGTAATGGTACAGCTCAAAGCTGTGATCTACACAGAACCCCGAGGACATGAGCGTTCCGGTTACACCAGTCACTCTGTCTCCCTTTGTCCCGGCAGTACAATCTAGCAGCATTTATAGATACAGCTCCCTATGTCTCCAGGTGAGCCTCCTAAACAGCATATGTCAGTTTCTGTAACAAAAGCCTCACTTTATTCGAACTTAAAGGATACCTAAACATTTTGACAACAAACTATTCAAAAATCTGATCTCAAACAGGACTAAAGGAAAGGCTGCTAAATTCTTTAATGCTAAAACTACATTTATATAAGTTACCTAAACGTGGTTCCAAAGCATTTGAAAAATGTAAAATCAGCCTTCCACTTTAAAAAAAAAAAACTGCCTTACCTGCTTCTTAATATGGCCGCCAAATGTGTTAAGTGATGACATCATCGGAGCCAAAGTCAGAGAGCTATATGGCTCTCTATCGTGTTAACTAGTTCTTTTGTCCCTTTGCATAGAATTGTTTCACCAAAATTGTCAAAACCATGTGCATTATTTAGATCAATACGCATGTTAGGCTATGGTTCTGTTCATTTTGTTTACTTTAACTTGCTGAAAATGAGTTTTAATCCAACAGACTTTCTCTGTGGCAAACCACAGTGCAGTACAACTCCTGAATAACCTGGTGGTCTAGTGGTTATGGTGGATCCAGGATGCTACAGTGGGGCGGGGTTGTTAGAGTGTGTGCATACTTGGTATGCACATTTTAACATTTTTATGAAACCTTTATATTTTCTGCTATTAGGCTTTTCTACTATGTTTTTAACTGAAACTACAAATGAAATCCATATGTTTGAATGTAAACATTTGTACAATCAATAAATCAGACTTCTTCAACAAAGTGAAATGCAGCAGCAGCAATCGAGTACTTTACAATGGGGGGGGGGGTTACGGTTACAGCCGCACCCTTCACCACCTCATAGATCCATCACTTGTTTGTAGCAAAGTTCTTCTGTAGTCCAATGCCACAGTTCCTACTTTCTTGGAAATCAAAAATATGCTTGTCTTGTCTTCCCTTCTTTATCCATGGGAAATAATAATAAGAAGAATCAGTATTTACATAGTGCTTTCATACAAATTGTATCCCAAAGTGCTTTACAAGCAACACTAAACTGGTAGTGAAGTGACTGAAAGTGTAGTGGCAGCCAATTCACATATTAATACCCACACACAGCCTTGGACAATTGCATGAACTGGTTTTATGGGAAGGGGAATGTCGGCCAGGACAACAGGGTCAGGTAGTGATCATGGTGCTGGCAGCCCCACATCTTGTTTCTCAGTGATCTGCTCATATTTCTCCCCTTCTGTCTTCCCCCTTCCCTGAATATAGCAGTACCTTGCAGGGATGGCCTTCTCAGTCCCCCTCTGGTATTCATTCTCACTACTTCTCCCCTCACCAAAACCTGGTGAGCTCATCACCCTTGTGCATCATGAATGTAGGTAATACAGTCCCCAGGTTTTTTGACATATCAAAAATAAACAAATCTTTCCAGTAAGTCAGGCTGATAGCAGCAGGGAACAAGGGGAATTATAGGTTTTCCTATCCTTAAAAGATCTAGACTACCTTGCATTAGGCACTATTAAATGATGGGTGTGCACATCATTATGTATGTGATTTAATAGTGCCTAATCATAGGTGGATTAAATCTTATATGGGTAGGAATGCCTATGTTTCCCCTTGTGCCCTGCTGCTATCAGCCTGGCTTACCAGAAGATCATGTTTATTATTATTATTATGTAAAAATGACATGGGTGACTGTACTAACTGCATTCATGATGCAGAAGGGTAGTGAGTTCACCCGTTTTTGGTGTGGGGAACAGAAGAGAAGAATGACTGCCAAAGAGGGACTGAAGAGGCCATTCCAGCAGGGTACACCTATATTCAGGTTAGGGGAAGACAGGAAGAGGGATGTTTAGCAGATCATTGTGAGATCTGAAATGTAGGGCTGCCAGCACCATGATCACTACCTGACTGTGAATGAGAGAAGCCAGTGATGACAAACACCCAATGACAGGGCTGCACTTAAAGTGTTACTTGAATTCAGTGTAGGGAGATTACCCTCAGGTGGAGGGGGGGGGTGTTGATGTTTGTTAGGACAGTATTGAGGGAGCTGTGTATAGATCATTCAAGATTCAGAAGGGTGGTAGCCAACCAGCTCGCATTGTGGAGTAGGGCACTAAAAAGTACTGGAGAAGATTTGCAGGGAACTGTCCTACGGGGTTCTGCATATCGCAGGTAAAGGAGTAGACTGACACTGGAAGTCTGGTGGATTCACTCAAGGCATTAGTATGCCTCTCCTGCTAATAATATTGTTAACCATAGTAAGTACAGCCCTTATGAGGGCCTGAACAGCAGTTTTTCTGGTGAGTCCTGAGGCTTATTGCTTGGCCCTCCACGAAGACCCAATTGTTGGTTAATGAAGCGGGGCAAAAACACAACAGGGGAACTGTACATACTGCCTTCACTGTGCAGAAGGGTGGTGATCCACTCAATGTTTACTGTGGGAGCAGAAGTCAAACATTGAAAAAGTGGACTTAAGTGTGATTTAGGAGGTATTTATTAACAGTGCCAGCTCATGACCCGTATCGGTGTAGGTATGCACAACTCTCTGAGGCATACGATTACAGTCTAAAGTGTGATAATTCTTTTCATGAGACTGCAAGCTCATAAAGAGCCCTAGGCCGTACTAAGGATATGGTATGGATGGTGGGGTGTTCAGAAGGCAGGCTAGGTGCAGGGAGCTCACTTGGAAAAATAATACAAGAGAAGCTTTTTTTGTGGATTAACAAGAATGCATGAGCTTTGGAATTGAACCAGACTGGTACTTCACTGTGTGACCCTGAGGAAGTCACTCAACTTCCTTGTGCTGCCAAGCCACATCTGTAAACAAGGTTTCAGCATAGTGTCTCTCTCCTGGTTAACAAAACAAAAATTCAGGGCATCACATAACCACTAGATCATCAGGTATTTGAAGTGTTGTACTGTTCTGCATTTGTCAAAGAGAAAGCTAGATTGCAAAACATTTTCAGCAAGTTAAAGTAAATAAAATGAACAAAATCATAGCCTAACGTGTACTGATCAAAATAATCCACATGTTAACACATGGTGTACATCATTCTGGTAAAACAATTCAAAACAAAGAGGGAAAGAACTAGTTAGTCTATAGGAATCTATATTGGTCTCTGGCTCCAATGATGTCATCATGACTCATCACTTAACACAGTTGGCCAACATCTTAGGGAGAAGACAAGGCTGTTTTTTGTAAGTGAAAGGCTGATGTTTACATTTTTCAAAAGCTATGAAACTGCATTTATGTTATTTACATAAATGCAGTTTAGCATAAATGTAAACATTGGCCTTTACTTCGCAATGAAGCCAGATTTTGGAGTTTGCAGTTTTAAAAAACTGCTTGTTTAGGTATCCTTTAACTCAAAATTTGAAAAGGTACAGAAGCCTACCTTGTCCTGAGTGACACCTTTGGTAATCGAGCTAATTGCCCTTCTCATCTCACTTGCAGGACAGGGTATTAAATAAGCCGAAAACACTGATTAGCAATTTTACACGTGAAAGTGTTACTCGGCTGTAAAAATGCAGAGCACTTGGCACAGAATGGTTAGCAAAATTTAAAAATATATATCATTTTATTAAGTTTATCTACTGTGCCACAGACTTACTGAATAAATATGGTTAAGTCTACTGCTATGCATTTTTGGAAATGGTTAACATTACCCCACTTTATGTAGCATTTTGCTCTGCTACACCAGCTATTTGAAACCCTGCAGGAGCCACTGAACAAATTCTGTGGCCTCCCTGGACTGGGCTGGCTTGTACAGAGACATCTACCATCACTGTAACACATAACAGATTATTAGTGGAAACAGCCTTGTACTTGGTTTCAATACAAGTGGATACTAACCAGGATATGCTGTCCAGTTTCACAACATAACACAGCGTAATCCATAAGCAGGTGGGCCTCTCACACCAAACAGTGGCTTATAAACCGAGATGTCCATGAGTAACCAATGAATTCCACCCAGTACCTGCTCAGCTATTTAACCATTTCATCAGAACCAAAAGCCATCTCTGTAAATATAGTGGACAATATTCTCCCAAAAGAGCCACAAGCTCCAGGGAGAGACCCCACTGACAACGTTGGAGCTTACCTAAAAGGAAATTACAGCAAGTCTGAGGGAATTTCTCCTTTCTGTATCGCTCCAAATTGTCAATGCAGAATAATTACATATGGGTTCTACACAGCATTAAGCATCTTCAACAGGAAGGGAAGAGAATACTGTCCCATATATGACCCGAACTAAATGCAGGGATTCATCTGCTTGCCACCTCATGAAACACACTATACTTAAAGACTTCACTGCTGCAGCGCTGAACATATAGTTTGCCGTGCTCTATGCATGCACAAATGAATAAAAATGTTGCCACCTGCTTAGTTCTAACACTGAACCCCTCTTGATGAAGGGGGTTGCCTTGTAGGACCTGCTCCAACAAAGACTACTGGTGCCTGCCAGATTGCCCTGCACAATCCCAGATCATGAGATTTGGTTTCCATCGAAGTCACTGGCTCCAGGTAACTTGCCAGGTCTCAGATTTCCTTGTTCACCAGAAAAACTGTAGAAAGCTTGAGAACAATGGGCAGAACAGCCCTCAGCAGTACTAGACACTATGCAGCACAAGATAGGCCAGTTCCCCTACATGAAATCTACAGTTACGTAAGAACTTACTGTAACAGCAGATCTTCGAGAAGAGCTCTTGCAGCAGGTAATAATCACAAGGACTAAGCTGCCTGGCGCCAGGACCCCAGAGAAACCTTCTAGCTAGCAGTCTTCAGTGGGGGATCACCCCCAACGTCAGCTTCACCCCATCAGCCAGTGGTATAAAGGGGGCGATCCCCAGCCCCAGCTCAGTTCTCCCGCCAGAGACCTGCAGTTTAAGATGGAAGGAGAACCCGGAGGTTCTTGCCTAAAAATTTAAATGGCAGAGAGAAAGTCAGGGGAGGAAGAAGGAAGGGAAAGCAATGCCTGCTGCAAGAGCTCTTCTCGAAGATCTACTGTTACGGTAAGTTCTTACGTAACTGCACTATCTTACTTTGAGTGAGAGCTCTGGTAGCAGGCAATTACCACAAGGACTGAGTGCCAAGCAATCAAGGGATAAGGAACAGGAAAGTCCGTGAGGAGGCAGAGAAGAACTAGCTAGAGGCTCAAGAAAGGAGGCCTTGCAGAACTGCAAGGCTAAACCCAGCTCTATGTCTGGAATCTACGTCCAAGCTGTAATTCTTGACGAAGGCGTGAACAGAGCTCCAGTTGGCAGCTGCACAGATGTCTGCTGTGGAAATGTTCCTCAGAGAGGTGAAAGAAGTCACCACACCCCTAGTGGAATGGCCTCTTACTGAACCCGGTAAGGGCTTATTGTACTTGTCACAGCAAAAAACAATGCAGTTAACAAGCCACTTAGACAAGGTTTGTCTGGAAACTGGCGCACCCCAAGTCTTGGGAGCAAATAAAACAAACAACTGATCCATTTTCCGGAAGGGAGCAGTGCAGTTTAGGTAAAAATGAAGCAGCCAATGGACGTCTAGAGTATGCAACAGCGCTTCCCCCCGTTAGAATACTCAGGGTAGTAAACAGGCAGGTGGATGTCTTGATTTAGGGTGAATTCCGACACCACCTTAGGCAAAAACTTAGGATTTGTACACAAGGCAGCCCTGTTCTTATGGAAAACTAAATAAGGCTCTTTACACATCAAAGCCTGAAGCTCTGAAATTCTTCGGACAGAAGTAACTGCAACCAAAAGAAAAAATTACTCACCTTAGTAATGTTGTTTCTTCTAATGGAGTCTTGTTGTATTCTGACTATTGCAGTGATCTCCAACCTTTGAACTGCCCCAGAGAACAAAGAGTTAACTTTCCATGCAAGGCATGGAACGCTGAGCTCGAGCTCAGTTGAAGCCTCTGTCTGCTGCTGTTTGAATCCCAACCGTCAGATCTTTACGAGCTATACTCACTGGGAGTTCTGTGTGGAAACTGTAAACTCACACTAGCCAACTGGCAACTAAATTTGATAAAAAGGGTTTTTTCCCGGTTTCAAAGCAAAGACTCAAGTCAGGACCCCCAAAAAAAAAAAAAAACACAACACACGCCCAAAATAAAGGCGGGTGAGAAAAGGGCACCTCTAGGGTGCCAACACTGTTGCTGCCCACCCACATCCCAAAACCAGGTTCTGAGAGGGAGGCGGGGAGGTCAGAATACAGCAAGACTCCATTAGAAGAAACAACATTACTAAGGTGAGTAATTTTTCTTCAAACAACATGAAGTCTTGCTGTATTCTGACTATTGCAGACTACAAGCAGTACCTCCATGGAGGAGGACAGAACCTACTTTGAGAATAGGCTCGAAGTACTGCTGTGCCGAAACCAAGCATCACTCCTAGCCTGGATATCCAGAGAGTAATGCTTGGTGAAAGTATCAGACTGTTTTCCAGGTGGCTGCTTGACAAATCTCTAAGATAGTAATATCCTTGGCAGCAGCCAGGGAAGCAGCTGTACCTCTAGTAGAGTGAGCCCTCAGGCCTGAGGGTGGGATTCTACCCTATTTTTCGTAGCAGAATTGTATACAAGAGACAATCCATCTGGCAATAGATCTTTTAGTGGCAGGTTTTCCCTTACCGACCTCTCCATAAGTGAGGAACAACTGGAAGGAGTCAAACCTGTGACCCTTGGTGCGCTCTATGTAGTAGCTAAGAGTCCTTTTTACGTCCAGGCTGTGCAGCCTCCTCTCTCCAGAGGAGGAATGGTCAGTGAAGAAAACAGGAAGAGACATAGACTGATTAAGGTGGAAATCTGAAGCCACCTTAGGCAAAAACTTCCTGTTAGTTCTTAGGACCACTTTATCGCTATGGAAAGAGATGAAATCAGGCTCCACTGACAGGGCTTGCAATTCACTGATGCTCCTGGCAGAGATAATGGCTACCAAAAACAGAGTTTTCCAAGTAAAGTACTTAAGCTCTGCAGAGGACAAAGGCTCAAAAAGGGGTTGCATAAGCTGAGCAATGCAAACATTAAGGTCCCAAGCAGGAGCAGGGTCCCTGAAGGGAGGACGGGTGTGCAACAGTCCCTTGAAGAACTTGCAAAATACAGGATGGGCTGAAAGAGAAGAGGGCTTGCCTACTGACAAAAAAGCAGAAACAGCTGCCAAATGAACTTTGAGTGTAGCTGGTCTGAGTCCCAAGCCATTAAGATGAACCATATAGTCCAGGACTGTAGGCAACCCAGCAGATTCTGGAAAAATATGCTTACCAGAGCACCAAATAGTGAACCTTTTCCATTTGGAGTTGTGAGTCTTTCTGGTGGAAGGCTTTCGAGAAGCCTTTAGAATATCCAGGACACCCTGAGAGAGGTGCAGATCAGCAAACTCTAACTCTTCAAGAGCCAGGCCTTGAGATTGAGAGATTTGAGATTCGGATACCAAACCCTCCCCTGAGAGGATGTCAACAGGTTGTAATTCTTGGGAAGAGACATGGGAAGGTGGACTGCTAAGGACAGCAACAGTGGGTACCAGGGCTGTCTGGCCCAGTCTGGAGCGATCAGAATCACTTAGCAGGGTTGAGACCTGATTTTGACTAGTACCTTGAACAGGAGAGGGAAGGGGGGGAAAGCATACAGGAACTTCCCTTCCCAATTGAGCACCAGAGCATCCAGGGGGACTGAGCCCAATACTGGGGGTCTGCAGCAAAAGAGAGGAAGTTGGTGATTGTCTGGGGCTGCAAAAAGATCTATCTGAGGAGTGCCTCATCTGGAGAAAATCACCTTCAAAACTAGGGGATCTAGGGTTCATTCGTGGTGGCCCTGAGATATCCTGCTGAGAGCATCTGCCAGGACATTGTCCTTCCCTGGGAGGTGAACTGCTGTGAAGGAAGTCTGCAGGGAATAGGCCAGAGACCACAACTTCATTGCTTCTGTGCACAAGGCCGTAGACCGAGTGTCCCCTTGCTTGTTGATGTACCACATTGTGGTGGTATTGTCTGTTCTGATCTGGACTACTTTGTTCTGAACAGACTTGGAAAAAGCTTAGAGTGCCAGAACACTGCTCTGAGTTCCAAGAGATTGATGAAGCAGAGATTCTTGGTGACCAAGCCCTTGGGTGGTAAGATCCCCAAGTGGGCTCCCAGCCCAAGAAGGAGCGTCTGTGGTGAGGATTAGAGAATGAGACTGAGTGACAAAAGGAACTCCTTGCCTTAAATTGTCCTGATCCTGCCACCACTGCAAAGCCTGGATCAGGGTTCGAGTCACTCGGACTAGTTTGGTCAGGGAATCCTTTCTCTGGGACCAGAAGGTTCTCAAGTGGAACTGAATGTCCCTCATCTGAAATCTTGCCCCCAGACCACTGCTGTAGAGGCTGTCATGTGGCCCAGGAGCTGCAAGAAGTGCCTTGTTAGTCGAGACACCTGAAGGGTGAAAGAAGAGGCCAGTTCTATTAGTGTACTTGCCCTGTCCAGGGGAAGGAAGGCCTTTGCTCTTACTGTATCCAGCTCCGCCCCTATAAAGGTGAGGAGCTGCACTGGCCCTAGAACTGACTTTGGAAGGTTTAGGAGGAACCCTAAGGAAGTGATCAGTTGCTGAGTTATCTGAAGATGTGACTTGACTTGGTCTGGAGACTGACCTACTATGAGCCAGTCGTCCAGGTATGGAAAGATGGAGATCATTTTTCTCCTTAGGAAAGCAACCACTACTGCCAGGCACTTTGTGAACACCCTTGGGGCTGATGTTAGACCAAGGGCATTGCTCCTGAATTGATAGAGGCCTGAGGGCAACTCGAACCTGAGTACTGTGGGAGCACCTGATGGGAATGTGAAAATAGGCATCCTTAAGGTCCAGGGAGGCTAGCCAGTCCCCTGGCCTTAGAGAGGGCAGAATTATTCCCACAGTCACCATTTTGAACTTTGGCTTTAAAAGGTGCTTGTTTAGGTATCTCAGATCGAGGATGGGCCACCATTCTCCTGTCTTTTTGGGGGTTAGGAAGTACCTGGAGTACAATCCTTTGCCCCTGTGTAGGGTAGGAACCTTTTCTATGGCTCTGAGAGCCAAGAGGGAAGAAACCTCTGCCTCTAAGGCAAGGGCCTCTGAAGGATTGCAGGTGGAAAGGATCTGGTTCTCATCTTGGAAATTTTTGAAGCTGAGAACCAGTCCCTGGCTTACTACTTCCAGGACCCACTTGTCTGATGTTAAAGACTTCCAGTCCTGGACAAAGTAAGCCAGCCTGCCCCCTACAGATAGTGGAGAATCGGCCCTGGCAGACCCATCAGGGTGTCTGCTTGGCAGGGGCTTTAGGCTGAGGGGTGGAAGCAGGCCTGCTCATACCCCGTCTGCCTCTCCCTCTAAAGAACCCCCTCTGAGCAAAAGCAGAAGAGGAGGCCTGGGCTTGGTAAAAAGGCCTATGAAAAGGCCTGCCCCTTGCCCTGGAATGCTGCCTCTGAGAAGTGGCTTGCCTTTCTTTGGCCTGAGCACTCCTGTAGGTGGTCCTGTACTCGTCCATCTTCTTCATGTAATTCTCTGTCTGCTCCCCAAAGAGAGAATTACCAATGACAGGAAAATCCATGGCCTTAGCCTGGGTATCCTGTGACAGGCTAGTATATCTGAGCCAAGCCATCCTCCAAAGGGCCACAGATGTAGCCATGACTCTAGATGAAACATCATTGGAGTCCACAGCAGCATGAAATTGCACCTTGGATGCCTCAATCCCATCCAGAGCCAACCGCTCCAGCTCCTTGGCAAGCTGGTCAGGGGCCTGTTTAGCTAGAGCCATAACAGTGTCCCACCTGGACTTCTGGTATCTAGCTGTGTACTCCATATAGTTAGCCTGCCTGAGTCCCAAAGATGCTGCCATGAACTGTTTCTTTGCCATGGCATCAATTATCCTGGAGTCCTTGTCTTGGGGGGGGGGGGGTGAAGCCAAGAGAATATTTGCCTTATCCCAGGCAGCAGCCTGCACTACCCCAACATGGCTGCATTGCTGGGAAAGGAACTCTGTGTCTGAGCCTGAAAGGTATACCTCTTGTCCATTCTTCTGTCCACAGGAGGTATGGAATTAGGAGTTTTTAGAATTTTAAAAGAATAGACAATCTCCTGGACTCTGGGATGTCCATCATCTCAACAAAATCAGGCTCCTCCTGATCCTCTACTGCTTCTTCCATAGGAAGCTGGAGGGTTTCAGCCACTTTCTTGTAAAACATAAAGTGGGAAGGGGACTCAGAAAGCCTAGGAGGAGAAACACCTGAAGGTCTGTCTGGGGAGATGTCCGGGTCAATAGGCACATCCAGACTTTCATAATCACCATCATCATTATCTTCACACTCTCCCTCCTCCTCCTCCGGTTCATAAAATTCTTCTAAAGTATAATCCGAAACCGGGGTAACCGACCGAACCGAGCCCCTGACCGATGGTGCCGGTTCGGCCGGAACCGAAGTTAGCAACTGAACTATCCTTATCGCTTTGGCTATCTCATCAGCGGTCGGAGAAAGAACTTGTGGATCCGAACCAGATGATTTAGCCCTTCTTTTTCTTTTAACCGGAACTGACTCCTCAGAATCGGTTCTCCTTTTGCCTGAAGAAGTTTCGCCCTGGTCAGAGGCACTCCTTCTGATTCGATCGGGGCGACCGGGCTGTGCCATCCGGGTCAGCGGACTTCTCAACCTCCCTTTCCCTCAGTCTACCTACTCTTATCCAGGGTAGCTTTGGGAAAACTTTTACAATTTGGCAGTCTGAATTGGTGGTCAAACCCCAGACATAAACACAGGTGGTGTGGGGTCAGCCTTGGCAAGGCTTCCACACACACACACACACACACACACACACACACACACACACAGTGTTGAAACCCAGTGGGCCCGTTTTTTCTTGGGTTTCTCAGACATAGCCAATCCTAACCAAAACTTACCCTTTTTTTGGCAATCCGCCAGGCAAGACACCCCTATCGGTTCCTGACCGTGTTGTGGGTCTCGGAAAAAAACGTAATGAAATCCGTTTTTTTAGAACCGATACGGACCGGTTACCACACTCTAATAAAGACAGTTTTTTTTTTTACACAGACCTGATCGGTTCAAACCGAACCGATCCAATGTTTACAAGTACCACACAGAAACTAATATAGAAAACCTATCTAGTACTCGCGGTACCACAGACAGAGACTTAAAACGACAGATTAGAAGCAGAAATTCGCTTGAAACAGAGCAAAAAACGACACTTTAACCGACTTTTTTGAACCGAGCGAAGGAGAAATCTCCGGAGCGACTGTTCAGTGAGGCGGAGTAAAGAATCTGACGGTTGGGGTTCAAACAACAGCAGATAGAGGCTTCAACCAAGTTCGAGCTCAGCGTTCCATGCCTTGCATGGAAAGTTAACTCTTTGTTCTCCGGGCCATTCAAAGGTTGGAGATCACTGCAATAGTCAGAATACAGCAAGACTTCATGTTGTTTGAAATAACATTTTTCATGACAGAAAGTGTAGCTCACAATCCGCGGTTGGTTCAAATGGGGGCATGTGAGCTTCTCCAACATAAAGAGGAGAGCCCATACAGGGACAGGATCTCAGATGGGAGGCTTTAGGCACAAAATGCCCCGCAAAAAGGTACGGGACACATCCAGTTGAGTGAGAGTCTTACCCTCCACCGGTGCATGGGACGCCAAGATGGTGGAAAGGTGTACCTTGATGGAGAAGTAGCTCAGGCCCTGCTCAAAAAAGAGAGAGGAGATACTCAAGCATGGAGTTCGGAGGGCAGGAAAAGGGATTAAGCTGGTGTGCAGTAGCCCACAGGCAAAACCTTTTCCACTTCATGGCATAAGTGGATCTAGTAGAGGGTTTTCTGGCCACCACTAAGACATCCGCCACCTTGGGGGATACTACATATCCAGTCTGTAGGAGCCATGCGTGAAGATGCAGGGACTTGAGATCTGGATAGACTAAGGTGCCCTGATCCTAGGAGAGCAAGTTCGAGCTCAGAAGCAGGGGAATTGGAGGTTCCACTGCCAGCTGCTAAAGCAGTGGGAACCAAATCTTCCGAGGCCAAAAGGGGGCTATGAAAATCATCTCTGCTCCCTCCACCTTCAACTTCAGAAGCACCCTCTGAAGAATAGGAAAGGGAGGGAAGGCATAGTGGAATCTCCCTGTCCCACAAACGGCAATGTATCTTGCTAGAAAATCCAGGCCCTGGATCTAGCGAGCAAAAACTGGGCAGTTTGGCATTGAAAGGGAATGCAAGAAGGTACAACTCTGGCCGGCCCCATCTGACAAATAGCGGGTCTGCTACCAACCGAAGGAGCTCCCACTCATGAGCCTTGGACTGAGACCTGCTTAGGCTGTTGGCCAAGACGTTTTGGATGCCTGGAACATGAACAACGGTATGCTTGAGGCTGTGTTCCAGTGCACAATACCAGACCCTCACTGCCTCCCTGTAGAGGGGTTAGGAGCGAGTCCCTCCCTGCTTGTTGATGTAAAAGATGACGGACATGCTGTCTGCCTGAATAAGAAGTGAGCCCAGAGATAAGTCCACTTGAGAAGCCTGCAAGGCATTCAGGACTGCTCGCATCTCTAGAACATTGATGTGGAGCAACTGCGCATCTGGTGACCAGGTCCCCTGTGTTTATCTGGTATTCAGGTAAGCGCCCCAATCAAGACCCGAGGTGTCTGTGGTAAGAACTCATCTCGGGGGCTCCTACTGGAAGAGGATCCGTTGATAGATTGAGTGGGTCCAACCATCAGGTTAGTGTCCTGTGGACTGGGTCGGAGACCAAGACCGACTGATCCAGGTCGTCGGACCTCTGGTCCCATCACACCCTGAGCATCCATTGAGGGACCCTCATATGGAGGCAAGCCATGGGAACCATAGGGGGTGGCTGCTGCCATGTGGCCAAGGAGTCTCAGATAGACTCGGGCCGGGACATGAAGAGCCTAGAATACCATGCTGGCCTGATCCGCCCTGTCTGGGGAAGGGAGGAGGGCCATGCCCTGTACTGTGTCCAGGACTACCCCATGAACTGGAGTCTCTGGCTGGACCATGGGGACAACTTTGGGATATTCAGGGTGATCCCCAAGTCTCGGAAGAGTGTAATGGTGTCTCTGAGAGTGCGAACCAGCTGTTACCTAGTGGGAGCTGCAAGGGGCCAGTCATCTAGGTAGAGAAAGATGTAATGGCCCCGTCGACATAAAGCCACAGCCACCACCACTAGCCACTTGGTGAAGACTCTGGGAACGGAGGACAGGCCAGATGGCAAGGCTCAAAACTGATAATGTCGACCCTAGAAGAGGAAGCGCAGGAACCTCCTGTGAGGCTGGAACACTAGGATGTGCAGGTACATGTCCTGCATATCTAGAGAGCAGAGCCAGTCCCCTTAGTGCAGGAGGGGGATCACACCTGGCAGCGAGCATGACCATCCTGAACCTCTTGTACTCAAACAATTTGTTCAGGGAACTGAGATCCAGGATGGGCCGAAGGTTCCTGGTCTTTTTGGGAACTAGGAAAAAGTGTGAATAAAATCCCTTTCCCCTTTGTGCTGGGGGAACTGGCTCTATAGCCCGCTTTTGTATGAGGGCCCCAGTTTCTCCTTCGATCAGGGGGACATGAGAAGGAGGATAGTGGGAGGACACTGGTGGAGTTTACAAAGGCATTTGATAGAACTCCAGAGTATGCCCTCTCTCTATGAGCCAGAGGTCTATCGTTATTTTGCTCCAACCCTTGAGATAGAGGGAGAGGCGACCCCTTACACAACAACACTCCCCCACTGACTGCTGGAGGAGGGGGGTTCTGGCAAGGAGTCATTGTGTTGGTCTTGGAAGTACTTCATGGCCCGAGAGGCAGAGCTTCTAGGGGTCTGGGAAGTGGCCTTCCTTTTGTAGCCTCCCCTCTGCTGAGGTTGGTTTCAGGGTTGCTGACCTGAGGGTTTCCAAAATACCCGCTTCTTAGAAGGGTCTTTGGTCCCCCTATTAAATTTTTGGGATGGACAAAATGGACTTCCAGGAGTCTTGGATACGGGTGATCAGTTTTCCTGTCTCGTCTCCAAAGAGGACTGAGTCCTTGAAGGGGAGGTCCAAGATGCCCGACTACAGATCCTGAGAGAATCCTGAGACTCTAAGCCAAGCATGACACCTGAGGCAGACGCCCAAAGCTGCCGCTCTAGCCGTCGTATCCACAGTGTCGCATGAGGCACACAGAACATGGGCACCTACATCTGACCCCGATTTGAGGAGGTCCAGGAGCTCAGTTTTCTGTGCGGAGTCTGTAAGAGCCTGCGCTATCTCCATACCTTTCTCCCAGAGGGCATTTTGGTATTGTGCCATGTGTGAGAGAAAGTTAAGGGACAGATGGAGCAAGTGGGGGATGAGTAAACCTTTTTGCCCTTCTGGTCGATACATCTGGACTCTTAGTCGGAAGGATGAAGACTGAGGTGTTTGGGCTTCTTTGATCTATCAAGAGCAGCCGTAACCACCATCGAGTCCGCTGTAGGGTGTTCCACCAGGAAAGACTCTTCCCTAGGGGCTCTATACAGCCTGTCCAACTTCCTGGAGATGGCAAAAGTGGTGGATGGGCACTTCCAGGTTAACCTTGTGAGGTCCTGAAAGGTGTCTGCCAAAGGAAGCACCGCTATAGGCATGGGCTCCTTCTGTCTCAGGTATTTTGCCAACCTCCGCCTCTCCAGATCCAGGTCTTTAGGTTCCCATCCATCGGGTCATCGGGAGGCGACCTGGGAGTGTCCTTACTATCCAGGGAGGAAGTGGGTGACCTCTAGGCCTGAGAGTGAAGAACTGTGGCTGGTGTCTGCCAAGGAGGAGGACAAAGAGCTACAGCGATGTTGGCTCTGGGACCTAGGTACACTATGGGATCGGCGACCACTGTTGGACCGACGTCGGCTGTGAGACCAGCGATGGTGATGGCTGGATGACCAGGAGTACTTGCTGTGACGCTGCCCTCTGCGTGGGGGTCTACCACAGCAGTCGTCCGGGCTTAGGGTACAGTCCTTAGGAGTAGGAGATATTTGTTTAGGCTCCTGGTCCAAGTTGTGGCCCGGCTGCAGCTAAGGCTCCATGGTCACGGGCTCCTTGTGGAGGAGCAAGTCTCCTTTGACCAGGCTCCACCAGAAGGAGAACAGTTCCTGGATCTGGTCCTTGGAGACCTGTGGACCAAATGGGCCGGCTGGCGACTGAGGAGCTGGCGTCGGCTTGCCTAGCGTCAGAGCATCTGGTGTCCAGGGGTCCAGCGTCCAAAGTGGCGGCAGAGCCGGAGGCAAGATGGGGTGGTTAGAAGCCCAGTCTAGCCTAAGATTAACTGACCGGGAGCCTCCACTGGACAGTGAGGAGTCTACCTCGACCGGTGACAGAGAATGGACTGGTGAGGAGGCAGGCGAAGCCCAATCTGAACCCTGGGAAGGCGTCCCCTTAGCAGGCGGCTGCTTGGCGGAGTCTGGGGGGGAGGGATGCAGTAGTCAGCTTGGCCAGGGCCTTAGGCGAAGGCACCAGAGTGCAGGACGGGAGCGTCAGGTGCTGGTGTGAGCCTGACGTCTGCCCCCGATGATGGGGTGTCTTGTGCAAGAACTTGGACAAGGTCGTGGTCGGAACTGAGCAGGCAGGAGCTGAAGCATCACCGCCCTGCTTCTGACTGGTACCAGCCCCTTAGGTGGAAGGTGACCCTGCTGGTGTGGCCTTCACCTTGAGGGGCGTCAGGGTAGAGATTGAGGCCCCTGACTCCAACTTGCTCACACCTGAAGCCAGGACAATGGTGGGAGGCTTTGCTGCTGGCTGCCCAGAGGAGGTGTGGGCAACCCAGGAGGAATGGTCCGATCCCCTGAGGGACGAAGAGCCAGACGAAGACTTCTTGTGGAGCACAGACCTGAAACGGGAGCATCCCCGGGACTTTTCCCGGTCCTTAGACTTGTGTGCCCCCCCCCATCCCAGAGTCCTTCCGTTTCTCTTTGTGTGACTCTGAGGTGGAGGCGGAAACCGAAGAAGATGAAGGACTCTTCTCCGCTGGCTAAGTCTGCATGGCAGCAAGCTGCTGCTTTCCTTGAGCTTTAAGGGCCTTCTGGTGGCAGATCCAAGTCCGGGAGTTAAACCGCTTGCAGTGCTCGCAGGCTGCAGTGTCATGGTTCGGGCCTAGGCAAAGGAGGCAGAACTCGAGGCCGTCCTTTGACGGCAGCTGATAGCCGCAGGCGCACTTGGTTTTCCTTTGTTCAGTGGATGAAACGGATAATGCCAGAGATGAAGACAGGAACGAAATTCAAAGACTTTTTCATCAAAAAAGAAGAAAAAATGCTAAAGGTAGGAAAGCAGTCGAACTGTTGCAAGAAGGCATCCGAGGAGCCAATGCGAACAGGTCGATGGCGGGAAAAGGACTGAGGTAAGGCTGGGGACTGCACCCTTTAGACCACTGGCTGACGGGGCACAACCGACATCGGGGCGGTCCCCCGCTGAAGACTGCTAGCTAGAAGGTTTCCATGGGGTCCTGACGTCTGGCAGCTTAGTCACTCTGGTTACTGCCTGCTGCAAGAGCTCTCACTCGAAGTAAGATTAAGAAGTCTGCAGTTTGCCAATTCTCCTGGCTGACTACTTCGAACTGGAAAAAAACAAACAAAAAAACACAAATGTCCAATGGAAGAGATGGAAAGGGCCCAAGAATGCTAGGAGCAGGTGGGGAACACTACATTTAAACTGCACGAAGAACACAGGACTGACAGAAGGACCGCTCCTCCTGACTGCTCTAAGGATATGGATCATGCCCACTGTGAACTCCAAGTACGTTCACATAGCTGGCTCCAACATCGGGCACAGAGTAACATCTGTCCCTGCAGGGTGCACAACACTTGATCCTGTGCACCTCCTCTTGTAAAGTCAACAAAAAATGAAAATTACGTACCTACCGTAATTATGATCTTTCTGTGTATCTTCACGATTCATCAGTGTTGGGTACTTGGCAGGAAGTCAGGACCCCGCAGGAGCTTTTTGTTTTTTTAAGGTAGGTGGAGCTGACGCTCCATCGGCGCTGCCCTTGAGGCCGATGCAGTGTGTGGCGCTCATGGGTTGGCCGTTAGGCTGCGTCCACTCCGCCTGCCTGCCAATTCTTCGTCTCCCGCTGTAGAGGTCCACCTACATTAAAAAAAAAAAAAAGGCTCCCGTGGGGTCCTGACCTCCAGCCAAGTACCCAACAGTGATGAATGGTGAAGACTGATACAGATAAGATCTGTGGACCATGGCCCCAGTAACTATTACCTTGGGCTCTCGCTCCAGTCAAGAAAATGAACCAAACAATGCCAACAGCTGTTGAGCGGACGCTTTCCTAGATGAAATTAAAACGACAACTACCATTTCAGCAAAATCTGCTTCAGGAAACTCCTCCACAGAGAAGCCAGGCTGCCAACCGTGTTGCCTCAATAATGGATGTAGAAAATGTCCCTAACTGAGCCAGCCCCCACAAATGGAATCTGAAGGAAACAAAAAAACTTGTGCTTGCAATGCCAGGTTTACTGATCTGAAAAAAAACATGTTCTTGGCCACTCTAAACTACTATAAGAGACTATGTCTTCTCCGCTGAATCTCTTGGGGCCCCAGGAAAACCATGAAAGCAGACAGAACAGATTATGCACTGCTGACGGCTCACTCCTCTGATCGATCTTCCACTCCTGAGCACCAAAAACTGACAATCTCAATAACAGAGCATTCTCCCGAGGATGACTGGACCTTCTGTACAGCAGGCTGGGCACCCCTGAGACCAGGGAAGTCCCGCAGTTACCCTGCCAGGGAAACCGATATCAGGGACAGACACTTGCTCTCCGCTCACTGAAGGACCTAGCTGCTTCTGTGAGTTGGTTTTGACTGGTGCTTAAGGACAAGGTGACAGCACTGGCTTTCCTCACCTTCACCATCTGCAAACAAACTCAGTCCTGACGAGAGTGCCAAGGCTAGATGCACTGCCTGTAAGGGGCCTGGACTAGCCGTGCCTCCAGCCCAGCTGACTGGCTAGGATCCCTCCAAGAAACACAGAAGTTGATGGCAGATAAGGACTGCAAGGCCCATCCAGTCTGCCCACTTCTTTTTCTACCTTATGAATGTGCCATTGGCCTTTGCTCTGTCAATTGTCTATCTATTCATACTCATCTGTATTCCTCCCTTATGCCTATCCCATGCCTGTTTGAAGCCCTGCACTATATTCATATCCACCACTTCCTGAGATATGCCATTCCATGCATCCACCACCCTTTCTGTGAAAAAGAACTTCCTCACATTACCCCCTTAATGGGCCTCCCTTTAATCTCATGCTGTGTCCTCTTGTCCTGCTATTTTTCTTAAACTGAAACATGTTAGACTCTTTCACCTTGTTAATGCCCTTAAGGTGTGTGAATGTTTCGATCATATCAACTCTCTCCCTCCTTTGCTGTAGGGTATACATATTGAGCTCAGTTATTCTGTCCTCATATAGGTTCATAGGTGTTTTACACGATCGAGGGACAAGCCCATGATGATCATGCCACTTAAGCTAAGTGGGATACAAACTTAAGAGTCCTTCATATATATATATATCAAGCTGAAATTTGAACTGGGTCAAACTTACACTATTCACTACATCATAAGGTAGGGAATTCCAAATAGGAACTATTCGTTGTGTAAAGAAGTTAGTTCTTTTCGTAGTACGATTAATAGACATAAATAGCTTTAGGTTATGCTGACGGGTTTGGACCGTTGTATTGTTCCATTTTAAGTGTAATGTTTCAAACAAATATTCATCTCTGGTTGCTTTATAGAGCAAACAGAGATCCCCATGTATAGATCTATATTGCATACTGTACAAATTGAGCTGTTTGAGTCTTTCTTCATAAGATAGGCCTCCCATACCCTTTATGTTCTTGACAAACCTTTTTTGAACCTTCTTTCTAGATATTTTGTCACCCATTTGAGTTGGAGCACAAAATGATGAACAATAATCAAAATTAGTTCTTATAATGCTAGAATATAAAGAGATCATTATTGATGGTTCTCTACTTTTAATATTTCTAAATATACAACTACTCAATCTAGAACTTTTTTTAACAATAGAATTTAGATGTTCAGTAAACTTTAAATTATTAATAATAATGACACCTAGATCTCTCTCAGTTGTAATATCCATAAGGGCATGGTTCCCAATGTAATAACTGGCACATGTATTGTTACTTCCAAAATGCATAACCTTACATTTATTGATATTAAATTTCAATTTGTGTAAGTTAACCCACTCTGATATATAATTTAAATTATCTTGTAAGATAGATATGGACTCAGAATTGTTAACAATCCCTCCTAATTTGGTATCATCAGCATATTTAGTAATCCAATTGCCACACTTTGTATCCATATCAGCAATCAAGATATTAAATAACACAGGCCCCAAAACTGAGCCTTGCAGGACCCCACTAGTGACAGTGGTCCAAGGTGAATAAAAACCTCTTAGAGCGACACGCTGCCTTCTATTTGTTAACCAGTTCGTTTTCTGATGCAGTCCCTGCTCCATTTTGGTTGCCATTCTCTGGACTGCCTCAATTTGGTTAATGACCTTGTGAAGGTGTGGCCTCCAGTACTGCACGCAGTACTCCAGATGGGGCCTAACCAGTGTCTTGTAAAGAGGGATTATTACCTCCCTCTTACGACTTGTGATACCCCAAATAATATACACTAACATCCCCCCAGCCTTACCTACTGCTTTAGAGGTCTGCTTGGATAATTTCAGGTCATCTGTGATGACGATGCCCAAGTTTCTTTCTTCCCTTGTGATTGCCAGCAACTCCCACCCAGCCTATAGGTGGCTTCAGGGTTTCTCTTCCTATGTGCATGATCTTGCACTTCTTTGCATTAAACCCCAGTTGCCACTCTTTCGACCATTTTGCTAGTTTATCCAGATCTCTTCTCATTCTACCCACCCCATCTGGATCATCTACTCGTTGCAGATCTCGTGTCATCTGCAAACAGACAAACCTTACCCTCCAGTCCATCTGCAATGTCACTAATGAAGATATTGAAGAGGACTGGCCCCAGGACTGATCCCTGAGGTACCCCACTTGTGACTTGCATCTCTTCTGACTGTATACCATTTACCACCACACTCTGTTTTCTGCCCGTCAACCAGTTTGCCACCCAGTCGACCAACTTCTGACCCACCCCGAGTCTACCCAGTTTATTGATCAATCTTCTATGTGGAGCAGTATCGAAAGCTTTGCTGAAGTCAAGGTAGGCGACATCAACTGCTCCCCCATGGTCCACCACTCTGGCTGTTGTGATGTGTTCAATGCTTTGTAAACTGTACCCTCCCAGGTTGTGCTTGAAAATAGGCAGGATTTTTGCCTAATGCACTTACCCGATTATCAAAAGCTAATAAATAAATAAATACCCAGTCAAAGAAATCAATGAGATTAGTTTGACAGGACCTTCCTGTTGTAAACCCATGCTGTCTTGGATCCTGTGCCCCTATGGATTCCAGGTGTTGCACTATCCTTTCCTTAAGGAGTGCCTCCATAATCTTGCCCACTACTGAGGTAAGACTGACTGGTCTGTAGTTTCCTGCCTCCTTCCTGCTACCCCTCTTGTGGAGCGGAATCACATGAGCCCTTCTGCAGTCTTCTGGGACCTCTCCTGTGCTCAGAAACTCACTAAACAGTTCTAATAATGGCTCTGCTAGTTCCGCCCTTAGCTCCTTTAGTACCCTGGGATGTATGCCATCAGGTCCCATTGCCTTGTCAACCCTGAGCTTATCGAGCTCTTGTAGGACCCTTTCTTTTGTGAAGGGACTAGTGCATACCTCCCTCCCTCCCCCCTGTGTCAATGGTGCTGAGCTGTGGGCCCTGCCCTACCTTCTCTTCAGTAAATACTGAGCAGAAGTATCTATTTAGGACAGATGCCTTTACATGGTCCTCCTCCTCCTCACATGCCCCCTTATCCCCTTTGATGTTAGCAATACCCCCTCTGGACTTTCTCCTGACACTAATTTATCTATAGAAAGTCTTGTCACCTTCTTTTACTGTTTGTGTTAGTGTTTCCTCAGTTTGGGCCTTTGCCTGCCTTACTGCCTTCCCCTGCTTCCCTTAGGGAAGTTTGGTATGCCTTCCTATCTTCATCCCGCTGCGTTCCCTTATATTTTCTGAAAGCCAGCCTTTTGGCTCTGACCTTTCCTGCTACTGTTTTTGAGAACCAAAGTGGTTTCCTTCTTCTTTTGCACTTCCTTTTCTCTCTAACACAATGGGATGTTGCTTCAAGTATTGCACCCTTAATGCTTGTCCACTTTGCCTGTACCCCCTCATCTGTATTTCTTTTTGCCAGCGCTACCTTAACGCTGTTGGCCATCTCATCAAAGTCAGCTCCTCTGAAGTCCCATATTTTTGCCTTGGAATGGGATGATTTAGTTCTAGTGGCCAAATTGAACCATACCATGTGATGGTCACTGGCCCCCAGGTGACCTTCTACCTGGAGATCTGTGATCCTTTTCCTGTTAGTCAGTACTAGATCTACGATAGCCCTGTCTCTTGTAGGCTGTTGTACCAGTTGTTTGAGGCCCTCCCCCTGCAGGGGAATCCACCATGTGTCTAGTTCTGGCAGATGTTCCTGCTGGTATTGACCAATCTGTATTTGGCAAGTTGAAGTCTCCCATTATCAGTACCTCCCCTTTAGCTGTCATGTTTTGTATATCTTCTAACAGTAATGTGTTTATGTCCTTTCCCCTGGTCTGGAGGCCTGTACACAACCCCAGTTCGTATGGCTGTCCCATTTCCTGTTTCCAGGGTGACCCACAGTTCTTCTGGCTCCTTATGTGTATTCTGAATTTCTGTAGCTTTGATATTTTCATTGATATAAAGGGCCATTCCACCCCATCTTTTTGCACCTCGGTCTCTTCTGAACAGTACATAGCCAGGTATTGAAGTCTCCCAGGTATGGTTACTGGTAAACCATATCTCACTAAATGGCTACTATGTCCAGTTTAGCCTCTGTCATTATTGCCTGTAGTTCTGGGATCTTGTTTCCCAGACTGCGAGCATTTGTGTTCATGATTTTCCAGTGGCCAGATTTAGGTGTGTTGGTTGTTGGGCAGATTGCGTTTTGGTATATGATGGGGCGGACCTTTTTCCTTATGTGGTGATACAAATGAACTCAACCATGCTGAACTCCTGTTTGAACACTAGCTGGGGGGGGGGTATTCTTCCCATTCGACGTTCAGGGTGCTGCACCCCCTCCCCATTCGCTAGTTTAAATATTCTGCAAAGGCATAAAACTTCTGCCCCAATGCACAGATGCCCTCCTTAGTCAGATGCAGTCCATCAAATTTAAAGAACTTTCGCGAGTACCCTACAAATTTGTGTCCTTTTTCCAGGCACCAGCTCTTGAGCCACATGTTTAGCTCCCCTATCCCCTTCTCTGACCTTCCGTCCATCTCCCCCCAAACTGGCAGGATCTCAGAGAAGAAGATGCCGGACAAAACTGATGACAGTTTGTCACCCGGCTGGGTCAGGTGTTCCTTGGTCTCCACAACTGACTGGCTGGCGAGATCGTTAGCCCCTATGTGTACCAGGATGTCAATGTTTTCTCCTGCTTCCTGAACAATTTTAGCAATGCGGTCAGTGTCTCTCCATGCTGATGTACCTGGGAGATATCTGACCATTACCCCTGGCTGGAGATAGGCAGCAACTCCCCGAATCATGGAGTCTCCTATGATCAGAAGTTTTTTGGACTTCCTTTTTGCTTTTTTTATTTTGGTTCCTGTTTTGGGCGAGTTTTGTTGTGCTAGATCCAGTGCTGCTGTGTCCTGCTCTGCAGTGTCCTCTGCCACTCTGTTTGATTTCGGAGATGGAGGCAGATATCTGTTTGTAGTTTTTATATGATTTGTGGAGGTGATATGTTGGAGAGCACCAGGTGATGGGGCACCCGATTTGCCCCTCCTAACCACCTGCCAACTACCCTCTGCGGTCGAGGTGCTTCAGTTAGATGTTGCGGAAATGGCAGGCGGTTCTTATAATATATTTCCTCTTGAATATGCAATTTGAGGCACGCAATCTCTGCCCATGCTGCCTAAAGCTGAGCCCTTAGATCTCCAATGGCCCAGCATGTAGGGCAGTGTCCTAAATCCTGTAAAACTGTCTTTCTGAAAAGTGTTCCGCAGTACCTGCAGTTAATGATATCCATTCCAGATAAGTTGCTGGGTTTATAAC
The DNA here is from genome assembly GCA_016271365.2 of Neoceratodus forsteri. NCBI lineage: Eukaryota > Metazoa > Chordata > Ceratodontiformes > Ceratodontidae > Neoceratodus > Neoceratodus forsteri. The sequence continues at coordinate 207,956,200 of JADMNL010000023.1, read as the reverse complement.
CTGGTCAGAGTAATGAGAAGGAAGAAAATGAAAGCAAAAGTTTGATTTTGTGTTTGTTTGTTTTTGCATAACTTGTTATAACAAGTTAAATTACTAGTGCCCCTGTAAATGAGGTCACTGTGTGGATACCCCTCTGATCCACCCTTCCTGCTTTGCTACAGGAAATGTCACGACTGTGCTACCCTATAAAAGGAGTGTAATGTGGTGTGGTTGGGGATGGGTGGGTGGCTGGGCCCTTCCCCTGCCAAAAAAGAAGAACCACGGATGAAAGAAACAAGGAGGTAAGAACAGAAACAATCAGCCAGCAACAAATGTAGTAGCCCTGAAAGCTTATCTTAATGCCAGATAAAACTGTAAATCCTGTAACGTACCACCTGTAATAATTTCACAGAAGATATATCCTGTAAGAAACACTTTGCTACAGAGAAAAATAAAGCAGTAAAAGAAGATATACCTTGCAAAAGACAATTTGAATCAGAAGATTACAGCAGTAATCTGTAAGCACACACCTGTAGGCACACCTTGTAAGAATGCAGCAGAAGGTATACCCAGCAACAACAATTTGAATCAGAGAAAAATAAAGCAATAAAATGTTAGCAACAAACAGTAACAATCGCTGTGAGTATAAAATAAAAACAACAACACACAGTAAATCTGCCTAGCCAAAAGAAGCCTTAATCCTTTTCCTTGCTCTGGTAAGGTTGTTTGCTCTGTCCTTTCAAGCAACCTAGAAGAAAAGAGCTCAGGTGAAGCTAGATGCCTTGGCCATAACATCACTTTAGATACTGGATTGGGACTTGGAAGTCCTCCGATACCAAATCCTGTACTGGCAACATCCTGCTTCGGAGAGATTTCTTGGTACCATGGTACCACGTTTAATGCTGTGGAAATCAGAACCAGAGATGCAATGGTCTGTAGACAGATCCATTTGATTGGAAGCTCAGTTAGTCTTCTGCCACCTTGGCTGCTTAATTGACACACCGCTCCCAGGTGCTGCAATCACACCGATGGCACTGGGGGGACATCTCTCTACTGAATATCCAGTCATATGTCTCCAGGAAGTCCAATGTTCTAGTCCCCAACTACTGCATCAGTGGACACTGTGGCAGGGCTCAGATGTGGAACGATACAAGAAAGGAGTAGATGAAAAAAACATTCTTCCCCTGATTGCCACCAGACAGTTGGGGCTCTCAAAACACACCTGGTGCAGGGGTTAAATCACACACAGAGCTGAATGCTGGGAACTGAACTGCAAACCTTCAGAAGGTCTGTTGCATGAGAGGGAACTGAATAAGGTGATGGACATCCCCCAGTTCTTGAATGCCAAAAGGGATGGTTCACATGAAGGACTGTAGGCCTACAATGACCGTCTAAACCAAAGGTTCAAGCCCAGAGATGACTGGAACTACCCCTAACATCTCTGACATACCGGCCACCTCTATGCGCACCGCAGTCTGGCTGACAGCCTGCTCCTGGTTTTTACCTGCTGTTGAGGGCCAGGAACTAAAAGGAAAAACAGGTCTTTCGTATGGTCGATCCCTAGAATATGACAACTACTGCTCGCCACAAAAAATTTTGTTGCTTTCTGCCAGAGACGTCAGGTAGAGATGGACCTGTGTGCCCCTCTAGGGGCAGTTCAACTCCTGCCCCCTCAGCACTGTTTGTTTCTCCACTGATACTTAAGACTGGCAACTAACCTGTCTCACCCTGGATGTCCTTGGAATCCCATCTGGTTCCAGACTAGGGTTAACTCCCAGATAGAAGCAATTTAAAACAGATTTGTCCAAATACCTGATCTGTGGCCCAGTGATGCCACTGTCCCAGGTAAGGCAGACACAACAAAATAGGCTGACTGAATATGAATATATAAGCTGCCTACAGCAACCTCCTCCAGAGGGAGAAGCTTACAGTAAGAACCACAAAATATGAGCACCCAGAAAGTATGAAAAGATCCAGACACATAGACTCTGGAAGCAACAAAGATGGGTGTACATTTTTACAGACTTGCCTTTCAAGGAGCAGGCTTGTCTGTGTTCCGCCCCCAGGAACTGCTAATATCACCTTACCGGCCTCCAATACTTCCAGGGATGTGGCAGTATGCTCATAGTGCAGCCTACAGTACCATCAGAAGACACCCACTTCTCCAATGCATAGCGTCCCAAAAATACAGTAAAACATCAAGCCCTAGGCCTGGGCCGCTGACCATGTTTGAACAACACAGCCCATCCCTGATCTACAAATTTACTACAGTGATGGGGGTTTCAAAAGCACCACTGAACTATATTTTACATATAGTGACGGGGGATCGAAGGCACCTCGAGTCTGACCACAATGGCTCATATCCCAAGCTTCTATAGTCTAACCCTTCTTTAGCCAAAACTTTCTGTAACCCTTATGCTGCAAATTATGAACAGCTACTTGGAATCAATAAAAAAGGCAAGAATTGAAACCATCACCTTCAGGTTCTGACCACCCCCTCTCCGTTTTCAAAGGTCTTCACTGACAGATCTCACTTGGCCTGGATTCTCCTCAGATCCCCCCCCCAGTAACCTCCTCTTAGCGTGACATACCATCAAGGTAAGGAGTCGCCTGCAAGTTGGGTGAGTTGGTACCTCTTCTCTGGTGCACCTGGACGTGCCTGTATGCACCCCTCCCTGATCCAAGGGATCTGCATTAGTTCAGGTGTCTCCACAGGCTAACCACCTGCAGATCACTGAAATGGAATTCTTCTAGGACAGGACATGGACTTTGTGTAACTCAGCTTTATCACTACCAGATGATACCACAGGTACACCCCCCTCCCCAGCTCGAGGGTCTGTCTGCGGGAGACCAAAATACTCACATTAAATTGGGTTATACAGTGCAGACAACAGGTTCCCATGGATGCAGGACCTGTTTCTCACAGCAGGTCTTATATCTTGTGTCAATGGTTTCTGATAAGCCATGGTGCCACAAAATTTACCTCAAACAGAAAAACATGTTTGCACCAAACCCTATATGCAGCCCCCCTCTCCCCCCCCCAGCATGGCAGTCAATCTCAACCTGAGGGGCACCTCATCAGCTGTGAAACTGAAGGGTAAACATATACCTTCACTTAACACCAGTGCCCCCTTCCTGGACACACACTGTAGGTCACTGCATGGGGGGGCACAAAATGGCAAAACACCCCCATCTAACAATGTGGGGTGGGGGGGGGACATAAAATTACGAGACTCCCACCATCCAACAATGAATGTAGCCAGTAACCTGACAGTGTCTTGGCCACCATAGAGCCAATCCCACTGGAGAAAGACTTGTTTAGGCACAATGAAAAACAATTTCCTGTAACTGAAGTATTCCCCCAAATGCAAGTTCACCTACAAATAAGTCCACTGAACTAAAAACTGTGCCTCCAAAATAAAATCTCACTCCCAGCACCTGGTCCCCTGATAGCTCCGACTCACCCATTGCTGGCTGAATCACCCCCAGCACCATCCAACAAGCTTATTTCTTGTTCCTTTCACACAACACTCCCGCTCTGCAGGAAATGAAAATGACGTACCTACTGCAATTCTTGATCTTTCTGTGTATCTTCACAATTCATCATTGGTGGGTTCTGGCTGGAGGAATAGGACACCACGGGAGCATTTTTTTTTCTGTGGGAGGAGCCGGCATCGGGTTGGTGCCACCCTCGAGGCTGGCGGTACAGCGTGGCACCACGAGGATGTCAATGCTTGACGTCGGCCTCCTCCCTCACCTCAGTCCTGCAAAGCTGAGAGTGAAAATGAAAAAGGGGAATAGGAAAAGAAAAGGGCGGCAAGAGATACCAAGGGATAGCCAAAAAGGAAAGGATATAAAGTGAAAGAGATGAAAGCCAAAGGAAGACGACAGAACGACCCTAGAGGTGTGGAACATAGGGCCCCATCCTCTGGGCATGTGAGCATAGACAAGAAAGGACAGGAAGTAGAGAAAGAGAAAAAGAAGAAGAAGGAAAAGAAAGAGAAGGAGGGCAGAAACCCCCACCCTTGGCTCCTCACAGGAGAAAAAGGCCAAAGGGAGAATGAGCACCCAGGGGGCTCCCTTCAAGGGGATACCCTCTCTTAGGCAATCAAAAAACACCTTCAGAAAGGAGTACTCTATCTCCAGAAACGGAGGCAGAGTTGGGACAAGTAGAAAAGATTACTTGCCCAGGCCTTTCCTTTAAGACCAAGGAGTTCAGGGGTCTCCTATCCCCATTTTTAAATACAGTGTCAGGAAAATACTGCCATAGGCAACAGTTCAAGTTATCCCCCCATGGGGAAGGTACCAGAAGGACTCCCCCCATTCTTTACACTGAGAAGGAGGAGGAGGGAAAAGGAAAGGGTAAATCGCTGAAAGTCAGCTACCACTGAGGGGAGTGGTAAGGAAGAAAGGGGGGGTCACCAGAGCCCTCCGAACCCTGTAACCTGGATGAAGACCCCCCTCAACCCCCCAACCAAGGGATGGGGGGGCCCCAGATCCCAGCAGATCTAGGACTCCTAGGGGAGACCCCCATCCAGGCCCCAGGAAGAGAGCTTCAGGAAGCCCCCCATAAAAGCAGCTCCGCCTACCCTCCCACTCCACAGAGGGTGGGATCCATCTTAGAGGATCAGGACCACATGAGGTACCAGATGCACAGAGTCACCACACCCTAAAGGGGAGGAGGCACAGCCCAGAGTCTGAGGCCCAAGAGGGGAAGGTGGAAGTGAAGCAGTGATGAATGGTGAAGATACACAGAAAGATCAAGAATTACGGTAGGTACGTAATTTTCATATCTTATCTGCGTCAATCTTCACCATTCATCACTGGTGGATGATTACCAAGCCCCCCGAAGGGGACCTGGTATCTCCCTGAGGGAGAGACATCCCTCAGCCTCCCAGTGGGGGGGAGAAACACAGGAGGGGGAGAACTTCACAAGCCTAGTCAGGCCTGGGACTGGTCAGGGTGAGGCGGGGTCTCCCTCTGCCTAGGAGATGGAAGTTGCCCCTGAAGTTTCCGCCTCACTCTGCAGGAAACAAGGTGGGTTCCCCAGAAAGAGGAGGCGATCACCCTATGCCAGGCCATGGGTGATAACCGGGAAAGGCGAAGACATGCCATCCGCCTAACGCAGATTGCTGTCCCCGCTAGCCTGGATGCCACATCACTGGCATCATACGATGCCCTTGCTTGGTGCCTCACAAGCTCCAGGCCACATGTGGAGAGGACAATGGCTTGCCTGGTTGCCTCCGAATCAGTCAGAGATGCCAGGACTTGTGCCAGCATAGACCATAGGTGCCTGTTATAGGCAGCAAGATGGGCCTGATGTGCTGCAATAGAAAGAGAGAGAGAGAGAGAGAGGCATGCCGAGGAGAAAATTCTCCTCCCCCAACCGTCGAACTCCGCAGAGTTCGCATCAGGGGGTCAGTCGTGCCACGGGCATCTATGCCCGGAGGGAGTATCCAGGAGTGTCATGCCCGAAGAGGGGTGAGGCAGGGCTCCTGGAGATCCCTGGGGTGTGCACTATCTGTGCTGGCAGTCCATCGGGGCTGGGGAGGGAACTGATGGACACTGCCAGATGTGGCATGACACCTCCAGAAAGGAGGAGGGCCAGGCGGGTACCACCAGGTGGTCTGCACTGTATTCGCTGAAAAAAGCGCACATCACCCGCTCAGGATTGCGAGTTGCCAACCGTGAAATGTGGAGCTCATCGACCAGCCTCGAAAGGAAATGCTGACAAGAGGTCTGGTGAGCATCCGAGGACAGGTGGATAGAGGGATCCTCTTCCTCAGGTGAGGAAAACAAAGAGGCCGATGAATCCAAAGAGTCAGAGTCTGGCTGCTGCAGGGGTGAATGGTGAAACACCTGTTCATCCATGATCTGACATACACTGGAAAATCAGCAGCCATGGCTCTAAACGGCTCCCAGGTCAGAGGCCCGTAGCACCAAAGTGGCCTGGGAGAAGGGGTTGGGAAGGCAGAGGTAAAGGGGCCAAACGCTTCTGGGAAAGAGGATGCCCTCTGCCAGGACTAAGGGACCACACAGATGATCCAGCACCCCAGAAGGATCCGCTGGTCGAGACAGTCCCCGGCAGTTCAACCATCCTGAAATGGTCAAGACTGAGCCCTGAAGGGGATCCCCCCCCACCATGAGGCGACCAGGGCCGCGTGGGTCCAGAAGGGCAGTCCCTAGCCTCATGCAATGAGATACCCCCCTCCCAGGAGACCTCAGGGTGGAAGACAGGCCTGGCACTGCGGCTCCTTCCCGAACCCTTGCGGGCTGTTAGGGAAGGGTGCTGCTCTTGGCCTTGTCCCCTCAACCCCTCTGACTGCAAAAGGAACCTCTTCCTCAAAACTAACCAAGGAGGCTCCACCTTACCTACCAGCCACAGAAGGGCAGCCAGTGAGGGAGCCTTTACCCCAGCTCCAGATGTCTGAGCGGCCCCAGAAGTGGGTCCAGCCTGGACACCTGGAATGGGGGACTCACCTCCTCCATGTTTGGAGACCCTACCAGCTCTGGCAAGCCCCTCGGTGCCACCCCCAGCTCCAAAAGACTTCCTGGCACCGCAAGCAGCTCTGAGGTCAGCGCCGGCTGGAACCATCAGCTCCGAAAGAGTGAAGGGTTGGTTGGGTGCAGAGGTGCTGGGCAGAGGAGAGCCCCGATACTCCAGAGAGTCAGGAAGTCAGTCTGGATCCGCCTCCAAATCATCCTCCTCTGAAGAGGAGTAGATTCAGTGGACCTCCAGAAGAGCCACCCCCAGGGCCCTTTTACTCCCAGCACTGCAAGCAGCACCGTGAGCCGGCTCAGCACCGCCCATGGCACAACCCCGATCACCAGAGCCGCAAATGACTCCAGGATTCAGGGAGGTGCTGAGGAAACCACCGGGTCAGGCCTGGCAGACACAAGCCATGACACAGAGGAGGTAATTTCCAAGATGGCGCCTTCCGCCTGACCCTCAGAAGAGTCAGACCGGGCCTCTGGCACCGTAAACAGGGCCTCCAGCATGGCGAGGCTAGAAGTGGTTGAAGCCCCCACCTCCGTGGTCCATATAAAACCGTAAGAGGACCCGGAGGAAGGAGGATCAAGGGACCTGCATCTGGCGTCCCTAGTGCGCGAATGTCCTCCAAAAGTCGGCGGTGTACGGCCAACTTTAAACGCACAGCTTTCCAAAACTCTGAGGTCCATGGAGAAACAGACTTCGCAACGGTCCATGTCGTGGTTGGGGCCCAGGCAGGTCAGGCAATGACCATGCCGGTCCAAGATGGAATACTGCTGATCGAAGGGACACAGACGCATAAGGGGCCAGCCTGCCTTTGAAGATTTCTTCTTGTCCCCAGGATGAGACATGATTGGACAGAAAAATCAAACAAAACACAGTAAAAGGTCTCAGCGAAGCTGGCCAGTGGAGCAGAGGGTTGAGGCGCTGGACGCCACACCTCTGCGCCATGCCACGCACCCAAGTTCAGAGGCAAGTTCCGCTCGGGGTCGGAAGAGGATTGAGCATCCGCTGGCTGATCTCTCTCTCCTCTCCGGGAGTTGTCCGTGTTCCAGCTGCCCCTGGTGGAGATCGGGGCATTGCAGAAACCCGGACTGCACGCCCCAGCGTGCCTGAGGCCAGCAGGGCTGCCGTGCACCATGGCATTGGGGTGCCCATGCAGGGGAGAGGGAGGACAGGAAGAAAAAATTACTCACCTTAGTAATTGCTTTTCTTCTCATGGAGTCTTGCTATATTATAACAATAGCAGCAGTCAGCCACTGCAGCTGAACTGCCCCGGAGAGGAAGGAGTTAACTCCAGAGGATCTGGAGTTCTACAGCGCGAGGGCGTTGTGCCAAAGCTCTATCTGGCCAGTTTCAAATGAAACTGTCAGATCTTTACGAAGCTAACACTAAGCAACAAGTCTGTGTGGAAAGCTCTACACTAGCCAAATCGCTACCTACTAGTAGTAATAACAATATAAACAACAATAGAAACACCAATAACCATAACAATAATGAATAATGGTATTATTATTATTAGTTTTCCCCCCTTGACAAGCACCATTAGGACCCCCCCCTTCCCCCAAAGACTCAAGTCCAGGAAGGGGGCCAATATATTACGTAAACGAACAACCTAGTTCCCTAACCCTAAAAGAAAGAGGGTAAAGGGAAAACTACAATGGCATGACACAGTGCTTGCACTAATTTGCCACCCCTACCCAAGTAGAAGTTCTGAGAGGGGCAGGAGGGAGGTAGGAAATAATATAGCAAGACTCCATGAGAAGAAAAGCAATTACTAAGGTGAGTAATTTTTCTTCAAACACCATGAAGTCTTGCTATATTATAACAATAGCAGATTACACAGCAGTACCTCCATGGAGGAGGGTCAGGACCTACTTAGGAAATAGGCTCTGAAGCACAGCTGTACCAAACCGAGCATCTCTCCTGGACTGGACATCCAGGGAATAATGCTTGGTAAAAGTGTGAACTGTCTTCCAGGTAGCAGCTTGACAAATTTCCAGAATGGGAATGTCTCTAGCAGCCGCTAGAGACGCAGCTGTACCCCTGGTGGAGTGGGCCCTCAGTCCTGAGGGGGGTTCTCTACCTAGTTTTTGTAACAAATTGGATACAAGAGACAATCCACCTTGCAATTGTCCTCTTAGTGGCAGGTTTCCCTGCCAACCTCGCCATAAGTAAGGAAGAGTTGGAGGGATTCGAACTCAGACCCTTGGTGCTCCAAATAGTAGCTTAGGCCTTTTGACGCCCAAGCTGTGCAGTCTCTCCTCTCACCTGAGGAAGAATGCTCAGTGAAAATACTGGGAGAGAGATGGATTGGATCAGGTGGAAATCTGAAACCACCTTAGGCAAAAACTTTCTATTAGTCCTGAGGACTACCTTATCTCTGTGGAAAGAAATAAAATCTTCTTCCACTGACAGGGCCTGTAATTCACTTATGCGTCTGGCAGAAGTGATAGCCACTAGGAAAACAGTTTTCCAAGTTAGATACTTGAGCTCTGCTGAGGACAGAGGCTCAAAGGGAGGTTGCATTAACTGAGCAATGCAAACATTCAGGTCCCAGGCAGGAGCTGTTTCCCGAAAAGGGGGGTTAGTATGAAGTAACCCTTTAAAAAACTTGGAAAACACAGGGTGAGAAGAAAGGGAGGCAGGCTTCCCTGCTGACACAAAAGCAGAGACAGCTGCCAGATGAACCTTCAAGGTAGCTGGCCTAAGGCCTAGGGAATTTAAATGGACCAAATAGTCCAATAAAATGGGAAGATCAGCGGATTCTGGAATAATCTGCCTCTCAGAGCACCAGATGGAAAACCTCTTCCACTTAGAATTGTAAGTGGCCCTAGTGGAAGGCTTCCTTGAAGCCTTTAAAATATCCAAGACACCTTGAGAAAGGTGTAAGTCAGCAATTCTAACCCTCAAGAGCCAGGCCTTGAGATGGAGGGATTTGAGGTCCGATACCACACTCTCCCTGTGCACAGGCCAGCAAGTCGTGGGACTCTGGGCAGGCTCAGGGCAGGGTGGACTGTCAAGGACAGAAGCAGAGGGTACCAGGGCTGTCTGGCCCAATCTGGGGCAATCAGAATCACTTTGCAGGGTTGAGATCTGATTTTCACTAGTACCCTGAAAAGAAGAGGAAAGGGGAAAGGCATACAGGAACTTCCCTTTCCAGTCCAACAGAAAGGCGTCCAGGGGGACTGAGCCCAGCACTGGAGGCCTGCAACAAAATAGAGGAGGTTGGTGGTTGTCTGGGGCTGCGAAAAGATCTATCTGAGGGGTGCCCCATCTGGCAAAGACAGACCCCAGCACCTGTGGATTCAGAGCCCATTCGTGATGGCCCTGAGAAATTCTGCTGAGGGCATCCGCCAGGACATTGTCCTTCCCTGGGAGGTGAACTGCTATCAGGGAGGTGTTCAGGGATTGAAGGCCAGAGACCACAACTTCATTGCTTCAGTGCACAAGGCTGATGACCGAGTGCCCCCTTGCTTGTTGATGTACCACATTGTGGTGGTGTTGTCTGTCCTGACTTGAACCACTTTGTTCTGGACAGAAACTGAAAATACCTGAAGAGCTAAAAAGACAGCTCTGAGTTCCAAAAGACTGATGTGGAGCAGAGATTCCTGAGGAGACCACACTCCCTGAGTGGACAGGTCACCCAGTGAGCTCCCACCCTAACAGGGAGGCATCCGTGGTGAGGGTGAGGGAGGGAAATGGGAATGAAGGGAACCCCTTGTTTTAGATTGCTTCGTCCTGCCACCAGTGGAGGGCCAGGATCAGAGTTTGAGTCACTGGGACCAATTTGGAAAGGGTCCTTCCTTTGAGACCAATAGGCCTCAAATGGATCTGAATGTCCCTCATCTGGAATCTTGCTCCTTGCACTACAGCTGTGGAAGCAGCCATGTGCCCCAGGAGTTGCAGAAAATGCCTTGCTGGTCGAGAGACTCGCAGGGTAAAGGAGGATGCCAGGGCAATGAGTCTGTCTACCCTTTCCGAGGGAAGAAATGCCCTGGCTAACTTTGTGTTCAATTCTGCACCTATGAAAGTTAGGACCTGAACTGGTTCCAGAACTGACTTTGGTAAATTTAGCAAAAAAATGTTGTAGGTGCCGTATTGGTCCTTTTAAAAAACAGATCCAGAAACAAATGATTTGATACCTTTTATTGGACCAACATGGATGTTACAGAAAAGAACAAAATGCTTTAGCTTTCGAACCAACCAGGTCCTTCTTCAGAAGCTTTGTGGCAGTTTTTTCAAATATCCCATACTATTAACACCAGATTATATAGAAAAGCAGAAATAATTCTCATTGGTTTAATATATACATTAAACATAATAGAAGATTACGCAGAGAAGCTAATTAACACCAGTATGCCTTTAAACTGAAGAGCTCAGAAGGCAAAGGTTATCAAGAATTCTCTACAGCCAGAGAGTTCTTGTCACATAAATTTTAAAATGTCTCAGTATGCTAAGGAAGCATTCTAGTGATAAAAACCTTGTAGTGGCATTCTCCTAATACATGTAAGATGAGCTTACAACTTACATTCCAATTGTCCTGGTATATTAAAGGACAGGTAATGAGAGACAAAATCCTGAAATTAGGTATAACTGCAAGTTGAAATCAAGCCTCAAATTAACTTACACATATAAACATGATGCATGAAAGTATCACTTGTAAGTGTAAAAAAAAAAAACTTTGTCAAGGACCCCAAGAAAACGAGACCACGAGTTGATAATGCAGATTTCAACAGAGTCTGTGTATAACAAAATGCACAGAATCAGTCTAAGCAATCTAAATGAAAACCCAAAGGAATTACACCTTTAATGACCCCCAAGTAAATGAGATATGCATCTTAATATGAGTAGTTGAAAAGGTGACAGTGTGAAATTCACCCACTGACAACTAATAGAAGGAAATAAATGCACGCTATATGTGAAAACTAAGTGTTCTAGCCACATAACAACTGCCCCATGCCACGCTCCACCCACACATATGTGTGTACATACACCATACCACACCCCCATACACACACACACACACACACACACCTGCACACCCCACACAACCACAACACACAACAAATATAGCAAACACATTCTGCACACACCACACCACACCACGCACAACAAACAAAACACACATACACACCATACCCACAACACATAAAAAACACAACACACACCAAACACACACATACATACATCAGTATACACACACACACACACACTCAAACGCACTCACCACAGTGTTAAGGTGAAAAGTCAACAATGTAGATCAACCAAAATCAAAGGCCCGCTGAAGAACTAAACTGTTTATGTCCATCTTTTAAAGTAAAGGTCTGTGTAAGTTTAAGTGGAATAATGTTCATGTACCCAACATCAATGTTCAATCCATCCGCCACCATATTGAGAAGTAAAATAAGTCTAATTTCAGAAGCCGTCTCTGTTGCGTACTGTTGAAATGTCCTTTTAAGACCATCACAGACATATCTGAGATTGAGTGGTCATCCTGGGAGAAGTGCCGGGCTACTGGTTTCTCAATCATCTTGTGATTAATAGAATGTCTGTGTGAATTCATTCTAGTGCGGAGTTGTTGGCTTGTCTCCCCCACATAACCTGTGCGAGGACATTCCTTGCATTGGATAAAATACTGAGACATTTTAAAATTTATGTGACAAGAACTCTCTGGCTGTAGAGAATTCTTGATAACCTTTGCCCTTCTGAGGCTCCTCAGTTTAAGGCATACTGGTGTTAATTAGCTTCTCTGACGTAATCTTCTATTATGTTTTAAATGTATATGTTAAACCAATGAGAATTATTTCTGCTTTTTCTATATAATCTGGTGTTAATAGTATGGGATATTTGAAAAAACTGCCACAAAGCTTCTGAAGAAGGACCTGGTTGGTTCGAAAGCTAAAGCATTTTGTTCTTTTCTGTAACATCCATGTTGGTCCAATAAAAGGTATCAAATCATTTGTTTCTGGATCTGTAAATTTAGCAGGAATCCCAGGGAAGTGAGAAGCTGCTGGGTGACTTGCAAGTGGGATTTCACCTGATCTGGAGACTGACCCACAATGAGCCAGTCGTCCAGGTAGGGAAACACAGCAACCCCTTGCCTTCTTAAGTGAGCCACTACCACAGCTAGACATTTTGTGAATACCCTTGGCACAGAGGTAAGGCCGAAAGGCATTGCCCTGAACTGGTAGTGGCCTGAGGGCAGTTCAACCTGAGGTACTTTCGGTGAGAAGGACTGATCAGAACATGAAAATAGGCATCCTTGAGGTCCAGGGAAGCTAGCCAGTCCCTGGCCTTAGAGAAGGAAATATCATCTCAGAGTCAACATTTTGAACTTTGGTTTCAAAAGATGCTTGTTCAGGTACCTTAAATCTAGAATGGGCCGCCATTCTCCTGTCTTTTGGGGTAAGAAAGTATCTTGAATATAGCCCTTGCCCTGATGGCAAGGAGGGACCCTTTCCACTGCTTTGCAGTCCAGAAGAGAAGAAACCTCTGCTTCCAAAGCAAGGGCTTCAGGATTTGTAGGGAAAATGTCTGGCTCTCATCTTTGGAAACTGTTTGAAGCTGAGAACCAGACCCTGGCTTATTACCTCCAGAACCCATCTGGCCGAGTTAAGGACAGCCAGTTCTGGCTGAAATAAGCCAACCTGCCCCCACTGGTACAGGAGACGTGCCCTGGGCACCCCATCAGGGTGCCTGCTTGGCAGCAGCCTTAGGCTGAGGGGAGGGGACGTTTGACTTGAGCCTCGCCTACCCCTGCTCTCTGAAGAAACCCCTCTGCGCAAAAGCAGAGGAGGCTTGAAATTGGTAAAAAGGCCTGTGGAAAGGCCTGCCCCTACCTCTGGGAGCGTGCCTTTGTGGAGTGGCATGCCTCTCCTTAGCCTGGGCACTTTTGTAGGTAGTTCTGTATTCATCCATCTTTTTCATATAGTTTTCTGTTTGTTCCCCAGAGAATTTCCCACTACAGGAAAATCCATAGCCTTTGACTGAGTATCCTGGGACAGATTAGTGCATCTGAGCCATGCCAACCTACGGAAAGCTACAGAAGTGGCCATGACCCTAGAGGAGACATCATTAACATCAACAGCAGTATGAAACTGAACTTTAGAGGCTTCAATGCCATCAGCAGCCACCTGTTCCAACTCACTAGCCAGCTGGCCATGGGCCTGCTTGGCTAACTGCAATATTGTGTCCCATCTAGATTTCTGATATCTAGCTACATAAGCCATAAATTTGCCTGCCTGAGTCCCAAAGAAGCTGCCATATACTGTTTTTTTCGCCATGGCATCAATCTTCCTGGAATCCTTATCAGGAGGATGTGAGGCCAGGGAATATAGGCCTTGTCACAGGCTGCAGCTTGTACCACACCTACATGACTACATGTTCAGTGAGGAAGTCTGTATCAGAGCCTGACAAAGTATACCTTCTGTCCATTTTTTATCTACAGGAGGGACAGAATGAGGATTTTTAAAATCTTTGTTGTTTGCTTCCTAAATGACTTATGCAAAGGAATAGACAACCTCCTAGACTCTGGTATATCCATCATTTCTACATAATCAGGCTCCTCTTGCTCATCCACAGCCTCCTCTAAAGGAAGCTGGAGGGTTTCTGCAACCTTTTTGTAAAACATAAAATGAGAAGGGGACTCAGACAGAATAGGAGGAGATTCTAAAGGTCTGTCTGGAGAAATGTCCGGTTCAATGGGCACGCCCAGACCCTCCCAGCCACACATATATTGATCAAATTCCTCCTCCCTCCTGTGGTTCATAAAATTCCTCAACATCATACTCCTGAACCACTGGAACTGAACGAACAACCTTTACCAACTGTTGGTGGTTCGACAGGTCCCTGAGACAGTGACTGGACAATCTGAATGGCTTTAGCTATCTCTGCAGCAGTTGGAGAGACAATTTTGGACTCCAAACCTACTGATTTCTTTTGTCTTTTTAACTGGGACTGGTTCATCTGAACCAGCCTTTCTTTGCCCGAGGAAGTCTCCCCTGGTCAGAGGGCACCCTCTGGTCCAGTGGGTGCTGGACCGGCTGGCCATCCGGTCAGCGGACTTTTTGCCTCTCGTTCCCTGAGCCGCCCAATCTCTTTTCCAGGGTGGCTGCAGGAAATTTTTACACACCTGGCAGTCTGACAGGCGGTGGTCAGCCTCAGACAATAAACACAGTGGTGTGTGGGTCGCCTTGGCAAAGGCTTCCCACAGACATCACAGTGTTGAAACCCAGTGGGCCCGGTTTTCTTTTGGGTTTCTGTGACATAATGCCAGCCTATCCAAAACTTGCCCTTTGATGGCAGTGCTGGAGAAGACACCCTTATCGGTTCCTAACCGTGTCACGGGTATTTGAAAACCTATTTAAAACCAGGTTTTTTAGAACCGATAAGAACCGGGAACCGCACTCTAAAAGCCCAACCAAACACTTCAAAACGTTAAAATCAAAAAACCGATCGGTTCAAAACCGAACCGATAATTGAATTTCCACACAGACTTTAAATTTGTACTTACGGTTTACCAGATAGAGCTTTTAACCGAAATGCGGTAAAATAAATACTTTTTGCCGGTTCAAATGAACCGAAAAATACTCGCTTGAACCGAGAATGAACCGAGCTGAAGGAGCTGATCTCCGGAGCGACTGTTCAGTGGAGCGGAGTAAAGAATCTGACAGTTTCATTTGAAACTGGCCAGATAGAGCTTTGGCACAGCGCCTTCGCGCTGTAGAACTCCAGATCCTCTGGAATTAACTCCTTCCTCTCCGGGGCAGTTCAGCTGCAGTGGCTGACTGCTGCTATTGTTATAATATAGCAAGACTTCATGGTGTTTGAAATGAGGGACACTACAAGGGAAAAAAAAAAACTCGGCCCGGATAGGCGACGGCCCGCAATGTCCACCAGCCACACGCCCAAAGCTGGACCTTCACCACCGCCCCTTCGATCTCCTGCAGGATTTGTGAGGGGGGCTCCACGGGAAGTATCATAATGACTCTGAGGTTGGTGGGGACCACAGAGGGCGGTAAAAGCTGGGGACGAGTTGAGGCCCGAGAGAGTGCCAGTGTCCGAGGGGAGAGGAATTGGGGTGTCAGCATTGAAAACAAGGAAAGGTCTTACTGAGAATGCTAATGTTTCCTACAGAATTAGGTCGGAATGGACTAGGCCGCGATGTCATCGCTCAAAATTACTCTCTCTCTCACGAGGTAGTGCTCACTCGACGGCAGAAGAAGCAGAAGCAAGGTGAGGGAGGAGTCGATGTCTTTTAATGGCCATCCCTTGAGTGCCATGTAGTACATTGGCCTCAGGGGCGGTGCCGACCTGACACTGGCTCCTCCCCGGAAAAGAAAAAAATGCTCCGTGGGGTCCTGTTCCGAGGTGTGGGATGCTACATAAACCCTGAGGGCAAAGCCCGAGGGGTTTATACATGCATCCCACACCAAGGGTGTGTGTAAAATTCTGGTCCACACACACTCACCCATATATTATTTTATTTAATTAATGGCCAGAATTTTGTATGCACAGATTTCACAGGTTTTCTGACATTTTGTTCCGTTTTCTGGCTTGGGCTTTTGTCTGTGAGGATGTCTGCTGAAGCAGTTCGCTGTGCGTTGCTTAGTTCATGCTAAGGTGAGCGTGATTGAGATCGACAGGTACCGATTACAATCTCTTGGTTATAACCAAAAATAACAACCGGGAGGTTGTAACTGGCAATAAAACTATCATTATCTATATATAAAAAATGCTGCCCATTAATTAAAAGATATATCAACAATCCTGCTGACCCTACACTACAAGTAACCAACAAAAAAGACACCACGCCTAAGCCACTGGGGAAGGGGTACCTCTACGCTGAAACAACTCACAAAGAAGATTACTTACATGAGGCACCAAGCTAACAATACATCCGGAAATAACATAGACCACTGCAGAAACATTACCCTTCGAGTTCAGTAGCTCCCATTCATGCACTGCAGCTGCTGAAAATGGGATTTTGCTAGCAGGTTACTCAATTTGAAAGTCTCAGTTTAACAGACACGTATTTCAAAATTTAAGGGGCCCTCTGTTACCAGATTGCCCCAACCTACCTGAGGGTTATGCAAGTTCTTTTAGGAAAATAACAAAGCAAAAGAAGAAAATTCAAAATCGAGAGCTCACTCTATGCTGCTCTACACCCTTTCAGTGATACAGCTGAAACTGGGTGACTGGTGCAACCAGAACTCTCATGTCCTCAGGGTTCTATGCTGAGGACACAGCTTTAAGCTGCATCACTACCCCAGTGAGGGAGCACTGTTACCCATATGTAATTATTCCCCAATGATAATGTGGAGCAATACAGAAAGTCCCAGTAGTCACGCACGACGATCTGGTGCTCCTTGGTCCTGCTGATTCAACTGGCTACTCCACCTACCACTCACTTGCCAGACCAGATGGAGACTGCTGTCCATCCCCCTGACAGAGCCCCACCCCAACTGCAGGAGATGCACTGTGGGCACCCTGGAGATGCACTGCGGGCACCCTAGAGATGCAGGTAAGAGTCAGTGAAGGAAAGGATGTGGATGTAGCACAGGAGGGTCACACTGATGATGGGAGATAACGTGACTTAAAAAAAGGTCAATTTTTTATTATTCCGAGCTAGTCATATCCATAACACTACTAAGATTTTAATGAACTGAATTTACTTATGCTGAACAGAAATAAATCTAATCAGTCAACAATTTACAATCAGTTCTACTGACTGATAAGGCCATTTCTGCTCCTCCCTCATGTTTCCCACTGTAGTCTAATCTGCATCTGTCAAGTAGTCTACCATCCCAGACTTCCAACCCCCAGCAAATCCCTGGAGCTCCCCCCTTCCATTGGGGCCCAGGCTGGGAGGAGAACATCAAAAATGAAAAAGAAAGGAGAAAGCAAATGGGGTGTTGTCCCATCACTGTGGCTCTAGGCATTTTTTTCTCAATTTACTCCCTCCCATCTCCCTTAACACACTTGTGCCTGTTCTCAGTTGCATGTTTACCTGTGCAGGGGGCCAACGTTACATGTTCACCTGTGATGTCAGGACCCACACATGACATGCAGGAGGCACTAGTGCAGTAGGGAATGTCTCCTTCCCCCACCTAAAGCCATAGAGAGCTACCTCTGCAGGGCTCCACTGGACTGCAATGTGAGAGAGGTTGCTACCAGAACAGGCCAGGCCAGTCTGCAATCTAACAAACCTCTGCGTGCTCAAAGATGTTCAACACCACTGATACACACAGTGGGTCTTTCAAAGTCCCCAGTCCTTGTAATGGCTTTAAATATGTGCACAATGTTGTCATACTTGCAGTTTGTCATAGGAGGATCTTCTCCAAGGCCATCTCCTCCACAGAACCACATACAACAAAGTCGATGGCTACAGTCCAAAGTCTGTGGCTCTATGCAGTTTCTCTCAAAGTGATAGCTACTACTAATAACGAAAATCTGCCATGTCTGCAGATGTGTTCTGTGTGATCAAAATAATATTTTTCCCCCTGGATTTTCCCCATTATCCCTCTATCCGGCTAATATCAGGGTTGCCACAGCTATACCTTGTTCTCTGCCCGTCAGGAGGTCTAGAGGCCAATTTTGTAGCAAATGTCAATGTTATTCATTTGTCATCCAGCACGGGGTACACAGATGCTACCCAGACTCCCCCTTGCTTCTGCAAAAAGAGATTAGATGGATTTATACTCTTGAGAGCTCTCCTCCTGAATGGATTAAATGATACTATTGACATTTTACCTTATTTTGTAACCTAATATCCTCACTTCTGGAGCATTTGTAGTGACACCTTAGCAAAATTAATTTATTACTGAGACTTTTGGAAATGTAATTGTGTGATAAGTTATGTTTCAGGCTTTCTTCATCTTCTGGTTTTTTTCCCCTTCTATCATTTCTTTTTTTCCCTCCTTACCCTGTCACCCACCCCTTCCCCCCATACTTTCTGGGTTTGACCGATGTCCCTAGGGTTAAAAGCACATATGTTGCTATTTGAAATATTTATCTACTCAGGTGTCTATTTGAGTATACGTTGGTTTGTGTACGCTTTTAGGAAACTACGATCACTTTTACTACATACATAGAGGGAATCAGCTCTTACCATCCCTTTTTCCCTCTCCCCTTCGTTTTGCCTACTTTATTCTTTTCTTTTTACCCGGTATTCGGCCACCTTAACTATGAAATATGTATATGATTTATTACACACCTGAAATATTTTATAAATGTGGCCATTATTGGTCTACTGTTAATCTGTAATTTAGATGCTTTCATTTATTTCTGAACGGGCTCTTTATTTCACGGTTTGGTCTTTATGAAAAAAAAAATGTTTTGGGTGGTAGGACATTTTTCATCGTGCCATTTTTGGAGCTTGTTCTTTTAATTATAGTCGTTTACTGATGTGCTCTAACACCACAGCTGCACTTTAGGTAAATGTACATTTAAAAATTTACTTTAAATTGAGTGCAGATTCAGTTGTGAAGCCACGCCCCCTGATGAAGCCTCACATATACAAGGCAAAGTGCTGGGACTCAGTACTGTGCTCTCAATGAAGCTGAGATTTACTATTCAACAACAACGTGTTTTGCCTCTGTGGAGTGCTTCGTTTGTTTTTTTTTACTTGTCCACAATCCCCCTCCTTGGGCACAAATTCCCTAACCTCCACAACATGCCTGGCCTCTGCTGGTCCTAGAGCCGACAAGTGACATCCACTCGCAATCCTAGGTTTTACAGCGGCAGCACAGCTCACTGCTTCAGCACCAATCAGTACAGCCTACACATGTGCATTTTTAGTTTAGCTTAGTTTCTGTTGACCGTGAGAGAAGGGCTAGACAATAACTTTCTATTTTTAGCCACATCCGGGGGTAGGGGGTAAACCAACTGAAACTGAACCAGCTTAAGCTGCTGTTGGTATTTTAAGTGGCAGACTGTGCCTCAAAACACCTGGGAAAAGTGGTGTTAACTTGCTTGCAACACATCAGAGGAAGAATCCTAATTATGCCCCAAATTAAAGACAGATTTCTGCACATATGATAGCCTTTACATAAAGACGGCCACAATTAAAGCGGTGTGGAGACTAAGCCACTCCAGGTGGACAACACAGTAGTCCTTCCAGGCCAGGTTTCACAGAGAATGGTTTGGCAGTGTAAACAAACCCATCCTGCATAACGCAGTGGTTTAAGGCTCTGAGCTGCAAATCTGAATACCTGGGTTTGAATCCCACAGCCCCCACTTGCATACTATGCGACCCTAAGCAAGTCACTGAACTTCCCTGTGCTCCCAGGTCGCACCTGTAAACAAGTTTTCAGCTTAGTGTGTCTCACCTGGTTAAACGATTGGACAAAAGAACTATGCAGCAGCTTACATGTGACAAAAGGGTCGTCAGTCGTTGAGGCTTCCTGTACCTTACGCACAGGCACAAAAGCAATCAAACCATTTCTAAAATATGTATATACATATATCCTTTTTGTTTAGACAAGTTTCCATATTAAATAATTGACAGTATTTCCCATTTGCAGCATGGGAATAAATACCTGGTTGAAGTGAGGTCTGTTCAAAGAAGACACTTTCTACTAAATGCTCTTTTAACCTTTTTTCTTCTTCTTCTTTTTGCTGTTGCTCCTTTCCTGATGGGAGAAGGGTAGCGATAACCTCTTTTTTCCCCAGAGCCTTCCGTTGACTTTGCTCAGACACCTGTAACCGGAACTTGTCAATTACTCCATAATGACAGGCCCGAACATCTCTATGACGTATCACACTGCATTGAAAATGAGATAAACATTGTAACTTCTTTTATGTTCCAGTCATTACAGTAAATAAAATGGTTACATTTTTACAATGACGTTTGGGAACGTTATAACATATACAAACACTATTCGTTTGGGAACGTTATAACATATACAAACACTATCTTTAAAATGAAGTGTGTGAATGTTAATGTATACAAATAGTTTTTGGTGCTTCCCCCAGAAACAAATTGAAAGGATAGTTCTTTGATTTTTCTCCACAGCTTTTCTCTAAGTCCGTATTCTTTCCCTTTACTCTCAGTACTTTTCTTTTATTCCTAAGTCTCCTTTCCTTTACTGTTTTCTTCTTTGCGGTCCCTCAAATCCGGCACCTGTAACAATATCGGGGACTTGGGCCCCTTTTGAAGCATGGGAACAGGGAGGGAGTATTGCAACATCACCAGGCACCCAATACATAAACGCCTTAGGGAAAACTAAATCGAAACAGCAAAGTATATGAAAAACAAGCATTTCTCAATGGTGAATGTTCACCATTTGCACTGGTGTCATAGGGGGTGTGTGGTGCTGATACCAGTGAAAGTGACACTGAAAACTGCTTCAGTGAAGGAATCATTTTATTAACATTTAAGAATACAAAGTAGATGTGATGAAGTTGGGCAGTTTAACTTTCTTTTTTGTTAATATCAGTGACCCACATTTTCAACATACCCTTCTTACGACCCCACCTCATGAACAAGTGCAGAGAAAATGTTCAACTCCTGGCCAAAAGATGATTTCATACAGCGACTGCGAAATCACCTTTCAGGATGCAAAAGCACATTTTGGCCAGGATCTGAAAAATGACAGCTGTCACATTCATGATGTGCTATGAAGAAATGGCTATGTTGAAATTTTGGGGTCAAAATATTGAAAATTACCAAAGTTACAAGCCTGCGTTTGTAAATTTCAATGTAGGCTCATAACTTTGTCGTTTGTTAATGTTTTTGCCCCCAATTTTCAACATAGCCTTCTTGTGACCCCACCTCATGAACAAGTACAGAGAAAATTTTCAACTCCTGTCCGAAAGGTGATTTTGCACAGCAACTGTGAAATTACATTTTTGGTATGCGAAAACCCACTTTGGCCAGGATCTGAAAAATTACAGCTGTCACATTCATAAGGTGCTGCGAAGAAAAGGCTATGTTGAAAATTTGGGGTCAGAATATTGAAAATTACCAAAGTTGGGAGCCTGTATTTGCAAATTTCAATGCAGGTTCATGAATTTGTAGTTTTTTAATATTTTTACAAATTTTCAACATAGCCTTCTTATGACCCCACCTCATGAACAAAGGTGGAGAAAAGTTTCAACTCCTGCCCGAAAGGTGATATCTCTCCTTCTCTTCAAAGCACCTGGCAGTGCTGCTTTACAGAGGCCCCACATGGGATATCAAAGGCAACTTGGCTGGCAAGCAACACAATTTAATACCATTTAAACACTTAATAAAACTGTGTTAAGTGTTCCTGCTCTGTACTGTGGAAAATCTTGTTTTCTCAAACTTGTGATAAATTCTGCAGTTTAACTTGGGCTACAACTTTGCAAACTGCCTTACTGTGTCTGCGTCACAGCCTGCTCAGCTCATGTGGGGCTTCAGTTGGATGATCACTCTTATTCATTGTGCACCACAACCTTGTATTTTGTTAGTACAAGATCCCAGATGTTCCTTATATGGACTGCTTTACACGATAGTTTCGGCTGTGAACAGCAGTCTCTACTAATGCAGTAAAAATAGTGAAATTAGTGATGATCAAGAACATGTAATAAAGAGTCCAAGAGGAGAATTGAGACTGGCAAATTATTACGTGTTTACAGTGTCTGAGCATGAGCAAAACTAAGCAGGCAGCAAGCCAGACATTCCAGGGCTGACTCTTGACAGATCAGCTTGGCTTGCTGGGCAGCACAGATCAAAAGGAATAGCCAATCCCCCCCAAATCACACATGGAAACAAGCACCAGCTCGGTGGGCCTTTCCTAGTTTAGCAACTTTATAAATAAATTATGTAATGTCTCATTGTGAAAGCTCCCTTAAAACCAGAAAAGTGTGCCACTTCCTGAACTGTACTACTGCCTTCCAACCTCTTCCACCTCAATTCTGGACTTATACATGCTAAGCTTCACTTTAATCCCGAACATCTGACTTCTGATTTCACCTGCCATCTTCATACAAACTCTGACTTTAACCATTATTCTCTTGTGAAGCACGACAATATACTATAGATAGTTTCCAGGTCAACAGAGTGTGAAACAGCCAAGGTATAAAAGTGTTACAACAGGTGATTTGATCTAGAGATGCCATGGCAACCCAATATCAGTGAATGTCGACACTTGTCTTGCTGTGTGATATGATTCCAGTAGCAGCAAGATGTTGCTAATGTAGCATATAACAGACTCTAACCTGAACACCTGCAGCTTCCGTAAAATGGTATTAAGATGCGAAAGCATAACCCTAACAATATAAGGTTACTGCATGTTAAGGCCAGGCAGTATGCTGTCTTGTTTCTCACCAGAGTTTTGTTTTTATTTATTTAAATATTTGATAACCGGGAAAGGCACACTGAGCCGAGGTTCATTTCCAGGTGTGACCTGGGGGCGAGGGATACAGGAAAGTATAACATAAAAATACATAATTAGATACATACTATGAAAAGAAATCATATTGCAGGATTCATAGTAATTATACACAGGAATGTACATCATTATGCAGGATTCCAACTATTTATACACCAGAGTGTAAACAGACAGAACTCTTAGTACATTGGTACATCATGAGGCCATTGGAGGGGGACAAGAGAGAGCAGCTATAGTGAGACAAAAGACAGTAATATAAAAGGAAGCAAAAGAGTGCAGGAATTTATGAAATACAGACGGTGGTTTAACGTAGTGGGCAGTGGGGATTTGTGACAAGGGTAGGCCAGGACCAAGTGCAGGTAGGGGGTGTAAGTAGAAAAGTTTGATATTTGATGGAGCAGTGAGACAGCGCATTTTGTAAGAGAAGTGGCTGTTTGTTCCATAGGGATGGGAGCCTGTAGTAGAAAGCGGACTTGCCAGCGGATGTGGAGGGAATGGGGAGGGGGGCAGGGGTCCCTTGAGCGCAGCATGTATGGTGATGTGGCTGCTCGGGCGAGACTGTCACACAGGTAAGAGGGGAGCAGGCTGAACCAGAATTTAGATATGAAGCAGATGGAGTGGGTGAGACGGTGGTGGGATAGGGGTGGTATATTGAGGGTTGAGAGCAGAGTGCAGTGATGGGCTCTGGAGGGGGAGTTTGTGGCAAAACGCCAGAAGGCATAGAGCAGGGAGTCGAGCCTGGATAGTGAGGAGGAGGGGGCAATGCAGTACACTATGTCAGCATAGTCTAATATTGGGGTGATAATTTTGGTTAATAATGTACATCTTACTTGTAGAGGGAGGGAGCCTTTTAATCTGTAAAGCAATCCAAGCCTGGGGTGAAGTTTTGAGATGATGGCATCAATGTGGGTCAAGAAATTTAACTGGGGGTCAAGCCACAAATCTAAATATTTGTTTGAAGAGACTGTGTTTAGTGTGATTCCATCTAAAAAGGAGACAACAGGGGGACAGGGTGCTCTGGCAAGTTTTTGGGTCAATCCAAATGTCATGGAGACAGTTTTGGAAGTGTTTATTCTGAGCTGCTTTGGCTGGAACCAACATTATATGTTGTTATAGTCTCGTTGAAGTGCTGATTGGATGTCGCTAAGAACTGGGCCGGATGTGAAGAGGATGGTGTCATCCGCATACATGTGTTTTAGAGAACTAGAGCAGACAGATGGGAGATTGTTAATAAATATGGAGAACAGAATGGGGCCCAGAATTGAGCCTTGGGGGACACGAGTGAGCATGGGAAGCGGGGGTGAAGTGGAGTTAACAATCTTGACTGACTGGAGCCAGTCCTCAAGGTAGGACCTAAACCACTGGATGGCAGGGGTGGGGGGGCTCTGTCCTCCTTGAGTTTTTCTAAGAGCAGGTTGTGGGAGAAAGAGTCAAAGGTCCACACATATTGCAGCTGTAAGGTGGCCTTCATCAGCAGTAGACTAGATATCTCATGGACTACCTTCTCCTCTTTCTAGTATTCTTCTGTTAATGCCCATGGGGCACTCACTTGTACTACAAATCTCTATTTAGCCTACAAATGCCAACTGTTACCCAATCAGCAGCTAGAAAAGCACTCTGTTACACCCCTAGTAGAAAACCACTTCAATGGGTAATCCTCCTGCTTGACCAAGTAAGCTTTATAAATCTGTTTATTTATTATTATTAAATATAATATATTATATATAATATTATCTGTTATTAAAATTATAATTTGATCATTTGACCAGTGATGTTGGAATTAATGCTCATAGCTTTTGAGTGAGGCAGTCATCAAATTCCACAATGCTTACCCTGCCTGGTAGAACTAGTATACTGGTGTGTGTATATTTTATTCTTTAAATGCATATGCTTTTTGTATGCATATTAAAATGTACTATGAGGACCCCAGAATTCTATGATTCAGCAGCCATGGAATTTAATGCAGAATTTTCATCATGCCGCAGAATATATATAGTGCTGCAGAATTCACAGTTTTGGTGAAGTTTTATTCACATATACAGTTTCTCCATAGTGCCTGGCTCCTTTCCACATCTCGTTTATTCTGAAGCCCTTGATGACATCATATCATATTTTAGCCAATGGCAGGACAGCATTCTGCCACAGAAATGAATAAATCATGCCGCAGAAATCAGAGAATGCTGCCGCAGAAGCCTAGGAGCCCTGCCGCAGAAATCAGGACAAAGTGCCTCAGAGCACTAGAAGCCATGTGTATAAGGTGATCCCAGTCATATAATGGTTTTAAAATAAAATGCACCCTTCAAGTACTGTGCTTTCATCAAAAGCCTTCGGCACATTTTAAGATTAAATTACCCAAACAAATATACTGTAACTCATGAAATGCAACCAGACAAGGGCAACACAACTGTAAATGGCATTGGGTAAATGAATTATTTACTGAATGTTAAGACCGACTGAAATTTATGTACTGTAACACATCAGCAGGTACTGGTGAAGCAGAAAAAAAAACAATGAATGTGATCCACAAAGCTTTTTATTTCAAAACTTACACTGCAGTGAAAAAACAGCATGAGAAGGCAGACAGCATGTAAACTCAGTGCTGAAGCTGGTGTGATACAAATTAATCTGGCTAGGTGAAATAAAGTGCCAGGCACAGCAATCTGAATTCAGAAAGCAGTACAAACCTCCCATGTCTGGCAGACCAACTTGCCCTGGCCCTTCGTTGGAAGTAGCTTTGTCAGGCGACATGGTGATATGGTCAGCTCCTCCCGTACACACGCTAGTCTTGCAAACGCAACAGATCATGTAATTAGGCGTGATTAGTTAGATAGCAAGTGGCTGTCATGGTGAGCTGCACCCAGCGGCATGCTCCGGCAAGATATAAATATATCTACAGCTATCCCCGTGATGAATCACATTAAACATTTTTTAACTCAATGCATAAATTACAGTCAAGTAACAGGTCGTTTAAAGAGAACTGAACCAACTGCAGTTATTACAAAGCAAATCCACTGCACAAAGTAGAGAGATACGAAAGGAGAGAGGAGATATGATAGAGACCTTCAAGTTCCTAAGAGAATTAACAATGTGAACTACGGGAAACTATTTAGCTTGAATACTAACTCACGGTTACACGGATATGAATGGAAACTAACAGGAGGGAGTTTCAGGAGGGACACGAGGAAGCACTATTTTACAGAAAAGGTGATGAAGCTGTGGAACAGTTTGCCAGCTGAGTTGGTGGGTGCGAAAACCGCCATCCGTTTCAAGCACAGTTGGGACAGAATGAAGGATATGGTTGGTTGTGTTGTTCGGGGTAACAGAATCAGGAAGCAAAATGGGGAAGGTGGGGCGGGCTAGGAACTTGGAGAAACAGTAGGTTTCAGGGCTTATTAGGAAACTCCAGCAGACTGAATAGATCCCTGACCTCATACGGACACCACTGCTTGTGTTTCTAAACAAAAGTGATAAAATATATACAGTGATCCCCGTTCATTAAAAATGAGAGGCGGGCCGCCATGCTATCTTGAATGTCCGCCTCTCATTTTGTATTGCCGCCACTCTTTCTTGTGCTGCCCTAGTAGCGCTTAGCGCTACTGTCCCTTTAAATGATCGCGATCGCACTAGGAGCGTGCACGTTAGGAGCGCGCACGCAAGCAGCAGATTCCAGCATCCTGAGCGGTCACGGAGGTATTCATCATGCAACCGCAGTCAGTAGGTGATCACGGGGTTGTCGGTCTAGCAGTCAGCAGACCATACAAGGCGCCAAATTGTGGAAGCAATCACGGAGGAAGCAGGAGAGTGACAGCTAAGACGCCCTATAGTGGAGCAGCTACAACACTTAGGGGTAAGTCCCACTAAAGTAATGTACTGCCACTTGAGGGTTTTTGCCAGTGTGACTGAGTGTGTGTCAAGGAGATGATCGATTCGTTTTGTAATTTGTGGCACGTGGAAATCGGGGCTATAGATTTGTGACAGCAGGCAGCTAAACCCTCCCCAAAAAAACATAAATCTGTGTTGAAGAAGTAGCAGTGTTGATCACAGTGAAAACTAACTTAACTTTGCTGTTAATGTTACTTTGAGTTGGCTGAGTGAGGTGTGGGAGGAAAGATCATTGTGTGGACTCCACAGAGCAGCTAGCAGCTTTCACTGATTTGATTGCAGCTGAAAAATAATTTGCAGTGACTGGAAAAAATACAGATTGCCTGTGAGTCAATGACTGTTAGAGAAGTGTTGGCTGTGTTTAATAACTGACTGAGTAGGCAATTTTACTTAAATAAAAACAATCTGAAGGTTTGAGGGGAACTATTAATTGGGTTTGATTTGAGAGGGAGCAGAATCATTGTGTGGTCTTCACAGCGGACCTGGGCAGCAGCTTTATTTGAACTGCGTGAAGGGTAGAAAAATACCGCAGTAAGAAACACACTGACTCAGCAGAAGATCAACTGGAAGGACCTTAGCCTGAATTAAACCAATAAAAATAAACCTGACCACCAGAGATTTGTTTTGTAGCCAGCAAAAAAATATTTGTGAGAGAAAAAAAAAATTCTGGTCTCCTTAACTGTCCCCAGGGGTCTGCACCACTAGTCAGGTTGTGCACTTAGTCTTGCTTTGTCAGTGGTCACTTGTTCTGAACCCTGATTCGGGGACCAAAAAAATATTTGTGTGAGAAAAAATATTTGGGGCTCAACCAGCATTACCAAACTCTCGTTCTGTATTGACAAATAAACACACGATAACACTTAGGAAAAAAAAAGCTTTATTGTACACAATGCAGAAACTAACTAACTTTGGTTTCAAATTAACTCAAAAACGGAAACATCCTGATCAAGATAACAATTGAGAGTCGATTGGGACAATGCCAATTGGTCCAGTTGATATCTACGTCATTGTCCAAAAAAAACTCCCTGCACTTCTTCCTCCTGTAATACAGAAAAAAACACCTCTAAGCATAGAGCAACAGGATTTTATACTGGCTGGCTTAACAAATACTGTTGGTTACAGTACAAAAGAAATGATGGCATGTTTTGTGCATTTTGCATAAAACATAAACAGATGCCCAAATCAGGAACAGTTTGGGTACTCAGTGGGTGTAAGACATTCAGAGAAGATGCTATAAAAAGGCACAGTTCAGTTCACGTTGTTGCTTCTGAACTGGAAGCTAACTGCAGAATTTCTGCTTCAAAAGGTGGAATAGAGCAGGCAATGCAGCAGGCCCTGACCCTGAACAAGAAGCTTGTGGCATCCCTTCGTTGCATGTACTGGCTAATAAAAATGAGCTGCCTCACACTAACAAAATATGGCTCACTGCTAGATCTCGCCAAATCATTGGGATGCAAATACCTAGACAATATACATATTGTTGATGTTGTTAAATATCGCTCTGATCGAACTGTCAGAGAAATGGTTCTCTCTGGGTGAGGTGGTCAGGAGATCAGTTCTTACAGATTTGAAGGCTACCAGATTTTTCATATTTGGTGGACTTAAACAACTGATATTGCTGTTATGAAGCAGCCCATTTTGTATGGTAAGACTGCAAAAGAAGGAAACCCAGAGTTTCTTTCCTGGGACTTGAGGAACTAACTGATGGAAAGGCAGACACAATTGTTAAAAAATGCTGGAGTTCTCTGGTAACAATCAAATTTCGATTGATCACCTTGCAGGGTTAGGCAGTGATGGAGCAGCCGTATGCTGGGCAGGCAAAACGGGTGGCTAAAAACTGAAAGAAGTCAGCCCAAATCTTGTTGAAAATCACTGTATGGCTCACCGGGAGGCCTTGGCTGTAAAGGCAGCAGCAAATGAAGTGAACGCCATTAAAAAGTTTAATCAAACACTAGATCACTTATACAGATATTATGAAAACTCTGCTGTTTGCATGGCTGCTCTGAAAGAAATTCAGCAGGTAATGGAAAACCTGTTTTAAAGCCTAAACAGGCAAAAGAGTTAGGTGGTTGTCCCATGATGCAGCATGACACACTAGGAAGATTTTCCCATCCGCTGTTACGTCCTTGCATAGAGAGGCTCTGAAAGGCATGATCCCCAACCTGTGGGCCTAGTAAAATGGTGGAAAACTGGGAGTTTTCTCTATTTTATGCATGATTGTGACATACTTCCACACCTTAGCATCTTATCTAAATGCTTTCAAACATCTGCTCTGAATTTTACTGATATAAAGAGACATTTACATTCCACTTTAGAGATTCTTAGGCACGCCTACTGGTACCTGGTCAGTACTTCCTCCGCTTCACCTGAACTAGTACTGAATGATAATGGCCTGAACTTACCATTTAGCGACCACAGTTACATCATTTCAGAACCTCTTGTGACAACTTTATTAGGACCCTAATTGCTCAATTGAGCAAAGGTTTCAAGCACAGAACTTTTGGATGCGTTCAGTATCTTTGACCCCAGCATGAAACCGGAAGGTGATATTGAAGAGTTGGAAGGGTATGGTAGTGATAGCCTTGAGATTATTCTTGGTCAGTATGCTACTGTTGTGATGTAGGTGCTCTGCACTGGAATGGGCTTCCTCGCGAGTCTCATGTTCACAGAAAAGATGGCCTTTAAGACCATTTCTGATGTGCTGCACGCCTAACTACTAAGTATGTAGACCTGTATCCAAACATATCTACTTTGGCAGAACTGGCAATGATAATACCAATGTCAACTGCAGATTGTGAGAGGGTTTTTCTGCACTGAATCGAATAAAACGCAAGAACGTAAATAGATTATGCCAGTGTGCTAAATGCACTTATGCTTATCTCAATTGAGGGCCTGATATTGACAGTTTCCTTATTTGGAAGCTGCAGCTCATTGGGCAGGACTGCAAACCGAAGATTAGATCTTGGCCTTGCAGGCACTAGTAAAGAGATGTAGTATGGCTGCACCAAAATGTCAAGACTCTCACAAACTGTTGCCTGGCCTGCAACTAGAATGCAGAGGTCTTCCAGTCTGTTTTATCACAATTTTCTTTTGCTACTGCACACTACAGAGGCCTCCAGATCATCATATTACTCTTATTTCTTGTTTCTTATGCATTTATTGCATCCCGACTGACTCCGCCCACTGGTAGCTCCGCCCCCTGGTGACCCCGCCCCTGTGGCTCCTCCCCATTACCACCGCTCTATACTTTCACGCAATGTGGAACACTGATATATACAGCTAGGGCACCGAGTCTTTGGTCAAAGTCCTTTGCTAGGAGAAAAAAATAGATGCTGTATATACTGCCTAACTAAATATACCAAGAAATACTTAAAGCAATAATTAACATGCCCTCCTGTAGGTAGGACCAACTTTAAATTAAAAGCAGAGTGGGAGAAAGCAGCTAAGGATTGCTCAGGTATCTTTACCAGGGCTCGAAATTCCCTATTGTTTGGTGTTCCATGCACACCAAAAATCATGCACAGAACACCAGATTCTACCCCATGGTAATCCGTGGTGTATACCACTTTAAGAGCCATTAGTTCGAGCGCTGCTGCCATTCTGCGAATGGCGCTGGCCCTTTTGTGGGTTCAGGAGACTTGGTTTGACCATTCTCACTTCCCCATGGTTGGAGTCCCACTTTGCACCATTTCAGACACACATTTCCCATGAGAGTCATGCTCAAAGCCACACCGTCCTCGGAGCACAGAAATCAGGTACGGCACTGAGCGCAATGGACAAATTTTAAATTAACAGCAGTTTGGCACCAGTTTCAAACAGGATTTCTCCGACTGCTATCTGCCTAATTTCTCCAACTGCTATCTGCCTAATTTAAGTCGGCAGAACACTTCTGATAGGTTTTAAATCATTTAGTAGTCTGCCTAGCACTGTTTCTACACCTGGATGCTGTTACTTTAATTCGGATTTCAGCCATATTATGCACGTTATACTGGCTGTCCTGCAGGCTTTAAAATTGGTAAGACAACTCGGGGGCATAAAAGCCATTCAAATTCTTCACAAAGACATAGACGCTGCTGGTCCAGTTCAATTCTTTTCTATTAAATGCAACCGTTTCGCTTTGTTTCTGAAGCTTGTTCACAGGGTTCTTATTCAATTCAAACCTATAACAAAAGTATATATACACAATTAGTCCACTAAATCACTTTACATTAATTTTAATACGCATTTAAATGATTCTTGTTCAGCTACAATGGAATCAGCCAAAAATCCTGCTCCTGTTTATCTTTAAACCTGCCTGTTTTTTTATTCTGACTTATTCTGAATTATTGTGGGGCTTAAATTTCCACTGCGCTCCGAAGCCATTTTAATGACAAACCCTGATGCACTTTCCACAGCCTCTTGCCCCACTGTCTGCCCAGCCCCTCCCTCCATCCTACCTTATTTAATCTTTCGTCTCTGTCTCCTTTTTCCAGCGCCCTCCCCGAGTGGTCGTGAGGGCCAGATCTGCCACTGCCCTCCCCTGAACCGCATCGTCCTCGAAGCACAGAAATCAGGTACGGCACTGGGCACAATGGACACATTTTAAATCTATAGCAGTTTGGCCCCACCGACGTTTTGAATCGGCTCCCCACCGCCCCCCCAGGTCGACTGTTATTTATAGTGTTCCTGATGTCTTCCATTTGCTGGTTATTGGTGCCCACCACTAGAGGCAGTAGTCTGTCTGAGCTCTGCACCTTTGGTAATCATGACCAAAACCTGGATTGGAGGGGTAGCAGCAATTTTATTTCTGGCCCCTTTACTCCCCCCCTCCCCCCTTCCTCTTTTCCGGAGAAGCAGCCTGGCCTGCAAAAATTTCACATCCTAGCCTCCACATCTCCCCCTCCCATACCTCTACTGTTCAGTCATCCCTTAAGCCACTGCAACTAAATTTAATAGCTAGCCCTTCTGTCCTCCCACCCTCCTTTCACACTGGCTTAGTTGTCTTAAAGATTCAGGCAAAAGCCTCCTCAACAACCGCAGGACATTCACCACACTCGAGTCGGAAACTCCCGCAGGCATTTCCATACAGCAGGTTCTTGCTAACCACCCTGCTCCTGCTAGCCAGTGACACTGAACGCAACCTAGGCCCTCACCCCCCTCATCCAAATTCCACCCCCTGACTCTCACTGCCCCGGGGCTTTAAACTCATGCACCTAAATATCTGCAGCATTCTAAATAAAATCAGCCTGCTGCAACCCATTGCCCTCTCTCTAAAACCAGATCATTACCAAAACATGGCTGAAACCACACAAACTCGATGCAGAGTTCACTATCCTCGGGCTACACCCTTCTATGTCAGGACCACCACGGCCCCAAAAGAGGGGGCATTGCCATGTATATAAACTCATCTCTGCAGTTCACACCGTTCCTGCTGCCCCGACCCATGCAATCCATCAATGCCATTCTAATCAAACTTTCCTTAGCCCACACCTGCCACATTTTCGTAGCCAGGTCCTACTGTCCACCTGACACATCCTCACCCTCCATCCTGGAACACCTTAACAGCATCACCTCGCAGGCCTCAGGGGGCGAGTTGCACATCCTTGGTGATTTCAACCAAAACTAGCTCACCAGTAGCAGCTCCAGATTGCGGCACCAGGTGGTGGCACTAAACCTAACCCAATTAATAACAGAGACCATCCGCCTCAACCACAAATCCTCAAACCACTCTCTCCTTGACTAGTCCCTTACATCACACCCACATCGTATACTCACCTCTGGCCTGCTACCGGACTCTATAAGTGATCATAACATGATACACTCAATTAGAAAAATCCACCGCCCTAAAGCTAACCCACTCAGAACCATCCTCACAAGAGCCTACAAATCCCTGGACCTTGCATACCTCCTGTCAGACTTGTCTAGGTTAGACTGGTCTTTCATCCAAAGGGCCATCTCTATTGATTCAGCCTGGGAATACTTTAAGTCAAGGTTTATAGCAGTCTGGAACTCACATTCCCCTGTTAAAAGGACTCAGGTGAGGGGAACCCACCTGCCATGGATTTCCACAGACATCTTGACACTCCTCAAAGACAGGGACACAGCCTGAAAGACTTTCAAGATCTCCGTCTCTCAGGTGCATCAACAAAAATATTGTGCTCTTTGAAATGCCTGCACTAGGCAGATCCACAGGGCAAAGGCAAAATACTTCAGCAAAACCGTCAAAGCTAACCTGAGCCAACCCTCCAAATTTTGTAAGGTGGTTAACTCTCTCTTTGGCCCTCACTCACTCCCCCCCTACCCCAACCCTCAACACTGGTGGCCCCATGATTACTGAACCCCTGGACGTGGCCTCTCACTTCAATTCCTTCTTTATGAACTGTACCTCGTCTCTCTCTTGGGTGCCCCCAAGCCACCCAACCCTCTCAGCCGTCGGACCCCCAAATTGCTCCCCCAGCAGGCAACCCCTTTGCTTTCTGCCAGATTACCCCTGCTGAAGTTTACAAAGCTCTACTTGCCTTAAATCCTGACAAGGGCAAATGTCCTACTGGCTTTAACTTCAAACTACTCTAATTGTCAGCCCCAGCCATCGCCGACCCCCTAGCAGATCTCTACAACCTCTCATTCTCGCTTGCTGCGGTCCCCACCGAGTGGAAACACACTACAGTCATCCCGTTGCCAAAAGGTGGTGACCCCTCGACACCCGGTAATTACCACCCGATTTCCCTGCTTCCTATCCTAGCCAAAATCCAAGAAAAACTAGGTCTTTCTCACCTCTCCTCCTATCTTGATTCCTCTTCCTTTTTCACACCTTATCAGTCTGGCTTTAGGAAGGCCCACTCCACCACCACCTCCTGCCTAAGACTCACAGACTCCATACTCACTGGTATGGACAAGGGCCTAATCACCTCTGCCATTTTTATTGACCTGTCTAAAGCCTTCGACACTGTCTCCCATACACTCCTGCTATCAAAACTCTCTCACGCAGGGCTCTCAGACTTGTTCACCAGATGGTTCCAATCCTACCTGCTAGACTGATCCCAATCCGTCAGAATTGGCAATGCCACCTCTGTGCCCCTTCCTGTCACCTCTGGGGTCCCGCAAGGCTCAGTCCTTGGCGCTCTCCTGTTTTCCATCTTCCTCAACGACCTGCCAGCCACCTGTCCCAGCACATCCTTTCACATGTATGCGGATGATACAGTTTTGTACACATCTGGCGCCTCGACTGCTGAAGTAGCTACCAGATTCCAGCAGGACTTCAACGAAGTTCAGTGCTGGTTTCACTCAAATCAGCTTTTTCTCAATGTCAAGAAAACTATCCCCATGACCTATGGCACAAGGCAGACACTTTCAAGGCAACCCCCCACTCCCCCTTTCTGTACCCTTGACGGGACTTCTATTGAACTTTCACCTTCCACCTTCACCTTTCACCTTCCACCTTCAGGTATCTCGGGGTCTGGCTTGACCAGCACCTTGACTTCTCTGCACAAATTGATGCTATCCACAAAAAGCTCCACCCCAAGCTCAGTGCACTGTACCAAAACCGTGGCTGCATCCCTATTCCGGCAAGACTTGCCATAGTACAGAGGATGATTCTCCCCATCTTCGAGTACGGGGACGTAGTCTACAGTGCCGCTCCAAAGTCCACCCTGGCCAGACTGGACCCCCTCTTCCATTCCTTCTGTCGCTTTGCTCTTGACTGTTCTCCTAGCACTCATCACTAGACCTCCCCTCATTGCAGGGCCAGCATCTAGCCATTGTGCGAGCCTCACGGCCAAACTCTGGTCGCAGTCCCTCCCCATGTATCTCACCATGGTCCTCTCAGCCCACACCCCCAAGGGATATGCACTGAGAAATAAAGACTCACGTCTACTGGCCATCCCACACATGTCAACCTCGGCAGGTCAGTCAGCTTTCAGTTTCAGCCTGCCCAGCCTCTGGCACTCTCTCACATCGGACATCGGCACGCCACACCTGGTAGGCACCTTAAATCCCTACTCAAAACAAACTTCCACCCTATCTGCATTTGCACCCCTGGTAGCTCACTAATCAGGAGTCCTCAAACCCCTGCATCAGGGTAATTACCACTGGCACTCACCATTCCCGAATTTCACTGTTCTGGCCACTTACCAGACAATGGAACCTCCCAGAAGTCTCCTGTCATTTGGTCTCATATTCCTCCTATCGTAAAAGCTCGCTACCACGAATTATGTACCTTGTATGTATTACCATATTGAAGCCATGGCTATGTACCTGCCTGTGGAAACTGTACTCTACCTTGCTAATGTTTCTTTTATGCAATCATGTAAATTGACATTACTGTATATGTTTGTATGCTCTCCCATTCTTTTCTGTATATCATGTATTTGATCTTACTGTATATGTTTGTATGCTCTCCTATTCCCCCTACCCCCAGGGCACATCTGGAATCGAGCAGTAGTCTGCTCATCATGCCTCCCTGGTAAAACACTTATATAAATAAATAAATAAATAAATGTCATTAAGCGTATCGATGCTCTGGGCAGAGACGACGGATTTGCTTGGCTGCAGTGTTTGCGGTGCTGCGAGGTCTGCGTTCCAGCTGCTGGGAGGGGGAGTGGTTGCATCGAGTCTCACGATGGGAATCTTTGAAAAATGGAATAAAGAGGAGCCAGGAAGGAACTACAGTGGCGTGAAAAAGTATTTGCCCCCTTCCTGATTTTCTCTATTATTGCATATTTGTCACACTGGATGTTTTCAGGTCTTTAGAGAAAATGTAATATTAGATAAAGGGAACCTGAGTGAACAAATAACACTTTTTCTTTTTTATTTCACCTATTTAATGAAAAAGTTAACCAACACCAACTGGCACTGTGTGAAAAGTAATTGCCCCTTACACTTAATAACGGTTACGCCACATTTAGCTGCAATGACTGCAACCAAACACTTCCTATAATTCAATATCAGTCTTTCACATCGCTGTGGAGGAATTTTAACTCACTCTTCCTTGCAGAACTGCTTTAATTCAGTAACATTTGGTAGGTTTTCTAGCATGAACTGCTCGTTTCAGGTTCTGCTACAGCATCTCTATTGGGTTTAAGTCTGGACTTTGACTAGGCCACTCCAAAA
Organism: Neoceratodus forsteri; assembly: GCA_016271365.2. Classification (NCBI taxonomy): domain Eukaryota; kingdom Metazoa; phylum Chordata; order Ceratodontiformes; family Ceratodontidae; genus Neoceratodus; species Neoceratodus forsteri. Next base: position 207,920,404 of record JADMNL010000023.1, on the reverse strand, counting down.
CTTTAATTTTACTTCTTTTTAGCCATTCTGATGTGGACTTACTTTTGTGTTTTGGATCATTGTCTTGCTGCATGACCCAACTACGCTTCAGCTGACGGAAGGATGACCGGACATTCTCCTTAAGAATTTTCTGGTACAGAGCAGAATTCATGGTTCCTTTAATTTTGGCAAGTCATCCAGGTCCTTAGGGCAGCAAAGCATCCCCACACCATCACACTACCACCACCATGTTTGACTGTTGGTATGGTGTTCTTACTGTGGAATGCTGTGTTTGCTTTACGCGAGACATTATGGGATCCATGTCGTCCAAAAGTTCCACTTTGGACTCATCTGTCCATAGAACATTTTCCAAAAGGCTTGTGGATCATCCAGGTGCTTCTTGGCAAATGAGAGACGAGCATTTATGTTCTTCTTGGTTAGCAGTGGTTTCCACCTTGCTACTCTCACATGAAGCCCGTTTTTGCCCAGTCTCTTTCTGATTGTGGAGTCATGAACACTGACCTTAGCTGAGGCAAGAGAAGCCTGCAGTTCTTTGGATGTTGTTTTAGGATCCTTTGAGACCTCCTGGATGATTTTACGCTGCGCCCTTGGAGTAATTTTGGCAGGCCGCCCACTCCTGGGAAGATTCACTACTGTTCCAAGTGTTCTCCATTTGGAGATTATGGCTCTCACTGTGGTTTGATGAAGTCCCAGAGCCTTAGAAATAGCTTTGTAACCCTTTCCAGACTGATAGAGGGCAACACATTTTTTCTGATCTTTCAGGAACTTCCTTTGATCATGGCATAATGTGCTGGTTGAATCTTTGTGCTGGCAACGTGACTCTGATGGTAAGGGTCAAAATAAGTGAGGTTTATATTGAGCAGGGCTGGCTGTAATCAAGCCTGGCTGTGTTCAATCAGCTGACTCTAATTATCCTTTTAATTGGGTTGATTTAACTAGGGGGCAATTACTTTTTCACACAGTGCCAGTTGGTGTTGGTTAACTTTTTTCATTAAATAAATGAAATAAGTAAAAAAAAAAAAAGTGTTATTTGTTCACTCAGGTTCCCTTTATCTAATATTATATTTTGTCTAAAGACCTGAAAACATCCAGTGTGACAAATATGCAATAATAGAGAAAATCAGGAAGGGGGCAAATACTTTTTCACGCCACTGTACGTGAAAATGAAGCAAGGGAACTCAGTCAACAGCAAAGAATTAAAAAACACATTTATTGAGAGTGTCTACATCCGTGGTTAGTTCTGACCAAAGGTAGTTTGTCTCTGAAACATGTAGGATGCTTGGAGCCATTTTTAAAAGTGGGAAACTGCACACACTGTCATACACCAGAAGGGAAAACTGTATTAATTTTTGTGGCATCGCCGTTGGGATTGTTCTGACAAGTACTATTTTTTTGCTAGCTTAGAAAAATATGTCCCAGATATGTATGCATTTATTTTAGTGTCAAGTACAGATATTAAAACTGCTACTTCATGCAATTTAAAGCTAGATTTTATCACGGGCTGATGTCTCTTGTGTGGCCTTCAAGCAGAATCTACATATAAAAAACTACAAAGCAAGCCCGTACATATACAACAGGTGTCAGATTTGTCTAGTGACCTACAGTAATTGGCTGTAATTCCTTGCGAATTAGTTTTTCAGACTGTTAATGTACAGTTGGCAGTTCTCTCAACACAACTGAATAAACCTGCAGCACTAAGGGAATTGATATTCAAAAAGATTAAAGTTTAAAATAAATGATGAAAGGAAAAAGCAAGGTTTAGAGATAGTCAGTACATGGGTTGCAATTGTTTACCATAAGGCATGTTATAATCTACTGAGTAGAGAAGTATGAAACAATTTGGAGGACATTTCTGATTTGGTTTGAGTTGCTGAACTGAATTATTCAACATGCTGAATAAGATAGAAATGTTTAGAGCAATTCAAGTAAGGATCATTTCTGTTTTTTTAAACGCTTGCATACTTGAATCAATATGAATTGACAGCATTTGTGCACAGGAATAACATTTAGTTTTTTTTACACATAACCTTGTTTTTGCACAATGAAAGAATAGTACAACCAAGAATCCTGTAAGGAACACGAAGAAAAAACATAGTGTGAACTTAGTAGCCATGCGTGCATTCTTCAATTAGCACATAGGGTGGGTGTAATATGTTTAAAAATGATTAATGAGAGAGACGGACAAAGAGACCTTCCTAGTTTTTATTTCTGTTTTAGCATGTGGAGTGAAATGAAGAGATATATAAAAAATCTATTTCTGATTTATGTTCAACACCTTTCACCCTGAGGAAAGGTCACTTTGGATACCCTGAAATGTTGTACTTTGCTTTGCATTATTGAAACAGTGAGCTACATCATGGTTCTGCCATTTTAACAGCAGTATACAAAAAAATGGGTTGTATACCAGTTTTCAAGATGGAATACCAGATCTTGGGAAATGGTATTCCGTGTGGAACAACCATTTTTTAAAATTAATTTCTAGCCCTGTTCACACAGTTAATTGTTTAAGGAAGATATAATCAACTATATGGAACTCATTAAAGAATTAAAAACTGAACTTAAAAAACAAACCTGATAAAAATAAAGACTTCTCACAGTTTAAGGAAATTAAACAAACAACTGAAATCTAAGGTTGATAAATATGAGAAGACAAAGATAAAGCATAAACAAGGCAAACTACAACGTGATGCCAGCGATTATGAGCAGAGAAATTGTCTCCTGGCCAAGACCTGAAAATCACTCTAAGAGCAGGGGTTGTTCTACTCAACGTAAGCGAGTTTAGTTTAAGTCGAGAGAAAGTAACAAAGGAGGACAGAGAGTGTAAGTGTAGTGACACAAGCTAGTTCATCAGAATCACAGTCATCTGACTATGATTGTTCATGCAACAACTAGCAATGAGATAAAAAGGAGAGTGAAATGCACCAAGGAGATCAGACAGGATGAAAAAACAGCCAACTAAATAATCAGCATTTCTGGAGAGCCCCTAACAATGAAACAAACAAAGATTTTGAAGAAGGAGCTCTTGTTCGTTCCTACTCCTCATGGGAATTTATTTGACATTAAAATTGACAGTTTTCTCTCAGAATCGCCAGAGAAACGTGCCACGTCAGGACAGACTAACCCAGGATGAGGGACAGTACAGCTGAAGCACACATGATTAAAGGAATTTAGAAGCGCTACTAGAATTATATGAAGATAATAATCCACTTGAGGTGGTAACTGTATTACTGTGTTAAATGTGGGGCACTCTTCCCAAGGGTTACACTCTGTAGGAGGGGTCACTGCCCCTTCTGCAAGACCTTTGCAGAGCTCTATGCTCATCTGGTAGCAGTGAGGAAAGAGGTTTTTCTCCTGCAGCACTGCTCATCTGGAGCCCACACCCCTACTCCCCCAGAGGCCCACTGGTCCAGGGGCATGGAGAGTGGTGGAGAGGGGGAAGAGTGGTAGAGGCATCCACAACGAGGTCAACCAACCCCACGCCATCCCAAAAGCAAATCATTTTGCACCCCTGGAGAAACTCGGGTCAGAGTCAGGGGGAGTGGGAATGATGAACTGGTGACACCCAGGGGTGAGAGTAAGAAGAAGGCAGCTAGGAGAGTCTTACTGGTCAGGGATTCTATGATCGGGGAGTACAGAGGGTGGTGGGTGGGAGGAGGGGCAGTGGATGGTCGGGTACCTTCCTGGGGCACCAGCCATCTGGGACATAGAATAGGGAGGATAACGGAGGAGGGGGCAGGTGGGGGGTGCTGCTACACTTGGCTTGCAATGATCTGGTGAACCAGCCTGTTGAGCAAGTGAAGCAAAGTCTTCAGAGGTTGGGGGCAGATTGCAGGCACACTAGACCTCTCTGGCCTTTTCGGAGGTCCTCCCTGCGTGGAGTGGGAGAGACGGGAAAGACAGAGTAAAGGGGGAAGGGACAGAGGAAATAAACCGATGGTTAAAGGGATGATTTCAAGAGAAAAGATACCACTTTATGGGGTACTGGGGGAACTTCTGGGACAGAAGCTCTTCAAAGGTGACAGCCTTCTGACAAGAGAAGGAAGCAGTGTACTGGGGCAGAAGTTTCAGTCTACATTAGACAGTTAAACTGATTTCAGGGGACTCTGAGGCTAGGGGAACCATGGTAAAGAGAGCGAGGGAGGGGACTCTAACTAGTGTTCCCCCTACACTGCGGACTAGTAGCAGTAAGGTAGGTAAAACTAAGGTTGAGGCTCAAAAAGAAGTAGTGGAAGAGGCAAAGGGGGGGAAGCCCCCAGGGTCTCTAAGTAACAGGAAAAATAAGATGGGAAGGAGAATGAGAAGGAATGCAGGTGTAGAATCAAAAAATAGCAAAGTGGATCAAGAGGTAGTTTGGGGGGGGGGTGCCTTAATGCCAGGAGTCTGGGTAATAAAATTAGTGAGTGCCAGGCACTGGTGGTAGACACAGACAGACCTCACAACTAATACAGAAATTTGGACCACAGAGAAGAATGACTGGGACCTGTCAATCCCAGATTACACAATGTTTGGACAGGATAGAGGATAGGCAAATGGGGGGTGTATAGCCTTATATGTCAGGGAGAGCAGAGAGGCTGTGAAGGTCCGAAACATCAGGAGAAGCAAAGGGGAAATAAAGTTGCTGTGGGTTCATCTCACAACTCCCTCAAGCAAGAAAATATAGGTGGGGTGATCTACAGACCACAATGACAAGGGGAAGAGAGAGAGAGAGAGAGACAGGAAGCTCAGGGAAGAGCTGGCAAGATGAGTGAAGAAGGGGGTGGTGGTGGTGGTGGGGGGGTGATCTGAACCTGCAGGTTGTCGACTGGGACGTTCCAGCGGGCAGGTACACCAGAAGTCACATTCCTGTTGCATACACTGCAGGACAGCCTACTGGTGCAGCTGGTTTAGGAACTCATTAGGAAAGGCACCTCTCGATTTGGTGCTCAGCAACTCGGGAGATAGTGAGTGGAATGAGGGTAGGGAAGTCACTGGGGTCCAGCAACCACAACTTCATTTGGTTTGGGCTGGCCCTCCAGATCAGAATGCCTCCACCAAAAACAGAAGTCCTAAATTTCAGAAGAGCAGACTTCAATCTGAAGAGACAGCTAGTCCAAGACAAATGGACCAGGGTACGGGAAAGATGGGGGGGTGCAATCAAAGGGACATACCCAAGGTAACAAAGACATGCACAAGAACTGTTGCAAAATGACACAGGTACAAGAATATGGTTCTCTGAAAGGATCAGAGGAGCAATGAGGGCCAAGAAAAAGGCTTTCACCAGGCAGAAGGAAAAGCAGGAGGAGGAAGAATGGAGACAGTACCAAACAAAACTAGGGAGACAGAGGTAGACACAGAACTGTGCACTGCTCAGGGAGTTGAGGGTAGAGAAAAACAATTCTTCAGATATATTAAAGACAAAAGGAAGAAGGAAGGGGTACTGTAGGCTACAAGGCTGGAGGGTACTAGAGGAACAGGGACAGAAAACAGCCATCCTTAACGATTACTTCTGCTCGGTCCTCACAAGGGAAGACAGCAGGCCCCTGCCTGAAAGCGGCATCAAGGCGGCTATCAGCAATATTCCTGAAATGAGGCAGCCGGTATTTACCAGAGAAAGGGTCCAGAAGGGGCCTGAAGCGCTAAAGGTAGATAAAGCCCCAGGGCTGGATGGGGTGCACTCAAGGGTGCTCAAGGAATTGGCTGCAGAACAGGCTAAACCCCTAGTAGTGCTACTCAATAGCTCAATTCAGACAGGAGTAGTTCTGAAAGTCTGGAGTGTAGATGACGAAGTCCCGCTACATGGTGGGGGGGGGAGAGATAAGGAGCAAGCAGGGAATTACAGGCCTGTCAGACTTACCTCTGTGGTGGTAAACTGATGGAGTCACTGATCAAAGGGGACCTTGTGGACTACCTAGAAAGCAGTGGTCTACAGGGCAGCAAACAGCATGGGTTTGTGCCAGGGAGGTCTTGTCAGACCAACCTGACAGTTTTCTTTGACTGGGTAACAAAGGTAGTAAATAAGGATGATGATGTGGATTTACTTTATTTTAATTTCAGCAACACTTTTGACTTGTTGCCACACAGAAGATTGCTGAAGAAGCTGGAGGACCTGGTGTGGCTAGGAACATAGTTGGATGGATAGGAAAGTGGATGAAGGAGAGACAGCAGAGAGTGTTAGTACATGGGGGTCACATCGGAAGGGAGGGAAGTGTTGCAGGACCTGTCCTGGGCCCTGTCCTCTTCAATATGTTCATCAGGGACACTGGAGAGGGCATCTGTGGCAAGCTGCACCTTTTCACAGGTCACACAAAGCTCTGGAGTATACAGTGACAAAGGGATCAGGGAAATGTAGAGGGATCTACAAAGGCTAGAGAGGTGGTCTAAGGTTTGACAGCTGAAATTCAACACAAAAAATTCAAGGTTATACACCTGGGGGGGAATAACAGGGCAGAGTACCGGATGGAAGTGGTTAAAGTGAGCACTACGGCAAAGGAAAGGGATCTGGGAGTCATCATTAGTGACTCTCTCAAACAAATCAAGCCTGTGTAACAAGGCCTATAGTAAGGCTAACAGGATGTTGGGGTGTATCGAAAGGGGTACTGACAGCAGGAAAAAGGAGGTACTACCACCTCTATACAGGTCATTGGTGAGGCTGCACCTTGAACACTCTGCTCAGTTCTGGAGTCCTCACCTAAGGAAGGACATGGACAGGCTACAGAGGGCGCAACACAGAGTGACCAAGATGATTCAGGGCCAAGAGGGCAGACCTTAGGAGATCATCTCAAGGCAATGAGCATGTACTTGCTGGGGGCCAGACAAGGGGGAGTGGTATGCTAGAGACCTTCAAGTTCCTGAACAAAATAAACAAGGTGAACTGTGGGGAACTATTTAGCATGAGTGTAGAGTCATGAACCTGAGGTCATGAGAGGAAATGGGTATTGGGGGACAGGAAGGTTTACGAGGGATGTGAAGGAGTTCTATTTTACAGAAACAGTGGTGGAGTCGTGGAACAGTCTGTCAGAAGAGGTGGTGGTGGGTGCCAAGACCACAAATGATTTCAAGTATGGCTGAGACACAGAGAAGGGTTTGGTAGTTGCTCAGATTGGTAGCAGTAGGGAGGGAAGCAGGGGATACTGGGAGGGATAAAACCCTGCATGGCCAATAGGTCCCAGACTGCACATAGGGAACTCAAGGCAAACTAGATGGACCTGTGGTCTTTTTCGGACTACACTGTCCATGTTTCTAAAGAAACAGAGACAATGAAGGCAGAAAAAGACCACTGGTCCATACAGTCTGCACACAAACCCTAACAAACCCGGGACCTATTGTCCATACAGGGTTTCAACCCACACTATCCACCCCCATGTTCCTTGCCCTACCACTGCCAGCCTAAGCAAGCAATAAGCCCTTCACTCTGTCCAAGCCACGTCTGAAACCACTAATAGGTTTGCTACCCACCACATCAGCTGGCAGATTGTTCCACAGCTCCACCACCTTTTCTGTAAAATAAAATGTTCTCACTTCCCTCTGAATCCCCACTGTCAGTTTCCTCATGCCCCCATGTTCTTGATCTGCTACTTATGCTAAATAGTTTCTCACAGTTTACCTTGTTCATTCCTTTTACTAACCTGAAGGTCTCTAACATATCTCCCCCTCTCTGGTCTGGCCTCCGTGAGTACATGTTAAATGCCTTGGAGCTGATCCTTGTGACACTTGCCCTGTTGGCACCGAATCATTTTGGCCACCTTACGTTGCTATGTTTTGAACTGCAATGTTGATGTTGAGAATGCATATGAAACTGTTTTTAACAGTAATCAAAATATATAGGAAGTAAGTGTTTCAGACACAAATCAGTTTTCTGCCCAATTACTTTTAATACAAAGATTCTGGCACATGAAAAAACAGTCTGGAATGAAGTAAAGGCTGTTCTTAATCAGAGTAATTTCACTGACACAGCAGCCTCACACTTAAAGAGAAAAAGGTTATGGAGGAATTAATTGCTAAACATGACCATAAAACCAGCTGATAACGGGTGGGAATGTTGCAACCACGAATAAAGCACAGCATACAACCATGGTAGACAAACTGCTGAATGATGGAGACAGGTACAGAACACTTGTAAGTAATCTGGTTGAACATCTTAAAAAATAATTACTCAAATTACTGGATGGTGCATGGCATACCATAATGAACCTGATTTGATGTTGACACCCTACCCAGTAACACCGGTCTTTCATGCACTGTCAGAGGTGCATAAAAATCTGTTGGATCCTCCAAAGCACCCCATTGTCTCTGGGGTCTGATCACTTACAGATAATCTATCACATTTTATTAACATCTTGCTACAAGATGAGGTCATTAAACTCAGATCCTACTCTAGGGATTCTGGGGATGTCCAGAAGAAATCTAAACGTTTTATTTGGGAAAATAATTGCATGTAGTTATCCAACTGACATACAGGCACTTCATTCAGCTATTCACCATGTTGCTGGAATTTCTGCAAATAAATTTTGTCTCCAGAAGCATGCTGATGAGTTCCCAGTGGAATTTCTACTAGCAGGCATGGACTTTATCTTCTGACACAATGTGACTGAGTTTACCGGGCAACATTATATTCACTGCTGTGGTACTGCGATGGGGACCTGCATGGCCCCATCGTACACAAACTTATCTCTCAGATTGTGGGAGAAGGAGGTTGTGTTTACCTCGGATTGCCCCTTCTCAGACAATATCATATTACAGATAATGTGACATCTGTCTGGAAGGGGAGCAGTGAAAAGGTGATCCGAGTTCCTTCATTCGCTCAATTCAAATGAGTTGAACCATAGGCTTATATCCACTATGGGTGAAAATAAAATCAATTTCCTTTATCTGACCCTCACAGCCACCCATGGGGAGACTGTCCAAACCAAGGCCTTTCATAAATTCTAACTCATTTTTACAGGTGGATAGTGCCTACTCCTGGTCATTATAAAGATAGCTACCCTATGGACAATTCTTTAGAGTCAAAAGAAACTGCAGCAAAGCAGCAGACTTTGAACATCAAGCTGATGGCCTTGAGTCGAGATTCAGGAGAGGGGTTATATCATTGGCCTGCTCAAAGACACTAGGAAAAAAACAAGCAGCTACCTTGAACAGGGAGGGCATCTGGGGAACTAAAGACAAGGATTCTAATGTAGCGGTACTAGAGACCCTTTCCATCAAGTAAAATGCAATGGCAGGCAGTACATAGGGTCTACTATATATAAACTGTGGCCAATTTCACAAGGGGATCCCACTGTGGGAGCTAGTGCAGACCCTAAACCCTGCATCAGTTTCAGATGTCCTCCCAGTTTAAGGGACCAACGTGCATGAACACTAAAAAGTACAGTTACGTAAAACCTTACAACAGTAGATCTTCGAGAGGATCTCTCGCAGCAGACTACACCTATGTAACTATAGCCACCAGGCGCCAGAACCACATGGAAACTTTTCTAGCTATCAGTCTTCCTGGGGGTCACCCACTCCGATGGCACCTGCTGGCATCGCCCTAGCCTATAACAGTGGGTGGCCCCCGCTCCCTCCTCTGTTCTCCTGCTGGAGACCAAAAGCAGCCTGTCCCTGGCAGAGGAACCAAGAAACAGCCAAAGGTTCCCACCAATAAACAAATAGAAAAAGGTTCTCTGTTAAGGAAAAGGAGAGACAGGAAGGCCCCTAGGGTCAGGGGGATGGAGGGTGGGATGGCATGGCCTGCTGCAAGAGATCCTCTCAAAGATCTACTGTTACAGTAAGCTCTTATGTAACTGTACTATCTTCATCGAGGGCATCTCTTGCAGCAGACCACACCTATGGAATGACTACCAAGAGGTCTGGGTGGAAGGGCACCAAGGGCCTAAGAAAGTAGGCCCTGAAGAACAGCTAGGCCTAAACTGGCCCCATGCCTAGAAGCAATGTCCAGACTATAGTGCTTGGGAAAGGTGTGGACAGCACTCCAAGTGGCAGCAGTGCAGATGTCAGTAGCTGAAACATTTCTGAAACAGGCAATGGAAGTGGCCATGCCTCTGGTGGAATGACCTCAAACAGCACCAAGAAGGTCCTTACCATACTTCCTGTAGCAAAAAGTACTACAGCTGGCCAACCATTTGGACAAGCACTGTTTAGAGACAGGAACACCATCTTTCCCGGGGTGAAGGAAACAAACAACGGAAAGGACTTGCTACAGTCCATCATATGGTGTGTACTGTAACGTAGAATTCTACACACGTCTAAAGTATTGGGCAATGCTTCCCCTGGATTGGCATGCTCCGGAAAATAAACACGAAGGTGGATACATTGATTTAAAGTAAACTCTGACATCACTTTAGGAAGAAACTTAGGGTTAGTGCACACAGATACCCTGTCTTTGTGGAAAAACAAATAAGGCTGCTCACACATGAGAGCCTGTAGCTCTGAAATCCTATAAGCAGAAGTAACATCAACCAAAAATAACGCTTTCAATGACAGAAAGCATAGCTCACATGTTGCAGCTGGCTCAAAAGGAGACAAAGTAAGTTTCTCTAACACAAAATCCAAGTCCCAAGGCAGGACTGGATTGCATATAGGAGGCTTCAGGTGAAGAATGCCTCTCAGAAAAGTATGTGACACCTTCAGTTGTGCCACCATATGGTCATCAACAGGCACATGGAAGGCAGAAATGGCACACGTGCACTTTAAGGGAGGTGTACTTCAGACAGGAGTCTGAAAGGGACAGCAAGTACTCTAGAATCTGGTTCACTGGACAAGTGAAGGGATCCAGCTAATGTAAAGCTGCCCACAGTGGGAAGCATTTCCACTTCAGGGAATAAGCAGCCCTGGTGGAAGGCTTCCTAGCCGCCACCAGGACCTCAGTCACCTTGTGGGACATCCCGAATCTAGTCACAGCAATGTCCTCAGGAGACAGTCATAAAGACGCAGGGATCTGAGGTCTGGATGGACCAGGGTGCCCCAGTCCTGGGAGAGCAAGCCAGTGCACAAAGGCAGGCGTACTGAAGTCCCACTGTCAGTTCCTGCAGTAAGGAGAACCGATCTGATGAGGCCAGTAAGGGGTGATAAGGATTATAGTGATCCCTTCCACCTGTAGTTTGATCAGAACCCTTTGAAGTAGGGGAAAGGGAGGAATGCGTAAAGAAACCCCCCTTTCCAACAGAGGGACAATGCATCTCACTAGAAAACTCCAGGCCCTGGAGTAAGCAAGGAAAAAAAGCAGCAGTTTTGCGTTGAGTGGGGATGCAAAAAGGTCCAACTCTGGCTGACCCCACATGTTGAACAGGTCTTCTACGACAGAGGTCAGCAGCTCCCACTCGTGTATCTTGGACTGCAACCAGTTTAGCCTGTCCACCAGGACGTTTTGAATGCCTAGGACATGGACGGCCATCAGTTCTAGGCTGTTCTAGAGTCCGGTACCAGACTCTCACCGCTTCCCAGCAGAGAGGGTACGAATGAGTGCCCCCCACTTTGTTGATGTAGTGAACGACACTGATGTTGTCCATCTGCACTAGCAGAAGGCCCGAGGTTAGCTGTGCCCGGAAGGCTTGAGAAGGCCCAGGCATACCTGTGTCTAGAAGTCCTGCAGGGCATAAAGAATTACCCTCATCTCCAAGATGTTGATGTGGAGAGAACACCCCATCCTGGACCAGGTCCCTTGTGTTTGGCGAGGCCACAGATGAGCCCCCAACCCGAACCCTGAAGCATCTGTGGTCAGAATTTGCTGAGGGGAGGGAATGAGGAAAGGAACCGCCTGTAGGAGATTGCGGGGCTCCAGTCACCAAAGCAGAACCCTAATGACCGGAGAGGAGACTAGGACCTGCTGTTCCAGGTCACTGGTACGCTGATCCCACTGGACTCTAAAGGTCCATTGGGGTACCCTCAAGTGCAGTCTGGCTAGAGGCACTGTGACTATGGCTTTTACCATCAGATCCAAGAGCTGGATGATGATTCTGGCTGAGATACATCTACTGTTGTACAGCAGGTTGGCTTGAGCCGTTAAGTGGTCCACCCTGTCTTGGGGCAGGAAGGCCATACATTGAGTCATGTCCAGGATCACCCCTATGTACTGCAGGCACTGACAGGGGGTCATAACTGACTTGGGCAGATTGATAGTAATGCCCAGCTCCTAGAAGAGGTGGGTGGTACATTCCAGCATCCACAACAGGTGTTCTCTGGACTGTGCTTTGAGAAGCCAGTCATCCAGGTAGGGAAAGACAGAGAGTTCCTCCCTCCTGGGGGCTGCCGCCACTACTACCAAGCATTTAGTAAACACCCATGGGGCCGAGGACAAGCCAAAAGGCAAGGCCCGGAACTGGAAGTGAGCTCCCTGGAAGTGGAACCTGAGGTACTGACGGTGTGAGGCACATACCTTGATATGCAGGTATGCATCTTTCATATTGAGGGAGCAGATTCAGTCTCACTGATGCAGCAGGGAAAGCAATCCTTGAAGGTGACCATCTGAAATTTCTTGTACTGAATGAGAAAATTTAAGTCTAGGATGGGCCTAAGATCCCCTGTGAATTTGGGAACCAGGAAGAAATGAGAGTAGAACCTCTTGCCCTGCTGCATCTCTGGGATGGGTTCTATGGCCCTTTTGTGCAGCAAGGTGCAAATCTCCTCCCAGAGCACTGGAATGTGGTCTGGAGAGTAAAAGGACTGAACTAGTTTTTTTTTCTGAAGGCCACTCCAGAAGTTCCAGAGTGAGGCAGATTTCTGTGAGTTGCAACACCCACACATCTCTGGTGATCTCCTTCCACCTGTCCAGGTACACAGAGAAGCGACCCCTGACTACCATCTCCTGCCTGACTGGGGGGAACAGTCCGCACTACCTCCTCCGGGAGTTTTCCCTGTGGTGGAGGTGGGAGTAAACAAGGCTGGGCTGCAGTTGATCTACGTCTACCCTGAGGTTTGCAGCTGGGTTTAGGCCTATGGGAAGTACGCCAAAAGGGCATCTACCAACCACCTTTAGGGAGGCTGGTGTGGTACATGGAGTGAACTGACCACAAGGCACATCCTGAAGCCTGCAGGTTTGACAGTATGTCCTGCACATCTACCGCAAATAATCTGTACCCTCTAAAGGGGGCATTCAGGATGGATTGTTCTGTTGCTTGCTGTGTACATACTGTTTATATTCCTGTATATATCTTTTGTATATAATCCGTGAAATTTCGATATTCTGTATTTGTATTCCTGTATTTGATATGTATGTATCATCCCATCCCCAACAACCCCAGGAAGCATCTGGAATCGAGCGGTAGTCTGCTCAGTATGCCTTTCCTGGTAAAAAAACTTTTAAATAAATAAATAAATTGTTGAACATCCTGGGCAAAGCCAGACAACCTTAACCAGGAATGGCATAGCAGACAAACGCCCCCAGGTTAAGGCATTCATGGCACACAAGCCATGAAAAATGCTTATGCGGCGTCGGCCCTGACTGAATGTTCTGGAGCAATTACTGCTTCAGAGGGTCCTCAGGAGGCTTTGCCACCTCCTTGGCCTGAGCCCAGAGCTGGTTCTGAAACTGGATGGGTAATATAGTTCAGGATCCTTATGATCAAAGTGGCAGACGCAAAAGTCCTCTTGCTAATTAGATCTAGCCACCGGGACTCCTTGTCTGGTGGGAGGTAACTGAGGTGCTTGGGCCTCTTTATACTGTCATGGGCAGAGTTAATTACCACAGAATCCGCTTGAGGCTGTTCGGCAAAGAAAGGCTCCCTGCGGGAACCTGGTAAAGCTTGCCCACCTTCTGAGGCATGGCCAGAACTAGGCTGGGCTGATGCCAAGTGGCCATGGTGGCATCCTCAAAGGGCTCTATTAATGGGGGAATGACAAGAGGAGGGACGTCTGGCAAGATAAGGTAGTTAGACAAACAGCGCCAGATAGGGTCCTGCTCCTCGGTGTCTAATCCCATAGTTGCCTGTAACTGTCTCAAGATGGAGACAAAAGAAGGGTCATCTGGGGAGTGACTGCGGGATATACTTGGGGGTCTCCTCCCCATCAGAAGACACCATAGTGGTGTAGTGGGAGGGGGGTAATGCCTCCATCTCCAACAGCTCCCTCATCCTCATCGTCAGAGAGAAGAAGGTCCAAGTGATACTTGTTCTCGTCCCCTGGGACCTGAGGGTTCCCGAGGTGTGTGCCACGGTATGGGGGGGGGGTCACGGGGACAGACACTTTGGCCCTTGAGAGGTACCAAGCCTAGCTTGCATAAATTCCCACAGAGAAGACAGTATGGCTCACAAGTCTACCAAGACCTGCGTCGGGGCTCCTGTCAGTGCCAGCTGAGGAGGCACTGGGGCCAGCACCAGAGGTGGGGCCAGGGAGGGCGGCCTAACAGGCAGAGGCCTGCAGGGCCTCTCCTCTGCAGGGACCATTGTCGGAGAGGGGGGATAACAATTTGGGGAGCACTCCAGGTGACACTGGAGCCCTAAAGCAGAGGGAGAAGCTGAGGAAACAGCAGAGGACAGTGTTGAGGGAGCAGGGAGAGCCCCTAGAAGCGCCGAGTCCTGCGCAGGTTGATGCTGAGCCAACAGAGCCACCTGACGGCCCACAGAAAACAAGGGCCGAAACAGCAGGGGCTGAGAGACAGTGGCAGGACACTCATACCCAAGGAACTGATGCCCACCAAAGTGAGACTGGCAGGGGGAGCTGCCAACGGTACCCCTGTGGGGGAGAGGGTGTGCGAGGCAGAGGATGCCATTCCCAAGGAGGAGGATGATGATGTGCTGTGGCCGACAGGCAAAACAAAGGCTGCAAGTGGGTCGGGGAGGACCGGGGCTTGGCGCGGTCCTTGTGCTTCCCGCCAGATTTGTCCCGGGCCTTGGAGGAGGTTGAACTCGAGGCAGGGCCGAGGAAGTGAAGGAACTCCTAACTTGTAGCTCCTTCTCCATATGGGCAACCTGCTGCTTGAGTAGGAAGGTTTCCAGGGTGTTCTGGCGGCACTGCCTGGTTAAAGCTGCAGTAGATCTCGCAGGCCTGGGTGTCGTGGTCTGGGCCTAGGCAGCGGACACAGGAGACATGATCGTCCTTCTCTGGAATCTTCTTGCCGCAGGTACACCTCCAGAAGAGCTTACTGGAAAAGGATCTCAGTATAAATGAAGACAAGAATCACGTTAAAGTACAGTGATGCTAAACTAAGGTGAGAAAGATTGAAGAAGAAGGGAAGAAAGCGCTCATGGGAAAAACACCGCCATGTGTTAGCAATCTGTTAATGGCAGCAAACACGCCACAGGCCACCAGTGGGAGGACAAGAGGGGTCCTGTCCATCCCCTTCCATTGTCTTCACTCTGGCAATGGGCATTTGCCTACCGTGCCCCCTGTGGATGAATTAACTTTCCGAGCACCTCCTCGCCACCACCTGCTTAGCCAAATTCAAAACTAACCTCAAACAA
Source organism: Neoceratodus forsteri (assembly GCA_016271365.2). Taxonomy (NCBI): domain Eukaryota; kingdom Metazoa; phylum Chordata; order Ceratodontiformes; family Ceratodontidae; genus Neoceratodus; species Neoceratodus forsteri. The sequence continues at coordinate 207,905,033 of JADMNL010000023.1, read as the reverse complement.
CACCTTATTACAATTTCTAGCTGCACCTGCAACTAACCTTGGGCATCTCAATTCTCCGCCAGTTTACGACTGACACAGCACTTGTTTCATGTCAGGACCTCCTGGATGCACTTGATCATGACATGGCCTCCATGGCTTACCCTCCACACTGCCCCCCCCCCCCCACTGCTTTTACAATTCCCCTCGAACATCCCCCCCCAATCTGATGACAAGGTTCCTTGGGGTTGCAGATTTTCTGCCTTTACAACCATGTTCATGCAATACATTGTTCTAATTTGTAACCAAGATGTTTTTGTGTACTTGTTCATACTGGTTGTTGTTTTTATGCTCTCTACGTTGTAACTTGACTAATTCACTGACGTGGAACCTTTGTAAAAGTGATTGCACACAAACGTATCTTCGAATCAATGAAATTGAAAATTTAATTGAGTTGGGTCACAGTTTTGCCCTCTGTCAGAGCATGAAAAGCTGAAACAGCAGCCAAGCGGACCTTTAGAGAAATCCACAAGTCCTGAGTCCATAAGGGGCAACAGACAGACCAGCACTTTAAAAACAGGACTTGTAATGGGATCCAGGGCATGACGGTTACACCATACAGTTTGAGGTTTCCATTTTGTGAATAAGTGTACTGGATAGATGGCTTTCTGTTATGGTAATTTCTTATGTAACTGTACTATCTTACTTCGAGGGTATCTCTTACAGCAGGACTGAGTCCCAAGCAGTTCTGGCACTACAGACAGACAGACCAGGTGGTAGGCAAAAAATAATAGCCCATGAAAGGAGGCCTTGAAGAACAGCTAGGTCGAAGTTGGCCCTACGCCTAGAGATAATGTGCAGGCTGTAATGTTTGGTGAAAGTGTGAACAGTGCTCCAGGTGGCAGCAGCACAAATGTCAGCAGCTGACATTTCTGGTACAAGCTACCGAGGTGACCATACCCCTAGTGGAATGACCTTTAACCCCTCTAGGAAGTTCCTTGCCGTATTTCTGGTAATAAAAGACAATGCAACTGGCTAACCATTTAGACAAACACTGTTTGGGACCGGAGTGCCCCCTTTCCCAGGGGCGCACAAAACAAACAACTGATTAGGTTTCCAGGAGTCCTTAGTTCGGTGTGTATAGTATCTCAAGATTCTATGCACATACAAAGTATGGAGCAATGCCTCCCCTTGATTGGAATGCTTCAGATAATAAAACAGGCAGGTGGATGGAATGATTCAAAGTAAACTCCGACACCACCTTAGGACGAAACTTAGGACTGGTACGCAAAGTCAGACCCTGTCTTTGTGAAAAATCAAATAAGGCTCCTTACAAATGAGGGCCTAAAGCTCAGAAATCCTTTGAGCAGAAGTAATAGCAATTAAAAATAATGCTTGCCATGACAGAAAGCATAGCTCACAACGTGTGGCCAGTTCAAAGGGAGGCAGCGTAAGCTTTTCCAACACAAAATTAAGGTCCCAAGGCAGGACAGAGTCATGGATTTGGGGCTTTAATTGTAGAATGACCCTCAAAAATGTGCAAGACACATCGAGCTGAGCAACTGAAGCCCATCCACAGGTACATGATATGCAGACATGGCACAGAGATGTACCTTGATAGTGGAGTAGCACAAACCTGAGTCTGAAAGGGACAGAAGGTACTCCAGGACCTGATCCACTGGACAGGTGAAGGGATGCAAATGGTGCGATGCAGCCTAAAGAGTGAAGCACTTCCATTTCATAGAGTAAGTGGCTCTGGTGGAGGGCTTCCTGACTGCTACCAGGACATCTGCCACTCTGGGGGAGACCCCAAATCTGTCGATGGCTATGTCTTCAGGAGTCGTGCATGGAGATGGAGAGACCTGAGGTCCAGATGGACCAGGGTGCCCTGCTCCTGGGACAGCAAACCTATGCAAAGCGGCAGGGACAAGTTCCACTGTCCGTCGCTGCAATAAGGGGAGCAAGATCTAAAAAGGCCAGAAGGGGGCTATGAGGATCACTGTAGCCCCCTGAAGGAGTGGGAAGGGAGGAAAGTCTACAGAAATCTCCCTGTCCGGGACAGGGACAATGTGCCTCACCAGAAAACTCCAGGCCCTGGATCTAGAGAGCAGAAAAGAGGCAGCTTTGCATTGTGTGGGGATGAAAAACGGTCCAATTTAGGCGGACACCATCTGTTGAATAGATCTTCTACCACTGAGGTCAGAAGTTCCCACATGTGGGCTCTGGAGTGCAAGCGGATTAGGCAGTCTGCCAGGGCATTTCAGTTGCTAGGAACATGGATGGCTGAGAGTTCCAGGCCATGGTCGACGGCCCAATACTAGACTCTCATCGTTTCCCTGCACAGAGACTAGGAATGAGCCCCCCCCCCACACTTGTTTATGTAATAAACTACACATGTTGTCCATCTGAATCAAGAACGGACTCAGGGAGAGCAGAGTCTGGAAGGCCTGCAGGGTGTACAAGACTGTTCGCATCTCCAGGACACTGATGTGGAAGTCTCTCTTCACCTTGGGCCATGTCACGTGAGTTTGGTAGGCCCCCAGGTGAGCCCCCCAGCCAATGCCCAAGGCATCCATCATAAGGACCTGCCATGGGGGAGGGGTATATAAAAAGGAATCCCCCAAAGCAGGTTGCTGGGCTCCAGCCACCACAACAGTACCTTCTTGACTGGATCCATTACCAACACTGGTTGATCCAGGGCATCTGTGCAGTGGTCCCACTGGACCCGCAGCGTCCACTGAGGAATTCTCATACGCAGCCTGGCTAGGGGAACCGTGGCAATGGCTGTGGCCATGAGGCCTAGAAGCCTCAGAAAAACCTTCACCAGAACATGACGGCTGGAGTAAAGTGGATCGGCCTGGTCCATCAGACACTCTGCTCGGTCTGTGAGTAAGAAGGCCTTCCCCTGTGTCATGTCCAGCACTGCCCCTATGTATAGGAGGTGTTGACAGTGGGTCAGAAATGACTTCAGCATATTTATGGTGATGACCAAAGTCTGGAAAAGGCTGCAGGTGTAAATGAGAGTTTGAAGGAAATGATCCCTGGATGGGGCAGCTAGCAGTCAATCGTCCAGGTAAAGAAAAATGTAGGACCCCTGCTGTCTCAAGGCAGCTGCCACTACTACCACCACCAAGCACTTGGTGAAGACCATGGGGGCTGAGGACAAACCAAAGGGCAGAGCTCTGAACTGGTAGTGCACTCCGTGGAAGTGGAAATGGAGGAAGCGCTGGTGGGAGGCGAAAACCTTGATATGCAGGTAGGCACTCTGCATATCCAGAGAGCACAGCCAGTCTCCATGATGTAGCAGGGGCAATAAACCTTGAAGGGTGACCATCCTGAACCACTTGTACTCTAGAAGCAGGTTGGGCCGATGATCTCTCGTCCACTTGGGGACTGGGAAGAAGTGGGAGCAGAACCCCTTCCCTGCTGAAACTGCAGGACTGGCTCTATGGCCGGTTTTAGAAGTAAGGCCTGAGTTTCCATCCGGATGAGGGGGACACGGCCAGGAGGGTACGAGGAATGGCCCAAATGGTTTTCTGTAGGCCACTCTATGAATTCTAGAGCGTGGCCGTGCTCGATGAGCTGCAGCACCTAATTGTCTGTGGCTATCTCCCTCCACCTGTTTAGGTGAAGGGAGAAGCGACCCCCTACAACCACCTCCCAATGTGCTACTTGGGCGGGAGGTGGCAAGGAGTCAGGAGGGTAGAGCAGCCACTGTTTGGGCTGCTGCTGCACTTCTGGTGCTACGGGGTGACATTGGGGAAGGGAGTGGGGAGAGTTACCCCTGCCTTGCACTTGCCCTAGGATTTGGGAGGCGGGGTGAGGCCTGCCTGCAGGAAGAGTGATGAAAAGAAGCCCACTGCCCTGAATTCGACTGGGTATGGTACATGGAGTAGATGGATTTGAGAGCCTGTCCTGAGGTCTGGAGTTTGGAGATATCTTGAACATCTCCCCCAAAATGTTTGCAACTGCTGAAAGGGGCATCCACTATATTAGACCCTGGGCAAAGCCAGAGACCCTTAGTCAGATGTGTTATCTCATACAAATGCCTACAGCTGCTGTTTGGCCATAGACATCTACAGCATCACAGACAGCCCTGAGGACATGGGTACCAAGGTCCTAGCCGGTTTTAAGGGCCTGGAGGGTCTGCTGCTTAGAACAGTCATCCGGCATGGCTAGGACCACCTCCCTAGCCTGGTCCCATAGGAGATTCTTATACTGCACCATATGAGCCAGACAGCTGATGGCCCAAATGGCCAGGGTGGCAGAGGCGAAAGCAAGCTTGCCCATCTGATCCAGCTGGCGAGACCCCCTGTCATGGGAGAGGGAGCTGAGGTGTTTCAGACCCTTGGTTTGGTAATGCGCCACATTAATGAGGACCAAATCAGCTTTGGGCTGTTCCCCAAAGTACAGCTTGCCAGTCAGTGCATGGTAAAGTCTCTCAGCCTATTTAGACACCACTGGGACCATGTAGGGGTGGGTTCCAGGCAGCCTGAGTAGCATCCTCATAGGAGTCAATGATTGGGGGAACCACCAAAGGAGGAGCATCAGGCTGATGCAGGTAAATCGCCAACCGATGCCTCTCAGGGCCCTGCTCCTCTGTCTCCTACCCCATAGCGGCCTGAATGTGCCTCATAATGGCCATGAAAATGGGATCATCTGGGAGGATTTGGGGATGTTACTTGGTGGCCCTTTCCCTTCTGAAGATTCTGGACCTAGAGAGGAAGGCTCACTGCTTATACTCTCGTCTGCATCATCAGAGTAGTTTCCCCACTATCACTGAGCCGATGATCATCTCAGTGACTGATTGACCTAGTGTCAGGCCTACCCCGGGGGCGTGAGGAGTAATTGGGCATGGCTGAAGAAGGGCTGGGGAAAGAGGGTCCAGCGGAGGCCTTTGAGGTGTGGCTGGGGACAGTCCTCTTGGGGTAGGGACCTGCGGCTGTATAAAGGACCACAAGGTTGCAAGCAGACCATGGTAATTGAATGGGACCGGCGCTGGTCCCCCGAGAGTCAGGTAATTTTAGACCAGCACAGGTCCCAGGGACGCCAGGTATGGGTAACCCAGCGCAGGCCTTGCCGGCAAAAGACTGAGATAGGCAGGTGCCAGACCTCTAGCTTTCGGACCAACCAGTCCTTCTTCAGAAGTTTCTGAAGAAGGACTGGTTGGTCCGAAAGCTAGAGCACTTTGTTCTTGTTGTTACATCTATGTTTCCATTAAAAGGTATCAAATCATTTGCTTCTGGATCTTTTATTATGGGTAACCTTAATCTTAATTGGATCACACTTAACAGCTCACATGTATATGAAATCTCCAGATCTCTCTGCTATACTGGATATAATACTCACATCCTGGCCAGATCAATATCCTCCCAGATTCATTTAGTAATCATCAAATTATATTTTGCATTAGAAGAAAAGTGAAACCACCGGGCTTTGCAAAATCAATCACACCATTCCTGGAAAACATTTGATCATTGTAATTACATGCCTGACCTTGAAAATGTTAACTGGGACAGACTTCACTTAATTCCCAACATAGAGGATGCCTGTCAGTTTTCAAAAAATAATTCTTAACTGTCTGAAGAGGGATGTTGCCCTGCATTCTAAACAAGTTAGAACAAAATGCCCCTGGGTACTCAGTGACTCTGTTAAAACTGCAAAAACAAAGAAATAATGACAGGATTAAGGCCAGAAAGTCAAACAGTCGTTCTGACACAGGGATGTATGAGCACATCAGGAACACATATGCCTGGGAAGTCAAAAAAGCCAAGTCAACATTCCTGGCAAATAACCTTGTTGATGATCAGTACAGAAATCTCAGAGAATCCTAGAAACCTGTCAAAACCTTGCAAAGTAGGCCACTCAATGACCCAATAGGTAGCAAACTGCACTCCCATGTCGGTGACTCAAATTCAGGAACAGACATGGGAACTGGCCAGGCAACAAGGGGGAGCCAGGAAATCACAGCCACATGGCAGAACTCCTAGCCAGGTAGGGACAATGTCAGGTTCTGCCCTTGCAGTAACGTCTGCAGTGGCCCAGAGAGCTCGCCTCCCCCACAGGGGAATGCTGCAGGCTCGTAAGACCTGCATTACTAGGCCAGTAGAAAGACCAAGAACATATTGTAAAACCCTATATACCTTGAACAATCTAAATGATGGACACTAGGCACTCTTGGACCCCGGCTAGCAGTGAGCCCTGCACCCACACCAGGGTAGGGAGGAAATGAGGTCTGGCGAGCAAAATGGGACCAAAACAAACAAGTAGGTCAGCAATCTAAGGGTAAAGGCTGGGAAATAAAGAAACATCTTGCACAATCCTGTTGCCTCAAAATATCTCAAATTTCCTTTCTTATCATTGGTGTGTTGAAGTCTAAACAGGGCATTACTTCTGATCATTTGTGTCCATTGGCACTGCTGATAATCACAAAACTGGGCTAAGTGGGCCTTTGAGTATGCCTCCCCCCCCCAAAAAAAAGCATTAACCTCACTGTATCATCGTGACTGTACCAGAAGTCAGTAAACTATTACATGTACTAAACCTCCAGAAGGTTGGTTGCCTGAATAGTGTCACAAACTCACTCAGCCGGTCTCAAAGTGCCAACCTCTGAGCATATGATTTGTGTACAGTGAATAGAACAAGGTAACCCTCTTGTCTGTTTTGTGGATTCAAGTCACCTTAGTCTCAAGCTCTGGAGGGATTCAAACTGATAACATATTGTTAGCGTACCCAATCATCAGACTCAGATAATTCTGTCTTCGGGGGGCCAGATATCTTTGCCTACGGGCACCCAAACAGGTCTTTCAAATGAACCCTTAGAACTCTATGCAAGACTTTAGAGAACTCTATCCATTTCCCAGTCTGGTATACAATAAGCTCATACACAGTGTAACTTATAACCTTTAAAAGCTTCACTTAAAATAAAAAGAAATGTCAAGGCACTCCAGACAGTTTAAAATAAAGAGAGATTTTACAACGTAAAGTATCAAAACAGAACAATAAATACAGAACAAATATATATCTCAACACATACAGCCTTAAAACAAACGGGTAAAAGTGCAGTTCCTACAATACATACATTCAGACTGGTCTAATCTAATGCTTACTTTCTTTCAGTGCTTTGAGGGCCTCTCTTCTCTCAGTCAGAAATATTGTCTTGTGTGTGTGTCTCTGTCCAGGATCTCTCAGCAATTAAACACAGTTCTGAGCCGGCCTTCTCATGAGGTCACTAACTCCACCTTGGTGTATTAAAATCTATATTTTACAATACAGGATGTCCAAATAGAATATTTAAAAAAACATAACAGGTGACCTCACTGCCTTTCCTCCCTCAGGTTAACCAGACCAAACCAGTTTGTGCTCTGCTACACATACATCTCAAAAGTTTCTTTGATCTAAGTCACTGTATTCAAAGCAAAAGTGTATTTGCCTCTTTAATCCCGTCTGGACCTTGGAATCTAGACCTCAAAAGGTCTCTCTGATGTAATTCAAGGGTTCCCCCGGAACGTATATTGGACCTTCCAAATGCGTCTGGGTCCTCCCTGGCCCAGACATCAACTTCTTTTCAATGTCCATTCTGGCTTCTCTCTGACACCCCTCCCTCTTAAGTTCTTCCTGACAACTATTGTAAGTCCAAGAATTTTCCCTGAGGGAATTATGAATGGCTTATCTTATTTCCTGGGATGAAATCAAATTGACAAGATAACTGCACCCCAGATATCTGCAGTTTAGCTATGTCCTGTCCTTTGAACTTATCCTTGGCGGGTCTTGTTGTGTCAGTTCCAGTAAGACAGTAGTTTCCTTAAACTGACCTTCCCATCACATATTTTACAGGTAATAAAAAATTTGATACAGCACTCAGATCTGGCTATCTATGTCACAAACAGTATATCTAAAAAATGGCTGCAACCTGCTGCACCAATTGTGGTTTAACCTTTTGCATACATACACAAAATGTTGTTTACGTTGGTGTTTCTTTAAACATAATGAAAGGAAGCCCATGTTACAAAATCTTCAAACATGGAGCAAAAAACATCATAAGCAACTACAGAACCATCTCCCTTCCCCCAACAGTGGCCCACATCCTGGAGAGATTGTTGGCAGGCCAAACAAATGCTTCTATTGCCCAAAATAAGCTGCTAAACCCACACCAGTGTGGCTTCCAATGCAGACACAAGTGAAATAGCACATATCACAGGCAGGTAATTTTACCCATAAAGTTCACTTTACCAGTAGACAGCAACCCCATCACTTCAAGGATGCTCTGCCTCTTCATTCCCTGATGAAAAGGCAGAGCGTTCTCAGAAGTGCCTTGGTTGCTGTTTGCTGGTATGTGGCATAATAAACTTTTTGGGTAAAATGACCTGCCTATGATGTGCACTGATTTACTCGTGTCTGCTCTGTGATAATGCCTTGGAGTACAGCAGCACATCACACTATGGCCAGCATTCGTGCAGCACAAAGTTTCTCTGTAATTGCACTCAGTGTGACTTCCAACCCCTGCAAAGTACCGCTATGACCCTTGTGAAAGTCACAGATAATATCTCATCTGCCATGGGAAGGGGATTCCTAACATGGGTGATATTCATTGATCTATACAAAGCATTTGACAAACTGAACCATTTTCTCCTTTTAAGCAAGTTTACTGGGCCGGACCTTAGTACTGTACCTCAACAGTGAAATAGTTTACAGACAACTGTTTAACGAAAATATTTTGCTGTCATTTTATTTTCACACTTGCTTAAAAGTGCAAAAATCAGATGAATGCAAAATATAAGGAAAACAAGAGGACTACTTTCAGTGTTCAGCATGGTGAAAAACACATTTTAAGCTTCAGTGCATTACTGTATTAAGCAACTATCTGGACACATAATCTGATGTGCATATTTCACTCTTTATTACAATACTGTGCAGAAGAAAAATAAAGATTAAAAAAAATCTACATTTCATTAATTTCATTCCCCATCTCAAACACTGACACGGTGACTTTGAAATTACTCTCTGTCTGCCCCTCCTCCATGTCCACACTGACAGGAACCTACAAGTAAGAAATGCCAAGTCAGTGTAACTGTATTGAGGTGTTATGATAAAGAAGGTAAGATTTTAGTAAGAAAACAACAGTACTTTACCTTTTTGGTATTCAGGCAATTCTTGTGTGCATACAGCATCCCAGCCTCCGTGAAACCACAAATACAGTTTACCCTCCAGTCACACAACTCACGGAAGCTCCCCTCCAGGCACCTTTACCCCTGTATCACAAGAACCACTTTCTATCTTTAGGTGTCAGTGTGGCTCAGTTGGTAGCACATCCATCTCTGGACCAGAAGGTTATGGGTTCTCGTCCCACACCAGGATTGGACTCATACCTAAAACGCTGGCATCCGAGCGCAGTATTGGGGGGGTGCTGTACTGATGGGGTGTGCCGTCCTTCGGATGAGACGTTAAACCGAGGTCCCTTCTACCCGTCCAGGTGGGTGTCCAGGTGGAAGTAAAAGAACCCAGGACACTCTTTGCAAAGAGTAGGGAGACATTCCCAGTGTCCTGGACAACATTCCCCTTCCCATAAACCGGATCATGCAATTGTCCAGGCTGTGTGGGTGTTGATGTGCGATATGGCTGCCACTACACATTTAGTCATTTCACTACCAGCCTAGCATTGCTTGCAAAGCACTTTGGGATACACTGTGTATGAAAAGTGCTATATAAATCCGGAGTCTTCTTCTTCTTCTTCTTGCTAGGAGACAATACTGGCATACTGGGTAGTAAACTGCAGCTTAAGTGAGTCTTTTAGCAGTTTGTTAACCGCAATGTCTAGCAGTTGTAGTAGATCAGTACATGATGCTGGCATGTAAACAGACATAATGCTTTTTTTATCAAGATGCTCTGTAACATTGACTGTGGTGTGTCCCCTGAACAAATCCTTAATGAGCAGTACCTTTGCTCATTTGGTGGCCCCAGCCGCTGCTCAGTACAGTTGAAACACGGCATCAGAATGTGATCAATAATTTCAATCATTGTGGTTTTACTGGCCCAGTTGTTGGGGCTATGTGACTGCCCAATCTGCAGGAAATTTAGAGGCAGGGTGGGAAAAAGGCGTCTTTCCTTTGTATGTGATCTGTGGTGGGAGGAAACTGCCAGCTAGAGTGCAAGCCAGCACCAAAGACACCTGCCTTTTTTTACCAGCCCTGCAACTGTGACCTGTTTGGAACCTGTGGCCTCTAGATAGATAGGTAGATATTTTTATTTATAAAGGTGCCCAATTCCTGGGGCCCTGAGTGCCGTACAACAAAACGATACAATAATAAAACCATCCTCAAGACAAATACATAAAACCAATTTGAAATTCATAAGTATAATCCAGTCAATAAAAGCCTGATGGAACAGGTACGTTTTTAATCCTTTTTAAAGGCTTCTACCGAGGGGGGCTCCTTTAAATAACCAGGTAAGGAGTTCCATAGGGTAGGCGTGGCCACTGCAAATGCCCTGTCTCCTGAATGCCGAAACCTAACCCTGGGAACCCCAAGAAGGCCACCCCTGGCAGATCGGAGTGCTTGGGCCGGTCGGTAAGGAGCAATAAGATCTTGCAGATAAACAGGGCCCCTTTCGTGCAGGGTCTTATAGGTAAGGAGCTCCATCTTGAAGACAACCCTCCATCTGACCGGCAGCCAGTGTAGTCCGCAGAGGACTGGGTTATATATACAGGTTACTCACCTGTAACAGGAGTTCTAGGAATGGTATATGTTGTTCATCCACACTCATTGGCAGTATCCTTGCCGCTTTAAATCTTGCCGGAAGGTCTTCAAGCTTGCTCCTCCCACCCACCCGGGTGGTATAACTCACGGCTCCGCTCCATGACGCCAGATCTGGCCCGCTGGAAGCTCAGGTTGTGCGTCGAGCCGGGAGGTCGGGTGGGTCGTGTGGATGAACAACATATACCATTCCTAGAACTCCTGTTACAGGTGAGTAACCTGTATTCTAGGGACATGGATATGTTGTTCATCCACACTCATTGAGACTCTAGCAGTTCTCCGGGAGGAGGAGGCAAGATGCACACCCCGATACTTACTTGGGAAAGAGAGACTGAGAACCGAGGCCCCAAACCAGCATCCCGGCGTGACTCAGGGTCGATGTGGTAGTGGGTAATGAAGGTGTTTGCCGACTTCCAGGTAGCAGCCCTGCAGATTTCCTGGATAGGGACGCCCCTGGAAGCAGCCACGTGCAGCAGTATGGCGGTAGAATGAGCTCTTATCCTCTGGGAGGCTCCATGCCCGCCAACTTATAGCAGAGATCTATGCAGGAGGTTACCCACCTGCTTATCGTCCGCTTGGCTGCAGGTCTGCCAGATCATGCTTCAGCGTGGGTGACAAACAGCTGGCGAACCTCTCCCAATTTCAGCCGTGCGCTCCTTATAATAGCGGCGCCTTCTAGGGTCCAGAGTATGGAGCCTATATTGACCTCGGAGGTGTGATTGGGGTAGAACACCGGCAGAGTCAACACCTGGTTAAGGTGAAACTCCGACACCACCTTCGGAAGGAATTTCGGTGGGGCGCAGGACAACCTTGTCCCTGTGGAAGACCAGGTAAGGAGACTTCGATGGAAAGCGCCTGAGCTCTCCCATCCTTCTGGCTGACGTGATAGCCACCAAGAAGGCGGTCTTCCACGACAGGTGAGAGAGAGCACACCTGTGCATAGGTTGAATGGCTTGCCCATGAGCTTTGCCAGTACCAGCAGTAGATCCCACGGAGGTGGGGTTCCCGCGACTGGAGGAAATGTGATCAAGGCCTTTGAAAAGCGCCAGACTACCTTCTCCTGCGCCATCGACTGCTTCCCCGCCCGCGCCTCGTAAGCAGAGATGGCTGCCAGGTGCACCCTTAGGGTCGCCGACCTAAGCCCTGACTAGAAAGGGACCATAAATAGTCCAAGATGCTTGCCAATGAACAGGAGGAAGGGTCCAAGCCCTTGCCTGACACCAAATGGAAAACCTTTTCCATTTGAAGGCATAGCATTTTCTGGTCGACTCTCACGGACGCCTCAACTACATTGAGGACCTCGTCGGAAAGACCCAAGGCCTGGAACTCTAGCCGCTCAGGAACCAGGCCGTCAGGTGCAGGGATTGAAGGTCCGGATGGAACACCTTCCCTGATTGACTGAGAGCAGGTCCGGCGAGCTGGAAGCTGCGCGGAATCCTGGAGCTGAGACTGAGGAGATCTGGGTACCAGAACTGGCGAGGCCAGTCTGGGGCTATCAGAATCACCTGCGCCTTGTCCCTCCTCGCCTTGAGAAGCACCTTGTGGATCAAGGGAAATGGGGAAAAGGTAAAGAGGCCGGGGTCCATTGCCTCGAGAAGGCATCCCCCTGCAGCGAGCCCTGCTGAGGGGGGCGGGCATGGAACAGACTCAGCTTCGCGTTCTCCATGGAGGCAAACAGGTCCACCTGAGGAGTGCCCCAAAGGGAGAACAGATGCTGTACTACCTCCGGCAGGAGAGACCACTCGTGGGATGCAGCCCCTATCCGGCTCAGGGCATCGGCCAGGGTGTTGGAGGCTCCTGCCACGTGAATGGCTAGGAGATCCGCCTCCAGGCTGCGCACGAGTGACCAAATGCGGAGAGCTTCCTTGCATAGAAGCATGGAGCGCGTCCCGCCCTGGCGGTTCAGATAGTACATGGTCGTGGTATTGTCCGTCTGGACTCGGACCACTTGACCCCGGAGGAACGGAGCAAAGGCGGTGAGAGCTAGGCGGACCGCCTGGAGCTCCAGCAGGTTGATGTGGCATCGGGACTCGCGGGGACCAGAGGCCATGAGCCCGGTGTTCCCCAGATGGGCACCCCAACCCATCAGAGAGGCATCGGTCGATAGAGACCGTCGGCTCGGGCGGACGAACGGATGCCCTCCTGCAAATGATCTGGAACGGTCCACCACTGGAGCGTTCACATCCCCTGTGTCACCGACTAAGCTGGTCCAGGGATCGCAGCGTTGTGACCACTGGCTGGCCAGTCCCCACTGAAGGGGACGCATGTTCCAGCGGGCCCAACGGACCACGCTGGTGCAGGCCGCCATGAGACCCAGGAGGCAGGAGGTCCCGGCAGGCGCGGTTGCCCAACCAGAAATGATCGGGCAAAGGAGGAAGAACCTCGGCCCTGTCCGCGGGGGGCGCTCTGGCTCGAAGAGAGTCGAGCTGCGCCCGATGAATAGAATCACCTGCTTGGCTCGAGTTCCGACTTGGCCTCGTTGATAAGGAGGCCCAGTTGAGAGCAGACCTGGAGGCCAGATCTCTGGACCACTCCGCCTCCTCCTGGAGGAGCTGCTATCAGCCAGTCGTCCAGGTAGGGTACACCGGACCCTCGGCACCGCAGGAATGCTGTCACCACTGCCATGCATTTGGTGAAGACCCTGGGAGCTGGAGACAAGCCGAAGGGCATGGCTTGGAACTGAAGAGGATCCCTCCGCTCGGAGGCGAAGAGGAATCTCTGGTGAGACGGACGGATAGGGACGTGAAAAAAGCGCGTCCTGCAAGTCCAGAGAGCAGGAACCACCGCCGGCGTTCAAGGATGGTATTATCTGAGCCAGGTGACCATCCTGAAGGTTCGAGACCTTAGGAACTTGTTTAGGTCGTGTAGTGAGAATGGGGCCAGCCCCGTCCGCTTCGAACCAGGAAGTACCTGGACACAAACCCTGGGTCTGAAGGAGGGTCCACCTCTCTACCACCTCCTTCTGGAGGGAGGAGGCGATGTCGGCTCGACGAGCCGCCAGTGAGGCTGGGATCCCGAAGCCCCCGAGGCGACGGCTCTGAAGGGTGGTGCCTGCTCGAATTCCAGGGCAGGCCTCTTCCACCACCTCCAAGACCCACCTGTCCCGTGGTAACAGGCGGACCAGGCGGGCGGAAGTGCGGGCCGTCCCCGGGGGACCAGGGAGTAAGGTGGCGGGGATGGGGGCGACCCTCAGCCGTCACTGGGCAGGCTTGGAGGAGGGACGGCCGAGGGACCTCCTGGGCCCTTTCCTCCTGCCTCCTGTTAGAGGAAGCCGCGGCTTGGGTTTGGGATGCCAAGGCCGAGCCTGCTGGCCCTGATGTTGCTGGGCAGGCGCCGAGGGCACAGAAGACGAAAGGGCTTAGGCTGTGGTTTGCGGCCTTTGTCCTTCTGGCCGGAAGAGACCGAGTCCAAGGTGGCATTGGACTTCTCGATCCTCTGCAGGTGACCTTCCACCCCAGGGTCGAAGAGGTCAGTCCCCAAAAGGGAACATCCGCCAACTTGTGCTGGGTATCCGGTAAAGGTGGATATCCTCAGCCAAGCCCGCCGGCCATATAGCCCACCGGCCGCCACCGATCTGGCACATGAGTCCCTATATCCAAAGCAGTCTGGAGCTGCTGTTTGGCCACTGCCCTGCCCTGGTCCCGCACCTGCTTAACCGTAGTCTGCAGATCGGCGGGAAGATGAGGATGACCTCATCCAGGGAGCCCAACAGGGCATGAGAAAAATGTGCCATGAGGACGGCCGAACTGGCCTGGACGAAAGCGAGAGAAGGAGCATAGCGTAGACTTTTAGCCCGACATAGTCCAATTTCTTGGACTCCTTGTCAGGAGGTTTGTCCACATCCTGGCGTTGCGTGGCGAGAAAACGCTGTCGGTAACCAACCCCTCAGCAGAGGGTGTTCAAAACCGGACAAGGAACGGTAGGGACCGCATACTTCCTGGCCATCCTGGCAGGCGCAGGGCAGGAAGCAGGCGCGCAAAGTTCCAGTGCCGACCCACTATGGCCTCGGCCACCGAAAGCCTCGTGAGATCCCTCGGTCCAGAATCTCGTGAGGATACCTAGCCCGTTTGGAAGCGGGTTCGAGCTCCATCCGGTAGACTCGAGATGAGCGAAGCAGTCCTAGGAAGACGACGGGCTATCGTCCATTGACTGACCTCCTGAAGACTCCAAGTCCAGTCGCTTGGAAGAAGGAGGAATCATCTTCGGACTCGGAAGGTCCTCGAAGAAGCTGCCTCTGGCCTGAGCCACCCTTCACCTGCCGAGGTCGGTCGGGAGTGAGGTAACTGACAGCCGATGGGGTAAACCCTTAGCCGACCGAGAATCCTTGGTGGAGCCCCAATGGTGGCTGTGGAGGCGGAGGTTCCACCGAATCGGTGGAGCAGCTGGTTTGGCGAACAACCGGCCTGGGTATGAGCTCCTCGGACAAGTCGGGGTTGTGTCGTACGTTCCGGTGACAGCCATTAATGGCGGGGAAGGCGCGGTCGGCTTATTCCGGCCAGGAGGGCTGTTGCAACATAAGGTCCTCGTACCGTCGGCGTAATTCTGGCGAAGCCTCCCTCATCCGAGGAGGAGGACGAGACAGCGGCAACGCCGCTTACATGGTGCCGGACCGAGACCGCCTATGCCGGTGGGAACGGCTGGACCGCGAAGAGGTCCGAGACCGAGACCGAGAGTCCCGGAATTTCCGGGGTCGGCGGGAGGTGTCGGCCGGAACCGGCACTCCCTTCGGCTCGGAAGGTCCATCCGAGGGCTCCAGAACCGGAGGCACAGGCGAGCCCACGGGATCCTCAACTCCTCCCGGGGGAACCGGGGAGAGGGGAATCTCGGCTGCTAAAGGCGACAGCCCGTCCAATGGGTCGAGAAAATCTCGACTTCATCAGTGGAGTCTCGGTCAACTGACCTGGCAGGACCGTGAGGCCAGTGGCGAAGCCGGCGGCTGACCCAAGCCGGGTCGGCGGCCCGAGAGAGGACCTTTCCCGCTCCCAAGAGCGTCGACGGAGGGACTTACCCTTGTCCCTCTTTTGGACCGAGAATAAGGTCCAGCAGCGCAGAGCCCTTCTCCTTTAGTGGAGGGACAGACAAAGCTCCTTAAAAGAAGCCGTGGGAAGAACCCAGAAGGCGGGATAAATGCAGCGGCGAGGAAGATCTGACCGCGCCTCCTCTTGAGGCGACCATCCGCGCTCGAGCTGATCCGACCGAAAGCCTGGCCAAGGACACCGCCAACCGGGCCTCCTTGGACTTCACCGGAGGGAAACGCTTCTCGGGACGGCCCAGTTGCAATCGGGCAGCACGGTCTTCGAGGACGTAGGCAGAGAAAGATGAGCACAGGTCGCAAGCCTGCGGGTCGTGCTCAAGGCCTAAGCAGTAGACACACGTGGAGTGTGGATCCGTCCGAGACATCTTCTGCCCGCATGGGCATCTCCGAAATCCGGGAGTCGATTTGTCCATCGCAGCCGCGAGGGATAGAAGACTGAAGTCTTTTTCGCAAAATTTTATTTTAAATCCGCAAACGGAGAAATAGGAACCAGTCGCAAACGCAGAGCTGCTAAGGAGGAACCTGAGCTCAAGCGGTAAGGAAGATCTGGCGTCATGGGGCGGAGCCGAGAGTTATACCACCCGGGTGGGTGGGAGGAGCAAGCTTGAAGACCTTCCGGCAAGATTTAAAGCGGCAAGGATACTGCCAATGAGTGTGGATGAACAACATATCCATGTCCCTAGAAATTCAGATTTCACTCCACTCAGAAGTCTTCCTGCTGCATTCTGCACCAACTGCAGCTGACAAAGGTTGCCCCCAGATAACCCAAGGTACAGGGCACTGCAGTAGTCCAACCTTGTAATGACAGAAGCATGCACCAGTGTGGTCAGGTCCTCTGGGGGAATCAGGGCTTGAATTCAGGCAATGTTCCTAAGATGATAGAAACCACTTTTGACCACAGCCAACACCTGAGCATCAAGTGTCAAACCGTCATCCAGGATCATGCCCAAATACTTTACCTGACTAGCGGGGACAAGGGGAACACCCCCCACCTCCCCGGTGACCCAGATCCACAGCCAGTACCTCAGTTTTGTCTGGGTTAAATTTAAGCCAGTTGTGAGTCATACAAGCCTGGATTTCCTTGAGGCAGCTATTAAATACGGAATCAGACAACTGATTTTCAGGTGCACAGGACAGATACAGCTGGATATCATCTCCATAACAGTGAAAACCAGCCTGTACCACCTGATAATGTCCCCCAATGGGAGCATGTACACCATGAACAGTAAGGGCGACAAGGCCAAATCCTGAGGAACTCCGCAGCATAGAGGCTTTGGGTTCGATGAGACAAGTCCCATTTTCACCCTCTACATGCTGTCTGTCAAGTAAGACCTGAACCAGCGGATGACAATACTGGACAGGCCACACCAGAACCGCAGGTGGTCAAGCAGCACCTCACAGCCCACGATGTCAAATGCCACCGAGAGGGCCGGGAGAACCAAGATGATACGGGCTCTCCTGTCCCTCGCCATCAGGAGATCATAAAGCACCCTTACCAGTGCCATCTCTGTACTATGCTCCGCCCAGAACCCAGACTGGAAAGGCAGAGGAAGAGGCAAGGTGTCGCTCAAGCTGCATGGCCACCACCTTTTCAATAACCTTCCTTAAAAATGGGACGTTTGACACCGGCCTGTAATTGCTGAGGCAGTCCAGGTCCAATGAGGGCTTGTTCAAAAGGGGCTTAACCACCACCTCTTTCAAGGACAGCGGAAAGACCCCCACTCCTCAAGGAGCTCCAGACAATCTCAGCAACCACAGGACCAATCAAGTCCAGACATCCAACCAAAAGGCAGGTCAGGCCTGGGTCTAGATCACACGGTGTAGGCCGCAGCTTTGAGACTATCTCCACCACCTTCTCTACCCCCAACTAACTCAAACTCATCCCAGACAGGAGAAGTGTTCCGGCACAACTCTGGTTGGACACTGCATCCCTTTTGAGAGATACTAGAGGAGACCTCAGCCCTAATAGCAGACACCTTGTTGGTGAAGAACAGAGCCAGGTCCTTACATCTAATGCTAGACACTACTCTCCCAACACGGAGACAGACAGGATGTAAAAGCCCATCTAACCAGATGATCAGATGGATAGGCAATTGGCTCCAGGACCGGACCCAGAGGGTCGTAGTTGGTAGGATAGTCTCATCCCCAAGGAGGGTCATTAGTGGGGTCCCACAGGGATCAGTCCTTGGGCCCCTTCTGTTCAACGCCTCACGTATCTGACATAAGGACAGGAATCAGGAGTGAGATGAGTCTCTTTGTAGATGACTTGAAACTGGGGGTGGATGGGGAGGAGGGGAGGGTGGCCTACAGGGGACCTGGAGGCTCTGGAAGATGGTCTAGAAAGTGGAAGCTGAGGTTCAATGCAGGAAATGCAAGGTACTCCACCTGGGGCGAGACCCAGGCCAAGTGTACACCCTGGGGAATGCTACAAGTCTTGATGGCTGAGAGGGACCTGGGGTGGTGGTGGATGTCAAGATGAACAACTCTGAGACTTGCAGGAGGCAGCAGCCAAGGCCAACAGGATGCTGGGATGCATCAGCTGGGGATCACCTCAGAAGGAGGAAGTGATACTCCCTCTATAACTGCTTGGTGAGGCCGCTGCTTGGTACTGCGTGCAGTTTTGGAGCCACACTAAGAGGGACATTAACCTCTGGAGAGGGTCAGAGGAGGCACCCAAAATGATTTGGGGCTTGGGGACAGGACCTATGAGGAGGCTCAAGAGCTAAATATGTACACATTGGAAGAGAGAAGGGACCGGAGGGACATGATAGAGGTCTTTAGGTACATGAAGAGGTAAATAGGGGAGGAACAGTCAGGGTGCTTCGAAGGAAGGAGGAAGGGGCCACTAGAGGGCATGGGTGGAAGCTGGAGGGGGGAAGATTCAGGGGAGAAAAGAGGAGGTGCTACTTCATTGAGAGGGTGGTGGAGCCATGGAATGCACTGCCTAGGGGGCTGGTGGAGGCAGAGACAGTGGAGGGGTTCAAGAGGGGGTGGGACAGGTACAGGGGAAGGGTTCTGGAAGCAAAATCCAATGCAGCAAGAATATCCAGAACTGGGAAGGGAGAAGCCAGAGAAGGCGAGGGGGACAGCAAGGTCAGCACCCAGGGTGGGGGCTGACCAAACGAGCAGACACGAAAGACCGTTAGGCCTATTCTGCTGGCATTTTAGTATGTTAGTATCTACCGTGCGGAAGAGTTCAGCTGGTCTGCTCCTCACCGCAGCAATCTTCCGGAACAGAAATTATGCCTTTTTTCAGGAGATCACCCCCGACAGTCAACATAGTGTGACCTCAAGGCCAATTTGTCCTCCACTGAGCCAGATCTCCTTCAGCATCTTTCTAACCTCCACCCCTTAGTCTTTAAACTCCAGAGAGCCTCATGAAACCAAAGAGGTCTCCGGCAAGTAGACAAGGAGCGGACACAAATGGGTGCGATTGACTCAAAGGCCACAGAAATCGCCCCATTATAGGCTGCCACTACTTCCTCTGGCCCAACCGCACTAGCCGCCGCAACACCCAATAGGTCCAGCACCGCCGATAGTCCCACAGAGGAAACTCCTCTTAACGGGCGGTACCAGACCAAATCCACAGGGCAGGACCATCTGGGGAGGCCCTAGACGTGAACTCCACGGTTTTATGATCCGACCAAACCACCAGATCAACACTGAAGTCTAAAATACCTAAACCTACTGAAAAAAAAAAAAAAAGTCCAGTGTGTCACCGCCCGAGTGCGTCGCTGATGTTACATTTTGTACCTGGCCCAAGGCCTTCATGCTACTGAGAAGGTTATCTCCAAATGTTGAGAGTCCACCATCAACCCAAGCATTGAAGTCCCCCAGGATCAACAACTTGGAGAACTCCACCATCAGGCCAGCGACCAGCTCCTCGACCTCCCCCAAAAAGTCCCTATTTATTCCCGGGGGACAACAGAGCAGGAGAATTCTGAAGCCTATACCGACGCCACTTCGGGCTGCCACACACTCAAAGACCGTGTAGGACCTACATGTAGCACTGTGAAGTTCAAGCTAGATTTAAAACAAATAGTGCCCCCCCATTATCCTCTCTCGGGCTGTGTATCATGGAGTGCCTGGCCAGCACTGCCACCGCCAAAATGGGGGCGGTATTTTCATCCAGCCAGGTCGATCGAGGATATCAAGTCCGCTATAATAGCGGTCTTGTTCCTTACCGATCTGGCACTGCATAACACAACCTGAGTAGGAGGAGGTGAGGCAGCCAGTCCAGTTTTCTTCCCACTAGAGGTGGAGCACTTGGGTATGGGAACTAAGCATGACAAATCCCTTTCAAGTTCCCATTTCACCCCAGGGCATCTCCTTGACCTCACCATCTGAATCCATGACACTCCGGCAGCCACTCAGGAGCCCCCCCAGACCCTCCTCTCCAAGCTATCCCCAAAGCTCTACACCTCCTACAGGTCTCAGCCGGAAGTGACAGAAGCTTGAAGGAACAGAGGTCCCATAGGTAGCCCCACCGAATTGCTACGCCTAAGCAGTTTCTGTCCTAAACACATTCCCACTAGACACTTACTAATAACCAGTCCTCAACTTCCCCACCTCAAAACCCAAACACACCCCAGATCAACCCAGAACTTTAAAACAACCCTTCCAATAGCAACCCTCCCCTCACAACACAAATTATTATTCAATCACACAGCACTCACCCACACATCCACACTCCTAAACGCTCCCCAAAAACACAAATAATTTTATAATTTAACAAAACTAAAACAGAAATAGCAGCAGTTAAAGTCCTCTATACATGATGTATAGTATTGAATGTAAGCAAGCCACTGTCCGGTAGTCCCAGTGACAATTGCAGTTTTTACTTATAGGAGCACGCCAACAAAACTCCACCAGTGTTCAAAATGTTAGAGGGTAAGCTCTCACTACTACTTGCACAGTTGTCCATTCTAGTAGCACTCTCACTGCCACACACTGTTATAAATGTACATCAAAATACTACTGAAGACACTCTTACTGCCACACCAGTTAAGCTCATCAATCCAGTACCAGCTGTAAAAGTCGTATGTTCTTTCAAGAAAGGTTCCCAGCAGTAGCAGCAGATGTCATCCAAGGTTCCCGAACCAGTCAAACACCTCAAAGGGACCCCATATCCACTGACCCAGAGAAAATGAATGGACCCAATGCCCAGAGTCCAACAAGTCTGTTCGCCCAACCCCACAGCGAGTACCAGACCCGAATATACCTCCCCTAACTTAAACTCACCAGTGCACATCCAATATCACTCAGACAGCCTTCCGCAACTTCCAGGGCACCCAACAGACACCCACCCTCTGGTTAGCATCCGCAGACCCCCAGGGGAGATAGACTCAGACAGGCACCCACCTTAGAGGAGAGCTTGCCAAACTCGTACACTCTAGCGTCCACTCAACCACAGGAACCATGTTGAACCCATCTCATCCAAATTAATGACAAGTTCTGATGGAATGAGTTCTTGGGCCCTTGCTCTCCATATGCTAGAGGAATGCAGCTTTGAGTGCTGGGAAATCAGACTGGGATTTTCTGGCCACTTTTGTTCTTTTCCATCAGCTAAAACCCACTCTGCTTAGAAAAGTCCAGGTCCATTTCGTGTTAAGCTGTAAGCTACTGCTGTTTTCAAATAATAGTTGTGTCGAGTTCACTTTCACTAATCCCAAGGCAATAGCGTGGATCACTCCAGCATTCACAATGGCACCCTCTGAATACAAAAGTCTTATTTTTTCAAAGCTTTGTTTCTAGCTCTTGTACCAAAAGAGGTGGTAGCCAGAGTGTTTTTTTTTTTGTGTAAGCCAGGGTGACAAGTTTGTGGGGTTGGGGTTAGTGCACAGTTGGGCCAAGTAAACAGTTTGGTTGTGCATGCAGCTTTCATTTATTACGCCCTCCTTGTACATGGTTGAGTAAAAACGAACTGCAGCCATCAGTTCAGGATCACACAGACATACTTCAGTTCGAATCGCAGCTCTGGAGTGTAGGACACATACGTTGAAGAGCATTCTTTTTTGTTTTTGGGGGCGGAGGGATGTTGAAAGCCACTGTACCACGGCGCCTGCAACTGATGGCTCGACTCTAGAGCACTCAGCGAGTTTACCCACATTCAGATCAGTAACATTGAGTGGGTACTCCTATTTCACAGACTTCCACTGGATCCAGCCGAGGAGTAATATGACAGTAGGCAATTACAACTGAGGCGGCAGGCAGGCACAGCGAGTGACAAGCCAATTTAAAGGGAAGGTCCACTAATGCTTTTATTTTGTTTACCCATGTCGTTTAGGCAGGAACAATGATTGCCTCTACTACACCCTCCTAATATCATCAGGATTTAAATGTAAATAAAGGTACTGTAAATCTGGTGTGAAAACCTGCTTGACTCCATTGCACAGGTCATGACTAGACTCATGTAAGGCATCCTGGAATTTTATGATATTTTAGTGCTAAAGCGTGCAGTAGTTATACTGTATCAGTATGCGCTGCTGCTGTCCCTATGTTCTTATTTTATGCTGGCCATGAAACTTTTTATGGCATAGTAAGTGCCCTGCCGTTTTCTGTAGTTTAAAGTATATCCAAGTTAGGAAAAAATGCTTTTAAAGAATACAGGGACTTCACAATACATGTAACAGAACTGAATGAGTGTATCATTTCTGCTGGACTGTGCATGTACGCATCATTCTACTTCCATTATGCCTTGCATGAGTGGGGTCATGATCTTTGGAATGGAGACAAATAGGTTTTCACATCAGGGCAAAACAGAGTGAAGCAACCTTATCTATATTTATATTAGGATGAAACTGACGGAATGCAAGAGATGGAATCATTGTTCATGCCTACAAACTACACAGGTATACAGAAAATAGGTTAAGTGGACTCTCCCTTTAAATGTTATGCCAGCCGACAATCAGTTGTTTGCCAAGTGAAAAGGGTATGAAAATACTGTGGCATGATTAAGGGATTGTCGGTAAGTTGTATAAAATATAGGCAGTGCAATTTTAAACAGCTACACAGCACTTATCAGATAGGTACAGTATTAACAAGTAACCTTCAAAGGGGGAAAACCTAAGTCACAAATAATCATATCAGGAGTTCTCCGGGACTCTGTCTGGGGGCACTAGTTTATTTTAACTCTATTTAAATTGTTTAAACTGTAAACCAGTGAATGTTTCCCATAATCTCTAAGCATACAACACCATCTTATACACTCATGGGAATAATCAAGCCACAGTTCAGAACTCCCTTCCACGAGGTTTGAACATTGCTCATTCCATCTTGGCACAAAATAGACTCATACTCCATGCAATAAAGACCCAAGTGATATTGTTAACCTCTGTGACAAAAATCAAGACTGCTCATTAACCACTGAAAATTACCACCTTAGAACACCAAGAGCGCCAACGCACCAACTCCTGCAAATATTTAGGTATGTGGCTAGACATTCGTCTTAGACGGGAATTACAAGTTGAAAGCATGAATAAGAAACTGGGACCAAAGATTGACTTGTTATTCAAAAACATGGACTGTGTACCATCTATTACTCAGCTGCATATTGTAAATACTTTGCTACTTCCTCTTCTGGGCTAAGCTGACTTTATGGATAGGCCAACAGAACACTGTTAAACAAGATCAATGTACTGTACAACATGTTTGCTCAGACTGTACTCTGTGCACCATGAGTCAGCCAGTACTTTGGTATCCAGAACGAACCACGTTGCATTCCTTATGCTGCTTATGCTTACTTATTTACTACCCTGTTCCATACGGATCATACCTCCATTCTGTACTACTCCTGTCTCAGGCCCTACGCTTCTTGTAATCTGTTATCATATGACCGGTGTGACTGCTTTATCGATTTACCTGTACTGTTCCTGTCTTATGCCTTATGTTCCTTGTAATCTGACACAGTAGACCTGTTTGGCTGTTACCACACTTCCATGACATACCGTTATGCTGCTAAACCCTGTTATTATCCTGTTGTCAATAATACCATATTTTGCTCTGTATTACTCTACCAATGTTTGCTGTAACCATGTGCCATTTACCCATGTCTGTTTATCTTATGCTCTTAGTATGTACCATGCTTTCTGTATTATCTGTATTATCTACCATTGTTGTCGAGGTACCTTTGGAAATGAGCCCCTGGCTCAAAGGTTGTAAACTGATTGCATTATAAATAAATAAATAAATATAGAAAATTAAACACGCTGCATCTTGAAGATCCCAGGAGACTGCAACTGCTCTATTGTGTAAATAAGTGTACTACCAGGTAGGCTCCAGTATATAACCCTAGTCTTCAGGGTCACAGGCCTGTTCCTATAGGGCTCAGATCAGCAGGAGGCCTGGAATAGCATGTTCCCTCACAGCAACTACAACTAGAGTAAGCTATTTTTCTCATGCTAGCCCGCTGGAATGAACAACTTCCTTACTGGCCAGCGCCTGACCTCTGGCCCCCTCCATGCCTTTTGCTCCATCCAGAGTGGACTACATTCTCAATCCCCACAGCCTCGGCCTTTCTGCGGCTAAAATGGAGCTAAGAGAACTTGGATACATAGATACATAGACAGTGTCGGCAGATAAGGGCCTATGGCCCACCTAGTCTGCCCATTTGAGCTTGTAAGTTCAGTTTGTTTTCCTAGAAGTCTATTTCCCCTTACCCCTGACCTCTAGAATTCCTTTATGTCTATCCCATGCATTCTTAAATCCCGTGATTGTTTCAGCTCCCACCACTTCCTCTGGCAGGGTGTTCACTTGTCCACCACCCGTTCTGTGAAGAATTCTTTCTCATGTTTCCTCTGAATCGTCCTCCTCCAACTTCATCCCATGCCCTCTAGTCCTGAAACATCTTTTTAGCTTAAAATAGTGTTTTCCTGCACCCTGTTCCTCCCTGTAAGATACTTGTATGTCTCTATCATATCCCTCTCTCCCTCCTCTCCTCCAGGAGTACATATTCAGTTCCTTCAACCTGTCTTCATAGGACTTGTGATGCAACCCATGCACAATCTTTGTTGCCCTCCTCTGAACCTTCTCTACCCTGTCTATGTCCTTACGTAGGTATGGTCTCCAGAACTGCACAGTGTACTCCAGGTGGGGCCTCACTAGTGTCTTGTATAAGCGAATTATGACCTCCCTTTTCCTGCTGGTGATGCCCCTGCCTATACATCCCAGCATCCTATTTGCTTTACCTGATGCCTTGTCACACTGTTTCCCTACCTTGAGGTCATCAGAGATGACAACCCCAAGATCCCTTTCCTGCTTGGTGCATGCTATATCCTCACCCCCAACTGATATATTGTGCCAGGGTTTTGTGCCCCATATGCATTATCTTGCACTTCTTTGCATTGAATTTCAACTGCCAAACCCTTGACCATTCTTCAAGTTTCTGCAGGTCCCTTCTCATTCTGTCTACACAGGGGTTCTCAAATGGTGAGGCCAGCCTCCTTGGGGAGGCCCCAACCTGTTCCAGGGGAGGCTCAAGCAAGTCTGAAAAAGTACTGTATCTAAATTTTGAGTTTTATATATTTTGTGTGAATAGATTAAGCAAACTGAAAGAGGATAATAGTAGATGAATTGTATGTATTTATTTACTAATAGGTGACAAGAGAAGGTGAATGAGCCAAGGCTCATTTCAGGTGTACCCAGGCAAGGGCAGGGAGTGAATATATTTCAAAAGCTAACTGCAAAACAATGAAGAAATACAGAGTGAACAATAATGTAAATAAATATGAACAATAAAACTAATAATGAGTGGTTAATCAGTTTGTAGACTGATGGCAGAACAACCCAAATACAAGGGCTGAGCATAGAAGTGCTAAGAGCAATAGCAGGAAGGAGCAAAGCAATCTGCAAGAAGTTGCTTAGGAGCAGGGATGGAGGGGGAGAGGCAAGTATGTAGGAAGGTTATTTCATATATAGAGAGGAAACAGAGAAAGTAGTCTGACCCATGAAGGTACTGCAACAAGGAGTGACAATGGTTCAAGAATGAAAATAGCGGAGCAAGTAGGCTGGCCTTGGGGGGGTTACAATAAACTGAATAATTGTTTATTTTCTTTATTTGTTATTCAGATAACACCTTTGAGCACAGGAGTTCTTTTTCAAAGGTTCCACGCCAGTATAAGACAAAGAACTGAATGTGAGTCAAGTACTCAAAGGGGGCTGCAATTTACTCATAGTGTACTGTGCAAAGTACAGTATGTTATTTTTCTTTGGGGAGGCCCAAGATTATTTCAGATTTTGGGGGAGGCTCAAAATCTTTTCCAGGGATTTGGGGAGGCTCACTGTGACAAAGTTTGAGAACTACTGGTCTACACCCTCTGGTGTGTCTACTCTGTTACAGAGCTTTGTGTCATCAGCGAACAGTGAAATTCTGCCTTCTAGATCCTGCGCAATGTCACTGATGAAGATGTTGAATAGGACCGGTCCCAGCACTGATCCCTGTGGTACCCACTGGTCACTCTTCCCTCTGTGGAGTGACAGCCATTTACCACCACCCTCTGTGTCCTGCCACCCAGCCAGTTACCTACCCACCACACTACTGTCCTGCCCACACCCATATTCCCAGTTTGTGTAATAGTCTTCTATGTGGCACAGTGTCAAAGGCCTTGCTGAAGTCCAGATAGGCCATGTCCACTGCCCTCCCTGATCCACCTCCCTAGTCACCCAGTCAAAAATTCAATGAGGTTGGTCTGACAGACCTCCCCTGGTGAAACCATGCTGCCTTGGGTCCTGTAGTCCATTGACAACCAGATGTTCCACCAATCTCTCCTTCAGTAGTGCTTCCATGATCTTTCCCACTACCGAGGTGAGGCTGACTGGTCTGTAGTTCCCTGCTTCCTCTTTGTTCCCACTTTTGTATAAGGGGACTACATCTGCTGTCCTCCAGTCTTTGGGTACCTCTGTTTCCAGTGATTGGCTGAACAGGATAGCCAGAGGTTCAGCCACCACCTCTCTTAGTTCTTTAAGGACCCTGGGGTGCACCCATCTGGCCCCATTGCTTTATCAGCTCTTGTACTTCCAGTTCCTTCAGGACCCTTTCTCGTGTAAAGGGACTTGTGTCCATTCTGCACCATTCTCACCCTTGTACTCCTTCAGACCCATTAACCCTCTTCCTTAGTAAGACTGAGCAGAAATACCTGTTCAATATGTCAGCTTTACTGTTGTCATCCTCCACGCTCCCATCCTCCCCTTCAGTCTCACTATCCCTCCTTTGTCCTTCTTTTTTCACTTATGTACCTGTAAAAGGTTTGTCCCCTTTAACCACTGATTTTGCAATGTGTTCTTCTGTCTGAGCTTTGGCTTCCCTTACTGACTTCCCTGCCTCCTTTGTTTCTCCTGGTACTTCTCCCTATCCCTTCTGCCTGTGTCTTTTGTATTGCCTGAATGCAATCTTTTTGGCTTTCACTTTCTTTGCTACCTCTTTGGAAAACCATAATGGTCTCCTCTTTCTTTTCCTCTTGCTAACCTGTTAATGCATAATTCTGTTGTTCTTATAATCCCCATCTTAAATACCCCACTGTTCCTCAATCCCTGATTCCTGTCCCATTCCCTTAATGCCTCTTTCAAGCATCTCCCCATTTTCCCAAAGTCTGCCCCCCTAAAATCCAGGATACGTGTTTTTGTGTGGTTTGGTTCTGCTCTTTCTGTGATTTCAAACCACAATGACTGGTGGTCACTGTTACCCAGGTGCTCCCCCACTGTTACCCCATCACACTGTCCCTGTTTGTGAGCACAAGGTCCAGTATTGCCTTCTGCCGAGTTGGTTCCATGACCAGTTGCTTGAGGAAGGCACCCTGAAGGGAGTCCAGGATAAATCTGCTCCTAGTTGATGCTGCTGCTGGGATGCTCCAGTCCACATCTGGTATATTTAAGTCTCCAACCAGTACTACCTCACCCTTGTCTGCCATCCTTTGGATGGCTAGCATCAGCTCCCTATCTGTTTCTTCCTCCTGGGCTGGTGGTCTATAGACCACACCAGTGCGGATGGCTGCCCCATTTTCCTTTCCAGCTTAACCCACAGTATCTCTCCCCATTTTGTTCCTCCTGGATCTGTGTGGCCCTTATGTCATTTTCACATACAGTGCCACTCCTCCTCCTTCCTGCCTGCTCTGTCTCTTCTGAATATGTTGTAGCCAGGTATGGCCATCTCCCAGTCATGGTTATCATTACACCAGGTTTCAGTGATGGCCACAATGTCCAGGTCTGACTGTACCATGACAGCCTCCAGATCTTCCATCTTGTTGCTAAGGCTCCTGGCATTTGCACACATGGCTTTCCATGATTTGACCTCCCTAATCTTATACAATTAAAAATGTCACCTGATACTGGATATCACTGATTATATGACAGGTATCTATTGTTCACCAATCAAAACAGTGGGTAACTGTCATTTACTACCCCACAAACTCCAACCCTCAGTAGGTTATCCACATTTTAGACACATCCACAGTAGGCTATCCACATTTCAGATCTGCACCAGCCCATTTCAAGTTAGCAATTTAGTTGACAGACAAAAACAGGGAAAAAAGGAACATTCCACTTTGACTACCACGGAACTTTTAAAATCCTGCATTCAAGATTCCTAGTCGAATAACAGGAATTTTGAACCCAGGATTTTAAAAGTTCTGTGGCAGTCAGAGTATACTCAAAATAGCTTCTCCGGTTGATTATGCGCCAGAGTCTTTGGCCTCGGCATTCAATTACCCACATCAGTCTGTTATTCCTTATATCTTGGGCTATGCAAATTTGTAAAGTTATTTATCAAAAGCAGCCAGAATGCCTGGGTGATAGATTAGAAAGGAAAACATATGTTTATAATTTGCGTAAAAAAAATCAGGGGCATTACTTCCTAAACTAAAGAATAAATATAGTTACATCGTTTTCCCGTAATAGTGTACAGAACATGGAATAATTTAAAAATAGCTGCAAGTAATAAATTTAAAGATGTGAAAGCATTTTTATTAAGTTTGAAGTTGGAATTAAGTCCGAGGTGCGAATGCTATGGTTAATTTAATATGCTTTTTTCGAGTAATTTGCATAGAATGAAATGTTATATGTAGAAGTGTTTACTATTTATTGTTATTAACATGTATGTGTCTGTATTGTTATACTAGTTTGTTCTTAACTAATGTTTACAGGAATGTAAGACATATGAGCATCTTGTAAATAGGACTTTGTCCTAATGATGTAAATAATACCAACAATTCTTGTATAAAAATAAAGGTTTTTACTACTTTACTACTATTCCTTCATATACTCTAGCTAACTCCATGTCATCAATAATGCACAAACGTCTTCAGTGTTCCGTTCATGTACTACATTATGGAATGTTAATGAATTAAACCAACTGTCCTGTAATATCCTGTTCATATCTATTTATTCCCACTGACCTAGTGTTTCAATTGTAACCAAGCTATGCTTTGTTGTGCTTCTGGAAACCACTGTGAGTGAGTCTGTGTCTCACTGGTATATCCAATTTGTATGAATACAATTCTCATTATTTGATGCAGCTGGTGGCTTGCCCCAACTCAAGGCAGCCAAGCTACCCCCAATGCTCCACAGCTCCTGTAAGTGGACGTGCAGGCAACTGTTACAGCACTGCGCTCCACACACAGGAGCTGCTGTACTGAAAGAACCCACCACGTGTGTAAATGCACCTCGTCTGACAGATACAGTAATAAGACTTCAGGCAGGCTCCAGCTGTGGGTAACACCTCTTATGCATACACCTAACCTACTAAGCTAATGGGACTGGCTGAGGGGAAAATTTTCCAGTCCCTTTAGACATCTGCTTGGTTTTAGGAAGCAATCTGTCCTAACATATGTTCCACCTCCTCCTAGACAAGCTGCCCTTGAAGTTTTCTTTTCCCAAAAACACATCTGTTTTGGATGAATATTTCTGACCGTTTACATGATAGAGTCCACTAAAAATTTTTGCTGAAGGTCCCCAACTGGTTCAAGGTCTGCTATTTGTGCACTAGTGAGTTATACCCAATATATGTCTTTAGAACACCTAAGATATTTCTAGGTACATGCCCACTGATCATATTATGTACCCAGTTTTGCTTATCATACATTGAAGTTATTTTGTTATGCGCTAGCCACAATGACCGTTACTGGGTTTTGCATCAGTGTCAGTAGTTCAGTAGGCAGCATACTCGCCTCTGAGGCTGGGAGATCAGATGGCTGTGGGTTCAGTTCTCACATCTAGCACTTGGTTAATATCTCAGTACTGACACTGTAGTGCAGCATGAGGGGGGTACTGCACTTCTGAGGTGCCGTCTTTCGGATGAGACGTTAAACCGAGGTCCCATCTGCCTGGATTGGTGGTTGTTCAGGTGGATGTTAAAGATCCCATGGCACTTATCGAAAAAGAGTAGGGAAATTTCCCCCGTGTCCTGGCCAAATTTCTCCCATTCACTAAAAATACCACCAACGCTTAATCTGGTTCAATTTCAGTTGCTTACCATCTGTATCCCCCCTGCCCCGGTTGCCCCTGAAAAAGGGACTTCTAGGCCCAGTGGGCTTACCAGTTCAACAAAATTCAATAAATAAATAGAATAGAATATGAACTGGTTAGTGAACAAATAATACATCAAAGCAGGAGCTGTTCTGGCACAGTGGCAACCGTTACTACTGCTGCAAACACATTTTCCTTCAAAGCTGTAATATTCCACTCACATAACAAAGATAGGGCACTTTATGAAATTTCAACAGTGAGATCGTTCTGGAGCAAGATTCTTGAGAGACTATCAACACAAATTATTACATAACTGATTGAAATGAAATGCTCAGTGCTGAGGAGAAAGGCAGAAATCTGGCACAAATGAGCTATTGGGACCACACAGAGCAATGAAAAAAGCTAAAACATGACGGACATGTATGAAACTAGGAGCAGAAGCGAGATAACCGTGGGGACTGCACGGTCAGCATTATCAGAATGAGAATTCAAGAACAAACAAAAACTGAAAATGCTATAAAAAGTACAGAACTGAACTCACTTCTCACTAAAGAGAGGAAACGAACAGCATAAATAACCCTCAGATTCAGTCGTAGACAGAACAGTAACAGAAGCCATACTGAGAAGGGAAACTACAGTTAGGCGATTAAATGTCCCTAAAGAAGTAGGATATTAACTCACAAAATGTTGCACATCTGTAGAGACTGCCTGAATTTACAAAACATAAAAATACTTAGTGAACTGCCAGTCAGTGGGTCGTTTCTCCATATCTTGGTCCAGTTTTTGAGTGATTGTATGACACAGACTCCTTCCAGTTTCTTTCAATATTTTCTAGGGATTTCGAGGTCACACAGGTCTTACAGATTTTAAATAAAGCTGCAGTCTGGATTTACACCTGTGCACGGCACTAAGACTGCTCCAATCAAACTTTAGAATGACTTACAAGTGGTAACAGATTAAAAAAACTTGTATGCAGTCACAATATGCATCAATCTCTTGAAGGCCTTTGACCATGTGAACCACTAACTACAGATACATAAACTTGACAGATGCATTTTTGGTTACTTTGGCTTTAGCCTCACCTCCCAAATATGGGTGGACCATTACCTGACAGGTGACAATTGGTAGCAGTGAGGTATGTACACTGCAGCCTGTTGAAGGTGGGGAGGGGCGTTCCCTGTGGTTTGGTGCTGGGACCACTCTGCTTCTCCTTATTTGTGAATGACATAGACAAAGGCATTTATGGCTCTTTCATGCATGTGTATGTGGATGACACTGTCCTCTATGTATAGGAAGAGAATATGGTGTCCTTGCAATCAACTCCACAGTGGGGATTTGATCAAAAACCAACTATATTTGAAAACTACCAAATTGGTTGTAAAACTTGGCTGAAAAACTAAAACCATCATGTTTGGTACCCACATCTATGTTTAAATCAATTTAGTCAGTATTAGACATAACTACATGTGACAACACAGCTCTAAAATGTGACTCAGTATAAATATCTGGGAGTCTATGGACTCCCAGTTGAAATGGGAGTTTCATAAAAACAGATACTGAAAAAGATGGGACAAAAATAGGATTTCTATACCAACAAATGTTTAGAATGCCTTCTGAGGTGTGAGCAACACTGGTCGAGGTTAAGGTACTGCTCATACTAGACTATGGGTATATTGTATATGGTAGAGCAAACAGAACCATCCCGAGAAAGCTAGATCCTATACCAGTGCCAGGAAGACTTTATTACAAATGTACAAAGGGAAACCCACCACTGTTATCTCCTCAACAGGCTGGGATGGATCTCTTTTGAGAACAGGTTTATAGCCTATATTTTATTTCATGTTCAAATGCACCACCAACAAAGTTCTAGCATATACTACTAAGCTTCTGCATAGCCATACTATAAGGTCTAGCCTTAGGGCTACAAGCTGCCTTGAGTCTGAGCTTCAGAGCATGAAAAGCAGACAGGGCTGCAATGCTTTTTTATTACGTTAGTCTACATGTATGGAACTCCCTACCAACCCAGTAAAGACTCTGCCCTGTTCCTATGCTGACCGTAACTTCTACAAAAAGATGTACTTAAGTCAATTTAAGGTAGAAGGTAATTTTTCCTCAGATCACATCACCTAATAAATACCAACACATTACCGCCTAACATGAATGGTGAATACATTTACTGCCACTGTTGATGTGATGTAATAATGAAACTGGAACTGTACTGAAATAATGTTCTTGCACTATGTAATACTTTCTAGATATTATATAACCTTTATAAGTCTGTTATAAAAATTGTGTAAACCTTTGCACCTCAGTAAATGAGTTCTCATGATGGACACCATTAAAAACGGGCCTCAACTCAGTGGTCCGTAACACAATATCTTGACCTTCCAATTAATCTGACTGATGATGATGATGAGCTGCAGTACAGACATAGTAGATGGATCATTCATGCCTGTCACTGTTTAGAAAACAGAATCCAATATGTCAAAGGAAAACAGCCTTGACCTTGCAAGTCATTTATTCCTGTAAAAAAGTTCCTTCCAATTCTGTTATTATTCCATCTTTACTGGGCCTTAAAGTAAACTCAGTGAGTGTTTCCGAATTACACACTGAGGGAGAGTACCATTTTAGTACTGTACAATGTAGTTTCTGTCCTTGTCAAGCCCTCACATTGTTGTCACAATGCATGCATGTTTCACTATAGAAGTCTGCAGCTGAGAAGGACATACCAACTATATCATACACTTCTGAAAAGTTACTTACCAGCAGTGTGTATACAACCAGAACCAGGGTGTAAACCAGAAACACCCACTGTATATTTTAAAGGCCATATGGACATACGAAGAAGCCAGCAGAAGACCATTTGGTCCATTTAGTCTGCTCGTACTGCAGGGTCCACAGCTTGAGCTACTGTCCCTGCCCCCCCCCCAACTCCTCTCATCCTCCCTACCCACGATCCTTATCTTCACCCTGTGCCTATCCCAGCCTCTCTTAAAGCTGCCCACTGACTTCAATGAGATCACCTCTTCCAGCAGCGCAATCCAAGTGTCCACCACCCTCTCCATGAAGAAGTGCTTCCTGACCTCCCTCCTAAACCTCCCACCCTCCAGCTTAAGATTGTGCCCCCTTCGTGTTAAGGCTGCCACTCAGCTTAAAAGAGACCCTCCTTATCCACCGTATTTATCCCTTTCAAGTGCTTGAAGGTCCCAGTCATGTCCTATCTCTCCTGTTCTCCAGGGGAGCACATGTTCAGTGCCCTCAACCTCTCCTCATATGCCTTACCTTGCCCTATTAGTTGACTGGTGGCTTTCATTTGTGTGAAAGGTAGCTTAACTAGGCATAGTAAAGGTTTCAAAATAGTCTCCAGAGGATTAATGGGGCGCGCCCCCGTGCTCTCCCTGGCAGGATGTCACAAAACGTCTGAGCGCGGGGGGGTGGTAGGTGGACTGGGAATTTGGAAAGGATCGGCTGCCAGGCAGTGCAGCCAGGGTTAGGATCCTTTTCCTCGCTAAAAGGACTGCATTAAATTTTAATATTTTACCACCCACGGACTATCGCTGCGGCAGGGTAATGGGCTATGAAGCCCATAACTGTAAGTGCCAGATCTTACACCTTTACTTTAAACTGACTGAACTTGGGAAGATTCAGCAGGGTATCAGGCAGTTCATATAAACAGTTAGCGGCCTTGATAAAGTACAAGCCCACACAGATACTAAACAAAAATAAAAAATTCTATTAGCCCAATACAAAATCTACCAGCATTTGGCTAGTGCGCCAGTGCCAATTTCAGCCCCTGAACTGTTAAAAGCAGAAGAGTTATTATATGCAGTCATTACAGAGAAACTCTGCTTTTTAAAAAAAAAAAAGTGTTTGAAAGTGCCTACACTAATAATGTATAGACATGCCATTTGCACAGACCTCTAGTGGCTTGTTTATATGCCACAGTGCATTGACCGTCACAGGAAGGGAAGTACTATGACACACCATCGTCACTGTCTCCCTATGTTCTGCATAGGAAGAAATGTAAACCTTGCTCCAGTTGTGAAAATAGACTCTTTCACCTACTTTTGAGCATGGATGAGTCTTTTCAATTCCTTAAAGGGACTCATTCATGCAAAAAAAATAGGAAAATAAGTTAATTTACAGAACAGGTGCAAGAATTACCTTTCTCCCTGTTCAACATATAGGAAGATGGTGACGAAAGCACGTTATTAGTACTTCCCCTCCTGCGATGGGCAATGCACTCTGGCATATAAACAACTGCTACAGGCCTTTGCAAGTGGCATGTCTTATGCTACTAGTACAGGCATGCTGAAGCACTTTTGTGAAAAAAAAAAAGTTATCTGCAAATCGTTGCTGTTAGCGATTGCATACAACTCTGCTTCTACTTTTAAAACAGCTAAAGAGTTATGTCCTGCAGAGCCTCCCTTTAAAAGGCAGTTAAGACCCCTTCTCTTACTTTGGACTTATTTGCTGTTTTTTTCCTCAAAATTTCAATCCCCTAAAGCTCCATCACAGAGTTCCTGAACTCTCCAAGATAAGTTCACCTCCACTCACTTGCTCACTCTCTTACTCTACCCACCCTCAAAAAATGTACTCCCTACTCAATCAGCAAAGATGCTTGCCGAACCTCCGAGTCTCAATTTTGATACTGCTCCTGGGACAAGATCGCACAAGCCCACCAGACTGGCACGGTTGGAACTTACATCCTGCTCCCTGTGACAGGAGTGGACAAGCTGAATGGCAGATTTGTTCAATCCCACTCCACCTGCAACAGTGGACATTTACTATATGCCGTGCTGGCACTGTCAAAGTTTACAACCTGCTCCTTCTATGTGGAGTGGTCAGCCCACCTAGTTCTTAAACTCCCTCAACTAGTACTCAACGCAACCACTGGATCAGCAATTCATACATTTTGACTGAAAACAAGCAAGACTGCCAATCCAATGTAATTTAAGAATGAAAGCCAATAATCCAGTGCAACCTTTTTTTACTCTGTAGATTTGCTGACTCAGTTGCAGAGTCTGTACCTGCATTTACACACATAATAAAGAGGCAGCATGCTGCCCACTACTGGATGCAGTCGTTCATGGACTATTTTGCCTTCATAGTCAACATTTTTTTTTTTATATTAAAAAATGTATTGCAAAACTTTAAATGTTTTTTTTTTTTTTTTTAAATAGCTTGATAAACTATTTTAAAAGCACGATAAGTCACTCCTGGTTTGGTGTTTGTCAAGGGATAAACCAGGGTTCATTTCAGGCTGTGAGATTGTGTCATTTATGTGGCATTGCCTGAATTTTATCCCCTTGTTGTTTGCTGCAACAGGACACTGACTAGAGCACCCTGTAGCTGCTTGCTGTGGGCGATTCCCTGCTGGGACTCCAATGCGGAAGTAGGCCGGATCTCCAAACCATGTTGGGCATTTATTCCCCCCCCCATGGCAGCCAGTGTAGCTGGGGCATGGGGAGCAGGCTTCAGACTGCAAGGAGAGTCTGCAGTGGCTGCTGCTATGTGGGGGCAGTCTTACTAGCAGCGCGACGGATCAAGGCAGTGACGTGTGAGTGTGGGGCCTCTGGAAGCGGATGTGCTGCCTGGGATGGGTCATCATCCGAGTGTAAACTGAACATTACTAGGGGCAGCACTGGAGAGCTAGGGTGGGACAGAGTCTGCAGGAGGGACCACATCAATCAGTGTGAGTGACTTGGTTAGTCAACTGGGCATGGGGTTGGGGGGTGGGCTAAGTAGCACTGCTGGCCAGACTGCGATTGAGCTGCATTCACTCTCGGATCAAACATTAGTATCAGGACCTTACTGTACTGTGTCTTTTTTGTCACACATGGTACAGTAGGGTTCTCATATGCATGTGTCGCTCCAAGACATAAGCAGTCAGAAGACGTCAGTCGGAAAGTGAGGAGCTCTTGTCTTGATCACAGCAGAGCAGCAACATTAGTTTGTTTAGGCAGACGGGATTTCAGCACTGTACTGGGCAGAATAATGAACTTCTATCAGATTATCAACGAGTCTGTATTCAGAAAGGAGCAATTAGATACATAATTTGTGTGAAACAGCAAATTAAAAAAAAAATGAGTTTGTCCCCTTATTTTCGCAGTTTTCCCTACTATTTTTCCAATATGTCCTCTATTTTTTTACCATCAAGTGGGATACTGTGCCGGTTACAAAAGTTCCTGAAATCAACCCTGGATAAATATCTGTCCAGGTATGAAGACCCTCTATGGCCCCGTCCACGCTACACCGCTCTGGCCCGGTAACGGATGCAATCCGTTATGGGCGGGGAGCGGTGCAGTGCAGCCACACCTCGGTGGTGTCCGTTACTGGACCGGCACTGCCGGTCCACACATCGGGAGTGGGGCGACCGTTACGGCGGTGCCCGATCCCACAATGCAGCTCGCGTTGTGCTTCGGTCCCTGAAGGGGACCGTTACCACCAGTCCACACTACCGCCGGTAACGTTACAACGGTGGGACCGGTTTCATAACCGTTGTAGAAACCACCTCATATGTGGTTTCAACAACGGTTATGAAAACGCCTCCTGTAACGTTACAGGTGTAAATGCAAACTGTTGTGGTAACGGTTTGGGCACTCTGTAACGTTACAAAGGTGTAGCGTGGACAGGGCCTATGAAAGTGTCTTTGTTCTCACAATGCTCCTGAACAGGTGTTTATCCTATGGCTACCACCTCCCAGCTGCATCTTATTGTTTAATTCAACAAAAATTATTACCAGTTTTAGCGCAGTTCTCCTTTAAGGGTTTCAGTTAAGCTTCAAGACATAATTACAGGCCAGCCCAGTGGCATGGAGAGTTGAAGTGCTAGACACCACATCTGTCACCACACTGGAGACGTGGGAACTGCGCATCCCAGAGGACACTCTTCTACTCCAGGGAGGGAGGGCAATCATGCTCTGGAACAATACTGCCATCTTTGTGATCACTGGTGCGAGCGCACTCAGAGAGACTTACAGTACGGGGTGCAGTACACCGGTAGTGACATGCTCCACGCTTGCATACCACCCCAAAGCTGACTTCCCGGGGAAAAAAAATCAGGAGGGAAACTCCCAAACAGAGAAATTACAAGGGGACCGACTCTCTGAAGGCCTCACACCAGCCACAGGGCCCTCCCTCTATGAACTGGAACTGTTCTCCGGCAGGTAAGAGGAGGCTGGCCTACCCCACCATGGGGGGAGAGGAAGTTGCAGGGGAAGAATGGAGATTGATCTAAGTCCCCGGGATGCCGGGTGACAGTGTGTTGGGAGAGGGGTTGGACCAGGATAACAGGACCTGTACCGAAGCAACATAAACAAATTAACAAACTAACTAAACAAATAAAAGACACAAGTACAGGGGCAGCTAAATTGCAAGAGGATTCAAGCATGCAATAGAAAGATTACTTATACAACAGTACTGACGCCTGACTTGTTATTGACAGACCAACCACAGGATATCCTGTGTTCATCACATATATCATTTCAAATCTGTTATGTCCTTATTCTGCAATGTTGCCACACAGACAAAACGGTGTCCCTACAGAGCAGTAACCTTCTTAATTAATTCTCAACTAGAAATAATGCATGCCATCCTAAAAACACCATCCTATATCTTTTTTTTTTTTTTTAAACCCCATGCATCTATAAGGCAAGGTTATTTTCTTTTTAGGAAAATCCATACCAATATATGGTCTTACATCACAAAAGCAACTACAATTTTCATCAGGAAAATCAAACGGTCAGTCATTTGGAATAACTGTTTGTAAGACTCAAAAGTACAAGGATTCAAACTTGAGGATTTGCATACCTGGCAAAGTGATCTCTGTGACCCCCTAAAGCTTGCATATTGGACTTCCGGTGACGTCATTGAAAGCATGGCAGCCTAAACCAAGAGCTCCTCTCACCTCCCAGCAAGAAACGACTCCACACAGACCCAAACAGCGTTTTTTTTGGTGAAGTATGCACAAAACACACAGTGGAGGCAAAGCAGGGAAGAGATCGAAAGCTAAAAATGAGAAGTCGCAACGCGATCTGCCGCACATGAGTCCTGCGAGTTCGACGATTAGCGGGAGGGCTTCACCCGCGAGTACAGCGGGAGCAGACACTGAATCAGAGCTAGAAGCTCTTTCTCGTTCCAGATTTGAAATATTACTCGGAGAAATTAAACAAACAAGATCGGACACTAAGCGAGGGTTGGAGCAAATACATAACGACCTACTCAAACTGGAGAATCGCATAGCAACCATCGAGGAGAGAGTATCCACAGCAGAGGACGATTTGGTGGGCCTATCGAGTGCAATCGAGAAAATTAATCAACAACAGGAATTTTTCAGATCCAAATGTTTAGACCATGAAGCCAGATCGCGAAGAGACAATTTAAGAATATATGGCTTACCAGAAAAACTGAATCGAAACGTGTGAGTTTATAGAAGAAATGCTGAGAAATGTATTAGATCTGCCACAAGCCTTTAATTTCAGAATCGAGAGAGCACACAGGGCCCTAGTGCCTAAGCCCACCTCGGAGAATTGAGGCCTAGATCTATTATTGCAAAATTCTCCAGTTACAGAGACAAGGAGCATATTTTGAGAATGGCATGGAGACAACATACAGTGGAATATAAAGAGGCAAGGTTATTTTTTGATCAGGATTACCCACCCTCCATACAACAACAGAGACTGGCTTACGCGCCAATATTACGGAAATTGAGACAGTTGGGAGTTCGTTTTCAGACCCCCTACCCCTCCCACCTCAGGGTGTTCTGGGAGTTGGGTACTGAACTGTATCAAACATTGGAAGAAGCATATCAAGCAATGAAAAATAAGGGGCATGAAGTGCAACTGATGAGAAACCAAAAGGACACTCAGGCCTCATACCAGGCACAGTGGAAATTATCTACAAAGAAGGACAATAGCCCGCTGGGAGAGACGTCATCATCGCACACTATGAATGAGATTAAAAGGCTGCTACATAATTTAACACACACGAGGAGCACAGAGAAACAACCGGAGGAGAGAAGAGAATGGAGGACAGTAGGAGGTGGGGTGAAGAACGAAATCATGAACCCCCACCTGAGGGGCCTGTATACGAACATTAGCCTTTTTTAGATGGGACTATCAGCCAGATCCACGGATGAAGGAATATTAAGGTCTTGGGACACTTTGGTCAATCTATTACGATATAAACTTTTGGGACACTTGGAAATCAGGACTAGTAGCCCACTAAAGTATGAAGCCTTTTTATTTTATTCTACTGGGACTCTATATGGACATAATTCTTCTGTTATGTAATCCTTTTTTTTTTTTTTTTTTTTTAGAAGGGGGAAAGGAGGAAGTAGCGAGGTAAAAATAAAGGGAGGGTGGGGGGCTGGTGGTTTTTTTCTCTCACAGTTTGTTGGAGCAAACATGGGGAGAGGATATGGAAACAAAGGATTTGCTTCAACTCAAAGTAATGCATCTGTTTTATGAAGCTGGTGGTGAAGGGGGCACCTCTTCGAGGGATTCATGATTAGACCTTCCTCGGATGTTCTTTTTCTGAGCTGGATGATATGGGCAGCCTCCTTGAATGTGGGGCCGATGGTTAATATCATGACCAATCTTGGGCGCGGGGAACTTTTGATGAGGACAGGCCAAAACAGGCCAGGACCTGATTTTAAGGTCCAAGAGGAACGAGATAGGGTCTTGATCTCCTTCCTCTAACTCGGTATTAGCTTCCCGAGTCAGTAGGGGACACGAGAATTGTCCCCTACCTTGGAGGTCACTTTGTACATAGTTTGGGGGTGGCTGAAGGGCTGTTTCTAAGGCCCTGTATGGGGCCAATGAAGGGCATTGTTTAATAAGGTTGAGACACACACAAATTTTGTCTGAGGGATGGGAGGTGCCATGTATACCTTCTTTTTCTGTGTAAGATTAAGTGAGAGACAAATGTTTTTTTTAGTTGAGAAAGCGACGAGGGGGGTAAAATGTCATGATGCAACAGGGGGGCTTCAGTATAAGTCAAGTATATATATATATATATATCAAAATGATTGATAAAACTATGTTAAGGGTACTTTCTCAGAATGTTAATGGTTTGAATAACCCGATTAAGAGGTATAAGGTTCTGACAGACATAAAGAGGCTGAGGCCCTCCTTTGTACTTCTCCAAGAAAGCATTTAAGTAGGGAGGAGCACCAGAAACTGCAGAAGCTGGGCTTTAGTCAGATAGCGGCTCGTGCATATAAGGAAAAAGGAGAGGGGTAGCCATCCTGGTACCCAAAATATCCAGTTTCGGCCGACTTCCACCTATGCAGACCCGGAGGACGCTTTAGTGATACTGGTGGGGAATTTGGGGATAGATGTTACATTGGTGTCTCTATCTTCCACGGGGACAACGAAGGAGGTCACCAGGGTCCTACTGCAGAAAATAGTGGATTTGCAGAAGGAAGGCTAATCATAGGAGGGACCTAAATCAAATCTGGACACAAATAGACACCTCTAGGAAGGGCAATTTAGGCAGAATCCCACTAGTAAAGAGATAAAGGCCCATCTGAGAAAGGCCTTTGGGTAGACACCTGGAGGAGAGAACCCAGGGAGAGAGAGAACACACATTTTCTTACCCATGGGTCATACACACGAATAGACTATATTTTAATATCGGAGAACACCAAAACTTAGTGACTAGCTGTAGGCACATCCCTTCTACACTCTCGGACCATTCTATGATCCTGATGGAAATGGAATGGAATAGGAAAAGAGGTCAGACCCTGTGGAAATTTAACAACTATATGTTGAATTTGAAGGAATTCACGGACATGGCTAAATCTAGACTGGAACAAATAGTTAGAGAGAATGAAACACCTGAAGTCTCAAAAGGTATTCTCTGGGACACAATAAAAACAGTTTTTAGAGGAGATTGTATCAAATATGCGGTGTACTTTAAGAGACAGCAAACTCAGCAGATGGAGAAGCTGCAAACACAATTGCTAGAATTGCAAAGACAGCACGCAGCCGGTAATGAGACAGTCTACACAAACATAAAAGAAATTAAACAAAAATTCAGAAGCTGATAGACATCAGAACTGAACAGGCGCTACAACGGGTCGCCAGAAATACTGATGGTAGGCCCAAAGCCACACGCCTCTTTGGCCCATAGGCTGAGACAACAGACCACAAAATACTATTACCCAGATTAGAGATCCTGTCTCAGGAAAATGATGAGAGGTCCGAAAAGGTATTAAACTGTTTTAACAGGTTTTACCAGTCGTTATATACATCAGATAGAAGCCCAAGTGAGTTAGAGATCCAAGATTATTTAAGGAGGCTTAACCTGCCAAGCTTAACACAGGAAGTGAGAGAGGTATTGAAAGGCCCATTGAGTTGGCAGAAATAGATAATGCAATCAAGAAACTTAAATCTAAAAATCACCAGGTCCAGATGGATACACCCAGAATTCTTTAAATTTTTCAGAGAAGAGATTAGCTCTCAGTTGTTGGAGACGTAGAGAGATACAGTCGGGGGAACCTCTTCCAGACAGTTGGAATTTTGCCATCATTTCAAGTATTCCAAAACCAGGAAAATACATCACACAATGTAAATCGTTTAGGCCTATATCGGTGCTGAACATTGACTATAAAGTATATACAGCCATACTAGCTAGGCGTATGGAAAAAGTAATGCCTGAACTGGTAGCGTTGGATCAAACTGGATTCATACTAGGGAGACAGACACAAGATAATATTAAAAGAACCTTGCATATACTGCATCATGCTACTAGGTCAGGCTCCCCGTTCCTGCTGATGAGCATAGATGCGGAGAAGGCGTTTGATCGGGTAGAATGGAGGTTCCTAAGTCTGACCCTTGCTAGATTTGGTTTCCCGGACTCAATGATCAAAGCTATTGAAAACATATATACAAAACCTAAGGCCTATGTTAAAATAAATGGGCAGGTATCCGCCCCCTTCCAGCTGCATAGAGGCACGAGGCAGGGTTGTCCCCTCTCGCCCCTTCTGTTCGCTCTACTTGGAACCACTAGCCCAGAGAATATGCCAGGAGAGAGAGGTGAGGGTTGGGAGACAAGGGATGAAACACATAAGCTTACGTTATATGCGGATGACCTGCTCATCTATTTGTCAGATCCGAGCATTCAATGGGACCGCTGTGGAATTGCCTAACAG
Organism: Neoceratodus forsteri; assembly: GCA_016271365.2. NCBI lineage: Eukaryota > Metazoa > Chordata > Ceratodontiformes > Ceratodontidae > Neoceratodus > Neoceratodus forsteri. Next base: position 207,862,661 of record JADMNL010000023.1, on the reverse strand, counting down.
AATTTAGTGAATTAGCGGTATAAGCTAAATACTACTAAAACTGAAGTATTGAAGGTCCATTATACACCCTCAATGAATTTGATGGAGTCATTCCATTTAAATGGGACCCACATACATTAGGTACTTGGGGTCCTTCTTAGTTCTGAGGTAGGACATTTGTATGCACTTAATTTAACCCAACCTTAGACAAGCTTAGGTCAGAGTTGGAGAGATGGGCTCCCGACTCCCATCCCCTTAGTGCAAAGAGTGGAGGCAGTTAAAATGGTATTGCTTCCCAGATTCTTATATTTAACTCAAACACTACCCATTACTATCCCAGACTCCTTCTTTATTGCATTGCAGGGAGAATTTCTCGCTTTTTGTGGGGCCAGCAGAAGCCAAGAGTTCGCCTCTCGGTACTCCAGACTCCGAAGGAGGGGGAAGGCCTTGCCCTTCCTAATTTGAAACTATACCACCAAGCAGCCCAACTTAGAACTGTCATGTATTGGTTGGATCAAACATATGAGGCTAGATGGAAGGATATAGAGCTGGGAAGGGGGGGCCTGGAGGATCTCAACCTGGCCCTGCTCTCACAAAAGAGGGCTAGAGACCTAGGGGAGGAGAGAAACCCGCATACGGAAGCCACCCTAAATAGTTGGTATAACATCCTCTTAGACTCAAAGGCCAAAGGATGGAGGTACCTAATGCTGTCGGTGCCCTATCTGACATCCTTCACCCCAGTCAAGTGGGACAAGGGTTTCAAAATATGGGAAGAGAAAAAATTGCACTTAATATGGCACTTCTTGGAGGGGGATGAGATTTTGGACTTTCAGACTTTAGTTGTCAGATATGATATATCATGGAAAGATAGATTCAGATACTTCCAGATAAGAGCATATATCAGATCGCTGCAGGCACAGTTGCCCCCGGGATTAGGTCCTCCCCCTCAGATTGCGAAAATATTAAAATCAGCTATAGAGGGCAAACCGCCTAAGGAGCATATAATTTCAATTATATACACAGCTCTCATCAATTGGAAAGGAGATACTATTCAGAGTACCAAAGAGACCTGGGAGAGGGATTTGGGTATTAGGATACAAAAGAGCAATGGAAATGGGCACTACAAAGAACACAGTGGGGACTTGACGGTCAGTTGGAAGGAGTTTGCTTGGAAAATGTTAGTGAGATTTTTAAGACCCCTGCGATTCAAGGGAAATATCAAGGGAGGAAGCTTCCAGGTGTTGGAGGAAGTGCGGATATTCCCCAGCAACGATGAGTCATATATTCTGGAGTTGCCCAAAGTCCAAAGTTTTCTAAAGGACCTACAGCAGACCTTACAGAGTATAATTGATCCGAATTTACAACTCACCCCTTCCCTTTTTTCTTTATGGATTATCCCAGGGATGCAGGATCCTAACACAGGTAAATTCTTAAAATGGCATGCCTAGCAGCACAAAAATAATCACAAAAATTGGCTTTCTCAGAAGGAGATTAACATCCAGGGTGGCATGACATAATGATTAAACTATATAGATTAGAGGCACTCACAGCCTTACTTAATAAGAAGCTCACCAAATTTGAGTTGATTTGAGAAGATGGGTGCTTTATATGGTAAATGGACCCTGGAATTTTATTCCTAAAATCTAAAATATTTAACATCTGAGGGATTTGATTGTACCCTTGGGGAAGCTGAGGTCCTTGGGCTATAGTTTAAACTATGACAGAGCACAGATAAAAGGAATATGCAAATTAAAGATATGTCGTACTGAAAGGGAGAGAGAAAAGTATGTATTAGGAAGAAATATACCCTCACACAGATTGATGATGGATGTATAATTAATGCGACACGGTATCCTCTCAGAACCATCATGTACCTGGAAAATTTGTCATTCTTATACTTTTGTTTGTAAGTGTGGTCTCCATGGGATGGGGTATGGAAAAAAAGAAAATATACATAAATAAAGAAAGTTTAAAAAAAAAAAAGCGTGCATATTATGCCATCCTTAAACAGGAAAAGCTGGGCCAATAAAAGGTATCTATCCAGCAACTCCAAGACTTGTTGAAAACACAACCATAACCTTTGACATGTACAGTATAGGGCAGAAGTCACAATTAAAATTGCTTTAAAAAGTACCTTTTTCAATTACAAAAAGATTAAATAGGCAGCTCCCTTGCCTCCAGGGGAGCACCTCCAGTCTATTTGAGCTTTATTTTGAATACAGCCCCTAAAGGAAGGGATCGTAGTTTGCCCCCTAGGGCTGGCTGCATGATCCCTCTCCACTTCTCGACTCTCCAATCTGCCACGGCGCTCCGACATTTTGGGATGTCATTACAGGTTGAGCGCAGGGGCGTACTCCAGTCACTTGAATGAAGCAACTTTTTCAGATGTAATTTCCCGATTGTAAATCAGGTTTTGGTACCCATTTTTTTTTTATAATAAATGTTTATTGTATATTTTCATGTACACATGTATTGTTGATACAAGGTAAAATGAGCATAGTGGTGACAGGTTGTCGACATACAATTAATACGTTAGGACATCCAGAGGTCTCAGTAATATGTAATGCTTGTCCCATATCAAATGACCTAGATAAACCAAAAGAAAATGCCTCCTAAATCTTTTAAGGGACAAAGTCTGGGTCTATGGCCAAATAATACATATTCCAACCCTGCCATTTAAGTCTAAATTTCTGTGTACAGCCTTGTATGGCGGCCGTTAGGCTTTCCATCTGGTAGATTTCCTGCATAATAATTCTCCTGTCCTGGGTAGTGGGAATCTGCTGATACATCCATTTTCTGGTGATGGCTTTTTTGGCCGCTAAAAGAAAGACTGGAAACAATGTTTTGGTCCACTGGGGAGCATGGTCCGGATAAATTGAGAGCAATACAATTTCACCAGTTAACTCCACCAATTCCACCAAACAATTGGACAATTCCAGTTGGAGGCTACACCAGAAGGGCATTAAAAGAGGGCATTGCCAGCCATGGCCCAGCTTCACCAAATGGCATCCACACTTTCTCCAACAATGGCCATATTCAGCCGGGAGGAATTTGGTTAAAACTGCAGGGGCTTGGAAATACCTGGATCGAACTTTCCAAGCAAACTCCCACCAAAAAGAGGAGGAGGTTACTCTAAATGCCAATCCAGCAGTAACCATCCATTCAGATAACTGGACCTCCAAGGCAAACTCCTCATTCCATTTGTCTAATATAGATTGTGTTGAGTCCACCATAAGGTGGTCTCCCTGGTTTCCTTTAAGGGAATCAATAAAGATTATTAGTAAAGGTGGGGTTGGAGTGGGAAATTTAATGGAAATAGTCCGATGACGCAATATATAATCCCTCACCTGAAGATATCTGAAAAAGTCTGTGTTTCAAAGCCCATATTGAAGCTTAAGCTTGTCAAAAGGCAACATCCCCTTCTCGTCTATAAATTGGCACAAATAAGCCAACCCCAATTTGCGCCAGTGAGAGAAAGCCGGACCCATATGGGAGGGCTGTAAAAGATCATCTTTAGAGATTATTTTACAAGAATCATATATTAATCGAATCTCTGACCTATTACGCAATTTATACCAAATATGAAGAGTGGAAGACATTATGTGTGTGTGAAACGCTTCAGTGAAGGCGTATTATTTAGAGAAGAGAAGAGAAGTACTGGAATGTCATGCATATCATTCAAAATGAACTCCAGGGATTTTCAGGGGGCCAAGTAACTATCAATTAGCCATAGGATAAGGGAACGAAGAAAGGATGCTTGAGCATAAAGCTTGAGATTGGGTAGGTTTGCTCCACCCCGCACAGTGGATAGTTTAAGTACAGAAAGACGAACTCTAGGGCGGCATGTACCCCATATAAATTTGGAAATTAATTTGTCCCAGGATTTGAAGTAAAAAGGTGAAGGGAAATATGGAATGTTCTGAAAAAGGTATAAAAGTCGAGGTAGCACATTCATACAAATGGTTTCAATTCATTGAAAAAATAAAGAAAGAGATGACCACCTCTCTAGGTCTGTTTGAATGGTGGTAGTTAGTGGTTCATAATTGACCATTTCCATTACCTCTAAATTCAGCTGAATGTGGATCCCCAAATATTTTATTTTCGCGGATCTCCATTTTAATGGAAGAAGACAGCGGAGGGAGTTTGTAGGGGAGAAATTAAAGAGGAGAGCTTCGGATTTTGAGATGTTTAGTTTAATACCTGCTACGGTCTCATATTTCCTGAGGATTTGCCAAACCACCTGTACAGAGACATCTGGAGAAAGAAGGGTTAGAAGGACGTCATCAGCAAACATTCCATGTTTATACTGCTGCTGACCTAATGGAATGTCTTCTACCTTGGGGGAGGTCCTAAGAGCCAACCCCACGTCTTCATATAGCAGGCAAATAAAAGAGATGAAAGTGGGCAACCTTGCCTGGTGCCCCTGTATAAAGTAAAAAGGGGAGATACTCCACCATTAACCCTCACATATGCCTTGGGGGCATCATAAAGGCTGCCCAGGCACTTCAGGAATGATTACAGAAAGCGGAACCTCAACAGGGTGTCCCACAAGAATGGCCAGGAGACCCTGTCAAAGGCCTTCTCTGCATCTAGACTAATAACCGCCACTGGGCTTTTCCGCTCCCTGACATATTCAATAAGTATTAAAGTTCTGCGGATGTTATCCAAAGTATTTCTATTTTTAATAAAACCAGATTGGTCTTTATGGATTAAACTAAGTAGCATCCCTTCCAATCTGGAAACCCAAATGCCTGTGAAAAGGTTATAATCAGTGTTGAGGACTGAAATCGGGTGATATGATGAGGGGTTAGTGGGATCATTATCTTGTTTTAATAGGGTGGCTAAGATAGCATAGGACCAGAAAGGGAGGGGGGTGAAGCCCTCCGCCACCTCTCGGAATGTACAAAGTAATTCGGGGGATAGTTCTTTTTTAAATGCCTTGTGCCATTCAGACAGGAACCCATCAGGTCCCGGACAACAGGAAGATGAAAGGGAAGTGATACAAAGGGAGACTTCTTCAGGAGTGATGGGGGTTCCAACAGTGCCCTTTGATTTTCGGTTAATTGAGGGAAGGGGAGGTGCCCCAGAAATTACCGTCTTTCCACAGAGGAGGACAAGTCCTCATTCTGATATAGGTGTTGATAAAAGGCAACAAATGAATGAGCGATATCAGTCTCTTTGTGTGACAGTTTCCCAGAGACAGGATCTCTGATCTTTAGAACTGTTGATGAACGTTTCTGGCCTCGGAGATGGCATGCAAGTTTGTGAGTACCCCTCGGACCTCCCTCACAGCTGGACCGTTTTAAATAGAGAAGGGCCTGTTGAATCTTAAGGTCCATCAATTTTTGTAGCTCTGCTTTAGTATCTCAGATTTTTTGTTGGACCTCCCAGTCCCCTACTGTATATAATAGTTAGTAGGTTTTAATTGTTCCAGCAAAATATTATAATTAGCTTCTAGTTCCCGTCGTTTCTTGGAAGCATACTCTATAGTCTCTCCCTGGAGGGTGGCTTTGAGGGCGTCCCACACCAAGGTCTTCGAGATATCTGGAGAGACATTTTCTAAAAGAAATTGGGGGATTCGTTTCTTCATATGATCCACATATTGTTTGTCTTTTAGTAAAATAGAATTAAGGCACCACAGTGTTTGTTTTTTCTTTTTACCTAAGTCTAGTTTAAGGACAAGTGGGTGGTGGTCAGAGAGGATCATAGGGTTTACAGTAATATCTTGGACCAATATAAGATGTTCACAAGTAGCCCAGAAATAATCTAGTCTAGAATAGGTTTTATGTCTGTTCAAGAAAAAGGTAAAACCCGGACTCGAGGGAATAAGTCTATGCCAAATGTCCACCATTCCTAGGTGGTCCATTGCATTTTTCAGATATTTAGCTGTACTTGATTGACGCCTTTGGTTTTGGTTAGAGGTGTCCGAGTGAGTAGATATAGTTAGATTTAAGTCCCCTCCGAAAATTAGTTACCCTCATAGGAGGTCAATAACCTTTGTCATCAGATTCTTGACTACTGAGGGTTTGGACTGGGGGGGAAGGTAAGCACTCACTAATGTGATCTCCTGGGAATACAATTTCCCCTGTAGAATAACAAATTGGCCCTGATTGTCTGAAAAGTATTGGGTCACCTCCAGTGGCATAAAGGTAGGAACCAGAATGATCGCCACCCTACGACGCCCACTACGGTGAGAGGAGGCGTAAACTTTGTATTTCCCTCCCCAACTTAACTTTTGGTGTTCAATATCTGAAAGATGAGGTTTCCTGAATCAAAAAAAGGTCGTCACTTTGTTTTTTAATATACTGGATATAGTGAGAACGCTTTATCGGATTGTGCAGGCCATTGATGTTCTGGGAAAAGATTTTTAATGGAATGGCAGCCATAATGTCTTGAATAACATCTGTTGTTGTATTTGTCTCCTAGGAGGAGAGCCAATCCCCCCATCCAGACCATTTCCCCAAGGGGGACCGAAGCAAGAAGATGAAGAACCTCTGGAATTCTTACACTTTGATCCTGTTACAATAAAAGTTGCATAATGAAAATACCAACCAAACATGTGTGTTCCCCCAACTAACCCCCACCCCAAGTATGCCACAAAATATCTTAAACCAACTAAGGCCCCCCTACCCCCACTAGTAAAGTAGAACTTAGACATTTTAGATTCACCTGCAACCTGGTCCCTAAGACAACAGGACCTAGAAACACACCCAACAAAACCCTATGCTGGGATACAAACAGAACATACAGTAAACTCTGAAATAAATGAATTATATACAAATTGACTCCCAACTGTGAAGTGACTATCCTTAGACACTTACATAGGGCCCCATACTGTCCCCTGCAAGGGAGCAAGGTGGGGAATGGGTGCCATTCAGTCCCCCAGAGGGAAAAAAAAAACAAAACATATGAGGTAACCGAGGACGACCCAAAGGGAGAGGGTTCCAAAAAAGGATCCCTCCCTAATGTGGATCGGAATGGCCATAGCCAGGTTCATTTCACTAGCCAACCCTCCCGCCAGTATCATAGAAATATCATGTTCCCAGTCAGCTCCAAAGTTTACTACAGTGAGGAGCTGTTCTGTGGAGAGAAGACAGGCCCTCCAGACTGCTTCTAAAGGATGGATGGTTATGCCATCGGTAGTTAAGCTTGGAAGAAATAATATGAGAAGGGGAAGGCTCCAAAGAAGACAAGACATTATTATCTTAGTTAGCTCTTCTACCCCCTCCCGTTCACTCCTAGTGAAGAAATAGGACATCTGCCAAAAATTAAAGTGTAACAGAAAGATTCTCCTTCGATTATAAGCCAAGTGGCAGCAAAAGTCCAAACATATAACATTTATCTTGATTATGTGTGGAATTCCTATCCTTTAACTGTTCAGACTAGAAAGTCGTTAAAGTTTAGAGGTATCAAAAGAAAAAAGGGGCTCCTAAGCCCTGAAACAATTGGCCCAAGAGTCCATCAATAAGTCAAGTAGGCTCGGAGTCATCAGCCACCCGAGGAAGACAGAGTAGCCGCCAAGCCATCCCCTCCACCCATTCAGGTCCCCCTCCCCACGTCCCATCAGCTCCCCCCCCCCCTTACAGCAATACTTGGAGAGGCCTCGCTTCAGGGGAGTGAGAGGAAGGGTAAAAAAACTGAACCCTAAAAGGAGAGTCCACCCAACCCCATGGCATCCTGGACTATGGTAAAGTGATTATTATTTTAGCCTTTTGGCCTAGGTGTCCCCTGCCATCTAGTGGCTACTTATCCCATAATGCAGACAATACAGCCCAAATTCACTTTGTATTGTAAATATACAGTGACTGCCTGGGATAGATTTAATTGGCAGGAGCCCTGAGTCGGGTCAATAAGAACCCCCCCACCCTCCCAACATCCCCTGAGCCAGTAGGACAGGAGCAGAGGATAAACCGGGAGGCCCAAACAGTAAGGGAATAAGAGAAAGCTCAAAGCAGGCCTACCGTCCCCCCTCAGGTGATCAAGGTGGGATTCCGATACTGGTGGAACCTTTCCAGGAGATCAGCAAGCGGGATGTTGCTAAGATGGTCCTCTGGGTCTCGCTGGGGTTTCACAGCTGTTCTGGATCTTGTAAAAGCCACTGGTTTTTCTTTAAGTATGCCTCTTGAGAGCAGGTCTGTGAGCGCTTCCTGGGCCGTATTATAGGAAACTGTACCCAAGGGGAGCATCACTGATAGCCTTGATGGGTATGGAGTATGAAATTTAATTTTCTGAGCTCCAAGTAAAGGAAACAAAGGAGCATACTCCCTCCTCATTTTTTGAGTATAAGGTGCGTAGTCATTGTCCAGTATCAATCTATGTGACCCCAACACAGTGCGGACCGCCTGCCAGGCCTTTTTGAGTAACTGCTCCTTTGTTTGATAATTTTGTAGCCTAATCACAAAGGATCGGGGTTTGGCATCAGCACGGGCAGGTTTTGGGCCCAGGGCACGGGTGAGCCCTTTCTACATCGATTGGGAAATCAGGCTCCAGGTTTCAAATTAAACGGAATAGGTAGTCCGAGTAAGCGACCGGATCTGACCCCCCCTCCCCCCTCAGGTAGGCCAAAGACACAAATGTTTTTCCGGTGACTCCTATTCTCTGCGTCTTCTTGCCTGGCTGCCAAATAAATTTGTTCTTTAAGGATGGAGTGAATACTGTCTTCCATAATGTTTATTTTAGTGGTGTTTTCAGTTATTTGTTGGTCAGCCTCTGCCACACGCTGCTGGAGGGAACCCATATCTTGTCTCAGTTTCCCGATGGATTCCAGCATCTCGCTGCGGAAATCAGAAATAGCCTGTAAAATGTTTTCGCCTATTAGGGAATCTTGTCCCTTCTTTCCCCCGATTGAGATAGGAGAGTTGCTTTCCCGGGGCCAGGGTCCTTACTGTGCTTGGCGGTTTGCTCCAAATCGGGATGGCTTCGCTGCTCGTGGTCCTCCAGGTCGGAGAGCAAATGGAACCAGTTCCGTTGCTGCTTCACCATCTACGATGAAGATACTCACGCAAAGCGTTGCTCTGTAGAACCGAAAGCTAGAGCAATACACTTTTAGGAAGATCAGAGACCGGGGGGCCAGTTAATTTAAATAAATTTGACCGGTATTGCAGTAGGGTTTGCACTGCTCATGCTGACTAGCTCATACCAGAACCAGAAGTCCAGGTTTTGGTACCTACTGATGCCACGGTTCAACTAACAACAGTTTTTTATATATATATATATATATATATATATATATATTTATACTCCCTTTCACCTCTGGCTGCCCCCTTCCGACCGACCCTCCCAGACCCGTCACTCTGGAATCACCGGGATTTACCTTCCTGCCCAGTCCAGGTGTGGAATCTGAGGAGGGTCAGGCTATCATCCTACAGCCAGAGGGATTTTTCCACCATTTTCTCCTATTCCCCTGCTGGGGCACACACGCCCGACGTGCAGGTGTGGAGGCACGCGCACGTCTGCAGAAGTCCCGTAGCACCCTCCCTTCCACTGGTGTCCTCACACCCGCACTACCCTCTGGCCTCCACCTGGGGGAAGTCATTCGGTGGGAGCGTCAGTCCTCCCTCCCCGGGAGAGGAGAGCTGTCCTCTGGATGCTCGATCCTCTCCCTCCACTGCTGACCCCCCATGGCCAACGCACATTCCCAAATGCGGGTCACCAGCGTGGCGAAAGGTGTGGCATCCAGCGCATCAACCCTCAGAACCACCAGACCGGCTTAACAACAGTTTTTTTAAATGCTTTTTATTATAACTTATAATTTCAATTATAATAAATCAAGGCCACAGCTCAACTAACAAGGTCCTTGTTAGTCAAGGTAAGCCATGATATAGGCTACTCAAATTGAGCGACTCAATTTGAGCAATTGTGGAGACAGCTAGTATGGATAAATAGCGAGGGGAATTAGAGCTAATGCATAGGATGGCTACGTTCTGAATAGCGAGGCAGAGCCAGCGCATGAAGGTTATATAGTTTGTTTAGGAGGGTAGCTTCCAGCTGGCCATCTGGCATGGTGGGTTGGGTTACGGTCAGTGAAGCTGGTGGTTCGAGGTTCGGGACTGGAGTGGTGCTATATTTTTTTGATTTTTCAGTGTTACGAGTAAAATAATTTTTTGTTTTTGAAGATGTCCCGTTTCCCCATGAGTTTGTTCCACCCTCCCCAACATTCTCCCCCTGTACACAGGTAGCCTCTCACGGTGTAGCCCTCTCCTGTGGTTTCCTCTGACCCCCAGTGTCACCTCCCCCCCCCGAGTTGATTATTTTAGTAATGGGGAGCTATTGAGATTATTGTTTTTGTTGAAATTAAATTTTGATTGCTGACATTGTAGGGCGCTGTGGTGCCCATCGCTGATATTGCCGCTGGCAATATGTATTCGCTGTTTAGTTCGGCGCTGTGTTTGGTGGTGCTGTTATTACATGGCACCATTAGTCAAGAAGTAGCCTTAATTTGTTATAATTGGAACTCTAAACTGTGATAAAAAGCATTTAAAAAAATTTCCCTATTCTACTCTACGGAGCACAACCCCCATATTCTTCAGTTACTGACATCACAAAACATGCAAGTGCGGGGAGAGTCTCACAATAAGGAAGCAGTAGCGTTTTGGCTTTCAGCTCCATGGAGGAAAATACAATCTCATGGATTTTTTTAATACTGGCAGAAATAAATGAACATTTGCATTGCAGTCTGGCATGTCTGAAAGGAATCCTGCAAACATACAGAGATTCAGAAAACAAAGGAAGTTGACATTTGGCAACACTGTCAAACAAAATGAAAGCTTGTCTTGCTTATTTGGAAACATGTTTTGCTTTTGCTAATTCATTACTCCCAGAAAGCAAATGTAATGGTTCTTCCCTTCTAGAAAAAATCTGAAAAACTAATAGTCAAGCACAATTCAGTTTAGATTTTATATATTTTTCTGTGTTTTTTCTTCTTTATTGCTAGGTTACTTGACACTGAAATGGGATCCTTTCCCCCTACAGTTGAACTGCTCCTGCTGTTTAATTCCTTACTGAGCTTACAATCCCCTTATGACATCACAATCCAAAGCAAAAAATAAGTGAGTTGGGCACTGCACTTTGTTACCCCACAAATGCTATTTTCTCAGCAAGTGTAGCTTAATTAGCAGAAGTTACTAATTAAGTAACTTGTCAAACTGCAGTAAAAACCTTTGTACTGCGGGAAATCAGTCTCGCAACCGTCATAAAAAGTACAGATTTGCAGAGATTTTTCTCACAGTTTAACACTTTTCCCCTGCAACCTTCGGGACTGTATCTTATAAAAAAAAAAAAAACACATTTAGTAAAACTGTTCCTCAAACATGGCTAGCTGCTAATCAGAATTTTGTTGATTAGCAGACTGCTCATCAAGTTTCCAAAACTAATTCATGCCTTGTAATCATTTCTGTAGCAACAAACTGTGATGTCACACCAAGGATTGCGACTTCCATAAATGACTAAGAAACAGAAGCAGATGAATTCTAGGGGGAAATTATCCAGTTTATATGCACATTAGCATAGTAACGAAGAACACAGGGAAGGGAAAATGCAGGCAATAAACCAAATATAAACCAAACTGTAATGAATTATGTTTTTCAAAGTTTTCTCAAAAGTGACATGCTCAAATTAGCATGATATTAACAGAGGCTAATGAGCATAATAGTGATTTCTACTTACATGTCAACACAACACTGAGGCTTCACTGCACCTGCAGCATCAACAACAACATACTTATTGGGGGGCTGTACAAAGAACTGAAATGAAAGAATACTACGTTAGTATTCTTAGTAAACTGCTGCTGTTCCGCACCAACTACTCCCAAGCAAATACTGGTATTCAGGTGATACCCATACCCACCTTTGAATTTTAAGGCAAACTCATATGGGTTGTATAAGGTTAGCACCTGCTTATGTGTTGACTGATTGTCTGCATAAAATATAAGTTCTGTAGGGAACACAAAGACAGGAAGACTTCCTTCCACTAACTCTGGCTGCCTTCGTTGTTGCTGCATTGGCACTGAATTCTTCTTGCGGTTCCTGTCCCTCCTGCTTTAGTCTACTCTTTTTGAAGACTGCTCTATTTAATTAGTGCCTCAAGAGCATCGTGGCAATCCTGCAAAAGAAATTAGATCCCATTAGAATTATGAATTCAGCAGAAGTGCTTCACAACTACAAAAAAGACTTCTGCAGAGAGCATCTTTAGTAGCCACCTAGACTCTCTCACGCACTTTAAGGTGCAGCTTTATAGTTTTCAAAGGTCTACATGTCTTCAGCTGAACAAGGAAAGAATCCAACAATATTTCTCAAGAAAATAAAATATCTGTTAAGAGTTCTGTGACTTGTAAATAAAGCGCAATTCAAAATATTTTAGGTGGTTCACATGAATGCAGACTTGTTACGAAGAGTTTTCAAAACCATGAAAGCATCACACAGAGATGGTTCCCCATGTAAAGAGCATTATGTGGAGAGCACTTTATGATTTCAACAAGTAACTAGATATAACTCCCTCAGTTAAGAGTCCTCCTCGTCAAAGAATTTTGCCACAGGCAGTGGACACACAATATGAGAAACTCTTTAGAGAACAGAACCCATAGAGACTATCAAAACGATCTGGTGGTTTAGCAAATACACCCTTACGGATAACAATTCTCTAAACATCACTACCTGCACCTGCAGGAATCCAGCTGAGTCTTTCACATACTGCAGCATTGCCCAGAGCAAGAACTGTTCACAATAACAAGGTATGTAGAAAACATCTAGGCACACGACTATTTTATATCATTACTATCAATATCAAATATATATATATATATATATATATATATATATATATATACACACACACGTACATACATACATACATATACACACACACACACACAATCAAAAGCAATATTATTGAAGTAGTTTTTAATGTACCTGATAAACTGTGCCAATCACCCAATGCCTATTTTCAGGCATGACAAGGGAATGTACAAGTACAGGATAAGGACAGTATTAAAAAGCTGCCGCCATCGCTGGGAAGACGTCAGAAAAAAAAAAGATTACTCACCTATAACAGCAGTTCTAGGAGTGGTATATGTTGTTCATCCACACTGATTGGCATGTCCTTTCCCTTTAAGAATCTTGCGGAAGGTCTGAAAGCTGGCTCCTCCCACCCACCCAAGTGGTATGTCCCTCAGCTCCACCCCTTGACACCAGATCTTGCCCACTGGAAGCAGAGGACTGTGCATAGAAGCCGGGGAGGCTGGGTGGGTTCATGTGGATGAACAACATATACCACTCCTAGAACTACTGTTACAGGTGAGTAACATGTTTTTCTAGGATTGTGAATACGTTGTTCTATCCACACTGATTGGTAGACTCCTATCAGTTCTCCAGAAGAAGGGAGGTAAGGCGCACCCCCTCCCTTTTTTAGGGAACAGAGATTGGAGAACTGAGGCCCCAAAACCACCATCCCGGCATGACTCAAGGTCAATGTGGTAGTGGGAAATGAAGGTGTTTGCTGACTTCCAGGTAGCAGCCCTGCAGATATCCTGGATAGGGACGTCCCTAGAAGCAGCCACTGACGTGGCAGTGTGGCAGGTGAAAGGAGCTCTTATCCCTATGGGAGGCTCCTTGCCTGCCAACCTGTAGCAGAGCTCAATGCAGGATGTTATCCATCTGCCAATCGTCCGCTTTGCTGCAGGTCTGCCAGGTGCGGCTTCAGCATAGGTGACAAGCAGCTGGTGAACCTCTCCCCTAACTTCAGCCATACACTCCTTGTAATAAGAGGGCACTCATCTCGGGTCCAAAGTATGAAGCCTGTACTCGGCCTCCAAGGAGTAACTGGGATAGAAAACTGGCAGAGTCAACACCTGATTTAGGTGAAACTCTGACACCACCTTCAGAAGGAACTTCGGGTTGGGGCGCAGAACAACCTTGTCCCTGTGGAAGACCAGTTAGGGAGACTCAAAAGAGAGCACCTGGAGCTCCCCAATCCTTCTGGCTGACGTGATAGCCACCCAGAAGGTGGTCTTCCATGACAAGTGTGACATCTTGCACCTGTGCACTGATTTGAATGGCTTGCCCATGAGTTTTGCCAGTACCAGTAGTAGATTTCAAGGTGGTGGTGGTTCACACACTGGAAGGGAAATGTGGTCGAGGCCTTTAAAGAAATGCCAGACCACATTCTCCTGTACCACCGTCTGCTGACTGGCCCACGCCCGGGTAGGCAGAGATGGCTGCCAGGTGCACCTTAAGGGTCGTAGGCTGAATACCCCCTTTGGAGAGAGACCAAAGGTAGTCGAGAAATGCTAGCCACTGGACAGAAGGAATGGTCCAGGCCCTTGCCCTGACACCAAATGGAGAATCTCTTCCATTTGATGGCACAGCACTTCCTGGTTGATTTCTTCCTGGATGCTTCAACAACACGGAGGACATCATTGGAGAGACTCAAAGCCTGGAACTCTAGTCACTCAGGAATCAGGCTGTCAGGTGCAGGGACTGAAGGTCCAGATGGAATACCTTCCCCTGCCTGTTCGAGAGCAGGTCCGGGCATGCTGGAAGACGCCTTGGGAGCCTGGTGCTGAGGCCGAGGAGATCTGGATACCAGAACTGCCAGGGCCAGTCTGGGGCTACCAGGATCACCTGTGCCTTGTCCCTCCTGACCTTGAGGAACACCTTGTGAACCAAGGCAAGTGGAGGAGAGGCATAGACGAGGCCTGGGGTCCATGACCTCGAGAAGGCATCCCCCTGTAGTGAGCCCTGCTGAGGGGGGCGGGCATGAAACAGCCTCAGCTTTGTGCTCTCCCTGGAGGCAGACAGGTCCACCTGAGGGGTGCCCCACAGGGAGAACAGACTGTGAACTACCGCTAGGTGGAGGGACCACTCGTGGGATGCCTCGCCTACACAGCTGAGGGTGTCTACCAACTGATTCGAGGCTCCTGCCACATGGATGGCTAGGAGATCTGCCTCCAGTTGGCTCATGAGAGACCAAACATAGAGCGCTTCCCTGCAAAGAGGCTGGGAGTGTGTGCTGTCCTGTTTGTTGAGGTAGTACATGGTCGTGATGTTGTCCATCTGGATCTGAACCACCTGACCCCAAAGGAATGGAGCTAATGCAGCCAGCGCCAGTCGAACTGCTCGGAGCTCCAGCAGGTTGATACGACACTGGGATTCCTCGGGGGTCCAGAGCCCATGGACTCTGTGATTCCCCATGTGGGCATCCCAACCCGTAAGAGAGGCATCAGTCGTTACGGCGACCATCAGCTCGGAGTAGACAAACGAGATCCCCTCCTGCAGATGTTCTAGGATGGTCCACCACTGAACAGCGTCCCACATCTTCTGGGTCACAGTGATCAGCCTGTCGAAGTGACCATCTCGCAGAGTCTACTGGTTGGCCAGCTCCCACTGAAGGGGGCGAATATGCCACCAGGCCCATCGGACCATGGAGGTGCAGGTCACCATGTAACCCAGAAGGCGCAAGAAGTCCCAGGCAGGGCACAAGTGCCCAACCAGAAATGACTGGGCAAAGGAGGAGAGAACCTCTGCCCTGTCCACCGGGAGCCTGGCCCTGTCTGACTCAGTCTCGCTGACTAGGAGACTAAGCTCGATGCAGGTCTGAAGAGCCAGATCCCTGGATCTCTCCACCTCCTGTTTGGAGGAACTCGCTATGAGCCTATTGTCAAGACAGGGGTACACTCCGACCCCCCGATGTCGAAGATGGGCCACCACCACTGCAAAGAATTTAATGAAGGCCCGGGGGGCCGATGACAGGCCAAACAACATGGCTTGGCACCCGAAGAGGACTCCCTCTGCTCGGAAGTGGAGGAACCTCTGGTGTGATGCACGGATTGGTATGTGAAAGAACGAGTCCTGCAGATCCAGAAAAATGCAGTATGGTCTCACCATAGGACTGCCCCGGAGCTGAAATGGTTTGGTTCCCATGGGCTGCCCCTGGGAAAGTACCTGGGTAGTTGGTCCCTGGGTCTGCCCCTGGGGCACAGCCCGTGTAATTGGGTCCCATGGTGCTGCCCCTGGGATAATGCCATGATGGTTGGTTTCTGTTGGCTGCCCCTGAGCAGTGCTCTGCTGCCTGTGTAATTGGTTCCCATGGGCTGCCCCTGGGGCAGAGTTCTCACTGTCCCTGGGGCAGTGCATGTGTAACTGGTACCCATGGGTTGCCCCAGGGGCAGTGCCTGTGTAGCTGGTGCCTGCTGCCTGCCCCTGGGGCAGTGCACAGGAACAAATACCCAAACACTGGCCCAGGGGCAGCCAGTAGGAACCAACTACACAGGCTCTGCCCCAGGGGCAGCCCATAGGAACCAATTGCACAGGTGCTGCCCCATGGGCAGCAAGAGCACCGCCACAGGGGCAGCCAACAGAAACCAACCATCACAGCACTACCCCAGGGGCAGTGCCACGGGAACCAGTTGCACAGGCTGTGCCCCAGGGGCAGACCCAGTGGCCACCTACCCAGGCACTTCCCCAGAGGCAGCCCATGGGAACCAATTACACAGACACTGCCCCAGGGGCAACCCACGGGAACCAATTACAAGGCGCTTGTAAGTCCAAAATGCATTCCTCTTTTCCCTCACCTTCTCCACTACCTCTCTACTCATCCAACTGGGTTTATTGGTCCTGGCTTTCTTGCTCTGGCTCTTGACACAAGTTTTAGTGGCTTCAGCCAGTCCTGTCCTGATGACTGGCCATTTTTGTTCCGTGTCCATTTCTGGGCTGATGCTTGCCATATGACTTTCCAGTATGTTTCCCATCCTGCCAAAGTCCACCCTTTTGAAGATCAGGACCCTAGTGTTTGTAGTGGCACTGTGCTCCCTTTGCCACTATGCCTCCTTATCTGCTCCCCCAGTTCCCAGTCAATGTCCTCCTTCTGGGATGGAGGTCTATAAAAACAACCCCAGACAGATCTTGGTCCCTTTCTGGCTGTGTAGTTGCAGCCAGATTACTTCCAACCTGTCCTCCTCCTCCTCTTCCTCCCTATTACATCTGATCCCTTCCCTTACGTAAATGGCAATGCCCCCAGCCTTCCCTTTATTGCTAACCCTCCGGAAATGTTTATACCCTGGGATGGTTAGGTCCCAGTCATGGTGCTTGGTTGCCCACATCTCAGTAATGGCAGCTATGTCCACCTCTCCCTCTGCCATCAATGCCTGCAACTCTGCCAACTTGTTCCCCAGGCTCCTAGCACTTAGTGAAACCATTCACCACACTGCACCTATCCTTCCTGCTTTCTTGCCCTTCACTCCAACCCTTATTTCGCCTAAGGTCATATCTATCCCTATGGTGGGGGGAGGTCCATGGGACCCCCTCTCCTGGTGATTTCCAGCTCTAATGCCTCCCCCCACCTAGTTTAAACGATACCTCTCATTGATGAAATCCCCCAGCTTCTGCTTCAACACCTGTGAACCTGCCCTGCTGAGGTGTAACCGATCCCCTGCATAAACATCTGTGTTATCCCATGTGCTACCTCAGTCCCCCACCAATCCACACCCCTTGGTCCCACACCATTCAGTCAGCCACTTGTTGAGGTCACTGATTCTTCTCTTCCTGTCCGTACTGGCCCTTGGCACTGGCACAACTTCTGAGAAGGCTACTGTTGTTCCCTCTTTGCTGCATAGTTTTCCCACTTCCCTGAAGCAGTCTTGTACCTCCACTATCCTCCTCGCTTCCAGATCATTCGTTCCCAGATACATCAAAATGTGCGGCTTCCCCCCTACCTTTCCCACATATTTGTACATATGCTGCCCCACTCTACTCATTGTCATGTCTGGCATGCACTCTACCCAAATGTTACTTTTTCTGGCACCCCTTCCCCCCACCTTATACCCTTAAGTATAGAATCCCCTAGAATTATGACTCCCTAACACTTTTCCTGCTCACCCTCTTGTTGCCCTCCACTTCCCCGTCCCCCCAACTTGCGAGGCCCTTTCACCCCGTCTCAACCCCCCTTTGCCTCCCCTAACCTTTGCCCTGTCCTCTCCCCCCTCACAACTATGACCAGGCTACTGACCTCCACCTCTGAACTATTTTCCGTCTGTGGAACCTCCCCTTTTCACAGACTTGTTGCTCCATCCATCACGCTACTACCTCCCCTACTATTACAGTACTTCCACATGTTTTCCCTTAAATGTGGCCCTCCCCCACTCAGACTCCCCTCCTCTCAAAATCCTTAGCCTTCCTTGGGCTGCCTGTCGCTTCCCCCTTCCTCCTGTCTCCTTGCTCCTTCTCTCCCTCTGGAGAGAGTGCATCACCATCATCTTGCTGCCCCTCCTTGCCAATGTGTCTTCCTGGTATACTGCCTACTGCCTCCTCACTGTATACCTTTTCCCCTGTAGTGTTCTCTCCCTGCCCCTTCACTGTAGCCTCCCTCCTCTCTGCTTCCTGGTCTTCCATATTAGCCAACACTGAGAATCTGTTTGCAGTGCTAATCTCCTTTCCTTGAATGAGTCCAGTCCCCCTTCCCACAGGCTGATATCTTTGCTCTGACCCAGTCTTAGTCATGCTCTCGTGCCTGACTTTCCTTCAGTCATCACTTCCTTCCCTTGCCTGCACCCGCCTGTGTGGCCCACCTGCTGTCCCACCAAGTTCCCCCTTATTTTTGCCTGCTTTGAGCACTTTTGGATACCTCATTAGTTTTCATTCCTGACTGTGTTCCCCTTTATTTTGTCTCCTCCATGCCTCCAGTTCCCTCCTCAACCACCCTATTTCATGCCTGAGCTGTCCCACCTGCCAACACACCCTACAACACCCTGCCCTGCAAGCCACTCCTAGGAATATGGTTGCTCCACATCCTTGGCAACAAACAGCACTTCACATCTCCCACCCTATTTGACTGCCCCTGCACATCCTCTCCTCCCTTATCCTGGTTCTGCCCCACTCCATGGAAACCTTCTCCCAACTTGGACTTCCCACATCTGTAAAGGAAATATGTGGCCCTCCCAGTTAGGCTCTTCCCCATCTACCAGCGTGGCCTGCTGCCTTCCGTCCTCCCTGCTGATGCCCTGCAGATGCTACTCAAGATGCTACACTCCTGCCTCGTGATGCTCAAGCTTCGGGGTCAATCAAGCTTTGAAATATAAATTAATCCCAGACCCGCTATTGGCTGGTCTGAGTCATGTGACCAACCCTCCCCCTCCAGTGTATTTCCCAACCTCTCCCTCACTCAGTTAAATGCCCCCCAGCCAAGACAAAATCATTTGCTTTGCAGTTACACTGTTTAAATCACACAGCACACACTGCAATCTCATTAAATGCTACCTGAATCATAAAAGAAAAGAAACAGCACATGCTGACATCCGCACATCTGCCGAGACAAGTGAGAAAATGAAAAACTGGTGAGCAGGCTTAATGAAGCCCTGCCTGCCTGCCTGTCCCTGGCCCCAAATTCTGGATGTGGGCTTGGGAGGGGGTCGGATAGCCTCCCCCTCATTGCACCACAATGGAGGGCAGTCCGAGGTGGAACGCTGTGGGTGAGGTATGTCCCAGAGGAGTTGCTGGCCAGTTGGGGGAAGGAAGGGACCAGGCTTATAGCTGCCTGCTCACCAAAGAAGGAGTTGTTCACAAGACAACTATACAAGCCAATGAATGTGGAGTCAAAATCAGTGGTGGAAATCAAGCATGCATGGGATAGTCATAAGGCAATTCTGGGGGTTGGGGGTAGGAAGAAGTAGGCTGCTGGTTAACTAGGATCTGCAGCTTATCCATTAGGTAGGGAAATGGGCAGACTGGGTGGGCCAAGCGGTCCTTATCTGCCGTCAAATTCTATGTTTCTATGTTTCTATGTTACCCTTATGTATGATGAGGTAGGGCTCCTTGCATGGTAAGGCCTGAAAGCTCACAAATTTAGGTCAATGAGCAAACATATATAAGGAAACACACCTGGTATGTTGGAAATGAATGACAAAAGTTCAAAAGGTGGTTTGCAATGACCTCGAGCACTAAGGTCAGATTTCGAGAAAGAACTGGTGAATGGTAAGAAGGCCTAGAGTGGCTAACTGCTCGCAAGACTTTAATACCTTTTGCGTGGGTGCCTAAAGTGAAACCATTTAACGGACCCAGGATTGCCCTTACAGCTAAAACCTGTCCAAGAACTGTGCTGAGAGCCAAGCCCTTGTCCATTCTGGACTGCAGAAACTATAGATCTGCGGTACCAAAGCCTTAGTGGACTTCATGTCTTGCAATCTAGCCAATGAGAAGAACCCCAACCAGGTCCAGTCATATGCTAAAGATGTGCAGGGCTTTCTGGATGGTGTAAGAGTGTCCACAACCATAGCAAACCTCCCCTTTTCAACAGGCATCTCATCTTAGAGCCAAGGTTCCAAATGGAGAGATCAGGACTTTGGTGAAGGACAGGATCCTAGTTAGAAGGCACCCTGTGGAGCATGAGCCAAAATGGATCCTCTTCTGTGAGATTTATCAGCTCTGAGACCCATAGTTTTCTTTGCCACTCTGAAGCTATTAGAAGGAACTATCTGCTTGACTTCCTGATATTTTGTAGTACTGGAGAAAACAGGTACACTGTTCTGAAATCCAACGTTTGTGAAAGGGTGTCCACTGCCTCCACTTGTCAGCACCAGAAGCAGCTGAAGAATCTGGGAACCTGAATATTTTACCAGGTTGCAAAGAGCTCAACCTAAGGTGTCCTGAACTTTCAGCACTTCCAGTTTTGACGCCCACTCCCCCAGAAGGATGATTTTCAGCTCAGTCAGTCCGCTTGGATGTTCAGAACCCCCACAAGGTGGATGGCTGACAGAGGCAGGATTCTCTGCCCACTGAAGAACCATCAGGGCTTCTAGAAGTATGCTTCTCCTTTTCATGACTCCTCGATTGTTTATGTAGGCCACCGTGACTGCACTAAATCCAAATGCACCTTCACTGCCTGAAACCTGACTTGTTCCAGGAAGTGGAGCACTGCCTGGTATACTGCCTCCTCTCTAACAAACTGATTTGGAGGCCCTGCCCCTCCAGACTCCAGATGCCCTGAACTGGAATCTGATCCAGAACAGTGCCCCAGCCCTATAGGCTAGTAACCACAGTTATGATTCTCTCCTTGGGCGGGGGGGAAGAGATCTTTTCCTCAGAATTTCCGGTTGCTCCCAACAGACCAGGAATCTGTGAACTGATAGTGACAACCAAATGGAGGCTGGATACTGTTTTGAAGCCGGAGACCAAGACAGCAGAAGGTGAGACTGAAGCGGCCTCATGTGGGGTCACACCCAAGGGACCAGCTCTACTGCAGCTGTCAACAGACCTAGAGTCTGTAAACGTGGTGTGCAGAGACCATTTTAAAGGATCTGAGGCACTGAATGTCTTGCTGAAGAATCTCTACTCTGGAATAGGACAGGAGGACTCTCTGACGATCCGTCTTGAAGAACGCCCTCAGATGTTCCAGTCTCAGAAATGGAACCAGCAAACTCTTCTAATCATTTATTATCCCTCCTTGCTGCTCCAGAACCAGCAAGGTTCCGACTAATGAGACGCTTGCTGCCTACTCTAAGGAGGCCTTAATGAGGAGATAGTCCATATAAGAGTATACGTGGTGATCCCCTGTCTGAGTAAGGCCACAGTCACAATTAGCACCTTCAAGGAAACCCCTGCTGCTGGGGCCAGACCAAAAGGGACAGCCTGATACTGAAAATGCTGGTTCTGTATAGCAAACCTCAGAAGCCTATAATGGACTTTGCATATCGGAATGCACAGATAAGCATCCGAAAGATCCACAGATGGCAGGTAGTCTCCCCACTAAGCTGTTCTTATGATGGACGACCTTGAATTTGGTCTTTCCGACAAACTTGTACAGACCCTGAAGGTGCGGAACTGGAATTATAACCCCTATCTGGAGCAGGTGGCCTAAAGTTTGTTACAGTACATCACTATTCTCCACATCGGGTATTTTGATACTGAAGAATGGAATAATCAACCTCTTATGGGCACAGCAGAGCATTCTATTGCATATCCTAGACACAACTTCCAGAGCCAACAAGTCTGTTGTAGCCTGAGCCCATATTTCTACAGTACTGTAGGAGTCCCCCTCCACCCATGGGAGCCTGCGTGGCAAGGTGGGTCCATGGATACTCATGCTGAGAATCTGCCTTTCCTGCCAGCTCTGCAGGAAGATCAGCATCAGTTCTGACAGTGACAGGAACTGGAAAAAGAGCCTCTTCCTCAGTTATTGCCATTACTGTATCCTCAAAAGGAAGGAAAACAGACTCTTGAGATCTAGACCTAACGAAACCTCTCCCCTGAAACGGCTGAGAGTAATCTGTTGCACCTTGGAGATGGGTAACTAGCTCTTCTTATCCATAACCTTGTTCAAATTAAAACCTTGTCAAGTTCTGGACCAAACAAGTCACCTGAAAAAGGCATTCCACACAAATTAAAAGACAAAGAACCTCTGCGTGCAAGCACCGAGGCAATGGTTACCCCAAAGGGCATTGGCCGGGAAGCCAAGTTTCAAAGAAATACAAAATCACACATGCCCCCATAATGCAAAGCATCATGGGCTGCATGTGCAAATCACCACAGAATGTTATGCTGGTTCAACTTTAAGCAGAAATGCATGGTGCCGAAAGGCCTCTCACACAGTCTGCAAAGGGTGCCAACAGAAGACACAGACACGTGTTTCGCCCTACCAGGACCACAGATTGTACCTCAGAGCAATCCAGTGCCCTGCCAGTCTCAGTGACCAGATAAGGGGTAAGCTAGGGATCAAAAAGAATCGGATGGACAATTGCCTGTGGGCGACCTGACTATTCATCTTCCTTCTCATAGCAGAAAACCTTGTTGTTGCCCAACAGATTAGCAGATCTAGCTGTGCCATAACCTTCCTCATCATCTGTCTTGTGTTTCTTAGATTTAGGTTGCCTGCTATTCATTTAGAGCATATTTCCAGTGCCCTGGTACATCTGGGCATTCCTGTGGAGCAAACCCTTCAGCAGGGCCCATCACAGGTGTTTTTGCAGGAAGGGTCCGCATTTACTCCACCTAGAAAATTTCATTAAGAATTTTTAATAGAGACCTATATCGCTCAAGTTTGCACTACCTTTTTTTCTCTCATCAGACATGCTCTCCCACCCTCAACAACACCAGAGGGCTGTGGGCTAAAAAAGTTATATTTGCTTGTGTAGTACAAAACATAAAACGAGATAGATGGTGGACTGGCTTATTTTCTTCATGTAGTTTAGCACCTCTTATATGAGACTGGCCTTCCAAATGACATGGTGACAAAAAACTGAGGCCAGGCATAAACTGTCCTGCACTTTATTCCTAGTATCTCTCGTTTTTTTTTTTGTTTTGTTTTTTTAACTCATCAGGAATGCCAGTCCTTAATCACTAGAGGGCAGCACAAAGTGTCCGAAGTCCTACTGCAATGCCCTAATGGGTCATAATGTCATACGCTTAAGTGTACAACATTATAGCGAACCCGAAACAGTGCTGTCCATGTCAGCGAATGGTGCAAAACAGCGAATACTGCTGTACGTGGTATTGCACCATTCACACAATCCCAGGCAGTGGACAAGACCTCTGCTGGGAGTGGGTTCCACAGAGCAGCTGCCATGGCTCATTGAATCATTCACATATCTGGACTGAGTAGTACGGTATGGGCTGCATGCCTATTGGCTCACGCCAGAACCAATCGGGCATGCAGCCCTACCCAGCTGTCAGTCGGGCGGGCGGCAGGCGAGTGGGGTGCTGATGGGGGGGAGCGGCGGGCTCAGTGGGCGGTGGGGAGGGGGTAATAACTAGACCACCAGGTGGTAGGGGTCTGTTATGCGTTACAGATGCCCGCGATCGGTGCCGATCGTCCACTGGACCACCAGGGATATTGGACGTGGGGGGGGGACTATACTGATGCCCGCGATTGGGCATATACAGGTCCACTGGACGGAGGGGGGGATTTTGCTCCAGGAATGCCCATGATGGGGCATGGAGGGTGCCACCAGGTGCGGCAGGAACTCGGGTGGCCACCCACAGGTGGTAGCTGCCGTGTTGTGCCTTGCAATGTGGCAGCTCACCTGTGGGTGGCCATCACTTGTTCCTTTTTTTCTGGTTTAACTTTGTGCAGGCGCAGGTAGGGGTTGCGCATGCATGACTCTGCACGTCCCGGGCTGAATATCGGGCTGTGCAGGTTATGCATGGGCACACCCCCTACCTGTGCCTGCATTATTATTACTGATGCGCTCCGGCAAGACTGACGCAGCGCGACTTTTCCCTTTTTGAATATCGCGTCGGAAAGATCAGTGGGTTGCGCATGGCGCAACACTGTTGCACCATGTGCAACCCTTTTGAATATCGGGCCTGTGAGTAAAACAAAAGTGAGATGCATTGAAGTGCTGTAAGTCTGGCAAAAAAATGTTCCTTTTGAATCACCAGTTATGTTATGAAGCACTATTCTTTGGTGTGTGAAGTATTTACAAATGCTGAGAGAGTACTGGTACTCATTAAAAAAATTTCTGAAGAGTATTTCCTAAAATGAGGTGAGTAAAATAGGCCGGTACACACCTTCTCTGGAGCCCTGCCCACGTGTAAAGGTGACCAGCTGACAATGTGGAGGAACACAGAAACACAGTCTCTGCCTGTGCACGTCATCAGCTCCTGCAACTTGTTTTCATGCAGAGTCATAATCCCCAGTTTATGGCATCCCAATCTGTTGTGGAAATTTATTATGTCAAAAACAGAGGATTATAATATCCGGTCTGGCCAAGGTGCAAGAGTAGTGAAATCTAGAGGACAGTGAACTCGTTTTGTACAAATGTCTTCAGTAAGGAAGAAAAAAGAGGGGAGTGAATTGCTAACATATGACACACAAGCTGAACTGCATCTAAATACTACATTTTTTCAACATTTTCCCAACCATGGCAGAGGCTCTTTAAGATGTTCACAAACATTTATTTAGAATTGTAACAAGGCAGTGCAGAGAGCTGTCAAAGACAGCCACGGCATTGGCTGAAACGGGTCAGGTGACACTAACCGAGCAGTGATTAACCCACAGGTAATGCCTGCTTGGTTGGTACCACTTGTGGCCACCACAGCAGCAGAGGGGTCCAGCCCGCTAGATCACCACCTCCTCATGCCACCCGCGGCGCTTGTGAGGCATTGCGTGGTGGTGACCTGAGTACCTAGCGGTCTGCCAGCAGTCCTCAAATGCGCTTGTGAATTCGGCAACTATGTCGCTGCAAGTAAGTAGTCTAGTTTAAAGAAGCTGGCGACCATAATGTGCACATGGTCTTCGCGCGTTTCTGTTTCCCACGGCACATTGTGTTATGAGCCCTAATCATGAATCGCGCCTGTCACTCAAGTGAACGCTAGTGAATGACGTGAACAATGGCCAATAAGTGGCAGGAGGCTGGCATTATGGTGCCCAGTGGACCAATAGTTGACTTGAAAGAGGGGAGTGGGTGGGACCTCACGACCTGTAGTCCAGTCCAGTTGGTCCACTCCCCAATCGGTCTAGCTCTCACTGGTGTATCCGGAAGTCCTAGGTTGGCTGCGGGATTTAATTCTGTGCACGGTTGCAATCGAGGTGGTAAATGAACACAAGAAAACGTCTCCGAGCGCAACTGTAACACACCAGTAACACTGGCTCCTCGCTCCCGCAACAAGCCAATGTTAGAAGCGCATTAATCACCTCCAGAGTCGGGCTCTACTGGTGATTAATGCCCGCTGGGTGGTTGGACCTCGGCTTCGCACTGCACCAACCCCCAGCGGCATTAATCCACCAGCAGAGCCCTCCTCTGTCGGTGATTAATGCTTACTTAATGTCCAGGAAAGGCACAGCGCATCAATGCTTACTTCCAGGCTGGACCTGGGGATGGGTTACAGTAGGATTATCAGATAGACAAAATGAACAATGATCAATTTCAAATGAAATGGCAAGAAACATTATGCTAGCATCAACAGCGCAGGTAGGATATACACAGAGCAACCCTGGGTATAAACAAAACACCCAGTAAATACCCAGAACAATTCAACGTACACAGATGTACAAAACCCACTGTTTGCTAGAATGCCAGGAATACAATTTTAGAATAGCAGTGTTCTGTAAGTCTTACAAAGTGAATGCTTATTTGGAAAACGAAATATGATACAAGTGAAATAGGCATTTATATATTTTTTATATATTATATTTATGTAAGATTAAGGGAGCAATGGAGGTGTAGGAAGTACTCCATATATTTTGTTTCTGGTGGTGAGGAATTAATTCCACTAGCTGTTGTTATCCAAGTTCTCAAGGTTGTTTTTTTCTCACCTCTATACCTGTGGTATAGCCCGATTACCTGACAACATCAAGGTCATATTTGTGATATCTGAATCATACACTATCGCCGTGTCTTATACGGTAAGCCTTTAACAGCTAGTCAGTATCAGATTCACTCTGTCTGGGTGGGGAGTACAATCTAAACCAAGTGATATTAAGTAAGGTTCTCTCTGCCAATACAGAGAAATATCCCAGTGGTTGGGGACCCCAGGATCAGGGGGTAGATAGGGTGATAGGGGAGGGGTCGGATGGGAGGGGGTCGATCCAATGCCTACCTGAAGCATCAGCTAACCGGGATTTAGACAGAATAGGGAGGATGGTGGAGAGGGAGGGGAGGGTGCTGGTACACCTGGGTATCAATGATCTGGCCAACCAGGCGGTAGAGACAGTGATGTGGAACATCCAGAGACTGGGGCATAGACTGGCGGCACACACAGCCTCCCTGGCCTTTTCTTAGGTCCTCCCTTTGTGGGGCAGAGAGGGGAGTCAGGAAAGAATTAGGAGTAATAAAATACGAGGAGTTCAACATCTGGCTTAAGGGGTGGTGTTGGGATATGGGGTACCACTTTCTTGGGGATTTCTAGGACAGGAGACTCTTCAGGGGTGATGGACTTCACCTGACACGGGGGGGGGGGCTAGTGCACCGGAGCAGAAGTTTGACATCTACATTACACGTTTAAATTGACTGCATGGGAATCCAGGTCTAGGGGATCCATGGTGGATGGTGAACATAGGGGATCCTAGACAGAACTCCCCCATGTCCAGGGGACAGTAACCTCCAAGAGGGTACAGGCAACGCAGCATGATTTACAGGACCAAGGGGAGGAATACCATTGAGGAGAAAAGCTATGAGCACAAAAAAGGAGGGAAGAAAATGCGAAAAGCAAAAGGACAGTAGCAGAGTCAGAGCAGGGGTCAAACGGGGGGGCCTTAATGCCAGGAGCCTAGGCAACAAACTGGGTGAGCTCCAGGCACTGATGGCAGACACTGAAGTGGACCTGGTGGCCATCAGAGAAACGTGGGCCACAGATAAAAATTACTGAGAGATGATGGTCCCTGGGTATTCACTGTTCAGGAGGGACAGAAGAACTGGTTGGGGGGGTGCCCTTTTTGTCAAGGAGGTCACTGAAGTGGGAGAAGATGGAAGTGTTGGGGGTAGCAGTGGAGAGGCTGAGTCACTATGGGGGCAACTCACGGCAGCGTCAGTCAGGCAAAATACTGCACTTAGGGGTGATCTATAGGTTTCTAATGCAAGGGGGGGGAAGGGACAAAGAACCTGAGGAGGAACTTAAAAGAGGGGCAGCAAAGGGGGAAGTAGTGGTGGTGGGTGACCTGAACCTGTCTGATGTCGACTGGGAGGTCCCGGTGGCCAAGAGTGACAGAAGTCGGACATTACTGGATGGCTTCCAAGACTATCTATTGGTGCTGCTTGTTAAGGAACCTACCAAGCAGAATGCAATCCTTGTTGTGATGCTCACCAACTCAGGGATGGTGGGTGCTGTGGGAGGAGGGGAGCCGCTAGGGAACAGGGACCACAATGCTGTGTGGTTTGAACTGGCCCTTGGGGCCAGCAACCCACAATCAAGAACCGAAGTCCCTGACTTTAGAAAGGCAGACTTTGATAGGTTGAGGGAACTGATCCGGGATAAGTTAGTAGGGGTGGAGGACATAGGGGAGGTAGAGAGGAGATGGAACAATAAATGAAGCCATCCTCGAGGCATCAAAGGAAACATTAGAACAGTAACTACAAAAAAAAAAAAAATGTTTAAGAGACCACTATGGCTGTCCGCTAGGGTCAGGGTAGCAGTTGGGGCCAAAAAGGCCTTCTATAAATACAAGGAAAAGCAAGGGGAGGCAGAAAGGAAGGATTATCTACAGAAAAATAGGGAGGCAAAGAGGGGGTAATCAGGAAGGCGAAAGCAGACACAGAGCTGCATATCACAGAGGGGGTAAAGATCTGAGAAAAAAACAGTAGTTTAGATAAATCAGTAAAAAAAGGAAAATAAAAAGGTGGGGGAAGGGGGAACTAGCCAGGCCAGTGGTGTGGAGGGCTGAGGCGCCCAACACCTCATTTCTCACCACACTTAGCGATCTTTTTTTTTTTTTTTTTTTTTTTAATCTGGACTTTATCCTCCTGCCCCTCCCCATTGGCTCCCTTCTACTGTCGACCCACAGCTCCTTCACACCACCTCTAGAACCAGGGAAGGCAATCATGAGCAAAACAACTTAAGGAATGTAGGTTTAAAATCGAGGTCTGCTTGGTTCAAAACAAAGCCACCGCTCAACTTGTCACCAGACCACTAAAAAATGAAAAAAATGCATGTTAAAACCCTTCCAATTGATTCCTATAGAGTGCACACCACATTCTTAAAAAATCTTAAGACACCACAAACCATCTGAATATGACAGAAGGGTGCTCACTCCAAGAAGGGGAAGGGTTTGGGCGGGCAACTCCTCCAAGCTAAAATACGTTCCTTTCCTTTTGACAAACTTGAAGAAATTATGAAATTTACAGATCAGAACTACCACAGATGTATGGGAACTTTAGGGGTCTTTGTGTGTGTGTGTATATACTAAACGGAGCACGACTGATGCTCTTTAGCATAAAAAATGTATAATATGCAGGAATATACCTAAGTTTTAAAAAGTAAAGGAGTTCAAAACAGTAAGGGATTCAAATATTCAAGGGGGAGTAAAGCAAAGAAATCCTTTGGTTTGGATTCCTCTAAAGGGACACTGTCAACCCCCCCTTAGGCCTCAAAGTGTCTCTAGTTTAAAAAACCTGTTATGATTGGTCACATTTTGTACAGATTGCTGATGTACCATAGTTGGTAGTTTGATTCTGATTCCTTTTCTTCTTAAAAGTGAAAAAACAGACTGCTCACCATACTGGTGTTACCACATAAAAATGTATTTATTTACATTCCTCGAGCAATTCCCTGTGCATTAAAAGCTACAGAGCATTTAACACAGGATAAAAACAGAGAAGGCCTTTTTCCTATATTTAAGGAAGAAAAGGAATATAAAGGGTGAGATAATCAGATTAAAAAAGGAAGGTGGTTTGGCAGAGGGTAGTGTAGAGAAAGCAGAGGTACTTAACAGGTACTTCAGTCTTCACTATATAGAAGCATGGACCAGTGCTACAAGGGAATGGGGGAGGGGGATGCCGGGAGGGAGTCACAGATGGCGTCATTCAAGCTGATGGGGTACTTGAAGGCCTAAGAACCCTGAAGGCGGATAAATCTCCAAGACCAGATGGTGTGCACACAAGGGTCCTAAGGAAAATGGTGCCAACTCTGGCGGACCCCCTGGCAGACCTGCTTAATACCTCTCAGATCATGCCCCAGGACTGGAGAACTGCATGTGTACTGCCCCTCCATAAAAGTGGGCTGAAGGATGAACCAGAGAACTACAGGCCAGTCAGTCTTATCTCGACAGTGGGCAAGCTGATGGAGACCATCCCAAACAAAGACTGGTGAGCTTTCTGGAGGATAATGGGCTCCAGGACACAAGGCAGCATGGGTTAGTGTCAAGGAGGTCCTGCCAGACTAACCTACTTGACTTCTTCAACTGGGTCACCAGGACAGAGGACAAGGGCAAAGCAGCTGATGTCCTGCATCTGAACTTCTGCAACTGCTTGAAGACCTGGGGGTGGGAACTAAGCTTGCTGGGTGGGTCAGAAGTTGGCTGCAGAACAAAAGCCAAAAGGTGGGGGGGGGGGGGTCTCAAAAGCTAGGCCTGTGACCTTGGGGTCCCAAAGGGCTCTGTGCTCAGCCCAATGTTGTTCAGCATAGTCATATGTAACACTGTGGATGGAATCAAGAGCAAGATCTGCCTGTTCGCAGGCAGCACAAAGCTCTGTAGGTGGGTGCACACAAAGAAGGGGGAGACAGGAACTCAGAGAAGACCTAGCTAGACTAGAGAAGTGGTCTAACATTTGGCAACTGGGGTTCAATGCTAAAAAGTGTAAAGTTAATGCACTTGGGGACAAAAACCCCAGGGACCAGATACTGGTTGGATGGTGTGCAGGTAACTAAGTCAGAGGAAGAAAAGGACTTGGGTGTAATTATCACAAGTGACCTGAAACACTCAGCACACTGTAGGAAAGTTGCAGCTCAAGCAAACTGGATGCTGGGCTGCACAGCCAAGGAATTAACAGCAGGAAAGTGGGGGTCATTCAGCTGCTGAACAGGTCCGAGACTGCACCTAGAGTACAGTGTGCAGTAATGCTGTCCTTATCTTAAGAAGGATCAACTTGCTGGAAACGGTCCAGAGAAGGGCAACTAAGATGATCCAGGGACAGAAAGGTAACACACTTGAGGAGAGACTCAGGGGGCTCAACATGTACTCTCTTGAAGAAAAAATGGAGCAGGAAAACATGATGGAGACCTTCAAGTACCTTAAAGGTATAAACAGGGTGAGCACTGAGGGCCTCTTCAGCCTTAGTGGAAATGAAACCACTAGGGGTAACAGCCTAAAGTCGGTGGGAGGAAGGTTCAGGAAGGAGATGAGGAGGCATATTTTCATTGAGAGGGTGATGGTTAAATGGAATAAATTGCTGGAGAAGGTGGTATCCTTAAAAACGACAACAGCTTCAAGAGAGGTTGAGATAAGGTAGAAACATAGAAATTGTCGGCAGATAAGGACCACAAGGCCCATCTTGTCTGCCCATTAGCCCTATACCTGACCCTATCTGGTCAGTGGCTTCCCCTCCCTCTGCCCTACCTCCAAGATTCCCCTATGCCTGTCCTAGGCAGGTTTAAATCCCTACACCGTGTTTACTCCCACTACCTCCTATGGTAGACCATTTCATGCATCTACCACCCTCTCAGTGAAGAAAAACTTCCTCACATTCCCTCTCAACCTGCCACCTTCCAATTTCATATTATGACCCCTCGTTCTTGTACTCCTCCTATATTGGAAGGTGTCTCTTCCCTGCACCTTGTTTATGCCCTTTAGGTACTTGAATGTGTCTATCATGTCCCTCCTCTCCTCCAGCAAGTACATATTGCGGTCCTTTAAAGCACTTCTCATAAGTTTTGCGGTGCAAGCCCTGTTTCATCTTAGTCACCTTTCTCTGGACCGTCTCCACCCTGTCAATGTCCTTCCAAAGGTGCGGCCTCCAGAACTGCACACGGTACTCCAGGTGAGGCCTGACTAATGTTTTATACAAAGGCATCACTACCTCCCATCTTCTGCTAGTAACACCTCTGCCTATGCACCCCAGCATGCCACTGGCCCTCCCTGCAGCCTTGGCACACTGCTTTGACACGTTCAGGTCATCAGAAATAATAACCCCTAGGCCCCTTTCTTCCTTGGCAATAGTCAGTAACTGCCCCCCCCCCTCACCTCAGGGTTCCTTTGTCCAAGGTGCATAATTTTATACTTCTTAGCATTAAACCTCAGCTGCTACACCTCAGACCATTGTTCCAGCTTCTCCGGGTCCCTCCTCATTTTTTTTCCACCCCATCAGGAGTATTCACCCTGTTACAGATCTTGGTGTCACCTGCAAACAGACAGACCTTTCCCTCCAGTCCTTCTGTAATATCACTAATGAAGATATTGAAAAGAACAGGTCCCTGGACTCAGGGCTTGCATTAGCACTAGTAAACTGGGAGTCAGTTTGACCCTCTGCTTCAAATGCTGGGGGTCAGAAATTTCTGGAGTGGCTTTGTACAGCATTATCCAACATTTTTTCTGCTAAAGATACTTGTGCAAACCTTTCGGCATACAGTGTCAGTGCTGAAGCACTGTTTTTATTTTTGTGCTTCAAACTCCTCAAAAATCCCATTTGGGGACTTCAGTAGGGGGTTAACACTAGCCCTGGGACTGATCCCTGAGGTACCCTGCTGGTCACCCCCCTCTCCCCAGACTGAATCCCATTACCCACCACTCTCTGCCTCCTGTCTGTTAGCCAGTTCCTAACCCAGTTTACCACCTTATGCCCCATATCAGACTACCCATCTTGTTAACCAGCCTCTTATGTGGGACAGTGTCGAAGGCCTTACTGAAATCGAGGTAGATGATATCCATTGCACCCCCCCCACCCAAATTTACTTCCTTCGTCACCCAGTCAAAGAAATCTATCAGATTCGTCTGACAGGACCTCCCTGCACTGAATCCATGATGCCTTGGATCCTGGGCCTCAGATTCCAGATGACCCACTGTTCTTTCTTTAAGCAGTGTCTCCATGATCTTCACTACTACTGAGGTGAGGCTGACCAGCCTATAGTTCCCCACCTCCTCCCTACTGCTGGATTTGTGTACAGGGACCACAAGCGCCCTCTTCCAGCCCTCTGGAACCACTCCTATGTTAAGTGACTCTGCAAACAAGGCTGCCTGAGGTGCTGCTAGCTCTTTTTGCAGTTCCCTTAATGTCCTTGGGTGTATGCCATCTGGCCTCATTGCTTTGTCCACCTTCAGTTTTGTGAGCTCCTCCAGGACTCACTCCAATGTAAATGGACTGACGTCCACCTCTCCCCCCCCCACCTCATATCTGTTGCCGAGTTGTGGTCCCTGACCCTCCTCTTCAGTGAATACTGAACAGAAGTATTCAGTATTTCCACCTTTCCAGGTCTCTCTCCTTTCATCCCTTTGAGTCTTACAATACCACCCCGGTTTCTTCTTCTGCTGATGTACCTACAGAATGTCTTCTCCCCTTCTTTACCGTCTGTGCTAATCCTTCCTCAGCCTTAGCCCTCCTAACAGCCTTACTCTCTGCCCTTAGACACTCTAGGTACACCTCCGTGTCCACCTCCCTTTGGGTCTCCTTATATTTCCTAAAGCCTGCCCTTTTAACCCTTACTTTGTCTGCTACCTCTTTCGAGAACCATATTGGCTTCCTCCTTTTCTTGCCTTTGGATACCAGTCTGATGCATTGATTTGTCACTTCCACAATGGCTCTTATGTGCTCCCACACTTCTTCAACCCCCCCCCCCCTCGTCTTTCCAGGGCTATTCTGATGCATCTCCCCATTTCAGCAAAGTCTGCCTTCTTGAAATCCAAAACTTTCACCCTTGTATGACTTGACTGTGTCCCTGTTCCAATGCTATACCACACTACGTGGTGGTCGCTGGATCCCAGTTGCCCCACCACCATCGTGATTCTGTCCCCATTGGTCAGTATCAGGTCGAGAATTGCCTTTTCCCTGGAGGGATCAAGCGCAAGCTGCCCGAGACCTGCCCCCTGTAAGGACTCCAGGATGCTTCTGCTTCTGGCTGAAGCAGCTTCCTGGGGGGACCAATCAACATCTTGCATATTGAAATCCCCCAGTAGCAGAACTTACCTTTCACTGCCATCTCATTTATTTCACCCACAAGCTCCCTGTCCACTTCCTCCCCCTGCACTGGAGGCCTACAGATCACCCCTGTGCATATTGCTACTTCATTGCCAGGTTCAAGGGTGACCCACAGCACCTCAGCCTCCCCCTGCCTACCCTGTACCTCTGTCACCATTGTCCCCTCTCTGATATACAGGGCCACCCCCTCCTTTTTTTAACCCCCATCCCTCATGAACAGCACATAACCCGGTATAATTATGTCCCAGTCATGATTAAGTGTGTACCATATCTCAGTTATTGTTACTATGTCCAGGTCTGCCTCCATGATCAATGCCTCCAGGTCTGGGATTTTACTTCCCAGGCTGCAGGCATTAGTTACCATGGGCTTCCATGTTTTGCATCCTATTTCCCTTGTACACTACTGCTGCTCTCCTGCTTCTTTCCCCTTCCCCATTTATCTTTCTTGCGTGGCCCCAAACATACTAACATACTAAAATGCCAGCAGAATAGGCCTAGCGGTCTTTTGTGTCTGCTCGTTTGGTCAAGCCCCCACCCTGGGAGCCGACTTTGCTGCCCCCCCGCCCTCTTGGGCTTCTCCCTTTAAAGTCCAGGGTATTCCCCCTGCACTGACCTTCGCTTCCACAACCCTCCCCTGTACCTGTCCCACCCCTTTGAACCCCTCCACAGTCTCTGCCTCCACCAGCCCCCGGCAACGCATTCCATGGTTCTACCACCCGCTCAGTGAAGCAGCACCCTCCTTTCTCCCCAGAGTTGCCCCCCTCCAGCTTCCATCCATGCCCTCTAGTTGCCCCCCCTCCTTCCTTCGGAGCACCCTGACTGAGCCTCCCCTATTTACCCCCTTCATGTACTTGAAGACCTCTATCATGTCCCCCATCCCTTCTCTCTTCCAATGTGTACATATTTAGCTCTTCTCACTTTTGTTTCCCTCAGACACTATTACAGAGCAAGTGCATCACTCTAATCCATGGACAATGGATGTGGGGTCATTTTTGGGAAGGTTACAACTTTTTCCCTACTGGTACGTGATAGCATTGTCCCTTGCAGGCACCCTACCGGTCCATAATATAATGACACACTACTCATACACAAGTCCTTATTGCTATTATAAACCTCCTGACACTAACAAAGCATTACTTTAATTTAAAAACAGTTGTATAGCAGGACCACCTGATGGCCAAATGAAAGCGGGACAGGCTTTCATGCTGGCAACCCAGGTTCGGGAGCGAACGTGGAAGTCAGCAATCAGGCAGGATGTACGAGCAGAGGGAAGGAGGTGGCGTGCTACAGTGGCTCCTGTTGGCAGGTTGAAAAGCTTGCTCTCCCGGCAGAAGCACACTGTACATAGCCGAGGCATGAACCACACACACACAAGCACCTGCATGGTTGTGGGACAAAAATAACAAGGTCACGCTGGCTGTACAGGGTGACAACCATTCCCACAAGGGCACTGCACCACCGACTAGGCACCTTCCTCCACCAAGATGGAGACTGAAGTAAGTACCTGGGGAAAGTGGGTGATGGGTCTAGGGGGTGATGGGGTTAAGTAAAGAGAGGCAAAAAATAAACAGATAATGAGGGGAAAACATTTGTAAAGCAGTGCAAGCTGAATACCTCTTCCCATAGTATTAAGAACTCTGCACGTTAGGTTCCACCACTAACAGCCCATTACTAATGGAATAAGGACAGCTACTGGATTATAGTATACCATAAAAGACACATCTCAGATGCGTTAATAACCGATACCGTTTCCATGTGTATAAAGTTTGCTGTTAATTATGCAATAAACAATTGTCTGCTTTTATGTCTCAGTGTACAGTACAACATGGGGCAGCAACATCTCTGGGGGATGCACTCCTACGAGGTAAAATGAGGAACTTCTGTAGAGAGATGCACAGCAGGACTTATTTATCCATGCAGCCTCCCACATCATCCACTCTGCTTCATTTAGTGCAGTGGTTGTCAAACCAGAACATTCAGTGGCCTGAAAGTGGAGTCACCAACACTTTCTGGGGTTGCACCCATTTCTTTCCTTAGTGGTGGGGACCGGGACTCTTACTCCCTGCCCCTAGACTGTACAGCAGTAGCATGATTTGGCCACACGCTCACAACCCCCATACTAAATGCCAAGTCACTCACATCCAGGGGTCAGACTGGGAAGAAGCCCACAGGAGCTCAGTTCCACCCCGTTAAAAAAAACTGTGACAGTTCCACCACCTGTCATCTTTCTCCTTTACTACTACAAGAGAATTCCCCCACCTAAGGTTTTCCAATTAACCTACTGCTCAGGGCTGAGCCCCAGACAAATCTGAGGCACCCAGGCCTTAGTGCACGGGTGCTGCCAGTATTACCAAACACGTCCCCGTTGCTGACAGACCCCCGTGCTGCTCCCACCCACGTACGGCAGCAAGGTTGTTTTCCAGATCTCGTCTCCCTTCCATCTCGGTTCCCCCGAATTGTGTTTCCATCTCGGTGGCTTAGCTTCCCGTGCCCCACCAACAGACACTCCTCATCCCACCCCACCGCATCCCCCTCTCCGGGCTACCAAGGTCCATGGCACACCAGGTCATGTTGTCATTTAAATGCATCTTCTCCTCTCAAAAATATAACTTCAAACTATTTCCAACCCATGCCGGGATTTTAACACTCAACCGTACCCACCGTCCCAATCAGTACCTAAAATATATCAATCTTCTGGTTGTTCAGCGCCAGCGATCCCAAACTCCGGCGCGGCTCAGCGTCGCCCACTATAGACGAAGACAATGGCGTCACGAGCAGCGAGGTGTTGACACGGGACGGCTGTTGACTTTCGGCTGGCTGCTGCCGCGTCCTGCAGCTCCGCCCTGCGTTCCGACTGTGACGCATGATGAACAGCAGCGGGAGGCGCGGCGGTGCCAGCACGGCAGCGACGTTTGGCTCGTGTATATAGCGCGACGTTTTTCAGTCAGTTGAGGCCGCTGTGCTGGTGGGATGGTGCGGCTGGTATGGGCAGGCGTGTCTCTCGGTGGCGTGGGGCATTGGTGCTTCTGGAAATGTGGAAGGGACGCGCTCAAAACACTCTGGAAACTAATTCCTAGATGTGTGTCCATTTGTTCAGTATTAATGAATTTCTGCTTTTAATTTTTGGGTTTACGGGATCTTCTCTGTGTGGGCTGCAGCATTTCTGAGGAGTAAAACCCGTAAAATCGGGCATCCCTAACTAACCTAGGGCAGTTGACCGGTATATAAGCAGGAGAGACAGTTGTTTGTAGTAGATTGGGACAGGTGACCTTCGAAGCATATGATTATGAGGGATGTGGCTTGCCTTTATCACTCAGAATTGCACTTTCCTTCATGGAAAAGGTGCTGCCCA
The DNA here is from genome assembly GCA_016271365.2 of Neoceratodus forsteri. NCBI lineage: Eukaryota > Metazoa > Chordata > Ceratodontiformes > Ceratodontidae > Neoceratodus > Neoceratodus forsteri. The sequence continues at coordinate 207,825,789 of JADMNL010000023.1, read as the reverse complement.
CACAGAGAATTTGATTCTACGAATTAAGATTATAAAGCAGACATACTATTCTAAAATACTCAACCAAAAATATTGCATAAACAAATCCATTGGTGGTGGAAGGATCTGAAAAGTGATAGGGCCAAGGATGCAAGGAGTAAATCCCCATTGTTGGGTTCACCCACACCCTCAATTATTTCATAACCAAATTTGTAATCTGTGGAGTGACTCCTCACCCCCACCGACTGACAGCAGGTCCCTTTATTTATTTAGCTTTTGTTAACCAGGTAGGTACACTAGGCAAGACAATTGCCTATTTTCAGGTATGACCCAGGAGAGTACAGGAATACTAGATTTAGGTACATACAACAACATTATACAAATTAGACATGTTACAGTTCATGTGAGGATACAGATTCAACACAGCCTACGAAACAGATTCAACACAGCATACGGAACATGGTAAGGCATAGCTTATACAGTATTAACAACAAAAATAAACACCTTGTGGGAGATAAGAGCAGTAATGTTACAGATTTAACACAGCGTACGAGCGTGGTAAGGCATAGATTATATAGAGGATAATGGCTGGGGATCGGGTGATAACCACGCTGTAATCACCTCGAGTGCTTGCTAGGGCAACATGGTAAAACTCGAGAGCGCAGCTCGAGAGGTTTACTGTAGCCCTAGCAACCACGAGAGGTGATTTCAGAGTGGTTGTCACCCGATCCCCAGCCATCATCTTTTATAGTGTATGGTCAAAAAAACACTGTTTGCATTCTATGTGTGAGAATTATGGAACTCTTGTGCGTTGTTTTTTGGTATGCCACTGTTTGGAAGTTCCAAAGTGTGGTTAACAACTTTTAAAATTCTAAACGGTGCATAACAAAGCTGTGTGACTGCTGATTATGGTGGTTAATAGGCACTCACCATACATTATACCGTATTAACCTACAGTAACAACATAAACACCTTATGGAAGCCAAGAGTAGTTCCAGGGGCACAGTATCGAAATCCTTCAGATGTGACACTATATACAGCTTAGCAACCTCTTGGAGTCTGGTCTTTTGTCCAGGAGTAGCTCCAAAGCAGAGGAGTGCTGTGATGGATCAGTTCACGGGGGTTTGGGGCAGCCACAGGCTGAGGCAAGTTTGAGATGGTTCCATAAGGATGAACGGAGACACATCTGTGAGTGCGCGGCACAGACCTGGGCACGGAAGGAGTTCCACAGTCTGGGAGCGAATGCAGCGAAGTCCCGCCCACCCATTTGAGTCCGTGTAGCCGGTGTCTTGAGGAGGGCCTGTCCCTGGGACCTGAGGGAGAAGGAGGAGGAGACGGACAGGACAAGAAATTTCGCAAGACCTGGAGGGGTGCCAGTGCCATGGACCTTTCCGGTGAGCATCCTAAGACGAAGTCTATGTGGTTAGCGAGTGAGAGTCAATTTAGTCTGCTATAGAAGTTGCAATGGTGAGTGAGACGGGGGGCAGCCAGCGTGAAGCGGCAGACATTATTGTAGGCAGTGGACCACCTAGTGAGGTGGACTTTGGATGAGCAGGCAAACAAGAGGAGCCCATAGCAGAGCGAGGGTAGGAGCAGCCCTCTGGCAAGTGCAATCCGAGCTGCTGGAGTAAGATTACTTTTTGCTCTGTATGCCAGACCCAGTTTGCAGTTCACAGTCTTGCAAGTATTCTGAATGTGGCGGCCAAGGTCAAGCTGCGGGTTCAGCGTCACCCCAAGGTATTTAAAGTTGTCAGTAACTGGGATCTTGACCCCGTCGACACCAGAAAGACATAGTGGAGTAGGGCCGGCCTTAATCTTGGCCTGAGACCCAAAGAGCATGGCTTGGGTTTTCCTGAGATTTAGAACCAACTTATGTGACAATATCCAGGATTGGATGTTCCTCAGGTCCTCGCTCAGGTGGTGATTTATGACCCCTATCTCAGGGGAGTGAGTCAGGATGACCAGGTCATCTGCATAAAGGATAGGCTTGCAGTGGATAGCAGCAGCCGGGAGTTTGTTCACGAATATGGAGAATAGCAGGGGCCCCGAGACGGAGCCTTGTGGGACACCCATGGTAACAGGGATAGTGTCCGAGAACTTCTTCCCATACTTAACAAGTTGCTGTCTGCTGCTTAGATAGTTGGAAAACCAGTTGAGCACCTCAGGTGATGGACCATAGGAGCTGAGCTGGGTGGAGAGCATGGTGTGGACAACAAGATCAAAGGACTTTGAGAGATCTATAAAGATGGCTCCAGAGAGTTTGCCTTTGTCAAGTTCCTTGATGCCTCCTTTCAAAGGTGTGTTCCTATCTTTTTTTATTTTTAAAATGTGATAACTGCCTTAACTCAGCAAGCCGTGAACCCTGTCCACCCCCATGAACACTACTCTACATAGGCTTTCACTGTCCAAAACTCTGCTGACACCCTGCAAGCCACATAGGGAATTAGTAACACTGTGTACTGTACATGCTACAGTTTAAAGGTACAGTCCTCAATAGTATACGTCATCATGACTGCAAGAACTGAGAGGGCCAGGCCCTGCTACAGTACTTATGAAAGTGGTAGGGCCATGGCCATACTCTTCCCCAAGCTCTGGCATATATGAGTAAAGCCAATTGTTTCCACAGAGTTTTGAGCTTGTATCTCCATGTTTAAGGATATGTGCCTCATTCTGAGGGTCAGTGTCCCTCATCCCTCATTTGAGTGATAAAAGGTTGAGAGATATGCACAGAATGTCCTGACGGACAAGTTGAGGGAGAGGGGGAATATCTCTTGTTTCAAACAACAGGACTGTTATCAATGATGTTTTACAATAAGCATAATCATCTTGGGGTCTTCCGGTGATGTTGGGAAACTGATGGCAGCTTGAGCTTCTAGCTCCCCAACCCTACCGACAAAATCTACTTTCATCCACCGCAAATCATCATGAACTCGCCAGCAAAGACAACTCGCTCGAAAGCGCTACTCACCAGAAAACCGGGGACCCCAGTACAAAAATTAGGGGAGCTTCTGGAACAAGAAAAAAATACAGCTTGAACCTGATACAGTGGCAGCACAGAAAGACCCGAACGAGGAACAGCATAAGGAGACTTTGGAGGTTGACCTGATCATGTCTATAATGCAAACAGCCAAAACTGTAAATAAAATAGATAAGAACCTGACAGATCTCAGCAAAATGGAGCACAACAGTGTGAACGAGTGAAAAAAAAAAAACTTGTTTATTTTTCCTCCATAGGGAGATAATGGGACCTGGATGTACTGTTGTTCTTGTCGCTTTCTAATTGTTATATGTTTGTTTGTTGGGCTGGCCACCCACTTTGTGCAGTATGTTTTCTTTTTATATATTTGTTGTCTCTGTCTTTGTGCTTATATGTTATGTACATTCCAGTACCTTTGAAATCTCTCCCATTGTTAATCAGTAAATCTGAAAACAAAAAGAACAAATAAACAACAAATCCCATTTTGTTCTATGCCTATCAGGTATCCCCTTGTGATATCTGGTTAGGGTAGTATAGGATAGAACAATAGAGCGCTTTAAAAAAAAAAAAAACAAGCTGCATTTGCAGTTATGGCAGGGCTCTGTCCCGTTAAATGGGGCTTCTGGTTGATTTAGGAAGCTTCCCTGATTTTTGTATTTTTTTTTAGTTTTGTTTAGTTCAGGAACTGTTGTATCCTGTGGTTTTAGCCCTTGTAGATAAGCGCTCTGGAAATGTGGCTGTTGCGATTGAATACGCCCATGAAAATGATCACGAGTAAAGTAATACGCCGGTAAAAATTACCGGCGACAAGATGTCTTTGGTCGTGAAGGCATTTAGCCTTTTCCTGACTCCAAATTAGTGTGTTTCTGCCCAAAAACAAGTGAAATGTCTTGCACATACCTTTTAAAGGTGGGATAATGTGGCGGTTGACTCGTTTGAGTTTTTTTTTTAAAACGGGATTCTCACTGCATTCTGGTTGCTAGGTAAACTCTGCCTGCTATGTTACTTTCATTGATATGGTCCTTAGGAGCTGTCCGGCCCTTGAACAGCTGATTTTATACATTAGTTTGAGGGGGCGGTTCCTGTTTCAGTTAATTTTAGTGTGTACAACTCCTAAACAACTATTATTTTGTCTGGCATTATAAAAATGTATTCTTTGGTTAAATTAAAAGTACTGGAGTGTAAAAATTATTTTGTTGTACAAAGAAAGAATTTATGTTATAAAAAGGAACCTAGGGGAGGAGTTTGTGGTCACATGTTTTCTGAAAGGTATATAAATCACTATGTTTCAGTGCAAAGGAGTTAGTTGACTCCAGGAGTCGGACCTGGAAGTGCTGCCACAAGCCTTCCGAAGTACTAGGGCTTACTAGTACATGGTTTTGTTATGGATATTATGCATCATATTATTATTTTTTTTTCTTGCGTTCAGTTCGCTCTTTGTTAAAATAAATACTTTAAGTTGAAGTCTACTCCAGCAACTGTCTCTTGGTCCATCATTTATCCCACGGTCTGTGACAAACAGAACAGACCAGATTGAATTAGGACTCACTGCAGTCTCAGAGCAGACAGATCATCACGACCGCCTAGTTCTCTACCTGATGGCAAGGGAAAGAGAATTAAACAAACTGGACTACCTGGAAGGCCGTAGCCGACGGCAAAATCTGTGGATTTATGGCATACCAGAAGGGCTAGAATTAAAAGTCCCGAACACGATCTCATTTCTACAGGACATCTTAAAAACAAGTCCTGAAACTGCCAGAAGACTTCGATGTGGGGATAGACCGTGTTCACAGATCCCTGGCCGCCAGACCAACTAACGCAGGAGCTCCACCCCGCTCATTCATTTTAAAAATTACCAGATACAAGACCAAAGAAGAGATCCTGAATAGAGCCTGGAAACAAAGGGAATTGCTTTATCATAGCCACAGACTCTCTATAGACAATGACTACACAACCCTGGTACAGGAAAACAGATGGGTGGTCTGGCCCATTTTAAAGCAATTACGCACCAAAAATATCAGAGCACAACTCCTCTACCCGGCCAGGCTCTGCGTCAAGATCGATGGCAAAAACACAGTGTTCCAGGACCTACTCACAGCAGCATTATATCTTGAGAAACAAGGAATCGCTGTACCCCCTTGACAAAGGAACAACTCGAGAGGGAACTCTGGCGATTGGCCTGGGAGGTAGCCCGAGGAGGAAACCCGAGGAAGGCCACACAACAGGGAAAAGCTGCACTCCGTGCAGATGTCTCCTCACTGTTGAAGCCGTATGTCTCTCTGCTTCTCCTGGCGGACATAAACGCGGCTTCCCAGGGTCCCTCATCAGTGAGCCAGAGATCACCCATGAAGATAACAGCACAGACAACTGAAGGCACATGAATAAAGCTGAGACTCGCCATTAAAATGTAAGATTTCTCACTTCCTTTGATGGGGTATAAGCATGAGTGGGCCTCATGGTGTTCGAGCTGACTTCGGTTTTAAAGGGGCTTACCTCACCAAACTGAGACCTTAAACCGTAAGAGGAAGCCTAGTATTGGTACATGGAAAACCAAAAAACAAAGCTGGACCCCTTACCGAACCGAGACCTGTCGGCCTATTCTCAACCACTCTCCCAGGGGCCCCTGACTGAGCTGTCTTCATAGCGCTCACTCTCCTAGACCCCAGGACTGATGGAAATGGCACAGCTGAGACTCTGGCCTGCTCCTATGTCTATCAGAACCGGACTCAGGAGCGCTGAAAGAAATAACTTTTGAACACTGATAAGTACTGAATTGATGTAAAATCTCATAGACTCCCTCATACTGCTTATTTCAGAGACTTGATGGGGAACCATGAGGAAAAGGATCACTAATTACCACTAGAGTGGCCACGGGCTTAGTGCTCCGGTGGAGTACGAGCAAAAGGAGCAGAGCAATTAAAGGAAGCCCAGGACCTGGCCGATGAAAGGACTCAAACCTTATTAGAGCATAGGAATAACGCTGGGTCTTGAGGCTTGCGCGGCCAACTTACATACCCGCAGAGGCCTTGACCCACTGGAAACCCATAATAAAATGGGTCTCACCCCATGGTTCAAACTAGATAAGCGTTTTCATGACTCAATATGACTGAAGAAAACTGTATAACAGTCAAAAAGGTGGACGAGGAAAATTTAATTACAATATGGAAGTCCGGAGCTCCAGATATATAAAGGGAGACAGCCTCTTGCCCCAACGCGAAGCAACTCCAGAGATTGTACAACCTCAACCTCTGGATAAAATCCCTTACTGAATAAGGGAAACAGTGCCGGAAACAAGGCACAACCCAGACAGATAACACCCACTGTCTGACCTTGGAAGACCGAGGCAGAGCTACCCTATAGCAGTTCTGTTCTGGGAACTTTACGAATTTTTGATCAACAAGTTAAATACGCCACCTCTTGGCGGTTTTAGTGTACTGAGTTCAGACCATATGAGTTTTTACATTTCACATGGCTGTATGTTAAAAGTTCATAAAGTGTTGTTGCTGAATGGGTACATTCACAAAGATAAGTTGTAACTGAGGCAATGGCTACACAAATGCCTGTGTTTCAAGACAGTCTTATTACTTAACAAAAATTACCTCAACCAAAACTAAAATATTATCCTACAACATGAATGGAGTCAACAGCCCCATCAAGAGAAAACAGATTTTGAAGTATATTAGGGATATTAACTACCTGCAGGAGACCCACTTCACCCCAGCAGAAACTCAAAACTAAAGCATACCCTAAAATATATGGTGCCACCCTGGAAAAGGGAGGAAACGAGGGTTGGCTATTTTATTAGCAGCAAACTTCCCATTCGAAGAAGAAGAGGAGGTGGTGGTGGACCAAGGGGCAAGACATATCCTAGTTGTGGGTAGAGTGCAGGACTCCCCGGTCACTCTACTTAATGTGTACACCCCCCAGGCTCGCCCGTAAAGTTTTACGCAGAATTAACTAAGCTAATAGCTGAAAGGGCATGATACTGGTGGGCGGGGACTGGAACCTGATCCTAAATAAATCAATGGACTCTACCTCGCAGATACTCTCCCCACAGAACAGCACATCTGGAACATTTGCTAGGCTGCTGACTGAGGTGGGGTTGGTAGATGTGTGGCGAACCAAGTAACCCCCAACAAAAGAGTACACATGTTACAGAGGTTCAAGACATATTCCAGAATCGACATGTTTATTACATCTGCAACGGACCTCTCCCTTGTTGACTCCGTATGGGTGGGGACTGTGACACACTCAGAGCATCAACCACTTCTTATGAGTGTGGATTTAAAGCTCCCCCCAGGAAGACTCAATGGAGACTGAATGTCTCCTTCCTAAGAGGTAAGGAAACAGTTACAAAAATTGAGGAAATAATTAAACAAACAACAGAACTAAATAAAGGTCCCAACATAACCCCCCAGATTCTGTGGGACACGGTCAAAATGGTAGTGCGAGGAAAACTCATTTCTATAGCATCATATAAACGGAGACAGAGAAAGGCCCAGTTAGAAGCACTTCCCACACAACTAAAAGCCTTGGAACCCAACAGAAAAATGGGACAAAAAAATCACAGAACTTAAAAACACTAGATACAGGATATACAAAAAATAGAAATGGAGAACCGCCTCTGTTATCTCAAACAAAATTATTATGAAGGAGCCCAAGAGCGACAAAATACCTCACCTTCCACTTAAGACAGCAAGCGGCAAAAGCCATCGTAATAAAAATTAAACACCCAGGTACAGGGCAAGTAACACATAAAAGAGATCAGATAGCGGAGGCCTTTGTTCACTACTATAAAAAACTATACCAACCCCCGGAAGAAAAAGCGCGCTGTCTTCATACACTCAAACTTCCACAACTAACAGATGAACAGATTAATAAGACCAGTTTCAATGGGGGAAGTAGCTGAGGCTATAAAAAAACTCAAATCAGGCAGATGCCCATTCCCGGACGGGTTGGGAGAGGAATTCTGCAAAACACTCTGGGGGGAAGTAACTACACTTCTCACCCCCGCATACAACGATGTCTGGTCGGGAGAGGGGAAGACCCCCCCCGCCCCATCCTGGAGTTATGCCACTATCATAGTAATACATAAAGAGGGCAAAGACCCCATGGAATGCAGTTCCTGTTGCCCGATATCACTCCTCAACACTGATTATGAAATATTTACCTCCATTATCGCATCCCGTCTCAATATCATCATCATGAACTTAACCCACCTAGATCAGACAGGATTTGTTCCTGATAGAGATGACCCTGATAACGTTAGAAGCATGATCAGTCTTATAGATGAAATAAATAAAGGGCGAATCCCAGCATGCATCCTTAGCCTGGACACCGAGAAGGCATTTGATAAGGAGTCCTGGAATTTTTTATTCCAAACCCTAGAATATTTTGGATTCCCACAGACCTTCATCGAAAGCCTCAGGACTCTGTACTCAAACCCCTAATTATATGTTAGTGTGAATGGAGGGATATCGGACAGATTTCCACTAAGCAGAGGTACCCGACAGTACTACTCCTTGTCCCCTCTATTATTTGCCCTATATATTGAACCCCTTGCCAAAGCCATCAGGGAAGATACCCAGATAACAGGTATTAGAGTTGAGGAGGTAGATCATAAAATATTGCTCTATGCAGACAATGTACTTCTCTACCTGTCGATTCCAAGTGATGCGATCCCTCAGGCCTGGGAGATATTGGAGGAATATGGCTCCCATGCGGGCTATACACTGAATAAAAATAAAACCGAAGCTCTTAGTTTCAACTATAGGCCCATAGCAGAAATCCTGGAAATACTCCTCCTTAAATTGGACCAAGACAAAACTCAGATACCTCAGAATTCAGGTACCTAAGAACCTTAGGAGCTTATTCTGGATCAACTTCCTTCCCCTGTCAACCCAGGCCCAACTGGATATAAATAGGTGGACTTTACTGAACCTACCCCTGTACTCTCGCATCCAGTCCATATCCATGAATACCCTGCCTAGATACTTATACTTATTCCAATGTCTAGCCCTGAACATACCCAAGATACAGTTCCAAGCATGGCAGGGAATGATCACGCAGTACTTATGGGCACCAGGCAGGCCTAGAATAAAAGCACGCATTATGCAAGCAGACAGAAAGAGAGGGGGGAGAGCCCTGCCCAACTTAGAATACTACCTGGCTGCACAAACCTGGACAGCCTTCCTTTGGGCCTCAACGGAATACCAGTCCCACTGGAAGGATATAGAACAGGCAAACACTGAGGGAACCCGACTGGGAGCCAGATTAATGAACCATACTGTAAATAGAGAGGGAGAAGACACACTGCTACTGACAGCCCAGAACACCCTAACAGCAGCCCATAGGACAGGGAAAAAATGTGGAATTACAGAGGCCCTTTGGCCCTGGATCTGGTTTGGCTGTGACCCCGCCTTCACCTTGTCACGCCTGGACCACGGATTCCGGGGCTGGTTGAAGGAGGGCCTGTTCTAACTCTGACACTTAATCACGGGAGATATAGTTCAAGAATTGAGCTCCATTAAAAACGCTTACAGCCTTAAAAACGCAGACTACTACCACTTTCTCCACTGAGAATGTGCAAACATACCCTAAAACACAGGGCACACCATCCACAACATGCTAGCCAGCTGCTAACAACCATCCAAGCCATCGTTGATGGTACAATTAAGAAAGGGCTAATCTCAGCCCTATACAAAACCATTAGGCATCTGCATAGTGACAGCACCCATCAAATCAAAGTTAAATGGGAAAAAGAAGCACAAATCCAAATTACAGTGAGGAATGGGACGAAATCCTCACCTCATCCACCAAAACTATGCAGTCCAACTTCTGGCAAGACTTTGAATGGAAAGTTAGGATCAGATTCTTCTATAAACCCATAAACCAAAATATATGGAGACCAGAGAGTTCCCCCAAATGCTGGAGAGGTTGCATAGCTGAGAGAGCACGTTATACCCATGTTTTCTGGCAGTGCCCATTATTGACAACATTGTGGGGACAGGCGAAAGAAGCTCTCTTGAACATATTCTCTATCAACATTCAGATAGAAATGGTTAATCTGTTAATGGGTCTACCACCCCCTGAGCTAAAGGGACCTACGATCATTTATCTTTGGAATGCCCTGATAGCAGCTGCACACAAGGCCATTACCAGAAACTGGAAGAAGCCGAATCCACCTACACAAACACAATGGGTGGCCATCGTAAAAGAAATACAAGAGATGGAGGAACTAACATACAGGGTCAACTCTAGAATACAGGCTTACACTATAAGATGGGTGGTGTGGTTGGACAGTGCCCTGACCACAGAGGAAGATTGGGGAGCAGAGGGACCAGTGTCCAACTAAACACCACCGCTCACACAGGAAAATAAAGAGTATGTCACGGAGGGGTGAAGAGGAGCCGAACTGAAAGGGATGGTCAACAGTGAAGAGGAGAGAGGAACAGATCAGGCTGTAAAAGTATAACATATAAAAAGAATGTACTGATGAAATAAGTTGCTATAAGATGATGTGCAAGAATGTTGACTAATACTTATTTTTAATGTATAGCTAAACCCAGAAACTTGCATCTATGATGATTTGTACCCAATGTTTCAATAAACTTGAATAACAAAAAAAAAGCATCATTATCCTGCCAGAGTGTGATGCACCACAGATAGAAATTATGCTAATTTTAGAATTAGAATGTAAGTTCAAACTCTGCGCTGCGGTCACGCTTCCTTAGTGTTCTAACATCAGATTTGTTTCTCCGCCGAAAGAGAGCATTCGCCTCGAAGTCAGCTCCAGTCTTCTGGTCAACAGTTTCATTTCTTTGTTTTAGAGTTTGTTGTTTCTGAGTTCTAGTTAGTTTTTTTTTCCTCCCAATACCCTGTATGCCCATGCGATACCAACAACTGCTTCATGGGTCTTAACCCGGGGCCTTAACCCATGCAGTGGCATTGAGGAGGTTTGCCTGACTAAGGGCTACCATTGTTTTCCAGGACACCCTGGCTAAAGCCATTGATTTCTGTTTTAAGGGAAATTCTTTATTTGGTGACAAGACAAAGGCATACATGAAAAAAGTGGACAAGCAGAAGACTTTTTGTAAAAATTACACTGAAAAGGAAAAGGCTTCCATTTCCTATAGCCCTTTGGAAGGGGAGGCAGGGGTAGTAGCTACTATTCAAGACCCTATGCTCCCTATGAGTACCGACCTCCAAGAGGTTACTACCAGGGGTCGATCTTAACACTGTTTTACTAGCCCAAATCCTAGTGCAAATTGACCAGAGCTAGTGCAGTTAACTCTCTACTTGTCTGTCTTGACTAGTGCAGGTTTTCATGGCTGTTAAAGAAACCCACCAAGATAACACTGGAAGCCCCTGCACCCTATGTACAGGTGCCTTACCGCCAAAGGATACTGCTATGCTGTATATCCTTGAAAACTGTTTTGCTGTTTAAAAAGTTATTTGCTTCATAAAATTCTCTATACCAGGTCTTAAGGACTTCCCTTTTTTTTTTCTGCCGGCCACGTGCTGCCCCCACACTCACTACCTGATGACAAGATGCCAGTGAGAGTGCGGGGGCATGCTCCATTATAATCACGGTAGTAAGTGTGGCAAACACCAACATGGAGGTGTCGATTGGGAGAAGGGCAGGGGTAAATGGAGAAAGTGACAAAGGCAAGAAGGACAGGGATGGGGCAAAAGGGGGTAAGGCCATCAGGAAATGGAGGGTAATGAGTACCAATGCCTGTAGTCTGGGCAACAAGCTCCCTGAGCTGGTGGCCTTAATGGAAGAGGGATGCCTGGATATCGTAGCAGTCACAGAAACATGGTACACAGAGAACCATGACTGGGATGTTAACATACCAGGGTATAAAACCTACAGGAGAGACAGGCAGGGGGAGAAGAGGGGGAGGAGTAGCTCTCTATGTAAAGGAAGGAATAAAAGCAACTGAACAAAAGAGTAAACAGGGAGGAGAGGAGGCACTGTGGGTCACCTTGGAGACTGGAAAGGGCACCACAATCCGCACAGGGGTTGTGTACAGAACCCCATGTCAGGGGGAAGGAATGGACAAGGATATGATGGAAGGCATTCTTAGAATGGCAGAGAAAGGGGGAGATACTGTTGATGGGAGACCTGAATATGCCAGATGTTAACTGGAGCACATTTGCTGCAGCCACATCCAAGAGCAGGGCCATTCTTGACGCCCTACAGGTGGCAGGCATTAGACAGCTAGTTTCGGAATCCACTCGTGAGGGAGCAATCTTAGACCTTGTACTCTCAAATGGGGGCAGTGAGAGGATCTCAGATCTTGAAGTAGGTTGCCATCTGGGGACAAGTGACCATCAAACAGTGTGGTTCACGTTAAACTCAGCTACAGAGTCAAGCCATACAAAAGTGAGGGTACTGGACTTTAGGAGGGCTGACTTTGGCAAGATGGGAGAGTGCCTCAGAAAAGCACTAGCAAACAGGCTAGAAGGAGGTGTGGAGCAACAATGGGGAATTATCAAAACTGCCATCACAGATGCAACAAGCCTTTGTGTGAAGCAAATAAACAAATCAAAATGAAAGAAAAAGCCACTATGGTTCTCAAGAGAGGTGGCTGTGAAAGTCAGGAAGAAAAAGATAGCATTCGGAAGTATAAGGAAATACAGAAGGAGCAGGACAGAGAGCTGTACCAGTTAAGGCAGAAGGAAGCAGGGAGGGAAGTCAGAATAGCAAAGGCCCAAACTGAGGAAAAGATAGCCAACTCAGTTAAGAAGGGGGATAAAACCTTTTATAGGTACATCAGCGAGCGTAGAAAGACAAAGGGGGGACAGTGAGGCTGAATAGAATGAACGGTGGGTGGGCAGAGGGGACAGTGAAAAGCAGGATACTGAATGAATATTTCTGCTCAGTATTCACAAAGAGGAGGGGAAGTGCCTAATCCAATTAACAGAAGCACTCTTGATAGGGGGTCGATCCCAGTCCTTTCACAGAAGAAAGGGTTCTGCAAGAACTCCTAAAACTGAAGGTGGACAAAGCAATGGGTCCTGATGGAATTCACCCAAATTCTAAAAGAATTAAGGAAGGAACTAGTGAAACCACTGGCTACTCTTTTAATAAATCATGGGAGGATGTGTGGTACCAAGGACTGGAGGAAGGTGGATGTGATTCCCTTCACAAAGTGGGACCAAGACAGAGCAGGAAACTACAGACCTGTCAGTCTGACCTCTGTGGTAGGGAAAGTGATGGAGTCACTTGAAAGAAAGAATAGTTGAGTACCTAGAGGTCAGTGGAGCACAGGATCCAAGGCAGCATGGGTTCACAGTGGGAAGGTCATGTCAGACGAATCTAATAGATTTCTTTGACTGGGTGACCAAAGTAGTAGACCAGGGAGGGCTGTGGACATGGCCTACCTAGACTTTAGCAAGGCATTTGACACAGTCCCACACAAAAGATTGATAGTCAAATTAACCAGCCTGGGAGTGGGTCCCAGGGTGGTAGCCTGGTAAAACATTGGCTGGACAACAGGACACAGAAGGTAATTGTAAATGGAGTCCACTCTGAAGAAAGGGCGGTTACTAGTGGGGTACTGCAGGGTTCAGTATTGGGTCCAGTCCTTTAATGTCTTCATCAGTGACATTGCAGAGGGACTGAAGGAAAAGTATGCCTTTTTGCAGATGACACAAAGATCTGCAACAGGGTTGATACACAAGGAGGCGTGGAAAGGATGAAAAGGGACTTGGCAAGGTTGGAGGAATGGTCAGACGTATGACAGCTAGGATTCAATGCAAAAAAGTGCAAAATAATGCACCTGGGAAACAAGAACCCAGGGGAAGAATACACAATGGGTGGGGAGGTAGTAACAACAACAAAACAGGAAAGGGACCTGGGGGTAATCATATCAGATGACCTTAAGGTTAGCAAGCAATGTGAGAAGGCAGTAGGGAGGGCTGGGGGTATACTGGGATGTATAGGGGGAGGCATCAGCAGCAGAAAACAGGAAGTTGTTATCCCTCTGTACAGACAGTTGGTGAGACCCCATCTGGAATACTGTGTCCAGTTCTGGAGACCCCATCTCCGCAAGGACATAGACAGGATAGAGGCAGTCCAGAGGAGGGCAACTAAAATGGTGCAGGGTCTGCAAGAGAAGCCGTATGAGGAGAGACTAAAGGAGCTTAATATGTATATCCTTGAGGACAGAAGGGAGAGGGGACATGATAGAAACTTTCAAGTACCTCAAGGGAATCAACAAAGTCCAAGAGGGTAGCATCTTTCAGAAAAAGAGACTTGCAAGAACAAGGGTACACAATTTAAAGATAGAAGGAGGGCAGTTCAGGGGCAATGTGAGGAAGTATTATTTCACAGAGAGGGTAGTGGATGCATGGAACAGCCTTCCTGAGGAAGTTGTGGGGTCTAGAACTGTGGGAGAATTCAAGAATGCATGGGATAGACATAAGGCAATTCTTGTGGGGGGCAGGAAGATAAAGGCTGTTGGTTAACTAGGATCTGCGGCCTATCCTGTAGGTAGGGAAATGGGCAGACTAGATGGGCCTAGCGGTCCTTATCTGCTGTCAAAGTCTATGTTTCTATGTAGGATAGCTTTCAGTCTGTTTTAATAATCTAATGGCCACTTGACAACAAGAAGGGCACCGCTGACCAACACGGCCCTCGCGAAGCCCACCGCGCCCACATTTCATTGCCATGGGCTATTAGATTACTAAAACAGATTGAAAGATATCCTACCATTTATTAAGGAGCCGCCTCAATAATTCTCACTGGTATCTCATAATCATGTCGAGCGCATGGGCGGAACCTACAACCAGGAAGTCCTTGGGACCCAGTATGAAGTATTTTATGAGGGAAATAACTTTATAACTGCAAAACAGTTTTCGGGGATATGCAGCATATTAGCATCATTTGTCGGTAAGGCACCTACATATAGGGTGCAGGGGCTCATCGTGGTGAGTCTCTTTAATGAAGTTAAAAAAGTCTCTACTTTAGCAGGCTGTAGTCCTCCTACTAATCTCTCTCAATGTTCCAGATGGCCTGGGATGATTAACAACTCATTAAGAGCTGCAATTATCTGGCAGTTCAAAAGGGGATCCCACAAAAGACTCAATTTGAGTCATTATGCCTGCACAAGGGAACATTGGGTAGGAAGGGAATGATGAAAAGCCAATGATCACTTAGGATCAGTGACTGCATACAAGTTTAGGGCTTATGGGCAGGCTAGATGGGCCTAGCGGTCCTTATCTGCCGACAATTTCTATGTATCTATTATCACTCCACTGTTAGGACTTTCAGCTAGTGTCTAGGGTGTGATAAAGGGTAGAGTGCTGTTCAGTCACTAACTTCCAGTTTTCTGAACATGTCTGTCTAAAATTTTGTCCCATATTATTAAGATTAGTTCCCCTCATTTCCCTACAGTTTGAGTGTCTTTATACAACATTTTAGTGACAAAATGTGAGGAGGTATACAGGGTCAGCCCTGCAAGTGGTGGGTTTTATCCCAGCCTCACCATAACTTCCCTCTCCCTTCCAAATCTCTCAGCTCTGTTCTTTCCCTGGACACCACTGCAGACCAGACTCTGAAATGACCATCCACAGATCCATAGCTGCCATTACTGGCAAGTTTAGGGGTTCCCCCAGCTCTTCTAAATGTCCCATGCCAGCCATCACCATCCATATAGTCCCACCCTTATCCCACCCAACATGTCCTTTCATCCTAAAAACAAAGCTTTGGATCGTCCAGGCCCTGACCAGGCCACCAACATCCAAGAGGATGATGTGGCTTGCTTCATGCTCCCCAGCTCCTTTCTTGGACCCCGGCCCGGCTAAGATCGTCCGGGCCCTGACCAGACCACCAACCTCCAAGAGGACGGCGCAGCTTGCTTTGCACTCCCTGGCTCCTTTATTGGACTCCTGCCCTCTAAGGTAATTTCCTCAAGCGCCTTCTCTGCTGCTTCACTTGCAGGACTCTGATTGGACGGCGCCTGTTACCCCGGCCAATCCGCTTATCCCCAAGGATCCTTTGAAAATCAGAGCGCTTTTCTTTCTAGCACAGCTACTCTACTCAGGACCCTCTGCCAGGGAACTGTACTGGTTTTGGACTTGATTTTTCGGCCCACCCACCCCCACCCCAACACTCTTTAAATGCTCTCCCTCCTTCCCTCCCCCAGTCATCATTTTTCCACCCAGCACAAATTTCAACTGATGCCTTCTAAAGCAGCAAGCACCTATTCTCGCACTTGAAGTTATTTTTTTTCTCTCCCCACTCGAGTGTAACTTATTATTTGTACCTCACTCTTTGCCCACATTTAAGTAGTCACTCGGAAAATGAATAATCATATAATCCTCCTTACACACTGCTGCTTGATTGGGCTACTAATGATGACTGACTTCTCGGCCGCCATCCTGGCCACTGATCAAATGGGCCTACAATCCTTTACTGAATCATTTAAACCTACCAGACGCCTTTCCAGCACAACTTGGCATGAGTCGTCCCCTATGGGCTCTGCCATGCTGTCCTTGCTATCAAACCTCAGACATCAGTTGCTTGGACTTTTTGTCCACTCCCTCACATTCCAGTCTCCCCTGGCTTCCCTCTTCCTGTCCCTTTCTCTCACTCCTTCTCCTTGCCGATGATGTGGAAAGCAACCCAGGACCCCCTAACACACACACTGACCATAACAATTTTATCTGGGCAGATCACTCAGGTCTCAGGATTGCACACCTAAATATATGTAGTCTCCCATCTAAGTTCTCTGAGCTAGAGGCATGGGTGGTCCTATATAAGCCACACATCCTTTCAGATTTTCAAACTTTCAAACCTTTTTATTGGATATCAAATTGAGATAATATTATCTCTTCCGCAATTGAATCCAACATATAACATCACAAAACAAAACAGACTTACTGTGCATACATAATTTCAGTTTCAGTAAAAAATTAGTTTTACATTATAATATAAGCATAAGAGTAAATAATTTATCCATAACAATTACAGTGTTTACTGTAGAAGATCATCAAAAAAAGACCTTAAACGTTTAAATGGTAGCAATACTGTACTGTTTATCTGTTTAGACAATCGTTCCCATGTCTTGGGCACTAAATTTGATATAGTTTTATCACCAAATTTTGTCCTAGATTTTGGCATATAAAAACTTATTCACGTAAAAGACCTTAGGAAATATTTATTTGTAATTAAGTTTAATAAAAAGACCGGTAATAATTGCAGCACGAACTTATACACCAATAAATTCCAGTGGATATCTCTCCTATCAAACAATGAAAAAAACTTGAGTTTTGATATAGAACACAGCAGTTAGTTCTAAATGGAAGATTTCTAACAAATCTTAATGCACTATTGAATAGAACATCCAAAGAACACAGTAGTGATTTTTTTTTGCATTTTTATAAATTATATCACCGTAATCCAATATAGGTAAGAACAAAGTAGAAACCAATAGTTTCCTAATCTTAAAACTAAAAAGAGATCTATTCCTATAAAAGAAACTCAGAAGTATTTTTAGTCTTATAGATATAGAAGTTATGTGTATTTCAAAAGTAAAATTTTTATCTAATATAACCCCTAAGTATTTATATGAATCTACACGTTCTGTGATAATTGTTGATAAAAATCTGAGTTCTTTATTAGTTGTTTCTTTAAGATCTTTCTTTCCAAATAACATCCAATGTGTTTTTTGTTCGTTCAAAAGCAGTATCAATTTAACAAGTTCCCTTTGTATTTTATTAAAATCTTGCTGCAAGATCATCATTGCTGTGTCCACATCATCACATCTGGTGTACAAAATAGTGTCATCAGCATAAAGTTGTATATAAGTTTTAGGTGAACAATAATTTGGTAGATCATTTATGTATAACAGAAAAAGAAGCGGGCCAAGCACAGACCCTTGAGGTACCCCATTTAACAGAGTGGTTGGCGTAGAGCAAACACCCGCTACCCTAACAGATTGTAACCTCCCATTCAAGTAAGCGTAGAACCAGCCTAATGCTGGAATACCTGAGCCAACCTTTTTTAATTGATTTAATAATATAATATGATGTACAGTGTCGAACGCCTTCAACAAATCCAGGAATAAGGATGGAACTTCGTGGTTTCTGTCGAAGGCGTTCAACATGTCATCAATTACTTTTAATATTGTATACGTTGTGTTATGCCCTTTTCTAAAACCTGATTGCAAATGTGTTATTAATATTATGTTTGATAAGATAATTTGTTAACTGCATACACACAAGTTTTTCAAGTATTTTTGTACATACTGGTAATACTGAAATAGGTCTGTAAGAACCTGGATTTGATGGATCGCCCCCCCTTGAATATAGAAGTGACAAACGCTGTTTTCAAACCAATTGGCAATTCACATCTATCCAAGGAGAAATTAAAAATATGTTTTAAATGAGGTACCAATATTTCAGCTGCCAATTTCAAAAAGAAAGGGGCGATCTCATCATATCCAGGACCTTTTCGAATATCTAAGTTCTGCAACTGTTTTTTAACATCGTACATTTCAGTTGGGCTAAAAGAGAACACAGGTCTTTTAAATTTATTATTGAAGTCAGTATCCAAAACAGGAAGTGGCAATACAGAGACCTGGCTGAAGCCGCACCTCACCGATACCTCACATCAACTTCCTGGTTACTCCATACTATGATTAGACAGGCCAGGAAGAAAAGGGGTGGAGGCGTGGCACTGTATGTGCGAGACCATATCTCAGCCACCACAACAGAGTACTCTTCCCCCACTTCTGCTTGTGAATGGCTTATTGCTGATGTAACCCCTAGGTAGCGCTATCCCAAGGGCTACTACCCCTGCCTGCATGGCTAGTTGTAGGTTAAGGGGCCTGGGTACTGAAACGGGTGCCTCCACCCAGAGGACAGGGTTGTTAGTAACAAGGCTAACTTGGGTACAGCCCTCTGGGATACTGTAATCCCCCTCTTTCCCCTCTAGTGGCCTAGACAATATGCAACAAACACTTTCACAGTAGCCCCATTCAGCATACAATTCCCCACACTGTTTGCACTTACCACCAGGGCAGGTTCCACCAGTTTGACCCTGGAGACCCCCTGTAAAACAAGGTTAGGCACAGCAAATAACAGTACAGTGCTTTTGGTACAAACTGGAACCACAGATTAAAATGCAAAAAGAGTTAGATCTGATTTATTCAGGGGAATTGAACAAGGAAGGGGCATAATCAGGTTGATTGATTCTAAAACTGATCTTGTCAGGCAATTATGCATGCACTTTTAGTCCCTGCACAGTCACATGCTCTGGGTACCCGATTGGAAGCAAGGTGGGCTAGCCTGGCACATTGCCTGGGGTAGGCCAGCGTCACAGCTGGTTGGGGCCCTGTGATGAAAAGAAAAGGCATGCACAACCAC
The DNA here is from genome assembly GCA_016271365.2 of Neoceratodus forsteri. NCBI lineage: Eukaryota > Metazoa > Chordata > Ceratodontiformes > Ceratodontidae > Neoceratodus > Neoceratodus forsteri. The sequence goes on along the minus strand of JADMNL010000023.1, from coordinate 207,806,456 downwards.
ACACAATTTGTAATCCAGAGCCTGTAGGCTCAGTTCGTGAAAGGAAAAACAACAATGCAATCAGATGACAACACTTGAGATTTAGCTGTTGTTGCAGGGAGCTACCCTGATTGTTACTCACGCTACCCAATACAAGACACAGGCTAGACGAAATGGAGACTGCAGGTTGATAACTGGTTTGCCAGGAGAAGCAGGGCCCACACAAATCACTGAGGTGTTATTCCTGTTCGAGATGGTTGAGCAGGGGGCTGATCCCCAGGCAAGTCTCTCGTCGATGATGGTTTCTGTGTCTGAAGTAGCTGGCTGGGCCAGGTGGCAAGGCCCAGGCTGGGTGGAACAGTTCGGATTTTGAGTCTGGTAGTGCTGGATGCAGCTTCCACCAAGAGTGGCACATTTACATAGTGGGGAACCAAATTGTGACCCACTAACAGCACACAGCACATTTGTAATAAAGCAATCACCATACCACAATGTGGAAGGCAGTCCGGCCACAATATCAGTATCTCTGAGCAAAACCGTGAATTCTGTGGTAAATGGATGTCCTGACCGATCGCGTACAGCAAATCTTCGGTCTTCTTCAGGTTCAAATCTGGTCACTCTTCAGTGGCTTTGTCACATTCCAGTTCAGATACAGTCCGAATGCTAAGCTTTCAAAGGATTCCCTCTCGAGGGACTGCAGGCAGACAGGCCAAAAAGCAGCTGCTTGAAGCACTCAGGCTGTTTACTCTCCAAACTCTAACTCCATACTGACTGACCGCAGCAGGCAGCTTGGGAATTTCCCTTTGGTCCAAAAGGTTCTGGTTGGTTGATCCATCAGTCTGTCAAAGCAAGGGCTCCCCCTCCAGGTCTGTTTTGGCACCAAAATGCAAACACTACAATTCCTACAGCTTTTTGCTCCCACAAGACCCCTGGGGACAGCCTCCACATTAGGATCCCCAAAGGTACTGATTGGCCCATTCTGGCAGTTCAGGACCAAGATGGTGGTGATAAACTGAACTGTCCATGCTGCAAAAAAGGCAGGATAGACAGACTACAATATCATTATTATACTAATAGATAACTAGCAAATAAGCACAGCTTCTAACAGAACTCCCTCTGTGGAAATAGCGATGGCAGAACGGAGCAATTATCTGGCAGCCCGGGTGGGACTTGAGCATAGAAACACTCAGCCCCCTCCCAGATTAAATAGGCACCACGTCATTGGCAGCTCTTAAAGAGACAGAGCACAGAGGCATTAAGGCACTGTCACACAAACACTTTTAAAGCGCTAAGACAGAGGATACCAGCCTGGCAGTGGGCATTTAGGCACATCCAAGGAAGACTTTTGGGAACCTTCATTTGTAGGGGGGTTACACTCTTCCCTGCCTGGAAAAACTTGGCGTCCACGTCAAGTCTATACCATCACAATATTGAAGAATCAGTATATACAAGACATACATGACGTTAGCATACTATGGAAATACTATCTAATGCATCAGTTAACGTAAACTTATTACATTACTATACATTTCACTATACCATATCTTCATTGACAATACTTGTGCATGTTTCATACACGCAATACTGATTCTATTATGATTAACATATTATGAATAGTTGCATATGACTTCACTTTATAACTTCTTGTGCAGTAAACAATGTAGAAAGGGGCCCTTCCCTGTCAGCTAACTTGGGGCTAGATGGGACAGGAACACCATGTTCTGAAGGAAGAACAATTAATTGGGAGGTGGCAGTCAGGCTCAGTTTGGGCAGTGAGCTCTTGGAAACGTAAACACCTTTATGGACCACATTGAGAGGCAACTCCACAGGCCTCCCAGGGGAATCATAACTAAAACGTAGCACTGGCTTAACAGGTCGCTCAGATTTTCTGGGGGAAACAGACACAGGCTCTGGGCGGTCAACACTGGCACTGATTTCTTCTCCTGTAGTGAGGGATGCCTCTGCACTGGTTGAAATGTCCAGATTGGAAACACTATCAGCTTCTGGCTCTGTAGGCTCTGTTTCCACAACACTTTGCTTATTATTATCTTCTGACGAGGCCACAAGTTGCTTATTCTGAGGTGACTCTGGCACAGTTAGGCTTTTCGGCACTGAAGGGGTGCTGTCAACACTTTCATATTGTTCTTCAAGTTTTGGTATGTCACCAGGGAGACTCAGACCATCAGCCCCTTCTTCGGGCAAGCCAAACAGTTCTACAAGACACAGAGAGTCTGCAGACTCAGACGTGATACTTTGCACCTCTCTTTCAGGGGGTACTGGGTCCAGGGAAGAAGCTGGGGGGTTAGGCAGTTCTGAAGGCCCAGCTTCAGCTAATTGGACGCCACTGGGCACCATTGGCTCTATGATCACCGAGTGACCAGGGGTGTCTATCATCAATATTTTGTTCTTTACATCTCCCCTTAGGTGGACTTCCCCATGGATCGTATACTGAGCGTTGGGGGCCAACACCAAAGAGTCAGGATCCTTTTTCCACACTATATCCACTGGCTCATCTCGGTCCACTTGATCGGGTTTCTGTTGCAAGTCATAAGCCCTTTTGAGTAATGCTGAAATTTTTAGGGCCCGTCTAGTCCATTGCCCTTGTTTCTCATGGCAGAGTTGTGCTAATCTCCCAAACATGTGGGTGTTTGTTCTGATTAACAGGGGAACTCCATCATACAGTCTGGTGGGGGGACACACTAGGGCAAGTGTCTCAACTTGTTCATCTACCCCAGCCATGGCGGTAGGGAATGACAGCCAGACCTGGATACACCACGAGTATGGATAGGATGTCTTACTAAATCCCCACATGTGTAAACCTTCCAAGGGTTGTAGGGACACGTCAGGCAGATGCTTCTGGTACCAATCTTGAAATACTATGGTTACTTGAGATCTACTGTCAAGCACGGCCCAGGCAGACACACCATTCACCGTCACTGTAGTTTCGATTAAAGGGTCCACCACCTCGGACCACTCAGGTAACTTGGACTTGGACGTCGGCTTTACAGCTGCCTTGGATATATAGCTTTTCTGGGTAGCCCTACCTTGCGGCCATACATTGATCCATCGAACCAATGCCAGCAGCCTAGTGCTAACTTTTCTCAGGCGAGCAGCAGGTGAACCAGGTGTGCCCATCCTCTCCACAGTGGTAACAGAAAACAGGTTCTTTAGAGTCTCTAAGGGAAGATGAGCTGTTCCCCTGCTTGAACATAGTGGGGGAGTCTCGGAGGCTCTCTCTGGTTGGAGGTTTGCTCTCTTGGCTTTCTGAGCTTCTCCAAGGGTCAGCATTTCAGGTAGCTTGGAGTTGGAGTAGCTCTTCCACCACAGCTCTTAGTTCTCGTATCTCTTCCCGTAGGCTTTCTTCAGGCTGGGTTTCTGAAGAAACAACATGTACCTCCACCCCTCCTGGCAGGACTTTTCCTCTTTGTCTCGGGGGGGGGCTGGACAGGAATTAGCATCTTTGGCTGCCTTGGCAGCTTGCTGACTGACTCTCAACTCAGTTAACTCCTTGATCAGTTCTCTCATCTGTTGCAGCTCAGCCTCCTCACCTCTCTCAGGGGCCTGGTAGGCGTGGGCAGCCCCAACATAGGGCTCCCATCCCTCTTCGTCATTTTCAATCTCATAGATCTCTTTCATTAGGTCACAATGTTGGGGGGAGATTGCCACTTCTGTCTTATAGTTTAAGCTTCAACAACATCAGCTAGAGTACCTTGCTGACTTTATGATGTGATCTAGCCTGACCCAGTTCAATTCACTGGTGGGTACCCCTCCTTTCCAGTGGGCCCGCTGAAAAGCTCGCTCAATTCAAATAATAAACACTGACAATTTTTCATTCTTCCACTGTTTTGTGGATGTAAACTTCCACATCAGGTCATCTCCCAACTTGGTGCTACCAAATACCCCCTCCAGGGCAGAGAGGTGCTCAGCAGCTGTGTCCTCTGGGCTGTGGGATTGCAGGAAGTGAATGGCATCCAGTGCAGGGCCCCTCAAGCTTTCCATGAGCCTCTTCCTCTTTTCCCCCTCAGTACACTGCCACTCCTGGACCAATGGGGTGGCACAGTCCATACACATTTCCAGATCATCCTCCCCCACAGGCACCGGGACCATGCCCAAAAAGAGCCTAAGTCTGCGGTATGAGTCCAAATGTACAGTAGGTATCACTATGGGGGAAGCAACTGTAGGGTTGGCAGGAGAGGCTATGGGGGACTTCACGGGAGTGACATCCTCAGAAAGCTGTAACATTTTCACTAGCTCTGTAGCAGAGTGCCCCTCAGAGGCTAACAGTTTAAACAGCTTGTCTTTGAACCCCTCTACATAGGGGGGCCCTCCAGGAGCAGCCGGGTCGCTATGTGAGTGAATGACCCTCCACCCTTTTTGGGACCCTTCAGGCAAAATGACAGGGGGTACATTCTCTGGTTCAATGGGCAGGCTGCAGGAGAGTAGGGCCACCATAGTTTGATCAAACAGGTCGGAATCCGTTCCCCTTACTTCAACCTTCCCCAAATACTTAATTCATTCAACCACTTCCACAATAGTGGCATTATAGGTCCCCAAGGGGACGTCCATTAATAGCAGAGCTTGCCGGGGATCCACCCCCTCTGCCTCACTCCACCCCATCATACGGTGCACTAGCAGCTTGTGGGGAGCAAGTTTAAACCTGGGCGTAGTGAGCGTCTCCATTTTACCACAATTTTTAAGCATGGGTTGTAGTACCCACTTCTGACCACTAGAAGGTGCAAATCCCAGCGATGTCTCCAAGATGTAACCCCTAGGTGGCGCTATCCCAAGGGCTACTACCCCTGCCTGCATGGCTAGTTGCAGGTTAAGGGGCATGGGTACCGAAACGGGTGCCTCCACCCGGAGGACAGGGTTGTTAGTAACAAGGCTAACCTGGGTACAGCCCTCTGGGACACTGTAACCCCCCTCTTTCCCCTCTAGTGGCCTAGATAATATGCAGCAAACACTTTCACAGTAGCCCCTATTCAGCATACAATTCCCCACACTGTTTGCACTTACCACCAGGGCTGGTTCCACCAGTTCAACCCTGGAAACTCTCCTGTAAAACAAGGTTAGGCACAGCAAATAACAGTACAGTGCTTTTGGTACGAACTGGAGCCACAGTCAGATTAAATGGAAAAAGAGTTAGATTTGACTTATTCAGGGGAATTGAGCAAGGGAGGGGCGTAATCAGGTTGATTGATTCTAAAACTAATCTTATCAGGCAATTATGTAGGCACTTTTAGTCCCTGCACAGTTACACACTCTGGGTACCCAGTTGGAAGCAAGGTGGGCTAGCCTGGAACATTGCCCGGGGTAGGCCGGAGTAGCAGCTGGTTTGGGGCCCTGTGATGAAAAGAAAAGGCATGCACAACCACACACAATTTGTAATCCAGAGTATGATGGCTTAATTCATGAAAGGAAAAACAACAATGCAATCAGATGACAACACTTGAGATTTAGCTGTTGTTGCAGGGAGCTACCCTGATTGTTACTCACGCTACCCAATATGAGACACAGACTAGATGAAATGGAGACTGCAGGTTGATGACTGGCTTGCCAGGAGAAGCAGGGCCCACACGAATCACCAAGGTATCGTTCCTGTTCGAGATGGTTGAGCAGGGGGCTGATCCCCAGGCAAGTCTCTCGTCGATGATGGTTTCTGTGCCTGAAGTAGCTGGCTGGGCCAGGTGGCAAGGCTCAGGCTGGGTGGAACAGTTTGGATTTTGAGTCCGGTAGTGTTGGATGCAGCTTCCAGCAAGCGTGGCACATTTACACAGTGGAGAACTAAATCGCGACCCACTAACAGCACACAGCACATTTATAATAAAGCAATCACCATACCACAATGCGGAAGGCAGTCCAGCCACAATATCAGTGTCTCTGAACAAAACCGTGAATTTTGTGGTAAATGGATGTCCTGACAGGCCGATTGTGTACAGCAAATCTGCGGTCTTCTTCAGGTTCAAATCTGGTCACCCTTCAGTGGCTTTGTCACACTCCAGTTCGGATACAGTCCGATTGCTAAGCCTTTCAAAGGATTCCCTCTTGAGGGACTGCAGGCAGACAGGCCAAAAAGCAGCTGCTTGAATCACTCAAGCTGTTTATTCTTCAAACTCTAACTCCAGACTGACTGACTGCAGCAGGCAGCTTGGGAATTTCCCTTTGGTCCAAAAGGTTCTGATTGGTTGATTGATCAGTCTGTCAAAGCAAGGGCTCCCCCTCCAGGTCTGTTTTGGTGCCAAAATGCTAAAACTACAATTCCTACAGAAATTTGCTCCCACAAGACCCTTGGGGACAGACTCCATTTTAGGGTCCTCAAAGGTACTGATTGGCCCATTCTGGCAGTCCAGGACCAAGATGGTGGTGATAAACAGAACTGTCCATGCTACAAAGAAGGCAGGTTAGACAAACTACAATATCATTACTATGCTAATAGATAATCAGCAAATGAGTACAACTTTTAACAGAGCTCCCTCTGCGCAAATAGCGATGGCAGAATGGAGCGATTATCTGGCAGCCTAGGTGGGACTTGAGCATAGAACTACTCGGCCCCCTCCCAGATTAAATAAGCACCACGTTATTGGCAGCTCTTAAAGACACAGAGCACAGTGGCATTAAGGCACTCTCACACAAACACTTTTAAAGCGTTAAGACACAGGATTCCAGCCTGGCAGTGGGCGTTTAGGCACACCCAAGGAAGACTTTCAGGAACCCCCATTTGTAGGGGGGTTACACTGAGATTGTCCATACTCAGGATATAGTACCTGTTCCATGAGAAGGAGGAGGGCATTGCATATAATATTTCACAGTATTAAACTTATCACTATCCCATCCAATCTAGTATTGCAGTCATTGAAATGTACAATTTGTTTTCACAATGGTAATTTCCTTGTACTTCTCCAGTATAAATGCAATGTCCAAGCCATAGGCTGGTACATTACCTGGCTGACACCAAATAACTCCAAAGTTCTGCACAACTCCTGAGACCACTAAGGTGAACCATCAATACTGTAGACTTAGCTTTCACGACTGCCCACTCACAACCCTCTACCTCACATGCAGTTTTGGTGGTGGTGGGGTGGAGGAATACTATTCACTAAGTAATGCCATGCTAAAAATTCACCTACTATGTCTATTTTAGTAACCTTTGTTTACTGTGAGTATGGTCTCAGGATGCACAACCCGCTGTAGGGAGGGGGTTAACTACCATAGCTAGTATGTTACTGCTATCATGCAGCTGTTACATTCAAATCCATTAAATTGTATGTTTGTCTATTCAATGAGTATACAGCACCTCATCTTTGTGTACCTTAACTGGCACAATACAACAATTGTTCAAAGAAATGTATTTAAAATAAGTGAAGCCACATATACCATACTCAACCAAAATCATTATTATCTTTCATTCATAGATCGTCAGAGGTGTACCCCACCACAGAGCGAGGTAGTGCCAGCCGAACCTGAGGCTGTGGAGGGTGAACAGTCAGACTCCGACAGTGTCATCCTTGTCAAGTCAGAAGGTAAGACAATCCTTCAAAACAATCATTCATATTACTTTGACCACTTTATACCCATCAGATTCTTGATCCTCTGCAACCACTTAGCAGCTGTTACAGAGCTGTGTAACACACTACTTGTGTTCTGCCTCTACACTGACAAGGTAGGACCTCCTTGTGTATCATCACAGTACATAACCTTGCTGGCCACATAGACGTACTAACAATGCAAGCATATATATCTCTGAAATCAGCAAGCTGTTCTGTACTGGAAATGTCACTAGTTTCCTGTGCTTCTCCACTCGAGACATCATCTGTTAAATGTATAACTAAGGACTCATATCTAACACAGTAGTAATTACTGGTAAAGAATTCTGCACACAATAAATAAGTATTTTCTTACAAAATAGAGATTTTGTTGTGAATTTTCAACCGATAACTATTTAGCACTGGTATTGCCATACTGACTTTGTCAGCATGACATATGAAATCATTAACATGAATGTTTCTCATCTCTAAGTCTCAAGTCATTAAATAGTACCTGTGTGTCTATCTGGGTGGGGGTACAGTGACACTACCTGAGTAGTATCATACCACACTCAAGCATAGTAACTTCCCTATTCCTCCAATGAAGAAGATATTATTCTGATATGCATGATCTTAACCTAACAACGTGCACCCCCAAAGCCGTCTAACTTATCTGTTCCTTCAATCAACATGTGTATTTTTATATTCATGCTGTTACTCTTACCATGGGTCTCCACTCAGCATACAAAGTCTTCTTTAAAAGAGGAATAGGGATCAGGATTCCCAAGGTGACTGCATGCAATTCCTAACTGTCCTAACTTATGTGTTCTAACAACCAGGGAGTCACACCATTCATCTCCATAGACTTTCTTTCACTATCACTGTACTTAGGATGCACAACCTAGTCGGGGGGGGCATTGCCTGGCTGATGCCATTCAAGAAGTAAGCGTTCCAACTTGTGTATTATTCAGTCATGAATCTGTAACTTTGATGTCCATAAACGTTGTTTAACTTATATTCTGCACTCACAATTCAGTACCTCATGTACAGGGAGAGGGTGGGGTGGGAGGTGGTATGGGCATTGACTGCCTGATGCCATGGATGTCTTAAAAGTTCTAGCCTGTGTGTTTCTGCAACCACAGAGGTGCACCATCAGTGTCTACTAATGTCACTCTCAACTCAAGATGCACTATCTGGCCTGGGAGGGAGGAGGAGGAGAGGCATTACTTAGCTGATACCGTAGAACTCCTAATTCTTTAAAGAGGACAGGAAATGATTTCTAATTGGTAGCTGATTATAATGTTCCCATTTACAGAAATATCCATTTGCCTAAATGATCCATATGTAACTGTACCTGGAGAAAAAAATGATGTGAAAAACGATTCTTTGCATTGTTTTGTTCTTATGGGCAACATTCTGTTACAGTTCTCTTCACGGAACCAGTGATCTGGAGTTTTAACTATGTCACAGTTTGAGCAAAGAACTCTACGCATGGTTCTGATAGGACAAAAACTCATGTTTAGCATGCTGTACACAAACTGTGACATAGTAAAAACTCCAAATTACTGGTTCCATGAAGAGAACACTGCAGAAAGTTGTCCATAAAAAGATAACAATTGAAAACAGTTTTTCACCGTAGTGTTTATTAAAGTTACAGTTGAATATATCTCCTTTGAAGGCAAGTCTTTCATTTTTTGTACTAGGAACATTACTAACTGCTGCCAATTAGCACATATTTCCTGTCCCCTTTAAACTAGTGTCCACTGCAATGATAGAGCTGTGACGTATACACCCATAGCCTTTGTTTTCCTGTCAGTCTCCACTCATAATGCAATGTCTCTTCTTGGGGGGGGGGCATTCCCTAGCTAAGAACATGCTACAGCAAAGTGCCCCACAGTGCCACAACATGATGTTTTTGTCAAACAGAAATGGTGACTACAACACTAAGTCGAACAAAAGTGCAAACGCAAATGGTTACACCAGTTGAAACACAAGCAGTCACTAAAACATAAAATGTAACGCATACATTAGCATACCAAAGAAGGGTCAATCAAAGGTGTATGGAAAACCAAATAGATACAGTAACGGTAACAGTAACGAAAGTACAAACCCTGCGTTTATTAAACAATCTATTTCTGTGTCTTACAGTGGCTGGGGAGACTGGAGCAACATCACAGACGCAGGTGAAGCAGGAGCCTGGCACCAGTGCTGAACGTAAGTCAACTAACATAAACACACACACACATCTCATAGACTGCTACAACAATATCTGTGCATTTTATATCATTGTCTGTACTCAGTCATTACAGCTGGACAGTAGATGTGCATGCTGTAACTTCCGCTACACTTTATGTGTTATGGAAAACTATCTGGTTCAGCATACAGCACAATGTATTGTCTCAGTAATACCACACACCTCCTAAGTTTGGCCCCATCCACACTACACCGCTCAGGCCCGGCAACGGATGCAAACCATGGTAAGCAGGGAGCAGCGTAGTGAGTACACACCACGATGCTGTCTGTTACATAACCGATACTACCAGGCCACAATATGGGACCCAGGCAACTGTTACGCTGACACCTAGTCCCACAATGCAGTTTTTACTGCACTAGGGGACTGTTGGAACAACACGCTCACCCATCCTTGCTATGGACAGTAAGATTACAGAGGCAGAGCCGTTGTCGTAACCGTTGTTCAAATCACCTCATAGGTAGTTTAAACAACAGTTACGAAAATGGCTCCTGTTACATTCCAGGTCTAAACACAAACCGTTGCAGTAACAGTTTGCGCCCTCTATTATGTTACACAGGCATAGTGTGGACATAGACTAAACTAGCTTTTCCCTTATTCCAGTTAAATAGCTGTACCATTTATTCCCATAACCTTTGTCTTCCTGTGGCTAACCACCCAGGCAGCTGTACCTGCTCTGGGAGTGAATTTGTTTGGCTGAGTACTTAAAACCCATAGCAATGCAAAGTAGTGTATACCTGCAATCGCAGAACTGCATCATTGATGTGCATAGGTCAACATTGGCTGTTACTAGCCAGTGTGCATCCTGTAGCTCATATATTGAGCATCGAAGCAATTCTGTGACTCACAACAGAAACCACAAACATTTCTAACTCTTTTATAACTGCAAATAGAGGGTTACAACAGAGATGTACATAGACTTCTTTTGCTGCAGCTGTATACTCACAATACAGCACCTCATCTCTGGCAGTGGGGAGCACTGCATACCTCCCAATATACAACTAACAACTGTTGTAAGTAGTATGCTACTACAATCACATACCTGTACATTTATTTTCATATACTTTCTTTTTCTCTGATTCTCCACTGACGATGCATTACCTGTTTTTTTCTCAGGGTAGTATTGCATGGCTGAGATTGCACAACTTGTAACTGTCCCCACTATTGTGTTACTGCAATCATGAAGATGTACCAGTTATATCCATAACCTTTTTTCTTGTCAGTCTGTACTCAGCATGCAGTACCTGCTGTGGCAGTGTGGGGCATTGTCTAGACTGTACCAACTAGTGTGTTACTGCAATCATGGAGCGGTACAACCTATATAGATACCCTTTTTTTTGTTTACTGGGAATATCCACTCAGGATGCAGTACCTGCTGGGGGTGGAGGGGTTGGGGGGTGGATTGTATAGCAAACAGCATAAAGTGTTAACTGTCCTAACTTCTACATACTTCCAACCATACTTACAGTGTCAGTGGCTCAGTAGGTAGCACACTCGCCTCTGAGGCCGGGAGATCAGAGGGCTGTGGGTTCAGTTCCCACATCTGGCACTTGGGTTAATATCCCAGTACTGACACTGTAATGCAGCATGAGAGCGGTGCTGCATTTCTGAGGTGCCGCCTTTCGGATGAGACGTTAAACCGAGGTCCCATCTGCCTGGATTGGTGGTAGTTCAGGTGGATGTTAAAGATCCCATGGCACTTATCGAAAAGAGTAGGGGAATTTCCCCGGTGTCCTGGCCAAATTTCCCTCATTCACTAAAAAAAAAAATACCACCAACAGCTTAATCTGGTTCAAGGTCAGTTGGCATGCATCTGTATCCCCGGTCGTGCCTGAAAATAGGCAGGATTTGTCTAGTGCACTTACCCGGTCAACAAAAAATAAATAAATAATAAAACCACAGACATACACCATTCATGTCTATGGATTTTCTTTTCCTGAGACTGCCTACTCAGAATGCAGTACCTCTCCTGGTTTGGGGTGGGGCATTGCCTACCTAACACCGTACAATCCCAAAGTGTTCAAACTAGTGTGTGGAAGTCAACTAAACTAAGCCATTGTCTGACTGATTACAGACCAACTACTCATCGCCATGTTTCATCTCCAGGTTAACCAAAAATACATATATACAACCACTGGAAAATATCAGGCCCAGAAACCACATATCACTAGATAAAAACAGCACAGTAAAGTTTATTTGTCACTGTCACATGGTAATAGTTTATTGTTCTCTTCACAGATCAAAAAACGTAAAAAGCGGCACACTGTACACTGTCGCTGTGTTCGCAGGCTCGAGCGCAAGGTTGACTGTCTGACATCAGAAGTCAAAGAACTTCGCAAAGAACACTGTACTATTCTTGAACTGCTAACAGCGCAACGCGACAGTCAACCTTGCGTTCGAGCCTGTGGGCACAGCGGCAGGTGCCAGTGCAGACAGCAGCACTGCTTCACCTGCTGACGTATCCAGTCTCCCTGGTCAGTGATAGACGTCCTCCACAGCCATCTCCGGTATCTCCTCTCACCCTGGCGCAACAGCTTTCACTTCCAGTGCTCCTCCACATCGATCCGGCTTCCTGCCTGGGCTGTCTCAAACAACAACACACCTTCCTCAGACATTTTATTTTTTGTAAATAGTTAAAGGATTTAAATTTTCATAAGACAAAAGTAGGATAACTTTCCCCCAAAACTGTTTATATTATAAATATAATTTAATTTTCACAATTTTTTTATTTTTTCTAAAGGAACACATTTTTTTCAACTTTTGATAATAGAGATATATTTTTATAGAAATATTGTTATTGTTTTTTGTATACATCCTATTTAATTTGTATTCTTTGTGTTCCATTAAATAATTATGTAAAAATAAATAACTATTTTGTTAGAAACCACAGTTTTTCTTGAACTATTCTCAATAGATATGTAGTTAACACGGGTATTGGCATGATGACTTTTTTAGTATGACATCGGAAAACATTTACATGAACATTTTCCATCTTAAACCGCTAAGTCGGGATATAGTACCTGATGTGTGTGTGGCAGGAGGGGGGGTTGGGGGCATGGTGAGACTACCTGAGTAGTATCATACAACAGGTAAGAATACTAAGTTTCCTCTTGCTGGAAAAAAAAAAAGTATTATACTGATATCCATGCCCTTAAACTAACAGTGTCTGTTCACTCAGCATATAGAACCCAACCACATCAGTGAGTAATTCACTGGCTATAGCCGTAACCCCCAAAGTCTTCTAACTTGTTTGTTCCTGCAATCCAAGCATGCACTGTTTATTTACATTCCTGACTTCTTCCTTGACTCTGCACTCAGCATGCAATGTCACCTTTGAAGGGGGGGAGGGGCTGCCTGGTTGATGACATGCAACTCCTAACTGTCGTAACTTGTGTCCTCCTACAAACAGGCATGTATACCATAAATGTCCATAGCATTTATTTCCTGTGGATATCCACTCAAGATACAGTTTCTTCTGTGTGTGTGTATGTGTGTGGGTGTGGGGGGGGGCATTCCTTGGCTGACACCATGCAAGTCCACACTTCCCTAACTTGTCTATCCCTGCAACCACAAAGGTGCACCATTAATCTCTGTGGTCCTTCTTTCCATGTGACTCTTTACTCATGATATAGTGCATGCCCGGGGGGTAGGAAGGAGGGGCATTGCCTAGCTGGAGGGGGGAGTCATTGCTTAGCTAATGCCATGCAACAACTAAGTGTTCCAAGTTCTGTGTTATTCAGTCATTAATAAACTGTAAAATGAATAAGCATAACCTTTGTTTCCCTGAGACTCTCCACTCACAACAGAGTGCCTCATGTGCAGTGGGAGGCGGGGGGAGTGCGGGGGACATTGCCTGGCTGATGCCATACAACTGCTGTCATAACTTGTGTCCTCCTGCAAACACGGATCTATACCATGAATATCCATATCCTTTATTTACTGTGGATATCCACTCCGACTACAGTCACTGCCATGTGTTGGTGTGGGGTGTGGGGTGTGGTGCATTCCTGGCTGACAGCATACAAGTCCAAACTTTCCTAACTTATGTGTCCCTACAACCACAAAGGTGCACCATTAATGTCTATGGGTCTTCTTTTCCTGTAACTCTCCACTCAGGATACAGTCGTGCCGGGAGGGTTGCGGGGGTGGGGGAGGAGGGTCATTGCCTAGCTGGGTGGGAGGGGCATTGCCTAGCTGATGCCATGCAACAAGTAAGTGTTCCAAGTTCTGTGTTATTCATTCATGAAGCTGTAACATGAATATCCATAACCTCTGTTTCTCTGAGAGTCTCCACACACAATAATGTACCTCGTGTGCAGTGGTAGGCGGGGAAGGGGTGGGGGGACAATGCCTGGCTGATGTCATTCAACTCCTAACTGTCATAACTTGTGTCCTCCTACAAACAGGCATCTATATTGTTAATGTCCGTAGCATTTATTTCCTGTGGATATCCACTCAAGACATAGTTCCTTCTGTGGGTATGGGGGGGGTCATTCCCTGGCTAATGCCATGCAAGTCAACACTTCCCTAACTTGTCTGCCCCTACAGCCACAAAGGTGCACCAGTAATCTATATGGGACTTCTTTTCCCATGACTCTCCACTCAGGATACAGTACATGTCCTGGGTGGAGGGGGAGGAGGGGCATTGCCTAGCTAATGCCATGCAGCAACTAAGTGTTCCAAGTTCTGTGTTATTCAGTCATTAATAAACTGTAAAATGAATAAGCGTAACCTTTGTTTCCCTGAGACTCTCCACTCACAACAGAGTACCTCATGTGCAGTGGGAGGTGGGAGGAGTGCGGGGGACATTACCTGGCTGCTGCCATGCAACTCCTGTCATAACTTATGTCCTCCTACAAACACGGATCTATACCATGAATATCCATATCATTTATTTACTGTGGATATCCACTCCAGCTAAAGTCACTGCTATGTGTTGGTGTGGGGTGTGATGCCTCCCCTGGCTGACAGCACACAAGTCCAAACTTTCTTAACTTGTGTGTCCCTACAACCACAAAGGTGCACCATTTATGTCTATGGGCTTTCTTGTGCCCGGGAGGGTTGCAGGGGTGTGTGAGGGAGGAGTGGCATTGCCTAGCTGGGTGGGGGGCGGCACTGCCTAGCTGATACCATGCAACAAGTAAGTGTTCCAATTTCTGTGTTATTCATTCATGAAGCTGTAACATGAATATCCATAACCTTTGTTTCCCTGAGAGTCTCCACACACAATAATGTACCGCATGTGCAGTGGCAAGCAGGGGAGGAGTGGGGGGGACTATGCCTGGCTGATGCCATGCAACTCCTAACTGTCATAACTTGTGTTCTCCTACAAACAGGCATCTATATCGTTAATGTCTGCAGCATTTATTTCCTGAGGATATCCACTCGAGATATAGTTTCTTCTCTGTGGGTGTGTGGGGGGGGGCATTCCCTGCCTGACACCATGTAAGTCCACACTTCCCTAACTTTTCTATCCCTACAACCACAAAGGTGCACCATCAGTCTGTATGAGCCTTTTTTCCATGTGACTCTCCACTATACAAGCCCACAGTTTCCTAACTCTACTGAACTTCCTTACTTTTTGTCACTGTGGAACAACCCTAACTGATGCATTTAAACAGAGTTTTTTTGTCTCAGATTTTCCTTTTTCTTGAGAATGAGGGCAATAAATAGTGAATGGAATGTGGTGGTATGGTAGGGCTAGGGCCACACTCCCCCATGTGATTTTTTTTGTGTGACATAGTAATGGTAACAGCAATGCAAACGCAAGTGGTAACGGTCATGCACATCATGACGCACCCATAAATTTGTAAGCAATCATCAATAGAAATGCAGGAACAACAGAAACACAAACATTAGTGAAGTCACATATGGTAACAGTAACACAAACACAAGCGCAAACAGAAAAGGAAAGAGTAACACACACGGTGGCGTACACGGAAACAGTAACACAAACGGACAAGGAAAGAGAACTGTTAATCCAACATGTAACAGTAACTGGAGTGCACACCCTATGTTTCCCCACAAGCTCCAATCACAAACACAGTAAAACAAACAATGTGTGCATAATAATGGCCCTTGGAGCAGAAAATGAGCAGTCGTAATACGAAATTGCTAATATCTCAGTAACTGTACAACATAGAAAAAAATGTAAATTTCACACAATTCATAAGTTTCCTGGCTAGGTTTTCATTGTCATGATGAAAATTCTGTATCTCACACCGTTTCCGAGATACGAGCCCCAAAATGTGCGTCGGACGCCACTATGTTAGTCTATGGGAAAAACATCAACTTCAGAGTACTGTAACTTTGCATCCGTGCAATATTTTGTCACCAAATCACCAAACAGCACATCTGTGAGATGTTGGCTTTCTTCCTTCCAAATTTCAGCCAAAAAGACCAAACCGTTCCTCTGCAGCATGCTGACAAACAATCGCTGTCATTTTGGGCATCCCCAAAAAGTAGTGTCGTGATTTGTGAAAGCTTTTGCAAAAATTTGCAAAAGTGTCGAACGTGCGACACTACTTTGTGACACTACTTTTCCCAGAAATTTGGAAAACATATTTCTGGGGTATTTAACCCCAAAATAAAGGCATGGCTAGCATCCTGAGGGTCCAACTAGGTGAACACAAAAATAATTGTGTTCCTAGAGGGTCCCAATTTTAAATGCCAAGCATTTCTCTAATCAGTAACTGAAAACAAAATGGCAGATTTTTGACACTACTAGGGGCATTTACGACACTAAAAAGTGCATTTGTGAAAGTGTCAAACTTTTTGTTAACTTTTCCCTTTGACTTATAATGGGAACTTGTTTTTTGAATAACTTTTGAACCATTCAATAGTTTTTCACGAAATCTTCAAAAGGCACATTGGGGACCCTGGCTGCACATTCCCTGAAGGTTTTGGACCAGTCGCACAAACCATGTGACCTGTAGGCGCGAGCAAAGAATGCACAAAAAAAGTAATTGCGCACATGGATGTCACTTAATACCTCCACAACAGTATATCCAACCAGTACGAAAGTTGGCAGATCCCAAGATCTAGGCTTACATCTCATGCCTACCAAATTTCAGCCAATTAAGTTGAATGGTGGCAAAGTTATCAAGGTGCCAAGTTTCACCCCTTAACCTTAAAAGGGCTACTCAGCCCTAACTATGGTAGCACTACTGTGCTACCATAGTATGTATGTATATATATATATAAAATGTAATAACCCACTGTAAGGTGTGTGGTTACACTCTGATATACGCACACCTTGGTGTGCTGTCAACCACCCAAAGTGTGCGTATATCAGACTGCGACTGCACATCCTGCAGTGGGTTATCTCTCTTATAAAATGTCTACAATGGTTTTGGAGAGGGGTGAAAGTGTAGGCATGCGGTTGCTCTCTAATAAATGCACGGTCATGTGGTGTGTTTCAGCCAATCAGCAGACAGTATTTTCCCTACTCATTTTATATATATATATTTGTTTGGTTTTTTTTTAGATCTGGATCTAACTTGACACTTGGTAGGGGGGAATACTAATGACTAATGAACATGATCACATCAGGATGGTAAAACAGACACTAGTTCACCTCCAGCACTCTCCAGTCAGTTTTCAAGCTGTCTGGCTTCATGTGCATTCCCAGTCTCGGTGCTCATATATCCCCTATCTCTTGCAGGTTAGCACTATTGGTACAAGCTAAGCTAACTCAAATTAAGCTAAACTAAGCTAATGCAAATGTTCAAACTGTAGGTGTAGCTTCTGAACTTGAAATAGTCCTGAGTCTAGTTTTAAATAAAAGGTGCAGTGATACAGAGTGATGGCGAGGGAGGAGCACGGTGGTCCAATCAGCTGAGAGTCGCAGGAGGGACAAGTGTAAATTAGCATACGCTTATCTATGAAAAGATTGCAAAAGTGATGGAGGTCTGAAACAGGCAGTGATTGTATAGAATGTGAGTTGGGGGGAGAGAAGAGGAGGTTTTCAGATGGGTCGGAGTGGATTATAGGCATGTTGGTAGATCACAGTGGCAAACACTGTATAACAGCATCTTTCCATGTAATGAACAGGGAGCTATAATGAACATGTGTCATGGCTCCTACTTTGTTATAGTGAGGGAGTACTCTGTATATATATATATAGTTTGCAAAAAACTGCATTAATGCATCAGTTAGGGTTCGGATTAAACCGACAAAAGTAATGAAATGTAGCGTAAAGTTTTCCGGTCCTAACTCTCCACCCCAACCCCTAGAAAAAGGAAAAAACATTACAGTTTTGGCTGTCCTAACTTTTGGTGAATCAGGGGTGAGGTCTTCTTTGGGGTTCCTAAGCCTAAGACTCACCTGACTTTAATATAGCTTTCAGACATACAGAACTGTGTCTCCCCACATGTTGCCAACAACCTCTAGGCTCTGCCTGAAGAAAACATGTCACATGTCACCTTATTTAGTTATGGAATTGGGTGAGCGTTAGGGTTGAGAATCTCAAGAAAGGCAACACAGTACACTCACCAAGACTCAGAGTAGCCAAAACCGTATTTTTTTTTCCTTTTTCTGCTTTGGGGGTGGGGGTGGGGCATTAGGGTTGGAAACCCCAATGCCATGTTTCCCTAATTTTGTTGGTTTAATCTGAACCTTAACTGATGCATTAATGCAGTTTATGCAAAAAATTTCCTTTCTTTTTGAGATAGTAAAATTGTATACTCATTCACGCAGGTCCCAGAGGGCCCTGCACTTCCATCCCTTCATAGATGCACACATTCATCTGGCTGTGGAAACACAGTGCCCACAGGACCCTGCACTTCCATGCCTTCAGAAAAGCAATGTATGATCTTTGTTGTAATTGTTTTTTGTGGGGCTCACTACAAAGGAAAAAATATATTACTTGTCCCTTTTAAGTACTAGTGGTTCATTGTATATGGGCAAAAATTTGGTTTTCGTTTTGTTACCCATAAGTCAGTAAGTTTTTCTTGGTTTTTCTCTGAAGTTTGCAATACAGTAGTTGTAGTGGAAGATGAGATACATCTTTGGTGCATTTTTGATGATGATCATGCCTTCTTTTTGGATTTGACACCATGGTGAACACCGAGAGTAATTTGAGGGTGCAGTATGTACCCCATGAATGTTTGTGGGGGATGGTGTATACCCAACACTATGGCCTGCATACACCATCAGAGCAACTGGGGACAGCGAGGACCGTGAGGCGCTAAGAGGCCTCTCAGGACCCCCATCCCCAGCACAACACTATGGCCTGCATACACCATCAGAGCAACCGGAGACAGCATGGACCGCGAGGTGCTAAGAGGTAATAGCGCTCCCCCCTCACTCTACTGCTTGCTGAGGGGTGTTTTGAACAGCATTTTCTGCCCTCTGACTTCACCTGATTGTTTCTGCAGAACGGGACTCTGTTGTTGCTTGCCTAGAGAACAGGGGGAATCAGAGGGGTACCTTAACAGCCTGCATGTCTGTTGCTGATCTCTCAGGGAGCATTGCCCAGCAGTGTTTCAGTCACTTATCTGGGACTGTGGGTTTGCAGGGAATTTAGGGGATTCAGCACAGTTATCTGTACATTGCACTGTCAGCGTGTGTTACTGCCTATTTCTGCTATTTACTGGCTCTGTGGTACAGCTGTCTGAAACCGGGAGTAGTTAAGGTTTGTGCTTACCTGTTGGTCATGTGTCTCAGCCAGGGAGACCACCATTAGCCCGTTGTTTCTGCAGGCGTCCCCGGGGCTCCATTGTTTCTGCCAGCTCTGCTGTCTGCTACAGTGGCTCAGGTTACTACAGGTCGCGCATGCACAGTAGAGCAGGTGGCAGTGAACTTGAGTCAACCTGCCCTCCCACTGCATACTAATCAGCCCATTGTTTCTGTCTCTTTTAGGCATCTCAGGACCCCTATCCCCAGCACAACACTACAGCCTGCATACACCATCAGTGCAACCGGGGACAGCGTGGACCGCGAGGCGCTAAGAGGTAATAGTGCCACCTCCCCTCACTCTACCTGCTTGCTGAGGGGTGTTAACCTGTCAACAGTTCACGTCACCTGCTCCACCCACCCCACCACTCTCCCACCCAGGGGCATCCCTTAATTTAAGGTCCACCCTAATCACATGACTAAGTCCCTAAATTCCCAATTGCAACTTATACTGTTCTCCCACTAGAGGGAGTGCTGCAGGTTTCCTGCTAGTTCCTGGTAGGCCTCCCTATCTCCGTGCTTCACCTCCTCTCCACTGCCTGCCACTCTACCCCCTGTGCTCCACCTCTTCTTCTCTGCACTCCAATTGATACCCTACTTCCCTTGCTCCACTTTCTCCACTGCCTGACACTCTACCTCCCCTGCTCCTCTGCTACTCTCCTGCCCACCTCCCTCACCCAACTCTTCCCTGAGTGGCCACTAGGCATTGTTACTGTACCCCTCTTTTCTGCTCTTCACACCCCATTCTAGCATAGCTGCCTTCCAAGGCCTGGACTAGGCATTTTTTAGCATCCCCTTCCCAGGTATCGAACCCAGTACCTTCTACGCCAAAGTCTGTTGCCCTAACACTGCACCATCATGGCCACCTCAGTTCTAGGATCCAATATGTTACCCTTATACTTAGTTTCTGCCTGTCCCCTACTGCCAACCATGGTCACTCCTATATGCTTGTGCAGCCTGGCATTGCTGCTGCTACTAGTGCTGTCCCTCCTCCACCTGTGCCCACCCCCCACGGTGCCATCTTCAAGCAATTTCCCACTGCTCTTCCCACCCATATGTCCCCCACCTTGGTCACCCCTGAGTCCCCTCTCCACCCACCACCAGCCCACTCTCCCCTGTCATTGTCCCTTCCTGATTCCCCCTCGGTCCCCTCTACCTCGCTATCCCTGCTCTCTGCTCTCTTCCGATCCCATGCTCCCTGCCAACAAAGTCCACATACAGCCCTCCTCTGGCACACAGTAGATGACATCTAGCCCTACTTAGGGTACTCTCCCTGCTCCTTATGCTGTCTGGTAATATCCACCCCAACCCTGGTCCTGTCTCCGCTGGCCTGCCCCGGTCCCCACCTGCCGTGGGTCTACACATAGCCTCCATGAATATATGTAGCCTCTTGAAGAAATCTGCAGCCCTTCAATGCTGGATTGTACCGCACCAATCGAACATTCTAGCACTGGTTGAAACCTGGCTCTCCAAATCAACCCCTGACTCCTTTGTTGCCTTTCCTGGGTATTCTCTATTTAGAGAGGATAGAGTGGGTAAGCGGGGTGGTGTATGTGCCATTTACATGTGAGACACCTTGCTGGGCCATGCCATCTCACCCCCTCAACTGGATCATGATGCCCAAGCTATTTCACTCAAAATAAGTCCAGACCCCTCTAGGGCCCCCCTTATCATCACAGTGGTCTATGTTCCCCCATAGCACCAAACTCCAGCTCTCCTCTCACTCTCAGAATACCTCTCCAACCTTCCACATAAGGGTGAACAGATTTTGTTGTGGGGCCTCAATACAAACTGGCTTGCCAGCTCTGCAGCTCATGCCATGAATATCTTCGCAGCCATGGACCTAACTCAAGTAGTAACACAGTCAACCAGATACGATCCCTCTAACAGAACTCACACCCTGCTGGACATTGTCCTCTCCAACTGCCCCCATAAAATTGTGGATATCACTGTCCTCCCCAACTCCCTAAGCAACCACTCCCCAGTAATTTTTTCATGGTCTTGTCAGTTACCAAAATCTGTGCCTAAGGTGGTAATCCACTGGTGCCTACTCCCCAGTAACTTCACTAAACTCAGGCAGCACCTTGCCCTTTGGGACTGGTCCCCTATAAACCTTGCCCCCAGTATCGATGCTGCACTTGACTACTTTTCTCTCTCCTTTAACATGGCCTGTGACTTTTTTGCCTCTCTCTACAAGACCCATACTAAAAAACACAACACTCCCTGGGTCACCCCATCTCTCCTCTGAAAATTTAGGCACAGGGATAATCTGTGGCACAGAGCCATTGACTCAGGTAAACCGGCGGATAGACAGACCTACAGTGCCGAGTGCAACAAATGTAGTTGGGCAATTCGTAAGGCCAATGCAGAATACTATAGAGCAACCCTTGCATTCTCTTGGGGATCTGCTCATAAGTTCTGGGATAACATAAAATAACTTAACGGGAAATCACGTACCCCCCATCACAACTTAACATCAATGGCACCATCTCAATTGATCCCCAATGCATCACTGATTGCTTCAATGCTGCCTTTACTGACCTTAGCACAGTACTCCCTAGAAATTTCTTTTACCCAACAGCTGCTTCCCAGCAACCCACCTCCCTTCCCCCTTCTACCGCCACACCATCACTCCTCAGGAAGCCAGGCCATACCTGTCTAAAGCCTTGAATGGCTCCAGCCCCAGAAACGACCTGTTAGATATAAGGCTCCTTCACCTGGTCCTAGATGTAGTGCTCCTCCCACTCACAGACCTGCTCAATCACTCTCTATACCTTGGGCAGTTTCCCCTCACCTGGAAAATGGCAGTCATTACACTCATACTTAAAGGTGGTGATAGCTCCTCCCCTGTTAATTATTGGCTGATATCCATTCACCTCCTCTCTCTAAAGCCCAGGAAAAAATAGTGGCAGACCAGCTTACTGATAACCTTTCCTCCCATGACCTGCTCTGCAGGGAGCAGCATGGTTTCTGCTCGGGCCACAGCACCACTACAGCACTCCTTGAGTTCTCTAACTTCCTCCATTCCACCCTTGACAATGGTCATAGGTCATCTAGCTGGTGCTATCTTCATCGACCTCTCCAAAGCCTGTGATACGGTCAACCACTCCCTCCTGCTGGACTCTCTTCCTACAATTTGGCATCTCCCAAGGACCCCTCTCCTGGCTCACCAGCTACCTATCCTCCCGGACCTAATGTGTCAAAATAAACAGCACCATCTCCAACAACTGCCCCATCCACTCAGGAGTCCCTCAGTGCTCCATCCTGGGACCTCTTCTTTTCAGCCTGTATTTCAATTCTCTACCCAATTCCTGCTCTGGGCAAGGTTCTCCTCTGTGCCGATGATGCTATCCTCTTTGCCTCACACCCAAACCCCACCACTCTCCAGACTACCCTCCAGCACTCTTTCAACCAGACTGAGTGCTGGTTCATGGACTGCAGACTGGTCATTAACCTGAAAAAAACTAAGATGATGCTATTTGCTCATCGCCAAAGCAAGCTTAGAGACTTCCCCCCTGCAGATACTTTCTAGCTCTCTCCATCCCCTTGAGCAAGTTTCATCCTACAAATACCTGGGCATAACCTTTGACCCAGCCCTCACCTTCCATTCTCACATCAGTGCCCTCTCATCTGCCACCAACGCACGTATCGGCCTTCTTTACTACTGTAAGGGCTGTTTGCTGCCCGAAGCTCTCCGACTGGACATTCCCTCATTTTGCAGTTGCTGGGCGGAATCACCTTTCAGGACTGATTAATGAAATGACACTGCCAGTGTTCATTATGGGAGATCTCAAAAAGCCCATGTTGAAAATTTGGTGCAAACATTTTGAAAAATGCCCGTGTTACAAGTGTGCGTTGCACCGTTTCTAGACACGCTTGTAACTTCACCATTTTTTCATATTTTCACTCCAAATTTTCAACATTGGCATTTTTCACACCTCCTCATGAACAATGTAGCTGTCATTTTTCACATCCTGCCCAAAACATGTTTTCACACCAGTGGCGCTTAATGGCACGGTCGCTGTACAAAATCAACTTTAGGGATAGATTAATGAAATGACAGTGCTACTGTTCATGAAGTGGGTTCCCCAAAAGGATATGTTGAAAATTTGGTGAAAAAAGTCCAAAAAATGCCCACGTTACATGCGTCCATTGAATTTATTCTATGCACGCGCATAACTTTGATACTTTTCAATCTTTTGGCACCAAATTTTCAGCATAGCCATTTTTTCACATGGAGTTTTTTGCAGTGAATATAATATACACACACACACATCTATATATATATATATATATGTACAGTATATATATATTAGAGGCAAAAAAACTCAGTTTAATGCATCAGTTAGGGTTGTTCCACAACGACAAAAGCGAGAAATTCAATGTTAGGGTTGAAATCCCTTTGCACCCTCAGCCCATCCCCAACTGGAATGGAGTGCGCATTGAGATAATGGGCCTAAGTGTCACCCATCACATGTGGAAAGAAGCTGAGGAATAGGAGAATGGGGTGACAGTTGGGACCGATGACCCCAATGCACCCAATTCAGATTGAAGAGTGAGCTGAAGAATGCAAAGGATTTCAACCCTAACATCGAATTTCCTTGCTTTTGTTGCTGTGGAACAACCCTGATGCATTAAACAGAGTTTTTTTGCCTCTAATTTCCCTTCTTTTTGAGAATGATTATGAGAAATAGTGAATGTAATGCGGCGCAGGGGGGCGTGGGGTTCTGTGGGCCTCACGCTCCCGCCACGTGATGTCTTGTCACATTGTAACATTATGCCCACAATTGCAAATCGTAATGTGCATGGTGACGCAAAGTGAAACAGAAAGAGAAACAGTACCGTAGACAGAAATGTTAAAAACAACACAAACGTAACCGCAAATGAAAACGCAAAGGGTAACGCACATGGTGGTGTAAACGTGAACGGTAAGTAAAACGGGTACGGAACCGCAAGCAGAAACTGTAATGGTAACAGTAATGTAATTGCACAGGCTGGTTTTCCCCAAAAGCTGCATAGAGAAAGACAGTGACTAGAAAGAATGTATGCAAAATAATGACTCTCAGAACACAAAAATGAAGACTTGGAATAGTAAATTGCTTATATCTCAGTAACTGTACAACATAGAAAAAAAATTTAAAAGTCATATGTATTATCACTTTCCTGGCTAGTTTTGTACCAAGAATTCTTTGATAAAAAGTCTGTATCTCGCACCGTTTTCGAGATACGGGCCCTGAAAGGCGCTGCGAACGCCGTAATGTTATCCTATGGGAAAAAAACAGAAGTTCAGACTGCCATAACTTTGCCTCCCTGTAATATTTTTTTCACCAAACCACTGAAAGGCACATCTGTGGGATGTTGGCTGTGTTCCCCACAAATTTCAGCCCAAAAGACCAAACCGTTATTTTGCAGCAGGGCGCCAAACGATTGCTGCAATGCGTCGTACGCAGTTATGTTATCCTATGGGAAAAAGCGTCAACTTTGGGGTACCGTAATTTTGCCACCGTGTAATATTTTTTCAGTGAAACACTGAAAGGCACATCTGTGAGATGTTGGCTGCGTTCCTTCCTAATTTCAGCCCCAAACTCCAAACCGTTCTTTTGCAGCGGGGTGCCAAAAAATTGCTGTCATTTTCCCACAGCCTAGAAAAGTACTGTCACAATTTGCGAAAGCTTTCGCAAAAATTGCGACACTTTCATGAGAACGAAAGTACTTTGCAAAAGTACTTTTTCCAGAAATCTGAAAAACATATTTCTGGGGTGTTTTACCCCAAAATAAAGACATGGCTAGCATCCTCAGGGTCCGACTAGGTGAATACAAAAATAATTAGGTTGCTAGAGGGTCCCAAATTTAAATGGCAAGCATTTTTCTGATCAGTAACTGAAAACAAGATGGTGGATTTGCGAAAGTAAGAGGGCCATTTGCGACAGTAAAAATGCATTTGCGAAAGTGTTGAACTTTTTGTTAACTTTTCCCATTGACTTATAATGGGAAACTGTTTTTTGAATAACCTTTGAACCGTTTAATATTTTTTCACGAAATCTTTGAAAGGCACATTGGGGACCCTGGCTGCTCGTTCTCTGAAGATTCCGGGCCGGTCGCACAAACCGTGTGACCTGTAGGTGCGACCGTAGAATTCCAGAAAAAGCGTGAACGCACGCGCAGATCATGCTTAATAACTCCGCAGCCATATATCCGACCAGTACAAAACTTGGCAGATCCCAAGGCGTATGGATCTTGATCAAGTATTCCAAATTTCAGGCAAATCTGTCAAACGGTTGCAAAGTTATTAAGGTGCAAAATTATGGGTTTAACATGTAAACCCTAACTATGGTAGCACTACCGTGCTACCATAATATATATATATATATATATATATATATATATAGAACACACACAAAATACATTAATTTATTGCATATTCTACCCTACTAACGAGGGCAGATGCACAGCTCTTGTGATTATTTTTCAACAGGACCATTTTGTGCCTCTAAAATATGTTGCTTCCGTACTGTATAATAGTGTATATGTATAAAATACATAACTATGAACTTGTCATCACGATGCAATTTGCAAATTGTTCTTAGTGAAAAGATTTTCTTTCACTAAAACTCTGAATTTTACATTTTCATTTATTTATTGCTGTGACCCAATGGATTTTTCTATTTCAATTTCAAAACAATTACATATACAGTAGCTTTAGATTCTGCTTAATAGCAGGAACAGAAACTTTCACAAAATATCACACTCTGGGAGAGAGAAAACATATCATGTGCAAGTAGAGAAGTCCAAAAACCAGCAGATAAACTTCAAACATGAGTATTTATTACAGCAAACCAACATTTGAAGTGTAGCTTTAATCCCAGTGCTTCAAGTCCAGTCATGACCCTTCATGAGGGAGACTGGTTGGCAGGGGGAATAGAGGGGGTAGCTTTTTTAATTTCATTTATTATTTATTTATTTGTCAAAGTAACATCTGTTTTGATTGATTTAACATACTTATTGTTTGTTAATATTTTTCTGGGATCTGCTCTGTGTTGCTATGCATTTGAGAAAGCTAATAATAGAGCTGGTATGTCTTTCAGAAAAAAAAATGGAAAAACTTTGCTGCAGACTGGACAGGTTCCAGCCACAAGTTCCTTTCCCCATGGAACTTGATGACATACTGGAAGAACTGCAGATATATCTTGAAACTAATAACGTATGTACTGCAGAAAGCCGTGGCCATCTTTTTGATGTATGTAACAATAATGACATTAGCTTTTCGGAGATGATGGAACAATGTAGGGAAGCATTTAGAAGGTTAGGCTGGAAAGCTGTCCAAATACATGTCAGAAGAAAGTCAGCCTGAGTACAGCTTTCTAAAGGATGTAAGGATCTTTAACCAACATAGAGTTACCTTCCTGTCACCCAACACGCAGCACTTTATGTTAATACCTGGCTGAAGCGAAATAGCAGACGAAGAATCTGAACTATACAAAAACAATCTGATACTCAGGTACCTGAGGAAAAACTACAAGGCCACTCCTTGAAAAAGCTGTGCTCAGCACAAGAAAAAACAAAAACATTTTGTACTAACCAGGTACTTGGCAGACGGTAATGAGAGCATCACAGATCTGGACATGTTTTGGAAACTGGACCATGACAGAGTTCCTAACTTGGCTGCTTTAGCAGAGACATGCATAAATCCTGTAAGCAAGTCTGATGATGCTGAGCGCAGCTTCTGCATTCCTAACTGGATCTTGTCCAGGAAGGAACCATGGTCTGTTCAAAGACAAATTGCACTGTATGAATTTCTTCTGCTGCAATAAATAATCTGCCTCACTCTGGTCATTATATTTTAACAATATTTCTAACTGATAGGGGATTATTATGTTACTGGCTCCCAACATCACAAACCAGACTGCTTTAGTAATGTTTTTTATTGCTCTACATGCAAGTGTGTTTTTTAGTGTCATCTATTAATGTCAGCTATACATGTGACGTTATTAAAAAAAAAAAAATTATTTTGGAACAGCAGACATGCATAGGCCCCTTTACTTCAGCATTTTATCCGCTGTCACAGTAGACCTAATGGCTCTGTGGAAGTTCAGAGTCCCTGCCATTGAAGTTAAGTCTACTGTGCAATGGAGAACAGGGGACCATGATCATTAGACTTGAGGCTTAGATTAACAAAGGCAACCCAATCCTTGGAGTGCCTTAATACTATTATCAAACTCAGTCTTTTATTAATGTTTTTACAATTTAAATTGTATTTGAAGGTTTCTTACTATCAGCATAACCATTTAAAATGGGTGTCTGCCAAGCAGAATGGTAGCTGTGTGTGACATCTCTTTAGCAAATGACAGTGTTGATTAGTCTGTCACTCATCTATTATTTGCAGAAGTGACCGCAGGGTGGGTAACAATGTTTTTCATTTTACTGAAATCAGTGGGTCATTGAGACCAGCCATGTAATATAAGCACATTATCCACATCAAGAACTTAACATATACATAAACGATACTACAGTTTTGCATTGCATTCAGTACTGAACCACTTTTGGTTGCAGCAGGAGCAAAATCCAAGCTGCAAAGCAAACTTGTAGAAATTAAGCCTCCGAGAGACTTACCTGAAACTAGCATTAAAGAGTCATTTCATCCAAATTCACAATGTCCAATCAATTACTGCAGCAGTCACCACTACCAGGCCTATAAAATGGACCACTGCTCCCAATATGAAAGGACTACTGTCTAGCAGATGCCACTCCTAGTGTAATCAGGCCACTTTTACTCTCAGCATAAGGAGACCATTTGTGGAGAGTCATAAGTCCTGGGTCAATCAGACCATTGCTACTCCTGGCACTATGGAACTGCTACAGAAGAAATGCTGCACCCAGACTACCCATGTCACTGCTTACTCCTGCCATGAAGTGACCACTGCTTAACTGGAGTGACACCACTCCTAGGCATACTAGATGATAAACCAGGCTGCATCCACTAAAACCACTGCTAGGGAGACAACACTCACAGGGTAACTGGCCACTCCTAATGGAGGTGCTGCTACTGGGAAGGTACCCAACCCCAGTGATGTTAGGGCTGCTGTTGTTTCCAAACTGGAGCAACAACCACTGGGCAATTGAGCTGCCACAAAAAGTCAGTTCCAAAGGTAAGGGGATAAGAAGAAAACATGTATTCTGCTTTACAAGAGTAGCAGCAGTAAACAAAGATAGGGCAAGATTGGATGGGAATTGCAGCTCTCACCCAAACTTCTCTGGTGACATCTTGTTCAGTATCAGTTATAGTTCCACTCATAGAAACACAGACCGATGGTAGAAAAAGACCAATGATCCTTCCAGTCTACCTGTAGTTCCTTATTAACCCCCGGACCTATTTTTCATACAGGTACTAGCCCTCACTATCCACCCCCCATCCACCCCCACTACTACCACCCTGAGTAACCACTATACCCTTCACTCTGCCTCAGCCATGCCAGACACCATTTATGGTTTTGGTGTTGGCCACTTCAACTGGGAGACTGTTCCACGGTTCCACCACCTTTTCTGTAAAATAAAAGTTTCTCATGTCCTTCTTGAAACTCCCTTCCATCAATTTCCATTTGTCCCCCAGTGTCCTTAAACTGTTGTGCATGCTAAATAGTTCTTTGTAGTTCACCATGCTTATTTCTTTCAGGAACTTGATGGTCTGTATCATATCACCCCTCTCTTGTCTAATCTCCAGTGAGTACATGTTCAATGCCTTTAGCTAATCCTCATAAGATCTGTCCTGCTGGCCCTAAATCATCCTGGACACCCTTCATTGCATTGTCTCTAGCATGTCCTTGTTTTTCCTGTGGTGAGGATTCCAGAACTTGGCAGAGTACTCCAGGTGTGGCCTCACCAATGATCTATAAAGAGGCAGTAATACCTTTTTTTATCCACTGTCAATACCCCTTCCGATACATCCCACCATCTTATTAGCATCCTGTTAGCCGTACTATACACCTTGCTGCCCTGGCTTCCTTGTTTAAGGGAATCATTAATAATGCCACCTTGGTCCCTTTGTCCAGTCTGTCCTAAAATGTGCTATTTCCTCTGATATAGCAAACACATATTTTTATTAGTATCCTAAATGTCTATTTCCATGCCTCTCTCAATTTTTTGTTAGTCTGTTGCCCTTTGTGCATTTTTTGAGTGCTTGTTTATCAGGCCCTGTTTCCATAGTGTATTTCTTCCATTGTGCCTTAACAGCCTTTCTTGTTCCTGGCAGGATACATCCTAGTTTTTATCGTCTAACTGTACCCCTCATGTGCACATAGTGAATCTGATGCAGTTCCTTTTTATGGCTGCAGTGGGTGTAGTTGAGAAAAGGGAGCTCACCGAACTGATTTTCTATGGTATCACATCGCAACAGCGACGGGAATACAGTGAAGACCATCACAGCAACATTTTCAGCAGTTCGCTGTGATGGTCTGCTGGGTTCCCGACACTGTTGCCTCTGGGGTGTTCACCCCCTCCCCGAACCAACTCTGACTCACAGCTGGTTATTTAAAGTCCGGGGATGTGAGGGGTGAAGCCCCCCCCCCACAGAAAACACTAGTTCTCCAGCAATGTCACAACACCAATTGGCGGTGTTGTGCCATCGCTGTGCTGAAGGTCGACAAATTCCATGTCACCACAACATGGTGGAACCACTTTCTAATAGTGAAGGTGAATGGCAATTACTGTGTGTTCACCCTGCACTATTTTGTCTGGTGGTACCATTGCGACATGGCACTGTCTACCATGTCCAAGATGGTGGGCAGAATTCACTGCACATGCACGTGCATGCGCACTGAACTCCAGGGCATGGCAGCATAGTCCGCCATGTCCAATATGGTCTGTCCAATATGGTCTCTGGAGCTCAGTGTGCATGTGCGAGTCGTCGTGCATGCGCATAGCACTCTGGTGGCCATCTTGGACATGGTGAACTCTGCTTCTATGCCACAGAGTTCAGTATGCATGTGCCAGTCGTGTACATGCACCGTGAACTCCACCCACCATCTTGGACACAGCAGCACAGTCAGCTGTGTTCCTCCCTAAGCTCACCTGCAGCCGTACTGGCTCTAGCTAGAGTTTGTTTATTTTTATTATCTCATTGAAGAAGTTCTGCATCTCCACCACCCCTTCTCTACTCAGTTTTATACTGGTTCCTCTCAACCAATTTCCTCAATTTTTATCAAAGTCTAACCTTTTGAAGCTCACATATGTTTTAACCTCCACCCTAGCCATTATTGTTTTGACATTGCCATATTAATTAATCAATCAATCAACATTTTATTCATCATCAGCCTATGGATGGGATACTCAATGAGGTTCCAATGTAGTGTTCATGATATAATTTAACAATGGGAAACAACATTTAATGAGGTCCTGACGTAGTGTTCACGATGCAATTTTAACAATGGAAAAGAACTTGCATAGGCAATGCCTATAACATGCATAGGCAATGAATAACACAATTTACAGTATTTTCACTGAAGTCTCGTACGGTGCTCTTGGTAAGGTTAACAAATGAAGTAGGATGCATAGCCCTAGGTTACAGGAAATAAGTAGGTTGTGCAGATAAATCGAAAGTGACAAGTGAAGGTTCCACTAGGTTCGCAGACATGGTTAAAGATCAATGGCAAATGTTAAAACAATGGTGTTACTGTTTGTACTTTTATTGCAGCCTGTACATTGAAATCCCTACTCTGAACATAACTACACAAGTCTCCTGTCATTTTTTGTTAATTAAATATCTTGTGCTCAGTGACAATTGAGTATGGGGGCATTAGGGCATTACAAGCAGTCTCTGGCACATTGAGCTGCAATTCAGGAGCTGCCAGCAGCCAGTGATTATTTTGGTATTGATTCAGTGATAACTGCATGGGGGGGAGGGGGTGGGCTAAGAGGGTGTTAAATAAATAATTTTATTTGCAGGTAAGGGCAAGTGACCACAAATAAGTATAGATACACCGTAAACTGACCACTAGTTACATGCCCAGTTACTGTAGGTAACAGGATTATTTAAAAAAAGAACACCAAGTAACGAATAAAGCAGTAACACAGCACAGAAGGCTGCAAATCCTGAATGTCTGCAAGACTGCACACCAGTCGAGATTGCGTTTTTTTTTTTCAGTTATCAGTGTTAAATGATGGGGATATAAGTAAATAAACAGGCAGCATGCACCCTTAAGAAACTCGCGCTTTGCTTGAATTGTTTATTCTTGCAGCCTTAAGCATGAAACGTCACTTCTTAAATGACGTAATAAGCTGACTGGACTGGATCAGCTTCTCGGGAAAAAAAAATACACCGGAGTTAATTCAGGGAAAGGTGTAGAGGCATTAAACTGATATTTAATTAACAAAAAAATGACAGGAGACTTGTGTAGTTATGTTCAGAGCAGGGATTTCAATGTACAGGCAACAAAAAAAGTACCAATAGTAAAAACATTATTTTAACATTTGACATTGATCTTTAATGATAATGGGGGTGTGTGGTAATGCTTGGTGCTGGGAGCATTGTGTCTTACTGTGGGAATGAGCAGCAGGGTCACGGCCTGTTGAACTGTTCCTGGTGCCATTGTCTGAGTTTGCCCATACTGATGGGTTTGTCTGCCAGTCTGAGGTGGATGGGCAGAGTGTTCCAGAGTTTGGGTCCCATGTAAAGGAAGTGTTGCTTACCCATCTGTTTGGGAGAGAGAATTCTAACCCATCTCCGGACCTTACTGACTACTTGATAGCCCTTGTGTGGATGTTGAATGTTATGTAATTTGGCACTTCTTTCTTGTAGCATTTGTGCATGTACAGTATATTATACCGTACAAGTTCCTTTTGTCCTCTAGCCTTTGCTAGCCCAGTCTGCTAAAAAATTTGCACCTGTGTGTTCTGCAGTGAGTGCCCAGGATGAAATGGGTGAATCTGCCTTACATAGTGTCCAGTTTGGCTAGGGCCAGGCTAGGAGCCCCTGCATACAGCAGATCGCCGTGATCGAGAATTGGGAGTACCATTGATTTGACTATTTTTTTCTATTTAGGGCGTCTGTCGAGTGTTTGATTTTGTACTGTGTTCCTAGACATTTCCCCAGGTTCTTTGTCAGGTTTTCTATGTGTGTGTGTTCCATCTGATCTTCTCATCCAGCCATACGCCCAGGTAGCGGTAGCTGTGTACCTGCTGGAGGGTGACTAGGTCGGCTGTTTTGATTTGCAGTGTGTGGGTAGCTGTGTCTTGGCCTGCAGTTCTGCTAAAGTGCATCACTTGTTTTTTTTTGGCATTACATACTAACTTTGATTATAAGTAGAAATTCTGAAGTTCGCCGAATGCTGATTGTAGCCTGGGTTCAATTTCTGTGGGGTCCGTGCCTGACGTGTAGAGTATTGCATTATCAACGTAGAGATAGAGTTTGACAAAGGGGCTGGACAGGGTAAGGGTGTTCATGTAAATGTTGAATATAATTGGTCCTTAAATAGAACCTAGAGGTACCCCTGATATGTACCAGGTCAATATAGCGTGGAGAGAACTGTGCATGAAATACAGCACTGTAAGAAGCACTAATGGTTCTACAGTGACAGGGTTTTTGCAGCATGCAGTAAGAACCGCTACCCCTGTCACTGTAGGCTTCCAGTAGGGAAGGTGAAGAATGCCACCAGGGTAGTGCCTGTCCAAGCCGCTCCCATGGTGCAGTGGATAGAGCACCTGCCTCCAGCAGCAGCAGGGACCTGGAGTTGCAGTTCAGTTCTCCCCAGGTCCCACTTTGCTGTGGCTCTTTTTTTTGTTTGTTTAAATGTTCCCAGTCCAATTTTGTTTTTTTCTCTGAAGTCCACAACCCCCCAGAGTTGATGAAAATTAGTCCAGGGGGTGTGGGGGGAACTAATATATTCCTCCAGTGTGCACTTTGTTTGTGGTGGTCAGTGTGTTGTACTGACATTATTTTGCCACATGCTGCTTTGCGTGCAGCATTGTTGATGTGTGCGATTTTGACCATGGCATTATGAACCCGCTCCCCCACTGATACTATCGTGGCTATACTATTATGGCTGCTGAACCACAGATGCTCATCTGCCCCTACTAAAGAAACCTGACTGTCCCCATAGCTCAGAACTACATCCAATATAGTTACCATTCCAGTGCCCTATTTTACATATTCTGGCAGAATGCAGACCACTTTACTGTACATTCCTGTCATACCTTTCCTGTGGCAGACCTACTAGAAGATTTACATCATGTAAAGTAACATCTGGCATAAGTTCTACCAGACCTACAATACCTGCCATTTTACTTTCATCTCATCATTTGTGGTTGAAGTCCCCTGTCTGGCCATGGGTTCTATAGCATACTCCCAGTGATGTGTTACTCCTGCTCCCCTTAGTTAACTCCACCCATAGGATTCCATTGCCCCTTTTGTCCTTGTCATTGTCACCCTTACTAGAACCTCTAATTGTTTCCCAGTCAGTCTCTTCAGAAAACTTTATACCTCTCTGGGTTCATATCCCATTTGAAGGAGTCATTCCACCAAACCTCAGGGCTACTGGTGTTGTCAAGCCTACCTCTCTACCCCAGCTAAGGCTTCTAACTCACATAGTTTACTGGAAAGGCTTTATGTAGTCATGCAAGCACATTTCTGATTGAATCACTCTGCACCTCGTTTT
Source organism: Neoceratodus forsteri (assembly GCA_016271365.2). NCBI lineage: Eukaryota > Metazoa > Chordata > Ceratodontiformes > Ceratodontidae > Neoceratodus > Neoceratodus forsteri. Next base: position 207,772,383 of record JADMNL010000023.1, on the reverse strand, counting down.
TTGTTTTTTTTCTACCTGATTTGCCATCCTGTACTGAAGTGCTACTTACTGGAACAAAGGAAATGCTAGACGTAAACAGACGTTAGGACTATCCTGGTCATCTCTTGTCATCCAGGCAGCTGCAGCATTCACTGTCACAGGAAATACCTGCAGCCCTTGTTAAATGGTAAGTGCTGGCAGTAAACTGTATGGACATTGGCACTATGGGGGGAAAACTAGCAGTGGCAGAAACTGCAGGAAAGCAGAAGTATATTCACCAGCCATTTCCTCCTGGGTATACTAATTCTGCTATGTCACATATTTCAGATCCCTTGAGGTGTGGCTAAACTAATCAGTTTAATAGTTAGTTAGTTAGTTAGTTAGTTAGTTAGTTCGTAAAAATTTTACACACCGGGATAGTCCCAATGATATATAATATCTCCTTGTTATGGGAGTTCTAGGGGAAGCAGGCGGGTAAAGTTATATTGCATTAACTTCCCTTGACTTCTCTACCCACAATGATTGCAGTTCTTAAAAACTACTCCCCAGGTTTGGAACCCTCTGTCACAACATGGCATGTCTTCTTGTTGCTGCCAGATGTAAGATTGTTCAGAAAATGATTCTCCCCATCTTGGTCTATTCAACATTGTCTATGGTGAGACATCTAGAGAGGTGGGGGCTACAATGAGGGAAAAGAGGGTGGCCTTCAAGAATTATAAGGCAAGTCAGAGGGATGAAGACAGGGAGATGTACAAGGTAGTGAGGAGAGCATATGCACAGATGGAAAAAGAGATTCAAGTGGGGGTAAGGTAGGGTGACAAGACATTCTTTAGATATGTCAGTAAGAAAAGAAAGATAAAATTAGGTAGTCACACTAAGGCATGGTCAGAATTGGTGGACTGAGACAGTGAAAAGGCCAGAATATTAAACAAATACCTTTGCTCAGTATTCACAGTGGTGGTGTTGGGGAGGGGGTATTCCAGAAGGAGCATACATGGGTAAGGGGAAGACAGGCATGGAGATGAACACTATACCATTTTCTAAAGAGAGGGTTTTGAAAGGCTTAAGAGTGCTAAGCGTTGACAAGGATATGGGTCCTGATGAAATGCACCCAAGGGTGTTAAGGGAACTAGGTAAGGTCCTGGCAGCCTTGCTGGTGGACATATTGAACAGTTCTTCACTTGTTCAACAGATCTCTGCAATCAGGAATGGTCCCAGAGGCCTGGAGGAAGGTGGATTTTGTCCCCTGCACAAGAATGGCAGCAGGGAAGAGCCAGAGAATTACAGGCCAGGGAGTCCAACATCTGTGGTGGGAAAACTGTTGGAGATCCTATTGAAGTAGAAATTAGCAGAATTCCTGGAATATAATGGATTACATATAGGATAAAGTATGGGTCTGGGTGTGGAATTTACACACACCTGAGGTTTGATGCTACATAAACCCAGAGGCGAAGCTCGAGGGTTATGTGGCTATCTAACCGTGAGGGTGTGAGGTAATTTGACTTACCCACACATACAAGCCTTATTTATATAATTGCTGGGTTTTCCTTTTTCACCTCAACAATTGTATAAAATAAAATATAGCTGTGCAGCAGGGTTCGGTGAAGGTGAAGTGAGTGGCCGCAGTCACAGTTTGATTTTCTAATTAGTTTTTTTTTAATCTTGTGCACAGCACTGACTGAGAACAGATTTTGCTTGTTTTTCTCGTGCCGCCTAGTCCAGGTGGCGGTTTGCTGTCCGTTAGCGGTTCCCCGAGCAGACACGGTGGTGAAGCGAGGAAGCGCGACGGGCACATGTGCACAATGAGGGAAATCGTGCGCTTGTTTGCCGTAATGAACACTCCTTCATTACGGCAAATTATGCCACAGTTTTCCTATGGGAAAAAGGGAAACCGGTAATTATAGGACAGTAAGCAACATGGGTTCACTAGGGGGAAGTCATACCAGATAACTCTAATAAAACTTTTTCACTGGGTCGCAAGGGAAGTGGACAGGGGGTAAGCTGTCAATGTGGCCTACTTGGACTTCAGTAAGGTCTTCCACACACTGTTGCACATGAGGTTACTACAGAAGTTAAGAGGCCTAGAGGTGGGGGACAAAATAACCTAATGGTCGGGAAATTGGTTAAAGAGTGGCTCCGGTAATCCTACTTGGATTGGTGCTCATTAGATGAAACGCAGCCTCCCTTTACAATGCATGAGACATTTTTTATTAAAAAGTTAAAAACCTTAAATGAAACCCAGAAGCAACAGAACTGTGTATCAGTCGCATCAGTGATTGTACAGTGCTGCGTATGACGTATGTTCCTGATCAGGCAGTCATAAACAGAATGGGCCGCAATAGCAAGTCTGAACAGTCTCATAGTGGAAGTGAGAGTATTCAGTTAAATACTGACATTTACAGTGCCAAATCTGCTCTAAAGGACTTCCTACTATACTGACCCACACTTCAGTGAGCATGAATTGGACACGGCAGGCCAAGGCCGATTACTATCAGCACACCCTCTCCTCCTCCTGGGGAGATGGGAGAAAGTTCTGGAGAAACATACATGAAATAAGCGGCAAATCACGTTCCCCAACCCCTACCCAACTAAGTCTGAATGGGGACGTTACCCAAGATCCAGCTAAAATCACTGAAGCCCTCAATGAAACTTTCTCAGACCTCTCACATATCCTCCCCTTCTTCTTCCACCCCCATACCTCCCTCTACTCCACTTATGGCGAGAACAGCCCTCCCTCCTCCCTTTCCGGTTCCACTTACCATCCCCTGCTCCTTAGCTGCTGCTATATCTCCAAAGCAATCGCTAACACTGCTTCCAGCAATGACTCCCTGGACCTAAAACTCATAAGGCTTACCCTTGATATCACCATAACCCATCTCACACATATCCTAAACCTCTCACTGCGCCTCGCCAATTCCCCACTGCCTGAAAAAGCCGTGATCACCCCTATCTTAAAGAGTGGGATCCCACCCTCCCGGGAACTATAGACCAATCTCTATACTCCTCCTCTCTCCAAAGCCCTGGAAAAAAGTCTCTGACCAACTTACTGAGCATCTAACAAAACACAACCTGCTCCAGCAAGGAACAGCATGGGTTCAGAGCTGGCCACAGCACCATCACGGCTCGCCAGCTCACAACATTCATCCATGAGGCGCTCGACCAAGGGTCGCTAGCAGGGCTATCTTTATAGACTTAACTAAGGCCTTGACACGGTCAGCCACGAATTACTCCTTCAAGTCCTGCCGCAGACTAAATGTAGTCTCCGAGGCCGCTGCCTGGCTAGGACTACCTCACAGAGCAGCTAAGCAAGTAGATTAAACTCCACCATCTCCACTTCCAAGCCCGTTCGCTCGGTGTTCCGCGAGGAGGTCAATCCTAGGCCCACTGCTCTTCACTCTCTTCTAATTCTCTCCCCAAAGCCTGCAGTGGTCATCTCTTACTCTATGCCGATGCAGCGGTTCTCTACTGAAACACCCCCAACCTCGTACTCCAGCACACCCTCCAGGAATACTTCCGGGGAGCTGGAAAACTGGTTCGCAGACCACCGACTGATCATTAACTATTCCAAAACCAAGGCCATGACCTTTGCTCACCGCTAAAGCCGCTAAGCCAGATGGCTCTTCACATTTCAATGCGGATGGTTCCCTGCTGGAGCGCGCAATCACTTCAAATATCTGGGGGTCACCCTGGACACCTCCCTCTCCTACCACAGACATGTACGCCTCCTCTCGGCAGCAATCAACTCAAGAGTGGGTACCCTCTACAGAATCAAAAACAGTCTGCCCGCTCATGCCATGCAGATAGCTGTCACATCCTCCATCCTCTCCCTAATCGATTATGGGATTGTAATCTACGGCACTGCTGATAACTCCACCCTAAGCTGCATCACCACTGCTCTAAACAAAGCATGTCGCCTTGTCTCGGGCAGTGACAGACTCACCACACCTGCAACCTATACGAATGACTGGCTGGCTTAATTTGACCAAAGGCTCAAGTACCACACCTGCATTCTAGCAAAAGATCCACCTCCTGCTAGCGCAACCGCCCTTCACCACATCATCAAACCGGCCCCTCTCAGGCGATTACAGACTCTGACTCACATCCCTTCGTGGTTCCCCCATGCCGAACATCCCTGCATGAGATCCCTCCGCTACCGTGCCCCATCTGGCTAAACACTCTTCCTCCCCTCTCCCAATCCCCGCAACATCCATCTCTTCAAAGCAGGCCTAAAACCTTCCTAATGGATAGCTCAAAATGTGCATGCTCGTTTGGCCTACCTGTCTCAGCTCCCTCCCCACACACCCACACAGGGCCTTTCTGACCTTGCTAACCCCCATCATGCAAACCCAGTGGTCGAGGTATGTCACCTACCCGCCCAAACGAGAAAAAAAAAAAAAAAAAGTCCCTCTGCCATGATACCTACAATTAACTCAGTAATGCCACTTGTTTATTATGCATTGAAAGTTGCCTTCCATTGCCTTTCTGGCATATGTCTCTCCACCATCTGTAACCACGGAGAGCTAATGTTGCTAAAATGTGATTTGTACATAAATCTGTAAATAATTTGTGCCTGTATATAATCTGTCCTGGTCTGTTCCGTCTGTCTTCCCCCAACTCGTATTCCCCCCTCCACCCTTTGTTAACTGACGTGGAGCCTTTGCAAAAGAGTCTTTGACTCAAAGGTTTGTAATTCCGAATTTCTCAGTAAATAAATAAATAAATAAAGCTCTGAAGACAGCTCTGTTAATACTGATGGAGATAGCCATCTTTACAACATGGACCGGTGGGTGAAACATTGCCAATGCAATGTTGTTATAATTCATTAGCCCTCAGTTGGGGGTGGGGGGTGGGAATGTCCATGCCTAGGGTTGGTTGGTCAGTGCTTTGATTTCTAGGGGAGAGTTTAGTGCCGTAAGTGTTTGGTGGTCAGACCCAGTGCTGTCACTGTCTTAGTGGAGTCAGTGTCCGGATGGATGGCTGTGAGGTCAGTGCCGTCACTGTCAGTGTGTGTCAGTGCTGTGACTTTTTGTTTGGGGGTTGTGGCAGTGCTGTTACTGTCAAGAGGCAGTGCTGTGATTGTCAGCGCTGTGACTGTTGGGTGGGAGGTGAGTGTCCAAGTTGAGTTTCGGGTGTCGCTGATGTGATTGTTTGGGTTGTCAGTGCTGTGACTGTCAGTGTGGGTGGTAGTGCCCACAGTGAGGGTTCAAGGGGCCATTGCTGTGACTGCTAGAGTGAGTCAGTGCTGTGACTGCTTGGGAAACAGTGCTGTTACTGTCGTAAGTACAGTGCTGTGACTGTCGGGTGTGGGGTGGTGACTGATGACACTGAGAATTTGGGTGTCAGTGCTGTGACAGTCATGGTGTGGGGCAGTGCTGTGACTATTTGGAAAGCAGTGTTGTGAGTGCCATGGTGGTCAGCTGTATCCACACTGAGGGTTGTGGAATCAGTGCTGTGACAGTCGGGTGGGGGTCAGTGCAGTGACTGTGAGGGTGTGTCAGTGCTGTGGCTGTTGGAGGCATGGGCAGTGCTATTACTGCAGGAGTGCAATGCTTTGACTGTCAGGTGGGGGGGTCCAAGCAGAGTGTTGGTTATCACTGCTGTTACTGTCAGTACGTGGGGCACTGCTGTGACTGTTGGCGTGGGTGGCAGTGTCCACAGTAATGGCCGGTGGAGGTCCTTGCTGCGACTGTTTGGGGTGGGGGAAACAGAGCTGTTACTGTCACAGGTGCAGTGCTCTGACTATCTGTGCTGTGAATATGGGATGGGGTGGTGATTGTCAGCACTGAGGGTTTGGGTGTCAGTGATCTGACTTCTCATGGTGCGGGGCAGTGCTGCTACTGTTTGGGGTGGGCAGTGCTGTGACTGTCTGGTGGCGGGCAGTGTCCACACTGAGGGTTGGGGAGGGCAATGAAGTGACTTTCAGGGTGTGTATGTGCTATGACTCTTTAGGGTGTAGGTAGAGCTGTTACTGTCGGAGGTGCAGTGCTGTGACTGTGACTGTGGGTTGGGGGGGATGAGTGTCCAAGCTGAATGTTAGAAGTCACTGCTGTGGAAATGGGAACAGTTCTAAAGCGTCATTGTCCAGATGTCTGCACACAATTCCCCAGTGACACTTCCCACCAATTCTGTTCTTCTCATACAATGGTGAGTGCTGCCATTTTCCTGACTGTACTCCTACCATCAGGGGGATGACCCTGTGCAATGCCCAATCCAGGAGCCAGGCCCTCCCAGTGGCCTGGTAGTGAACTCCCTGCCTGGAACCCTCATTAATAATGTGCAGTTCGTGCATGTCCCGGTGGTGTTTAACCTCACTCACTGGAGCATGGCAGAGTCTGGTTACTGCTCATCAACCAATGCATCTAGATTTCATGCAGTAATGTTGTTAGATCTCATGGCAGCATATCAAGCACATACATAAGACCCTGCAGCCAGACTGCATACTACTGAGCACTTAGGAATGTTCAAGTATCTCAAGAAGCTGGAGATGAGGAAGATCGAGCATTCCAAGGACAGCTATCCTCCGGGGAGGGAAGGGGAACAGTGGTCGGTGTTAGCCTGGCCCCTAGCAGAGGCTAGGCACTGACACACTGGTGCTGTACAATGGAGGGGCAGAGGCAGGGAAGACGCCTGGCATGCTGTGTATGGGAGCATGCGTGGCACCACCATTGGCATCCTTGCATATCCTCCTCTGCATTGGGGAAAAGAAACTTGGAGGAAAATTCAAGTGGCTGGATGAACATGGGCACTCACAGGTCCCGCTCCCTGACCAGCCGGTATCGGCAGCCTGTACCAGATCCTGTGCACAGCGGGGGTCGACAGCCTCCCCTTGCTGACCCCACCAGAGGTATCAGACTGATGCTGGCCCCTGCTTCTCTCCCTCCCCGAGAGAGGAGAGCGGTCTTCCAGTTGCTTGATCCTCTCCCTCCCCGGCCGACCCGCGGTGACCCGCTCACACCGTGAACATGGATCGCTAGGATGGTGTGAGGTAAGGCGTGATGCCTCAGCCCTCCACACCACTGGGCTGGCATGGATTTCTAGTTTTTAGTTTAAAAATCCAAAAGCTTTCTCTCCTTAATAGGAGGTTAAGTCTAGTACCGCCTCACCTTGGTGGTTTTATAGCCCCAGTGCCCAAAAATCTGAGGTTTCTTGGATCCGAACCATGGTGCTCATAGATGTGTCTGCTAACTGGACTGTCCACCTTTTTGTTAATGATGGATCTTACACAAGGCCCCTACTTTTCTGCGGCACTTTGGGACCAAATTCTGCGGCAAGATTACCATTTGCCACATCACTTGTGCGGCAGTGGTTTGTAATTTCTGCGAAAGTTCTGCAGCACTGATGAACTACCACATCACAGTGTCAGCTTATCATCCTGACTTCACGTCCATGGCAGTGGTTATAGCAATCAGGACGGGGGGAAGCACAGTAGCACTAGTTCCAAAAATAACAGACTTACAGAAATAATTTTATGCATGAAGAAGCAAAAAAATATCTATCCCTTAAGGTCCTGGCCTATTGCATAAATGAAATATGCAGAGGGAACCTTATATGATAAATAAGGCATTTCTATACTCATGCTGTCTACACCACTCATGAGGTCCCCACTGTGTATCACTTATATATTTATATGCAATCTGTAACATACATACAAATGTGTGTGTGTACATATCTATATATGTATTTAGATATACAGTATATATATAGTGAGAGAGATACTGCATGTATGTATATTTATAAATATATATATATATATACATATATATATTTTTCCCCATGAAATTGTACCCTCATTCATACAGGTCCTTTTAGAAATGGAATAAACAGAATAGAGGAGATACTGCAAAACTCATTTTTCATGCCCACCCACTTCCCCTAACACACTACTTAACACCATCAGGCCATGACATGCATATGAACCCACTGTGAGATAAAGTTCTCCAACCCATCACAGTGTGTCCCCTGTGTGACAGAACACAGTGCCATACCTTCTCAGGCTCAGAGCAGTGGTGAGTTTCACCACTTCTTGTGCTGCCCAGCCAGCTCCCAGGGCTCATCTCTGAACCTGAGTTGCCAGCTCGGGAACACAGCATGCTACCTTCTGGCCCAAGAGCTGGCCCTTCACACAACATCTCTCCATAACTTTTAGGTGATTCTATTAACCAATGACAATATGTAATCAGTAACCCTGGCAAAATGTGTATAGCGCAATTATTTATTTAACAGGTCTATTCTTTCAACATGTCTACACATTATTATATTCCACTTTTCTGGGCATAATTGCTTTATTTTTCTTAAAAATGACAGGTTAATTCATTTTACCAGTTATTCATTTCAGATGGCATCTCTATATCTTAAAGGCACAAATAGGTCTGTACAAAGTGAGGTATAGACTTAACAGGTCTGTGCTATTGACAAGGCTTTGTTTAAGTTGGCCCTAGTGCAGTAATGTAAGACTGAAAATTGTATTAGGCTGTAATGCAGGTTGAGCAAATATCACCATGCATGATGTGCTGTGCCACCGCCTCTGGCAGTGGGAGCTGTGGTAGATAAGTGACTGTTCATTTTTGTGACAGAATGCAGTCATTTCATTAGCTAATGTATGATGTGATAGCACTGATAACATCACATTCTGAGTATAGAGAGGTTCTGGATATAAAATGAGGGGAAGGGAACCAAGTTATATGGATCAACAGAAATATTAATAAAGAATCACCAAGAACAGTGAATTCTGTGGCACTGCAGAAGATCTGCGGTAGGTTGCAAGTTCTGCACAAAATTCTGCGGCCTCAGAATTCTAGGGGCCTTGTTCTTGAACCCTTTCCTTCAACATATGTATTGTCCTTCCCATGTAACATAGATTACATGTGCACCATCAAACATAAACCACAAAACTGGTAGTACATTATATAAAATCACAAATTACAATTCTCTGATTAGCATTAGGGCAAACAAAATGTTTTGCTTGATTAGCATACTGGCAAACATTAAATTTTTGGCACCTGAAATGCCCAGTAGGGCGAATAGCTACTAGCCATCATGGTCTCTGTATTTGTTCACTAGCAAGTTGGCTATGAACTGGCCCATCTCTAATACTTGGGCTCTTTCTGAATGAAACTCTAGGTTTCTCCCCACAGACTGACCCCACTCCTTCATAACTCAGCAGAATAGGCCATTTGCACTGAATGATGTTTCCAGTCATTCCTGCCACATGATTAAAATATGTTGAGAAAGCAATGGGCACACATTAATTCATTGTTTCATGTTTACTGTGCCTTGGAATTAACAAATCCTCTCACCAGTTACCTTTTACTTCTAAGTCGGCTTTTTCAAGCAATGTCTTCTGGTAGCCTCTTTCTTTAAACCTACATTTTAATTCAGCAGCCTAAGTGTCAAAATCTTTTAAATCCATACAATTTCTCCTTATTCTGAGAAACTGACCACAGAAAAGTAACTCTTTTAGACTTTCAGGATAGGAGCCATCGGCCCAGATACTCAAAGCCTAGCACCGGGCAGTCTGTAGACCTCTCAAGACAGCTAGTCTGAGACATGGTACCTGAACAGGAGATGGGGACTTAGTGACCCAATGATGTGTCTGGGGGTAGCCAAAAGGTAAGGCCATAACAAAAATATCGGTTCCTATTTACATACTGGTTATTAAGCTCTCATTCAACAGTAAATGTTGACCAAAGCCGAGTAAAGAAAAAAAGATTTGTGTTCAGAGCAATCTGTCTGGGCAAGCACAGGTCTGAGACCTAACTGCAATGCCAGGAAGGGTTCTTTTGAGAGTAGACAAATGATGCGGGCAGGCAGTGGTGACAGTCAGGCACTCGGGAATTCTTCAACAGAAGGCTCAGAGGTGGGAGAGGAACGTGTGACCCTAGAGTGGGAAAGTTAGAGGGATCTCAGGGAGAGACAGGGAGTTGTGGAGTAGCGGTAAGCCTTCAAGGACTGCCACCTAATGGCCAGGTGGCCTGAGGAGGATTCCCATGAAGCAGGGGTCATGGATATTGTGGATTAGGGGTGACATCAGTAAATTTGCAGTCAGGCCATTTACAGCCAGACCATCCGAAGACGGGGACAGATGGAAGTGAACCAGGACCAGAGCTGCATGCTGGGTCAAGTAAGATGAGTCTCTGAGGTACAGGAGGGAGAGCATTTCAGAGAATGTGGGAAGGGTCCCCAATCAGGTAAAGCTGGGCACTTATGGCTGCATGAGTGGGCAGTCCTGTGAGAGGCAGGCTGCAAGGTTCCACAGTGCAAATGGAGCTTCGGTGGACGTGGACCCTGTCAGGTATGCAGCAGCACTGCAGGTTCCAGGGAAATGAAGCACAGTAAGGGACGCTGGTCCCGTGGGCCCAAGACAAAGCACAAGGGGTGCTTGGTTGGTGACAGGAATCCCTAAGGGTATTAAACTTCTGGGATGGGGACCAATGCAAAAGTTTCATTTCCAGGGAACCAAGGTTCTCATTTAGACAGCTAAGGTAAGATCAGGAAGGTTTCCAAAAGAATAGGCAATTCCAGGAGAACCGGGGCCTGTAGAGTTCATGACAAGGGTACAGGTCCAGAAGTGACTGTGGTGCTGCAGCCAAGGAAAACTTGAAGGAGTTACCATAACAAGTTGTGTAGATGTTAAACTAATGATGTGTCTGTGTGACTACACAAATTAACTGTTGTGCTCCATGTACCATCTGCCTCATAAAGGAGAGTGAAGGGCTAAATATATCTGTGATAGCTGTCAGTGTGGCTCAGTTGGTAGCACATCAGCCTACGGGTCAGAAGATCATGGGATCCAGTCCTACACTGGGATTTGGCTCATACCATAATCACTGACAAATGAGTGAAGTACTGGGGTGTGGTGTGCTGTACTGGGGGGGTGCCGCACTTTGGATGAGACATTAAACCAAGGTGCCGTCTGCTCGTCTCTGTTGTTGTCCGGGTGGATTGCCTGGGAGGGGTAGACGCACAATAGTTCTCTAGGGAAGTGGCTAAGGTGGTGAGAGGAAAAGGGGTCATTGAGGAGGTATAATAAATAGGAAGGGAGGAAGACAGGGAGGTATACCAAGTATAACGGGGAAGCAAGAAAGGTAGTGAGGGGAGCAATGGCACACACAACAAAAAGGATAGCCAAAGGGGCAACTAAAGGGGGTAAGACTGTCTTCAGGTACAGTACATAAGTGAGAAGAGGAAAGGAGGGAAGGGATACTGAGGAAAAGCAGAGTGACAGAGGGAGATTACACAGAAGTGCATCCAGGAAAAGCAGACATCCTGAACAGGTACTTCTGCTCAGTCTTCACAGTGAAGGGAGGGGTTGGACCAGCAGGAACAGAAGGGTGGGGAGGTGAACATCAGTCCATTTTCAAAGGAAAGAGTCCCAAAGGGACTTGCAGCTCTGAAAGTGGACAAGACTATGGGACCGGATGTGATACACCCAAGGGTACTAAAGGAACTCAGGGAGGCGCTAGCTGCCCCATTGATGGCTTTGTTCAACAGCTGACTGGAAACAGGCATGGTTCCGGAGGACTGAAGGAGAACAGAATTGGTCCCTCTCCAGAACAGCAGCAGGGAGGATGCTAGCACCCCCTGATGAAGAGGCAGTGAGCCCTCAAAGCACCAGGGTAACTTTCTCTTGTACGTGAACCAGATAAAGCACTTATTTTTGCAATTTAGATATGTACTCTGCTCTTTTGGGCCTTAGGAGACTAGCAGCTATAGGCCAGTCAGTCTCACATCAGTGGTGCGGAAACTTATAGAAATCCTGTTAAAGGAAAGGTTGGTACTGTACCATGAATCCAGTGGGCTACAAGATCAAAGGCAAATTGGATTCACCGGGGGGGGAGGCATGCCACACAAATCTGATTGATTTCTTCAGCTGGGTGGCCTGAGATATAGATCAGGGAAGGGCAGTAGATGTGGCCTATCTGGACTTTAGCAAGGCCTTTGACACTGTGCCACTCAGGAGATTGATAGAAAAACTGAGCAGCCTAGAGGTGGGATCCACAAGTAGTGAACTGAAAACAGAGGGTGGTGGTTAATGGCACTCACTCTGACGAGGGGATGGTGGCCAGTGGGTTGCTGCAGGGCTCAGTACTGGGACAGGTCCTCTTCAATATCTTCATCAGTGACATTGCGAAGAACTTGAAGGGAAGGTATCCCTTTTTCTCAGATGACACCAACATCTGTAATAGGCTGGACACTCAGGAGGGGGTAGAGGGAATGTATAAGGATCTTGGGAAACTTGAGGAGAGGTCAAGAGCATGGCAGTTGGGGTTCAGTACCAAACTGTAAAGGCGAAGGAACACAGGAGCTGAGCAGAGGATGCTGGAGGTGGGGAGGTGGGGGGAGGATTGGCAGTCACTAAGCAGGAAAGGGACCTCAGGGTTATCCTTTATGATGACTTCAAATTGGCAGGGCGGTGTGACAAGGCAATGGGTAAGGCCAGTGGGATGCCAGGATGTATAGGGAGAGGTATCTCCAGCAGGAGGAGGGAGGTGGTGTTGCCACTGCATTGCTTGCTTGTAAGACCCCACCTGCAGTACTGTGTCCAGTTCTGGAGGCCGCACCTCAGAAAGGACATAGGGTGGTGGTAGTCCAGAGAAGGGTAACTAAAATGGTCCAGGGGTTGCATCAAAAACCTTATGAAGGGAGGAGACTGTGGGATCTTAACATGTATACTCTGGAAGAGAGCAGAGCAAGAGGGGACAGGATAGAGACATGCATGTCCCTTAGGGGGTGAACAAGGTGCAGGAGGGGAGTCTCTTTCAAATGAGAAAGAGCACCAGGACCAGAGGGCATGCGATGAAACTGAAGGGGGGGGGAGTATAAGAGGGATGTGAAGAAGTACTACTTCACTGAAAGAGTGGTGGATGCCTGGAACAGACTGACAGCGGAAGTGGTGGAGATGAAAACCGTGGGGTGGGGCTTCAAGCACGTGTGGGATAGACATAGGGGAACATTAGTAAATAGGCAGGGAGGAGGGTGGGTCGCCAGAGACCAGTTAGGATCTGTGGAGACAGACTAGACAGGGACCATTTGAGCAGACTGGGTGGGCCAAGCAGTCCTTTTCTGCCAACAAATTCTATGTTTCTGGGGTTCTAAGCAATGAGATGGATTATTTGAAAATGGATCTTGTCAGTCATGTCACTTCTGATCTCATACAAAGCTTGTTGTCTATGGCAGGCTTCAGTTCCAAAAACAGAACACAAAAGGTCCATGTCCGTAAAGCAAGTACTGCCAGTGCAAACTCAAAGCTAGAAATCTCCAACGACGCAGGGAGTTGCACTCAAGTCAAGATACATGAAACAGAGAATTTGACGGCAGATAAGGACTGCTTGGCCCACCCAGTCTGCCCATTTCCCTACCTACTGGATAAGCTGCAGATCCTAGTTAACCAGCAGCCTACTTCTTCCTGCATGAGGCATAGAACTCTAAGGTGTGCAAAAAACTCTTTATTGAAGAACAGGGAGAGCGCAGCACCCTAGCCTTTGTGTTTCAAACAACATGGAGTCTTGCTATATTATGACATATGCAGTTTGTCCCAGCCTTAGAACTGCTCCGGAGGTGAAAGAGTTAACTTTCCATGCCAGGCATGGAATCTTGAGCGAGAGCTCGGTTGAAAACTCTGTCTGTTGTTCTTCAAACTCAAACTGTCAAATTCTTTACTCCACCTCACTGAACAGTCGCTCCGGAGATTTCTCCTTCTGTTCGGTTCATTTTGTCGGTTAAAAAGTGTAATTTCTCGGTTTTTTAAACCGCATTTGTCTGATTTTGACCGCAACCGGTCGGTTCAAGCTCTGTCTGTGGTATCGTAAGTAATAGACAGGTTTTACATTTTCTCTGTGTGGAACTTGCAAATGTTATTATCGGTTCTGTTTGAACTGATCAGGTTGTTGTTAAACTTAATTAAATTGCATTTAGAATGTGGTTCCCGGTTCTTATCGGTTCTAAAAAGACGGATTTCATTACGGTTTTTTCCACGACCCGTGACATGGTTGGGAACCGATAAGGGTGTCTTGCTTGGCGATTCGCTGTAAAGGGGCAAGTTTTTGGTTAGGCTGGCATTATGTCTGAGAAACCCAAAAGAAAAACCGGGCCCACTGGGTTTCAGCACTGTAGTGTCTGTGGGGAAGCCTTTGCCAAGGCTGACTCACACACCACATGTGTTTATTGTCTGAGGTTTGACCACCTCAATGCAGACTGCCAGATTTGCAGAATTTCCTGCAGCTACCCTGGATAAGAGAGTTGGTAGGCTCAGGAGCGAGGAGCAAAAGTCCGCTGACCCGGATGGCTAGCCCGGTTCGGTGCCAACCGAACTGGAGGGAGTGCCCTCTGACCAGGGCGAGACTTCCTCGGGCAAACGAAGAGCTGACTCGGAGGAGCCAGTTCCAGCAAAGAGGACTAGAAAATCAGCAGGTGTGGAGCCAAAATTTCCTTCTCCAACCACTGCAGAGATAGCCCAAGTGATCCAAACTGTCCAGTCGCTTTCCCCGGTTCCGACCAAACCGGCACCATCAGGCAAGTGGTCAGTTTGGTCGGTTACACCAGTTCAAGAATATGATATAGAGCAATTTTATGAACCAGAGGAGGGGGAGGAGGATTATGAAGAGAGTGAATGTGATTTTGAAAGTCTGGATGTGCCCATTGAACCGGACATCTCCCCAGACAGACCTTCAGGAGTGTCTCCCCTTACGCTTTCTGAGTCCCCTTCTCATTTTATGTTTTATTAAAAAGTTGCTGAAACCCTCCAGCTCCCTTTGGAAGAAGCTGTGGATGAACAGGAGGAGCCTGACTATGTGGAAATGATGGATATCCCAGAGTCCAGGAGATTGTCTATTCCTTTACATAAATCTTTTAGAAAACAGACAATAAAAATTTTAAAAGCTCCTAACACTATACCTCCTGTGGATAAAAAAATGGACAAGAGGTACACATTGTCAGGCTCTGATACGGAGTTCCTTTCACAACAATGCAGCCATGTTGGGGTAGTGCAGGCTGCAGCCTGTGATAAGGCAAATATTCCCTTGGCTTCACACCCCCCTGACAAGGACTCCAGGAGGATTGATGCCATGGCAAAGAAACAATACATGGCAGCATCCTTGGGACTCAGACAGGCAAATTATGTGCCTATATTGCAAGATACAGAAATCCAGATGGGATACTGTTGTGGCTTTAGCAGAAACGGGTCCCTGGCCAGCTTGCCAAGGAGCTGGAGCAGGTGGCTGCTGATGGTATTGAGGCATCCAAGGTGCAATTCCATGCTGCAGTGGACTCTAATGATGTATCTTCAAGAGTCATGGCTACATCTGTGGCTTTTCACAGAATGGCTTGGCTCAGGTGTACTAGCCTGTCACAGGATACCCAGGCTAAGGCAATGGATTTTCCTGTTGTGGGTAATTCTCTGTTTGGGGAGCAGACAGAGAATTACATGAAGAAAATGGATGAGTATAGGACCACTTATAGGAGTGCACAGGCCAAGGACAGGCAAGCCACTCCTCAGAGGCAGCTTTCCAGGGGCAGGGGCAGGCCTTTTCACAGGCCTTTTTACCAAGCCCAGGCCTCCTCTTCAGCTTATGCCCAGAGGGGGTTCTTCAGAGGGAGAGGCAGACAGGGTACGAGCAGGCCTGCTCCCACCCCTCAGCCTAAAGCCCCTGCCAAACAGGCACCCTGATGGGATGCCCAGGGCCGATTCTCCATTACCTGTAGGGGGCAGGCTGGCTTACTTCGTCCAGGACTGGGAGTCTTTAACATCAGACAAGTGGGTCCTGGAAGTAGTAAGCCAGGGACTAGTTCTCAGCTTCAAAAAATTTCCAAAGATGAGAACCAGATCCTTTCCACCTGCAAATCCATTAGAGGCTCTTGCTTTGGAAACAGAAGTCTCAACCCTCCTGGCTCTCAGAGCTGTAGAAAGGGTTCCTCCCCTACACCAGGCAAAGGACTGTACTCCAGGTACTTCCTTACCCCAAAAAAGACAGGAGAATGGCGGCCCATCCTGGATCTCAGATACCTAAACAAGCACCTTTTAAAACCAAAATTCAAAATGGTGACTCTGGGAATTATTTTACCCTCCCTAAGGCCAGGGGACTGGCTAGCGTCCCTGGACCTCAAGGATGCCTACTTCCATGTTCTCATCAAAGCTCCACCGAAAGTACCTCAGATTCGAACTGCCCTCAGACCATTACCAGTTCAGAGCAATGCCCTTGAGCCTCACCTCTGCCCCAAGGGTATTCACAAATATGCCTGGCAGTAGCAGTTGCTCACTTAAGAAGGCAAAAGATTGCCATCTTTCCTTACCTGGACGACTGGCTCATAGTGGGTCAGTCTCCAGACCAAGTCAAATTACACCTTCAGGTTACCCAGCAGCTGCTTACATCTCTAGGTTTTCTTCTCAATCTTCCAAAGTCAGTTCTAGAGCCTGTTCAGCTACTCACCTTCATAGGCGCAGAACTGGACACAAAGCAGGCCAGAGCTTTCCTTCCTCTAGAAAGAGTAAAGACCCTGGTGGCTCTAGCCTCCTCCTTCACTCTGCAGGTCTCTCAACCAGCAAGGCACTTTCTACAGCTCCTAGGGCACATGGCTGCTTCCACAGCTGTAGTGCAAGGAGCAAGATTTCAGATGAGGGACATTCAGTTCCATTTGAGAGCCTTCTGGTCTCAAGGAGAGATCCTCTAACCAAATTGATCCCAGTAACTCGTACCCTGATCCAGGCCCTGCAGTGGTGGCAGGATCAGAGCAATCTGAGACAGGGGTTCCTTTCATCCCTCAATCTCCTCCTTGACCCTTACTACAGATCGTCCCTCTTGGGATGGGAGCTCACATGGGCGACCTCACCACCCAGGGATTGTGGTCCCCTCAGGAATCTCTGCTCCACATCAATCTGTTGGAACTCAGAGCTGTTTTCTAGCACTTCAGGTTTTTCTGCATCTGTTCAGAACAAAGTGGTACAGGTCAGAACAGACAACACCACTACAATGTGGTACATCAACAAGCAAGGGGCACTAGGTCTTGGCCTTGTGCACGAGGACAATGAAGTTGTGGTCTCTGGCTTATTCCTGAACACTTCCCTCATGGCAGTTCACCTCCCAGGCAAGGACAATGTCCTGGCAGATGCTCTCAGCAGGATTTCCCAGGGCCATCACGAATGGTCACTGGATCCCCTAGTACTGGAGTTAGTATTTGCCAGGTGGGGCACCCCTCAGATAGATCTTTTTGCAGCCCCAGACAATCACCAACTTCCGCTTTTTTGTTGCAGGCCCCCAGTGTTGGGCTCAGTCCCTCTGGATGCCTTCCTTCTCGACTGGGAAGGGAAGTTCCTCTATGCCTTTCCCCCCTCCTCGCTTGTTCAAGATGCTAGTCAAAATCAGATCTCAACCTTGCAAGATGATTCTGATTGCTCCAGATTGGGCCAGACAGCCCTAGGTATCCTCCTTCTGTCCTTAGCAGTCCACCTTCCCTGTGTCTTCCCAGGAATCACAATCTGTTAACCTGTGCCCAGGGAGGTTTGGTATCAAATCTCAAATCCCTCAACCTCAAGGCCTGGCTCTTGAAGAGTTAGAGTTGCTGACCTACACCTTTCTCAAGGTGTACTCGATATCTTGAAAGCTTCTAGGAAGCCTTCCACCAGGGCTACTTATAATTCTAAATGGAAAAGGTTTTCCATATGGTGCTCTGGTAAGCATATTTCCCCAGAATCTGCTGATTTGCCCACAGTCCTGGATTATATGGTCCATCTAAATACTTTGGGGCTGAGGCCAGCTACCCTGAAAGTGCATTTGGCAGCTGTCTCTGCTTTTATTTCAGCAGGAAAGCCCTCTTCTCTTTCTGCTCACCCTGTATTCTCCAAGTTTTTCAAGGGATTGCTTCACACCAACCCTCCATTCAGGGACCCTGCTCCTGCCTGGGATCTTAATGTTTGCATTGCTCAGCTAATGCAACCCCCCTTTGAGCCTTTGTCTTCAGCAGAGCTTAAGTACTTGACTTGGCCATCACTTCTGCCAGGCGCATAAGTGAATTACAAGCTTTGCCAGTGGAGCCTGATTTTATCTCCTTTCACAGAGATAAGGTAGTCCTCAGGACTAACAGGAAGTTATTGCCTAAGGTGGTTTCAGATTTCCACCTTAATCAATTTATTTCTCTTCCAGTGTACTTCACTGACCATTCCTCCTCTGGAGAGAGGAGGCTGCACATTAGATGTAAGAGAGCCCTTAGTTACAACATGGGCGTACCAAGGGTCACAGGTTTGACTCCCTCCAACTGTTCCTCACTTATGGTGAGGTTGGTAAAGGGAAACCTGCCACTAAAAGATCCATTGCCAGGTGGATTGTCTCTTGTATCCAATTTTGTTATCAAAAGCTGGGTAAGGTTCCTCCTTCAGGCCTGAGGGCTCACTCTACTAGAGGTACAGCTGCATCCCTAGCTGCGGCCAGGGACATCCCTATCTTAGAGATATGTCAAGCAGCTACCTGGAAAACAGTACACACTTTCACCAAGCATTACTCCCTGGACATCCAGGCTAGGAGTGATGCTCAGTTTGGCACAGCTGTGCTTCAGAGCCTATTTCCTAAGTAGGTTCTGTCCCTCCTCCATGGAGGTACTGTTGTGTAGTCTGCATATGTCATAATATAACAAGACTTCATGTTGTTTGAAGAAAAATTACTCATCTTAGTAATGTTGTTTCTTCTAATGGAGTCTTGCTATATTATGACCTCCCCCCCTGCCTGCCCCTCTCAGAACCTCTGCTCTTGGGATGTGGGTGGGCCGTGCAGTGTTGGCACTTAGTGATGCCCACCTTGTGTTTTTCACCCCTCCTTTTTGGGGTGTTTGGGTGTTGTATTTTATTTTATTTTTTGGATCTCCTGTCTTGAGTCTTTGTTTTGGGACCAAAACATGTGTTAATATTTTAGTAGCCAGTTGGCTAGTGTAGGTTTACATCTTCCACACAGAATCTTAGTGAGTTTTGCTCGTAAAGATCTGACAGTTTGAGTTTGAAGAACAACAGACAGAGTTTTCAACCGAGCTCGCGCTCAAGATTCCACGCCTGACATGGAAAGTTAACTCTTTCACCTCTGGAGCAGTTCTAAGGCTGGGACAAACTGCATATGTCATAATATAGCAAGACTCCATTAGAAGAAACAACATTACTAAGGTGAGTAATTTTTCCTTCCGGTCTATAGCGCAACCGTTCTCCAAAGATTGCCCCTCTAGTCTTATCACATGAAATCTTTCGATGCTTGTAATAGTTTGCCTTTCCATCCACCCCTCAGTTTCCCCGAAAGGTCACAATCTCTTTAAAAGCTCATTATGACTAATTTGGCCTCCACATGGCTGGTTGCATGAGTGTGTTTACAGCAGTGGTTGTGCAACTGTAGCAGACAAGTTTCCTTCAGCACCAATTTAGACTCACTGTGCTGACTTCATTAGCAGTAGCCAACATCCTGGCTGTAATCAAACTGTTTATAAGGTTTTGCTTACAGGCCTCCGTGATTCATGTTGTGATTCACTTCACTTGGGCAAAATATGATTCCAATTATGAACTGAACAAATGGACCTTAAGAACGAGCACTACAATACAACAGGTATTTAACTGATATGACTCCGTAATAATGTTTCAGGGTAAAAGTAATAAGGAACTGTTGGTAGATTTTCTGTTTCTGATATGCTTCATCCACTGGAAGCAGTAAAGTTCACAAAAAGAATGTAGAAGTTGCAGCACAACTGCATTTCACAGGGATTTATCCAACATTCTAAAGTTTCACCCCAGCTCTGACAGATGCCACTGTATTGACTAACTGTTGTAGCAACCAGAAGAAAAGTTCAGATAAAAGATCCTGATTTGGGGCCCGCTTCACAGCTTCTTCTGTTTTCTCAGGATTTAACAAAGAGCCGCACAATGGGGATATTATTAAAGGCACCTTGTGGCAGGGAAAGCAGGTAAAGCACACCTGTCTACAAACAGAAGCCAGCCGATGCTGTTGTGCTGTGATATATCCCCAGACTACTCATTAATGGCCAGGCCCTAATCACCTCTCTGTAGCAGCAGCCCCCAGGTCTTAGTAGCTGAAACTACTACAGATCAAACTTTATTGTTGCAGGTGACAGAGAATGCTTGCATGGCCAGATTCTTGATTTATAGTGAGTAATTGAGCTTGCCGTGATCTGATTGTCGGAGTGCGTGGGTGTGTGCGTGTGTGCGTGTGCTTGTGCGCGTGCGCGTGGGTGTGCACGTGCGTGTGTGTGTGTGTGTCTCTCTCTCTCTCTCCTGGTTGCAGATGCTTCTGAGTGACTGTTGTGATGCTGAAAGACTTCAAGCATATTCCTTCAGCACTTTGACATGTAGAACCCCACATTCACAGCCAGCTGCAAGCACAGCGCAGCACCAAAAATAAAGCATGGTCAGCTCTTAGCTATATTCAGCCAGTTAGCATGATAACTGACTGAATAGTGGGCCATGTTGGGACAGCGCTATGTAGATATGGACTGCGCTGACATCACCGAAGGCTGCATATTGCCCACAGGAGATAGTGCTGCCCAAAACAGGATAGTGCCAGGGGTCTTGTAGGTCATACTCAGCCCAGGTACACAAATGAGCTCATTGGGCGTGCAAGGTGCTAAGGTGCCAGTTGCATGCCCATTATGGGTTTATTTACATGGGCACAGCAGACCCCTAATGCAAATCTATGCCTGGGCTGCAGACTAAGAAATAATGACACAAACATCAATTCAAAAAGCAGGGTTTATTATACAGGTATGTAAAGGCCCCGTATGGATAAAAGGAATAAAAGTGAATACCTGCTCTTTAAAATCTGCTTTCTTACCCCACTGTCCTTTTCAGGAACCACTGATGTGGTGCCACACTGGACTTAAGTTCCAAAGGTCCAGTACTCCCCTTTTATATGGTGGGCCTCCACTATAGTATCTGGCCTCCTCAAATGGGTCGTGACTTTTCTATAATAAAGACCCCTTGTGATATACCCTGATTTGCTTGCCCCCCTCACCACACCACTCAGAGGGCCGAGCCCACCTTATGGAAATATTGTGCAAGTTCTTGTTTGCCCAAGAATCAGTTCAGACCAAATTAACTGTTGCCAGTTTTCATGCTAATTAGGGGTTCACTCAGGACAAATAAGTAAATTACTTTAATAAATACTAGCCAGTGAAAGACTGGCAGCAAACACAATTGAGGTCTTCCTCGTGAGCTGGTCTGTGATTTTAATCAGACACCAGGCTCCATCCTACTGACATTAAAAATGGGTAATTTAGAGTCATTAACTGCACTGGACAGTAACTGCTTTCTTCAGTGTAACCTTTAAATGAGACTTATGGTGCTTTTACACGCAGTGATCTGTATCGCAATGAGAGTAATGGATCAACTGCAACATTACCTTTTCTGGCATGTACAGGTGATCTGTTCCGCAAGAGAAATGAACGTTCGTTGATTCCGCGTTCCCTGCTTGCCTGGGTTTGTGGAGCTTTGTACCATTCTGCCTGGCTGTATATTCACACACTGCCGCTCACATTGGTCCCTTGGTGAGGAAATTTCCTGCTCTCTTGGCTGCCTGGAAACACTGTTCAGAGAGCGATACAGGGAATGGTGTCTACAAAGGAACATGGAGCGCAGTGCAGGGAGTGGAGCAAAGCGCACTATGGAAGGAGCGATGAAAGTAAGTGGTGTGTAAAAGTGCCTTTTGATTCAGTCAGACACCGAGAAATACGACAAAATCAATACATTTTCTTGTTGCATCTTGTTACATGTTCTTTGCGTCCCAAAGCGGTTTGTACTGTTGCACTAAGTTGACATATTTCAAGAGCAACTCTGCACTTCAGTATGTACCTTTATAAATATGATGTGTCTGCTGTCACAGTTTACTACAGAATCACACCGCTCAACCTTCTATCACTGAAATGAGGGACATTGACATTTTTGGACTCTCAAAATGAGGGACAATGAGGGACACATACCCTCAGAATGAGGGACACATCTTCAAACAGGTAGATTCAAGCTCAGAACTCTGTGAAAACCATACTGTTTACTTGTACAAAGTTTATTTCGGATTTAGTATTTTAGAATATTAAGAGTTTCTGGTTTAAAATCTGAATTTACAGCACATTCTCTGTGTGGGCAGCACCTTTTCTATGAGGGATGGATGAGGAACAGAGCAATTTGGAGGCAGTATAGCGCAGTGATTTAAGGCTCTGAGCTGCAAATCTGGTGACATCCAGCAGACCAGACCTGGGTTTGAATCCCACAGCTACCACTTGCATACTGTGTGACCCTGAGCAAGTCACTTAACTTCCCTGTGCTCCCAGGTCGCACCTGTAAAAAAGCTTTCAGCTTAGTGTGCTATTCCTGGTTAAACAACTAAATAAAAGCAATTTTAAGGGGCAAAATGAGGGATGTCCCTCGTAACGAGGGACACTTGAGAGGTATGTACAGAATACTTAAATTTTCAATGTTCCCTTTTATGGTTTACATGACATCCTGGTAATCCATCTAATAAGTCTGTATAAAAAGCATTTTCCCTCCCCTGTTAACTGCACAGTCCTTTTGTTTATTACATCATAGTGCCCACCATGACTACAAACTGTGATGTCACAAACAGCAATTGTGAGATGAGCAGGGGAGAGTAAGATACATTTTGAAAGACTTGGTGAACTAATTACTGCATTATCTGTAATATCTACTAGACTAACAGCACTGAAAAGTAAAAATAAATAAATAGAAAAAAATAAAGTTAAAAAAATTACTGGTGTAAATCTAGTGGTTTAAAGTTTTTTTTATTATTGTTATGGTAGAAAGTTGCTTCTTATAAATGACCTAATTCCCCAAGCAAGGTCCTAAGAGGTCATTAGCATCCCATTACGGGCCCATTTAAGTAACAGAAGCCAACCTTCGTTCCTTGGATTGTGTTGGGGCTTAGAGTTCTTCTGATTAGAACCTGTTTGTTGTCCATCCCACCCCCATCACTGGATCAGACATCACTGGCACCTAGATGCAACCTCCTCCTCCTCTGTTCACCTTAGAAATATCCTGCATCTTGTTATGGTGTGGTATAACTACAGTCCTGTTCCCCCTGCCAAATCACAGCATCCAGATTCAGGTTGGTTACCCACTCAGTTCTGATGCCGAGATCTGTAGTATTAATAACTGTATATAGTGCTCCAAGTTGTCAACATCCTTCGTGCTAGGAAGCCAGTGTACAGTACTTGCCCACCCCTTCCCGGTCTTGGTGCCAATATCCCTGGTGTCCAGTGGTAGCCCTGAAGCCCCCATAACTCCCCCTTCCACTGGTAATGGTGGCTGGTAGAAATTAATTGCTCTCCTCTATGACCTTCTGCCGTCTGCCACACAGAGGTATAGTGTTGCTATGCCAACAAGTATACCAATACAGTAATTAATCTGCTGTGATTTTGCAATGCTACCCCGTAAGTGCTATACCACTACACATGCTTGCAACACAATACAATAACTGCGTGAGTCAGACAGCAGTTGGCCATTGAAGTATGTATTGACCACCATCCTGGGACTGGGGTGGGAGGATGCTATGAGAGTAGCACCAGACGACAAGAATATTGGCACAGGGAAGAGGGGAGGGCTCGGAATGGCCTTGCAGATTTTGTACTGAAAGGCACCAGGACCGAGATCGGGGTAGAGATGGTATACTAAGTTTAAACTGGCATCAAGACTGGGATTGGGGGCAGGGGTCTAATGCCATGGAAACTACTTGTACCAGGAGCAGGTGTGGGAGGGGAGTGCCACTAAAGCCAGGGATGACTAATTGGGGAACAGGAATGGGAGAAGGTTAGTGCACACTGTGCATGTTGTCAACAGTAGGGTTCTGAAAGCATTAATTAGCACTGCCCAGGTGGCCTGTTGGCACTTCCAAAACCATTCAAATATGCCAGTGCACCCAGTATGCATACCAGCACCCCTTATATACATGCTTTCCTGGTGTCAGTTAGCAGTCACACAATAATAGTTCTGTGGTGCGTTCACTAATTGTGCCTACAGAGATTGCACCTGTTGTACTAACACACTGTGCAGGGTGCAAAATGTGGATAGCATGACCCAAAGTCTGTTAGCACTGTGCTGTCTGAATATAGGGCCTGTAATCATTTACAGACCATACAAAAATATGCCTGAAAATGGACCTATGTGACCCAGCCCAACTCCAGGTCAATCAGTAAATAAACAAACTTTTACAAGTGGTCCATGGCCCCGTGACAGCACAAGTAGTAAAGCCACAAGTAATACCACGGGGTCACGGATCACAAGTAAAATATATGGCATACTTTTAGTAGGTCCATGTCATATTTGATTTATGTAATTTTAATTTGATTCATTTTAATTTTATTTGAAGGGACAGAAGCTACTGAGCCAGGGTTGATTTATAATAGCCTCTGATAACATCATTCACAACCGTTAAGTGACACAATCATGCAAAAAATACCAGATAAATGGTATGAGTTTGTGTGGTAAAAATGTTGGACGTACTGGTGTCTCCAGGAAGTTGCAGTTAAATTTCTATAAATAGAACTTTCTAAGTACTGTCAAGTCCTGGAATGAAATGATGTTAAGCTTCAATCATGAGGGACCTACAGTAGGACTATTTGGTTTGTCATCCACCTAGTGGTGCCTGACTGCTAAAAATAGCCTCGATATTGTGACCATTTGACATTGCATAAATAGAGGATATGATAAGGCTGGCTGAGGATACATTTTTGTATCTTCTTGCATTATTTATGACTTGTCTGACATCATGAGTAGAGGAGAGCAGTGGAGTTACGAGTGTGGGCAGACATGTCCGTTTACAATGAGTAATAACAGTGTAAGCGTGTGGGTTCAATAACAGACACCAGTCCTTAAATCAAGTACATAAAAAATGCTGGTGTAGAGTTTATCATTTTATTTTCCAAAAATGATAACAAAAATTAACTGTTCAAAAAATATTTACAGAAAAGAAATGGGTGTTTAAACTTTCACACCAAAATAACAACAAACAAAAAAATAATCAGGCTAGTCTTTCCTCAGACTCCCTGCTCTTCTCTGTATAGTCAATATTTTTCTCCATTCTGGTGTGTAGGCACTTACACCTCCTCTCCCTTGCTTGGTCAGAAGAAACTGACCAGCACACCTGAATTAGGCTCCTGGTGGGAAGGTTAATATAGTACAATAATCATGACATCATTGACATGTGACTATCAATTATACCAAAAAACCTTATTCCTCTACTCTGGAACTTAAGATAAGACTTCAAATTCTCTAAATCTAAAGCTTAGTATGTCTTTTTTCAGCATAATATTAGTAATACTCTATAAGAACTCGATTTAACTTAGAAGAACCTTAATTGGTGGTGAAAGCATCATCAATTACCTTTTTAGCCCTTCCCCTTTCAATGTTTTAAAATTGCAGCAGAGCAAGATCTACAGCGAGCGGCTGCAGGGAGAGCTTACTTTCTCCCTTACAACAGCCTGCTTGCTCATCTTCCAGTCTTGAAGAGACTCGCTTCAAAATGGGGCTATATGGCAATCTGCTCTGGTGTTGGAAACACTCTTGTTTCTTGGGGGATTCAAAATCTTCCACAGAATTTACATAGCAGGAGGCTTTAAAGGGGATCTGCTTTTAACTTCATGTGGCAGTTTTGATGGCTAGAATGACAACAGATTAAGGTACAGCACAGATAGGAGAACAGAATTGTCAGGTTAGCCACCCTGACAAGAAATTAAGGATAAACAGAAAAGTTTAAGAGAATAGGACAGAGTGAAAAGAATACATTTTTTTATACTTTATTTTTATATATTTAATATTGTAATCATACAAGTACAGGTTCCATGTCCAAGACAGTCCATGCTGGACAATATATAACCCTTTGGACATAGTCTCCTTAATCTTAGGAGTAGTGCGTCCTAGGGCTATTGACACCACACTGGGAGGGTATACAAAAACATTCTCTAGGAAAGGTATCTATCAAAAATTGCTGTGTTCCTACTGAACCCAAGAGCAGTATGACTAATTACGTTAATATAGAACTGTAAAAATACCTAAAGAACCTTGCCCCAGAGAAGCAACAGGCATCATACTATCTGCCTAAAGAAAAATTAAGATTCACTTAAAAAACTTTAAGGCAGCAAATGTTCTGTATGCAGTAAAAGCTAGATACATTAACTTATATTATATTCCTACTTTAAGCAAGCATTAAACCTATAGGATCTTATATTTATGACTCACAAAAAGTCAGTGAATTCACAACACAAGATTATTTTAAATGACTCTCCAGTCAATATAAGGTCCCAGTATGATAAAGTCATTAGCCACAAGGCAGCTATCAAAGAAAGGTCTGACCATAAATAAGGACTTTCGAACGTTAGTCCCCTGGGTCTTCAAACTTATATATAAGTATTGATTGAATAGTTAAAGCAAAAGAAAGTACTTAATACCACGTTCAGTCCTCTCCCTCCTCCTCTATATCCAAAGTCACTTCTCTTGCTTCTCTTCGTTTGAATTGATGACTGTTCGCATATCGGAAAGCCCATTTTCCTGCCTCTGTGGGGTCCAAAAAGAGCCAAACCTTCCCTCCGTGTACTACTCTCAGCCTAGCTAGGAAAATGATTGAGTTAATCACCGATGCCTCCTTCAAGCGTTTTCGAACTTTGCTGAATTTTTTACACCTCAACCGAGTTGCATAGCTGAGATCTGGGAAGAGGTAACCTGCTCGGTCATCCTGCATCAGTGGTGCTGCTTGTCTTGCCAACCTCAGGATCTTATCCCTGGTACCGACTCCATCTGTAACTAGGAGCAAGGTTTGGGGATTCTCTGGGTCTTCTCTGTGACCACGGGGGGTGATTCGATAGGCCTTCTGCAAATTAAAGCCCAGACTTTGCCCTTCTGGAAGCAGTTTAGATTTAAGCCAGTCTCTCAGGAGCATTAGCGGATGGTCTCCTTCGATTCCCTCTGGCAAGCCCAAAATCCTGATATGCGACGACCGGGCCTGATTCTCAAGTGTTTCTAGCCTGGCCCTCATGTGCGTGTTTTCCTTAATAAGCATGGAGGTTGCGGCGGCCGAGGTTTCATTCTGCCTTTTAACATCAGCAAATTCCATTTGCATCTCCTCCACAGTCCTCTCAATGGTCGTTACTCGTGTAGTGAATGCATGCATTTTATTACTTAAGTCAGCAACAGAGGAAATCAGCCTTTGCAATTTAAGACCAATTGAGGTCATGGTCTCCTCGGGTGCCTGAGGTGTTGTAGGTTGCTCTTCCAGACCAGGCCGCGATGTCTGAGGAATCCCCGATGTTTTACTGCCAGATCCTCCTTCTTTATCTTTTCGTGGGTTACCCATATTAGGTTTCTCTGCTTCTCTGGTCGAACTGCGATATTTATTTTGCTAAATCTCAAATCTGCAGTAGCGATTTTTATTAGTTTTAAAACTCTGTTACTGAGCTGAACAAATTTGCTGCCACACAGCTCGGGCTCCACAGCGCCCCCCCATACATTTTTTTTTATTTTATGTTGACATTCTCATCCTGCCACAAACAGAAAAATGTGTCCGCAGTAGAATTCCATGTTGTATTCCATTTATACAGGTGGATGAGTTTATCATGACTCAGACTGTACGGATTATTTATTATAATACACACTGAGCCTGTTTCAGCAGAGGCTCTGAATGCTTCCATTTAAAGTTCCAACGAAATAACTCACATTCTAGAACATGAATTAATTCTTTGCCCAGCTGAGGTAATGAGATCCGTTCTCCGCCCGAGTCACCACTGAATGCGAGCTCATTCAAAAAAGAACCCAGGGCACTCTTCGCAAAGAATAGGGAACATTCCCAGTGTCCTGGCCATTGTTCCCCTTCCCATAAACTGGTTCATGCAATTATTCAGACTGTGTGTGGGTGATGATGTGCAATATGGCTGCCACCACACATTCAGTCATTTCACTACCATTCTAGCATTGCTTGTAAAGCACTTTGGTTGTATGAAAAGCGCTATATAAATACTGATTCTTCTTCTTCTTCTTCTTTACTAGGAACATGTGTATTTAGACTGTTATTTTCCTTTTCACTATAAATACTTGGGAAGTGCCTATTAAAAATATTAGATATACCATTGCCATCCTCATTTCTATCATTGCCAACCTTAATAGAACCAAATCCCAATTGACCATTCCTGTTCCTGTTTATGTAACCAAAAAAGGCTTCTTATTATCCTTGTTACTGGTTGCCAACCTTAACTCACAGTCCCCTTTGAATTTTTTAATATATTGCTTGCCTTGTTTGATCCTTATTTTATAATGTCTCCAAGTGTTCTGTGATGGGAACTTCTTATTATTTCATGTTTGCCTTTTTTAGCCCTGATCACAGATCCTATGGTTTTGTTGTACCATACATGGATTTTGCCTGTATTATTGTATTTAACTCTCTCAGGCACAAATTGCTGAATGCAGTATTTTAGTTTGGATGTTAGCAATTCCTACTTACTGTATGCTCCATTGTTAAACCTTTAAATTCATGATTCCAGTGCCAGTAACTGAAATGTTTCCTAAAATCCTTAAAATTGGCACTGGCATAGTCCATGATCATTGTTTTCCCCTTTATTTCATTACCAATACCCTTTATTAAAAACTGCACCTTATTATGGTCACTGTTACTTAAAGGTTCTCCCACTGTACAATTAATAACCTCATCAGGTATGTTACTGAGTACCAGATCTAATATACTATCACCTCTTGTGCTCTGTTTGACCAATTGATTCAAATTTAACATAACCTTAACGTCAATATTTTTTATCCAACTGAGAAATACCAGTGGAAGTATTCCAGTTGATATTTGGTAAATTAAAATTACCCAGAATAATTGTTCTGCTTCTGGGGGTCAGTGCTTTCCAAGGCTTCTAAGAAGTTATCATTTTCCTCCAATGTAAAATGAGGTACCCTATAACAGACACTCACAATGACTTTCTTTTGGTTATTAGGTTTCAACTGTACAAATAATTATTCAATACTGGCTCTGTTATTATTCAGTGAATCACATGTATTGGGCCCCTATTGTGTCCTTAATGTATGGGGCTATACCTTCTCCTTTTCTGTTTCTCTGATTACTATAAAATACCTTGTATCCATCTATCTCATTACTCCATCCATCATCCCTCCACCAAGTCTCTGTTATTGCACATATACAGATTTTTACTCTAGGGAATAATATTTCTAATTCCTCTCTTTTATTTGCTAGACTTCTGGCATTGATCAATAAAGCTTTCATATCTAAACCATGCACATCATACCCACCCCCTTACCATTCAGTTTAAATTCCCTTTTGGGAGCGAATTGTTTAGAAGCCTACCCAAAATGTTGGCGCCTGTTTTACTTAAAGGGCCCATCCCTAGCATACATGTTTTCTTAGTTCATAAAGAATTTATAAAAGTCATATTCAGTTTTTGACACCAATTTTCCAAGCGTGCATTAAACCTCTGAATTGTTTTGCTACATTCAGGTTGTTTGTTTAATACAGTTAATACCCCGGATATTATGACCCTTCCTCCTTTTTGCTTAATCCTTATTCCAATTTCAATAATTTCATATACTGTATCTTTTTTATGGTCCTTACCTATATTATGTGTGTCCATATGAAGTGGTACAGTAGTTTTATCACATGTATACCACGTAATTAAGGTAACATTTGTAGCACATCAGCAGATCTTGTCACAGGTAGACAGGTGAACATTCTATTCTCTTTATCTGTTCCACAGATTCGGGTGCCACATCTGTGTATAATAGACTCACCAATGTCAAGTAGTCTATTTCCCTGATGTGTTTCCATTTGGTTTACATTTTCTTATATTGCTTTGTCTGCAAGCACTGCACCTGGTACTTTACCTCCAATATTGTGCCTCCAGCATGTACATGTCCTGTCTTTTCCGGTACTGGTGAACTTGACATTAAAGTGCAATTTGTAATCACCCATGAGCAATACACTGTGGCCACCACCTTCCTCTTCCTGCTGGACATACATGTGGCTATGCATCCAAGCATCACCATGGAGCTATGCAGTGGTTTGATACCGTGCGACTTTGTGTTCATCAAGTGTGATAAGCCACCAGCACATTGCCATACAGGTATGAGCCTCTGTGCATCTGTCCTCATATGACTGCAGTCACTTGGGTTCCTGACTGAGAACTAGTGGTCATGTTCCTTGTTGTTTTCTGTGAGGATTGAGGGTCAGACAGACACCTCACCTCTACATTTTGTTAGGGAATGTGCCACATACTGATTTTTCTCCGCTTTTGCATGAGCGGTACAGCAAACATGGTTACCTCACTTCTCTGTACAGTGTTGCTGAATGCTGAATTCAGTACTACCGTGCAATACTTGCAGAATACTTACAAAATGTAAAAACATTACACAGAAAACATTGACTTTCAATACTTTTTCTTTCAGGTGCCTTTGTACTTGCTGTTTATCCATGCCCACAGTGGTGGAATCTCTTTGCTGTAAGCAACAAGATAAATTTTCTACTAAAAGTTCTGCATATACTTGCATGACCATGCATCCAGGGTTTGCAACTGTCTGCCTGGATGTGTTTGTCCTAGAAGCAGCACACTACAGCTTTCGTTAGCAGTATGGAAGACGTCGTGACACACCAGTCCATGAGTATATATGCATTTCCTTATTAGTGTGGGAAGGGGGTCCCCTCAAGGGCAGAAGCATTCCCAATATACAAACAGATGCCCAGGGAGT
Source organism: Neoceratodus forsteri (assembly GCA_016271365.2). Classification (NCBI taxonomy): domain Eukaryota; kingdom Metazoa; phylum Chordata; order Ceratodontiformes; family Ceratodontidae; genus Neoceratodus; species Neoceratodus forsteri. Next base: position 207,741,680 of record JADMNL010000023.1, on the reverse strand, counting down.
ACAATAGGGAGGCGTATCAGGAGAAGCACAGGGAATCAGTGAAACTGGCTTGGATCACAAAGGTATTACTGAGAAAAGCAGGAATACCCAAAGTGATAGCAGAGGTCAAAAACACCCATTTTAGGCACATTAGTGAGACAATGAAGATATAACTGGATTGTGAGGTTCAAACGGCATGGGCATCTCTGAATGGTGCAGTACATTAATAGTTGTCACTATTTTTCGGTGGAGAAGTAAAATGACAATTAAGTGGCTTGCAATGAAGTTTGAAATTGAAAAATTCCTCATGTATCTGCGAAATTACTTCTTCAGTGAAAGACTGATGTATACCTGTAACATCCTTACGGCATATGCAGAGGTATCAAAAATGTGTGTTTTTTGGCCATAGAAGTGTTTGCCCAATTCACCCAGACCCAAGGAGGCTCTTCAGCTCTGGGTCAGGCCACCCCTTAGCATCCTAATTGTCTCTCCATTCTGGGGCCCCAATTCCCCCATGGACACCCCCCTAATGCCCCATCCTTGATGGCTGATATGTAGTGCTATCAGCAATGTCCATGCCTACACACAACTGTCAAGACAGTGACATGTGAGCAGTTCATAATATTCTGCCACTGGTTTCCCCACTGGTGGTGTTCTGATGTTAATGCACTTACACCAGCAACCACAATACCTACCGCACATAAGCAAAACATATCTACAGAACATGGTCATTGTTGTCCATGTGATGCTGTGGGACATTTTCTGCATGACCGAGACATACTGTGTAATGTGGGGTGTGGTCTCTGGTAAGAATTTCCAGATATGCAAGTCAGTATATAATAAGTAGTCAAGTCTATTATTTAATATGCCACACTTCACTACCTCAGAAACCAATGTTTACCGAACTTCATTGTGACATCAAACAATTGTGTTTGGATGTGAGCTCTGATCATTGTAGGTCCTGGTGGTTTGAGACTGATACAGCATCAACAGTTTTGCTCTCACCTTCTGGGAGTTGGTTGTACAGAGCCCTGTGCTCACCTGGAAAGCGGACAGAAGCTCTGGTAAAGAAACCCGGTGCCCATATATCAGGGTGTGCTGGCATATGCAGATGCACATCAGGTGTGATCATGTGTTATAACCGCCTGCCTCGCCCCTCATGGCAAATGTTGCCAAATAAATCATTCATTTTGGCATATTTATTTCATAATATTATTACACTTATTCTTCCCATTTCCTCGCCAGTATCTACACTGCTTGTGCTGTCGACAGCATCTGTTGAGCAGACAAATCATGGGAATCAGAGGGCAGTTCCTGTGGTAGGAAGATGACCGTCACAATGATTTTTCTCCTCACTGGTGGTCTGTACTGTTCTGTCGTTGGTGAGATATGTACCACAGGTGATGTCCCCTGCTTGGTGTACCAGTGACTGCACTCAGGCATGGGACTACTGGGGGACTTGAAATACGCACCTTTGCATTTTGAGCCTCGACAATCTGCACTGATGTCACTGCTCACGTGCTAGTACCAGCGCAGAAACAAGAAGGAAGAAAACAACTTCCCATTTGTGTAGCCGACTCCAAACTGCTGCCACCAAAATAATGCTTGTTCCATCTTTTCTTCTGTTAATCCCCTTCATCTTGCTGGATCCGCAACCTCCTCCCCAATAACTGGACCCTGTCATGACTGGTAATGGAAGTGCATCTTTGTGTGTTATGAATGCCGTCATGTTAGTTGTTTGCTATCCTATTGCTTGTGAAACTGCCTCACAAGGTGTGCATAGCAGCCACAGATGCAGACCGTGAGAAATGTTAAACACAAAATTAATAACAGCATTGTTTGGCTCTTTTTAAGCGTTACAGATACACTGCTTATCATCCATTTGTACACTGGTGGGGGGGATATCTTGGTCACCATGTTCGCATTGCTGTTTCCTCATGTGTGGTGAATAGCATCTGTCAAAGTTTCCCCTCTGCTGAGTATGCTGGCTTTCAGTATCCACCTCTGTGATGGTATCACATGTGAGAGTTGCTATATAACACCACAATTTGTAAGTTTCTAAAAATCAGCATGACTTTTTATGATGCCTCCCTCAGCATCCGCCAAGAAAGATGCACCAGTTAAAATGCTGTCTAAATTACATTGCTGATTAATAACATTTTCAAACACGATGGCAAAGGTTGCAAATGTTGTCCTCTGTAATGATGTTATTTGTTTAAAAATAGGTCATTGTTTCTAATGCATCTTCTAAAACATCTGTAGGTATGAACTAAACAAAATAGACCATTTGTGTTCATGGAGTGGTCATCATGAATACAGATGCAACTGCTGTGTTTCTAACTGGATAGCTGACTGTTGTTGTCTGTGAAAATTATACTGTTGTACTCACAGAACATCAGTATTTGCAGTTCACGTATATTTTTTGTAATGTTCATCTTTTCATAAAGGAAATAAGGAATACTAGAACAAATAATAAGAATGTGTGACAGTTCACAAATCTTTAAATAAAATATCAAATTACTGAATGTGGATCATAAGCTTTCTCTTGTAATAAAGACGTGTTACAGATGCATATTTGATTGTTCTGTTCTGTTCTTTATGTCAATATATCTTTTGTTTTGTAGTTTAAAACATAAAAAGTGTAACATATGTTTCTGGACTTATTGCAGTCACGTTTCCACATATAAAAAAACATTTAAATACACTGTAAAAACAACAATAATTGTAATTAACTTATGTGCTGATGTGTAAAACACAATGGTCAGTCCATTTTGAACAGGTTACCAGGTGTGTAAGAGACAGCAGCATTGGTAACAGCAGAAATTTATTCATGTGTGTCACCTACTAAACAGGGCACTGCAAACGTACCAGCCAATACTACCAGGCAATACAGCCAATACAAATATACTTGGGAGGCAGTATAGCACAGTGGTTTAAGGCTCTGAGATTCAAATCTGGAGACATGGGTTTGAATCCCACAGCCCCCACTTGCATACTGTGTGACCCTGAACAAGTCACTTAACATCCCTTTGCTCCCAGGTTACACCTGCAAACAAACTTTCAGCTTAGTGTGTCACGCCTGGTTAAACAATTGAGAGAAAAAAAAAAACATCCTCAAAGAACAATATGTGCTCTTCCCTGTGTAGGTGTTAAAAAAGCAGTCCTGTGGTGCCAAAAGACAGGTCTGGAATGGAACACATACACTGTGCACATGGGTGAAGTTACAAACACCAAACACCACCACACGTACTGTGTGTGTACTTTGGTTAAGGTACTCTGTCATTTAACTGTTGCCAGCATTCATTCATGTTGGTATTCAACTGTATTCTATCAATAAAAACCTGTGATGGTGACTTCATCACCATTACAGTCAATATTTCATAACACTGAAAATAATTTAGCAAGCAGACGCTGCAAGATTCACTTTTTTACTTCTGTTAAGTCGTGCCCACTAAGTTAAGGTGCCGGTAGACATAGTGCTCATTTTTCAAATGACTTATTAATTGGAGTACCTGGAGGCAGATGCGCCACATGGACACAAGAGGGCGCGGGCATGTTAAACAATCCACACAGATTTATTTCACTGGGTGACTAGGGAGGTGCATGGGCTGATGGCAGAGGTTGCTGCCTGCATGGACTTTACAGACAGGTTACTGGATGCCTAGAACTGCCTGCTTGAGAAGGTTCTGTGTACAGAGAAAGGGGACTGCATAAATGATTCATTCTATAGGCACATGAGCATCATAATTATAGGCACGTGATGACGCAGGTAGACCACAGACTAAATGGGATACATGTTGTTCTAAAATGCTACCAAAATAGTGCAAACTACATGTGACAACCATTCCTTTTATGACAATTAATTCTATGTTGTCATGTTTCTATGTTCGAACTCTTTAAAGGGAAACATCCACCTAAGACTGGCACCACCTCAGTGTGAGGTAGGGCCACACTACCATTTTAGCCAGTTTTTTTTTTATTTACAGTGGCTTCAGCTAAAATTTATCTGGCTGACCCTGTGTCCCTTCTGCTGATAGTTAGAATACATGATGGCCTGACAGTACATTACAACCTCCCATGGCTAGCAAGAGAATGACGTCTGATACAGTGAGCACACGCAGGACCATTCATGGAGTTACTGTATAGTTGGAGGTTTTTACAGCTGCACTTTGGAATGTACATGTCTTGGTGCTTATACCAAGACCACATATAGACAGGCAGTTGACTGCCAGTGTATGACTGGTCTCGGTATGGCACCGAGACATGTACATTATAAACTGGAGCTATTAAAAGTTCTGATTGTACAGTAACCCAATCCATGGTCCCACAGCAACTCACAGCATCATACGTCATCTTTGGGACATTTGCGGAAGGATGTGGGTGCACCGCTGTGGGCTCTTGTAGTCAAAATGCTGACATGACTGATGGCTGGATCAACCAGTGAAGGCAGTGTAAGCTACAAAAATCAACTATTTGCAAAAATGGTAACTGGGCCCGTTATCAAACTCAAGTGGGGCACAATTTTAGGTGGATGCTTCCTTTTAATTAATTGTGTAACTTATAATAACAATGTGTTAGTTGCACATAGCTTGAAAGCATCACAGCAACGGACACACAGCAAAGCACAGAAATCACTATTTTGATTATGAAAAGTACCTATTGTGAGTATGCTGTATAGCTATCATTATAATGGTAATGTGGCCAGTGTTGCCTTTTGTATGGTATATACAGTTATTACACACATTTGTACATGTTCTGGGTGGCTACTAAATGTAATTTTCACCACCATCAAATTTTACACCTGACCATAATAATGTACTGTACCATACAAAGGCCACAAGTGTCCATAACAGTGTTGTAATAACTGGGGAGCATTTTCTTCCATAGGAAAACCCGGTCATAATTTTCCCATTGTAACCTGCGGGTTATAACGGCGAACACGCACCAGGTTTTCCTAGCACTGAGCATGTGCAGCCACCACAGATCCACTCCACTCCCGCCGCCATTCTTCTTCCCTCCACAGTTTGCCACAGTGAGAGTCAACAGTAGAAAGTAAAAAGAATTTACAATCTGGGCTGAGTTTTACCTCCGCTACTAAAAAAAACAAAAAAACAAGCAATTATTTTTTCACGAGTCCTGGACCGCATTGAAACCCAACTGGTCTGCGGCTCCCTAATGATGTCTTTTATTTTATATGATTGCTGTGGTGAGAAAACACTCCCCAGCAATTACACAAAATAAAGGCTGGGTAGGGGTGTAAAACTCATATTTTACACACACCCTCAGTGTAGAATGCCTTTATCAACCCCCTTGAGTTTTGCTCTCAGGGTTTATGGGGCATCTCACACCAGGGGGGGGTAAAATTCTCATTATAACCCCCTACCCAACCATTATTCTATATGTAATTACATTTAATGTTATTTATCCATTTATATAAGGTGGCCATATTGCTTTATCCATTTGTTTCAATGTGGTCTTCATAGGAACAACAAATCAGGATCCTCCTTCTTGTAAGTTACAAAGCTCATGAAGTTTATGTCACAGAAATTAATGGAGGACAGTATAATGTAATGGGACATTTACATACTGTGTGAGACTTTGCTGCACCACAATTGTTAGCACCTGTAACTTTTCTTGACAATTTGCTGCACATATAACAAACCTTGTAGCATAAATATATAGCGTCAGTGACTCAGCAGGTTGCACACTCACCTCTGAGGCTGAAAGATTGAAACGCTCTGGGTTCCATCCCCACAGCAGGTACTCAGGTAAAATCCCAATACTAACACTGTAGTGCAGAAGGAGGGGGGGCACTGCACTGCGGAGATGCCATCTTTCAGATGACACGTTAAACCGAGGTTGCATATGCCTATTCTGGTAGTTGTTCAAGTGGACATTAAAGATCCCATGGCACTCATGGGAAAGAGTAGGGGAAAATTTTATTAAAGAAAACTGAACAATATATTACAAAAAAATTTACATGTACAAAAAAACAAAGAAAACAACAAGATAGTGAATAACAAATAATATCAAAGAATTCATCCAATTTTTTCCTTCAAAAAAGGTACTTCCCTTCCAACGATGAACCCATACATTAGAAAGCATATACTGTTGTTCATGCATGCAATGCTTGTAAACTTCAGTCTCAACAATAGTAACAATCTGTTCAGGTTCTTGATACAATTGTTGCAATACAAACTTGCACCTTATTTGCCATTATATAAACTTTATAAATGCAAGAAGTAGGCGAACCATCCCTTTTTGTAAACCAACTTCTTTCAAACTGACACAGTTATCTCCTCTCTCAAACCAAATACCCAAATATTGAAATGGTTTGGTGGACACCTTTATCCCTTTCCAAGATATATTGGAAATATTAGAATCATGCAAAGGGTAGACAGTACTCTTCCTTTTATTAAGGTGAGCTCCTGTTAGTGTAGAGTATTCAGCAATAAGGTCTAGAACTTGTACACGTGAGTTACAATCTGCAACTATAGCACAAATATCATCAGCATATGCTGTCACCCTAGCTTCTATACCACCCTCTTTTGGTTTAATACCTGTAATACAGGGATCTTGTTGCAGTGATCTTAATAAGGGGTCTAAACAAAATACGTAAAGCAAAGAACTAAGTGGACAGCCCTGCCGAACTCCCCGGGATATCTCTATATAAGTACCCAAATGCCCATTTACTAAAGGAATTGCTCTTGCATTTCTGTATAATAATGAAATCCAATTTACAAAAAGGGATGGAATACTATAATGAGTCAATATAAGTGAGATAAACTGATGGGGCACTTGATCAAAAGCTTTTTCCTGATCTAATGACACACATAAGCATTCAATATACCATCCTTACCCTGTTCTATAAGTTCTCAAAGTAATAACAAATTATGCTTAATAGAACGCTCCAGAACTGTACAGGTTTGCGCTGTTGAAATAAGTACTGAAGCTATATTCAATAAACGGTTATGCAAGATTTTCATTATTATTTTGTAATCAGTATTTAATAAACTCAAAGATCTCCAGTTGTCAAGAATAGCCCCGTCTCCTTTTTTAAATATTAAAATCTGAATAGCAACACAGAAATGCATATCTACCTGCAAACCATCCAAGACCATATTAAACATGTTCATTAATATTCTTCATAATATATCACTAAAAGTAACATAAAATTCAGACGCCAGTCCATCAATACCCGGAGCTGTAGATTTTTTAAAATGATCATTAGTCAACCCTATTTCTGCCTCTGAGATAGGCTTAGTAAGGTCTTGCAAAAGTGTAAAAGGTAAACTAGGGACTTCAATTTTATTCAAAAATTCAGTCACAACCTTCTCATCAATAGGAAATGATACATACATGGTTGATAAGTATTGTGATACAGTATGCAAAATTGTCAGCCCATCTGATGCTATAAGACCATTAGCTCCAAGAACTGTTCCCATAAACCTTTCTGATGCTCTTTGTGAGCAGCTTTTAAAGGCATCACCAAATCCCATTTTTCCTGGAGAACAAATCCTATGTTCATTTAACATTGCAGTAGCCCTAGAATATTGTAAACTCATCATTGCTTATTTAAGGTTAAGTACCTGTGAAGTTAAACTAATATGCTGAACATTAGTAATAGAATATAGCTTGCTTAGTTGCATTTGAAGTTTAAGGTATTCCTTAAACAGATTCTGGCTAGATTTTGTAGAGTATAATAGGACCAGAGATTTCATACCTCTCTTCGTCTCTTCCCACCAAGTACTAATATTCCCTGTCATACATGCCACTGTCATCTTTGCCTTAAAAATCTCAATAACCTGTACCCTAATTTGATTTTCCTTCAGTACTTCTGTATTTAATTTCCAATATCCCCGGCCATATTGCGGCCCACTCTGGCCCCCTATGCTAACAAGTAAAACTGCATGATCCGAAGTTTCTAAAGGAAGAGTTACTGCTTTCACTGTACTGACAGTTTTTTTGTAAATAAAAAATAAATTCTAGTGGATGACACTCCCCTAAAGTAAATATGACCACCCTCCTCATGTAAAATTCTAAAAGAATCTTGTAAATTACTCTGTTCAATAATCCCATTAAGACAGTTGGAATCGCAATACAATTTCCTAGTTACTGCCCCTCTATCTCTTCTGTCTATCACATAATTAAAGTCCCCTCCCCATAGAATTTATTTAGTTGTGATTAGATAAGGTTTAATATCTTGATATAAACTAATCCTTTCCTTTTTTGTAAGGGGGACATAAATATTTATTAATCTCCACCGTATCCCTTTAAACATAAAATCTAATAATAATGCCCTACCCAGGCATATTTCTACCAAATGAGAAACCCTAAATCCATCCCCTTTAACAGTATACCAACCCCTTCACAAACCCCAGTGCAAAAGAAAAAAAAGAAGGGCCCCAACACCACAATTGTTGTGCAGATCTAACCAAAGAGGTAGTGTTCAACCATGTATCTTGTAATAAACAGATATCACAACTCAAGTATTTCAATGCTGTTAATGTAAGCATTCTTAATGCTATTAACATTAATGGTTGCAATACACAACCGTGATGGAATCTGTGAGAGAGACAGGAAAAAAATAAGATCGAGGTGGTTTCCTCAGCCTAGAACTTCTTCTTCTCACCCTAGTGTTCATTCTTTTTTTCTTTTCCTCCCCAGGTACTACATCTATTTGATCACCCTCAGGTTCTGAGGAATGAGGAGCTAGTGAAGATGCCTCTGAGTACCCTCCTTGTTCTGACTCTGCTGTGGCAGTAGTCAGAATGTTAAATTAGTTAGTTAACAAAATCCCTTCATCTCCTGGAGCACATGCCTTTGCTACTTTTTGCTTTGGCCGTGTCTGTTTCATACTCCTTTTTTTTTGCTACACTTTTAACCACTCGGGGGGGGGGTGCATTTCAACTACTAAAACCTCCATCTCAGAGGTTTGTGGCACATTCAATAAAGGGACATCTGAGACTACAGGTGGAGGGGGATCTGTGGAAAGTGCAGGAGCTGCATCAATCTGAACACCCGGCACCTCCGATGGAGACGAGGAAGGAGAGGAAGGGGTGGTCGTGCATCCTGGGGGTGGTCTAGTAGCAAATTTTTTCCTTTTTATCATTTCTTTTTTTTGTGCTTCCTGAAGTGCTAGATCTTGGTTCACATGATCAGTACCATTATGTGTAGCCCAAGGACATGACCTGTAAGCATGCCCAGTGTCCTCACATAAGTTGCACCACAGTTCCTCTGTACAATCAGAACTGTGCTGCCCAAAAGTCGAACAAAGATTGCATTTTATTCTATCGCAGGCACAGCCCAAATGAGTGTAAGCCCCACATTTAAAGCAGGCCCGTGACTGCCCTGGATAGACGCAATGACCCCTTTCATTACCAAAAAACAGACTATTAGGGAGGCGCACTGGCCCAAGGCTATTATTTCTTAAGCGAACTTGTAAATTCCAACCCCCATTCCAAATACATTCTTCATCAAATATTGGCTTAGGGCTATCCAGCACATCACGTTTTTTTTGCAAACGATAAATAACATCGTGTATAGACACTGATTCATTGCAAAATAAAATTGTCACCTGCCTAATAGATGGTTTTGTTAAAGGTATGGCCTTAAAAGGCAACCATAATTCTGTAAATTTCAATGTATCATATTTAGACCAGAAACGGTCTAGTCCCTGTGGAGAAGTAAAGCTTACATCATATATGACAGACCCTGAAACATGAATCAACGCACAAATTTCAGTTGGAAAAAAAACCTAATGACCCCTTCAAGAGATTGCATCCCACATAGAGTCGATCAGGGGCTATCTCTAATCCCCCAAGATATTCCAATCAGACAGCATTGCTTATTTGAAGGGGGGGGGGGCCTGAAAAAGGATCCTTTTTCCTAAAGGATTCCCAAGCCATTTTTGAGTGCTCCTGGGAATTGGGTTTTGTACCAAGTAGCTCAGTATCATCTTTCTCCAAATCTCCCCACTTTGCAGGATGCATTGTTTCACCCTCAGTCTCTGAGGTAGATAAGTCTGTACACCGTGGTGAACCTACGAGAGGCTTAGCTGAGACATCCTGATCAGTAGAGCGATCTTTTGGCTCGATATTCTGATTTGTAACTGAACAACTAGGATCATTGACTACTGGAGGGAGAGGAGATCCTGGAATCGGGCTATGGCTTGGGTCAGGAACCCAGATACCGGCCACTCCCCGCTTCCACCCAACAGCTAACAGAGAACGCTCTAAAGATGTCAGGGATTTCCCCCAGTTGAAAATGGCAGTAGATTCAATGTCTCTTCCCTTTCTCAAACTGAGAGGATTAGCTGACGTACTAGAAGGTTGACAATCAGCATTTAACTTTGTACTCACAGTTTCTGCAGGATCCTAATATTGAGTCATAATTGTATTTGGTGTCACAGGCCTCAAATCTTCTGTCAGTATCTCTTTCGCTGTAACTGGCTCAGGCCGTAGGAATTCGGTTGCTGTTCCTGCGTCACTGGGCATAGTTAGCCGACTCTGCGCTTCAGCTGCTTCTGCAGATTCTTGCCCCAAGACGTCTCGTAAAAATTTAGCTGTTTCTTGCAAGACAACAGGATTTAGTATAGCTGACTGAGGTATAGGAGATACAATGGTGATATTTGCAGGACTCTCCATAGTATTACTCACATTTTGACCATATCGTAACGTTTTATTTTGGTTTAATAAATTGTCAAACCAGACTTCACCCGATGAAAAAAGGCCATGCGTAGTATACACCATTTCCTTAGGCTCAGTCTCCTTCGTAACTAAAGCATTTTCAATCTCCTTCAATACAGCATCCACAGACGTGGTCTCCGGAGCTGGACTTGTAGGTTGGGAGACCTTCTCATCCACAGGTACACCAGCAGAATGAGTCTCGGACACACCTTCCTCCATGACAGCAGCACCTCTACTGACAGAGTAGGGGAATTTTCCCCAGTGTTCTGGCCACATTTTCCCCATTCACTAAAAATACCACCAACAGCTTAATCTGGTTCAGTGTCAGTTGGTTTCCATTGTATCCTCCCCCCCTCCCCCCAGGACGGGACTAAAAATAGGCTGAATTCCCTAGTGCTCCTTTCCCAGTCAAAAAAAAACTAAATTAAAAAAATACCCTTACATTACAATCACGAACTGCAGTACACAGTAACAAACATCAATGAACATTTAAACTCTTAGACTGCGTCTCTGCTGTCAGGCGACCCCTTCAGGACACTGGATTGATTATGAATGCCAGGGGTCCTGTATATAATGTTGAAATGTCTGAACAATGAAGGAGCTCGGTACAAAAACTGAATAGCAGTCGCTTCGTCGTTAATAAACTGTGACTTGGACTGAAAGTCTGCTCATCTGACTTTCTCTTACTGTCCCTGAATTACAGACTGATTAACACTGCAGCCTGCACTATTTGCTGGCCGGATACATAACACAGTGTACGCACTATGCGACTGAACACGTGTTATGCATCAAAGTTGATGTGCACTTATTAAATCTAGAGGCATGGCCTTGAACAGCAGCCTCCTTCTGTGGGTGCACATATGAAGAGCACAAATGTAACCCCTTTGTTACCCGGGGTTACTAGAATCCCAGTAAGACCTAGTGGTAGGCAGGGAAGGCAGCTTGTGAAACTCCAGTTAAATGGGTTTCACACTGTCTCACTCTGTCCTCAGTCACAGCTGAGACTAGAGGGATGACATCATAATAGAACTGTCGCAGCTGCATGAGCCACATTTGGAATCTTCAGCTCAGAGTAAGTTTAGAATATTGGGAATTCAAAGGAGTCTTCAGTTTGTCCTTAAGCAAACAAGAAGGACACCAGTAGTGTCTATTTACCCCACTCCCTCTGGGGGGGGTGAGGAAAAGTTCTTTGTGGGTTTCAGGGGCAATCCCCTTCTCCCACCCTGGGAAGAAAGCTGCCTGTTTTAATTTAAGTTCAGTCTGTTCATGTATAACAGCAAAGGTTACATTTCTTCGCCTGTGGGGCACCTGCAACGAATGGGTGAGTGTTTGTCCCCATTGGAAGGGGCAAACAACTTCTTTTCTTCAGTTGGATTTCAAGTATTGGGGACTGCTATTTGGGAGGACTATGTCAACTAGAACAAACAAATAGAGCAGTCATCTGTTTAAAGTGTTAAAGTTCATTGTAGAGGGGGTGCTTCAGGTCATCCACCGTCAATCTACATTTTAAAGTCTAAAGTTCTGTGTCCAGAGAAATGGCGGGTATGGGCTGTGGGAGCTGGAGGTGGATAAATCCCATCTTTAGTAACCAGGTCCACTCTATGGATGTCTTCTGTGTTTTTGCTACTTGCCCCATGCGCTTGGCCAGTGCTGGGGTGGGTACCCAGACGTGGGTCGCAACTTGAAAATCTCTCTAGGAGTCACAGACTCTAAGTGGTGTGGGGAGCCACAGGATGGGAACATTACTCCTTGTTGGATGGGAGTCTCCCTGTTTGATGGGAGTTTCGAATTGGAAGTACGAAAACAAAATCTCTCTAGGAGTCGCAGACTTCAAGTGGTGTGGGGAGCCACAGTTTGGGAGCCTCCTTGTTTGATGGGATGTCTTTCTAAGTAGAGTTTGGGTTCATTCGCCTAGTGGACCATCAGTCGAGTGGCCGGCAGGGGAGCTGGGCCAGTCGGGCTGTGTATCCAATGCACAAGCAAAGTCCGGGCTGAGTGCCTGGTGGGTCCAATGCCAGACAACTGTTGTATTGTGTTCATTCCTCAAATGGACCGCTGTGTTTAACCTCTAATCTGCATTACAGTTACGTAGCCCTTTGGTGGACCATACAGAACTTTGTTTATGTTCAGTGAGTTAATAAATAAAGCCACACTGAAAAATCCCAATTCTGGTTCTGGACATTACAGCTATTGCTTCCTGTAGTTTGGATTTACTTGGGTGCCCCTGTGCAGAGTAGTCAAACCTAGGTCTCTTGTGCCAGGTAACCTCATCCTTCCCCGAACCCATACAGACATATGTATATCCATGTTATAAAAATGGGCATATGCTTTACACAAAGGTTCCAGGGTGGTGTCCGGTGTGCACTTTGTTTCAGCACCATTTGCAAAATCTTCACATAGACTGAATACTTCTTGCATCAAGTCACAAGCATATTCTGAAAAAAAAATGACACATTCATTTCTATACACTTTCAAGATGAGTGTATACTCAATGTATGTTATGTCCCAATGCCATGAAATCAATGACACTGTTGTTGGTTTGCAGGTGCATTTGTTGCAGTAAAGCTTACAGCGCCAACTGCCATACCTCCAGTTTCAAATTGGAACTTCACTGGGTCAGCATGGGAAGGATGACTGAGCATCAATGTTAATGTTCTCCTTATCCGTTGGCAGCGGGCTGCTGTGCCCACTATAGTCATGCCCCTGACATTACTCTGCATGCACAGATGGACAACAAATGTTGTGTGGGGCACAATTGGCGGTAGCAGACATCACACATGAGTGACCTTGGGTAGGTATGTCGGATACACATTCCGCGTCTACCCTCACATAGCAGTGGTAACACAGTACCAAAATGACTGTTCATCACGATTGTGCAGACCTCTCACAGTGTCTTCCCCCTGTTCGGTGTTGTGACAGCTCTGATGATATTGTATGTGGGCATTGATCCTGATGTACCCTGTATGTGAAATGGTACACAGACCATAGCCCCATAATGTGTCGTGGAGATGGCGCTGTGTGGGAGTCAGTGGTAATTGTGTCATCCATGGGATGAATACATAGCACTAACTGGCTACAAAACATTCAATAACATTATTGTCAGTATGATCTCACATAATATTTTATTATGTTCCACTGCATTAAGCGAGCTTAATTGGCACATTTATAGACAATTCTAAAACAACTATCATCAAGTATTGTTCGCAATGCTTACAAGTAATCACTGTTTTTAGTACTACGTAATGTTATAGTGGTCTTGCTGCAGTTATTAATATTATGTTATTGCACCACACTCTGGAATACAACATACAGACATGTATAAGTACTCACCATGTGTTGCTGGTATTGGGGTTTTGCGAACAACATATTCCCCTTATAAACTTTGACTAATGGTTGCTGTACTGCAAACTGCCTTTGACTGTGCATGCTTGGGGCCTCTGTGAGTTCTGATTGCAATGAAGGGCTGCCAGCAGGGCTCAGTTAAGTACACATAAATGTAAAATCACTATTTTCTTAGTCGATTTATGGATTACCTTACCATGTAAAAGGAGTCCATCACAGGTGTACAATAACACACTGTAACACAACTCACAATGTTGTTCAGACAAAGACAGTAAGGACAGAAAGTCACAGTTACAGTTGTCAAACTTACTATCATGCATTGTGCAACTTTTCAATGATACAATATTAGTGAAATTATTTCCCTTTAACAGTGGTTACCAGACACAACCAGATGATGTTGATCAATCAACGTACATATATATATATATATATATATATATATATATATATATATATATATGATAGTGGCACGGTAGTGCCACTATAGTTAGGGTTGAGTACCCCATTTAAGGTTAAAGTGTGAAATTTTGCATCTCAATAACTTTGCCACTGTATGATGGATTCCCTGAAATTTGGCAGGCATGGAGCAGTACCATAGATCTCTGGATCTGCCAGGTTTTGTACCAGTCAGATATACAGTTGTGGAGTTATAAAGTGACATTCTGTAGCGCATTTATGCTTTTTTGCACATTCTTTGCTCATGCCTACAGGTCGCATGGTTTGTGTGACCAGTCCAAAAACCTCAGGGAACATGTGACCAGGGTCCCCAATATGCCTTTTGAAGATTTTGTGAAAAAATATTAAACGGTTCAAAAGTTATTCAAAAAACAAGTTTCCCATTATAGTCAATGGGAAAAGTTAAAAAAAGGTATGCTTCCACAGGCTGATAATGGCTAGAAGTAGAATATTTGGTTGATGTCTGAAAAAAGTGCACACACTGCATTAACAGATACCCATTATATCAAACACTCTTGCAAGCTGAGACACTGCTGCACCAGCAAAGAGGGTGGACGCTGATAATAGTAGATGGCCAGCTGGTATCTGAGCGTGGTGTGGTAGACTATTCCACACTGACATCTATCACATGCTGCAAATCAGTATGTAGTGTCAGCACGGTACCATGCAATTTACTTGTATGTTTAATAACTGGCTCGCCATAACATTGGCAGTGGCACCATTTTAGTAATTATTTCAAAGAATTGTGAAACACTATATATTCATGACTTTTGATTAGATCACATAGCGGTGGTTCAGAACACTCTTCAACAATAATTTCATCATTGGAGTCACTGTTCAGTGGTGAGGATGACTCATAGTCCACATCATGGTCATCTTCATTTTCATCTTCCAATTCTTCATCATCACTGTCTCCACATAGCACTGGTTCATGCTTTATTGCCGATGGCATGAAGTGCCCAGACATGGCACATGTAGGTCACACTGTACGTCCATAACTCTCATGACCTTCATTGTCTGTGTTTCTAAGAATTGGAGTGATATAACAGTAAGTTATGAAACAGATGTATTAAGTTTGATCTTTTAAAGTCAACAATTATGCCACTGTATGGATGCAGTGCACACATGGCTTATGTGTGGTTCAGAGCTCAGTGCTTGTGCTACGTACTGTAATTGGATAATGAAGGTTTGTGCTGGATACAGAGGCCAGATAGGTAAGGGGGACATTGCTCATCAGATGTGTAGCAGTTTGAATTGATCAGTGCTTAGGTACTTTGAACATAGTTATACAGTCAGCGATCATAGTATAAGTGAGCTGGATAGTCTTATGCAAGTGCTTAGATGCTTGAGCTGATGAGTAACGTGTTATGACTTGGCATTGCTTTGGCCTTACTCTGTATCCCACCATACAAATGCTTAGTCCAGTAGTATGAGACCCCCAAAAAGATTAATTGTATCAAACGATTATCTCCTCCAACTCCGGAGAGTATGAACAGTAGCACACAGGAGAGGAAAAAAACCCTTTTGGGGGAACCTCTGAGGACCCATGGCTACCGACCTGCCCATCCTTCTGGGCATACTAAGGGAGAATAATCCTAATTAACAATATTAGGCTAATTCAAAGTCTAAAGTTTGAGATCCTGATGCAGTGAAGCGAAGCTAAATAAGTACAGAATATTCCAGTTGGTGAATGTAGCAGTATCCTTCTAGCAAATCCAAGTCCGAGAATCCATGACCGGAGCAGAATAGTGGTAGACTGGAATCCATGGTTGATAATGATAATTCGAAGTGTCAAAGGTACATTGGTGAAATGTTCCGGCAGGTGAGGATGGCTTCTACAAGGAGAACCAGTAATCAAAAGCTAGGTGTCCATGTCCAGTGTAGGAGGAAGGTAGTTTGTATTCCTCTTGGCAAGTTTTGCAAAAGAAGGCCTTGGTGATGAAGCAGATGAACAGGGCGCATGCTACGTGATCTGAAGAGTGCGGAGCAGAGGGAATCTCAGATCTGGAGTGGAACCAGGTAATTAAATTAGGTATAGATCGTAGTGGGAATATGTAGGGATAAGTTAAATGTACCTTAGATCCCGATGGGAGAAATAGGTTGTAGAACAGGGAATCGATCTTGATGAACCTCTAGGCCCTGTAAGGGAGAAGCAAGTAATACAAGTAAGTAGTGTAAATAAGTGGACCTGTATAGGTCAGTTGTGGTAGTGAGTAAAGCTGCATGTTGCAGACGTAGTAGCAGAGGAGTAGTATTGCATAGTGCATGTAAGGTATACACGAAGAACATGAGGAAATGTAACTGAACAGGAATCTAAGCGCTTCATCTGGTAATCCAAATAGTTGCATAGCAATGAAGGTATCCACGTTTCAAGAGCCAGAATGGTATAGCAGGTAGAACTGATTTAGTGAAAATGGTCTGATAAGTCCTGAATAGTCAAGCTTATAAGTCATAAATGGTAATAACTGAAAAGACTGAGTCAAATGAAGTAGCATTGTCACAGAGTCCAAGAAGCTGTACAGCACAAATCAAGAGATAGACAGTCTTCTGGATAAGCTGAACTAAGTGTCCTAGTTGGAGTTTAGTAGTAGCAATGCATATGACTGAAACGGCAAGGCAGAAGCATCCAGATAACAGCTGACAGATGGCAAAAAAAAAAAATAATCCAGATATGAGTCCATAGCAAAGGGACCTCCTAAGGCTGGCAGACATGGCGACAGATAGACGCATAGTGGAATATGCGAACCTCCCGGCCTGAGTTGGGTGAGGCAGGTATTGAGTAGAAGCAGTTAAACCCCTAGGCCCGATGGGCGAGGCAGGTCATAGAAGCAGGCGAATATGATGTAGTAATACAAGTTCAAGGGACCTCCGGGCCCATAGGGGCATAGGACTTTCGAAGTGCGATGCAGTGAACCTCCGGCCCCCTGGGGTGAGGCAGATTATAGAACAGTAGTAGCTAGAGTAATAGTAATGCCTAACTGCATGCAATGCAGAAGTAGTAGCACCGTAATAAGGATTGAATTGTAAATGGTAGCATAATCATATTCTGAGGCACACTTTTGAGAGCAGTAGATGGGTGCTGTAGACTGTTGTATCCTGATGATCAGGGGTAGTAAGGTATGCAGTAAAGATACCTGGGTGGATGAGTTGGTAACTCGACCAGAAGTAGTAAGCATCCTGAAATTGTAGTAGATCTATGTCGTAGGCTTTGGCTACGATAAGTAAGGCAGTATGGAATAGAGCTCAGCTAGGAGGTCTGAGAACCACAGTAGTAGGAACTCAAAAGGAGTTGAGTCAGTATGGCAAGAAGCATCCAAGGAATCTGAGGTGAGTATCCAATATAATCCAGAATTGATTCCAATGGAAGGAAGAAGCATATCTTTGATAAGTGGAAGTAAGTGTGTGCAGTGAGGTACAGGCTGCAGGGTCCAGAATCTGAGTAGTACAACTGAAGGAAAGGAATGACTGGTGATGTATTCATTCCTGAGGAGATCAGATAAGTAATGACTTGGAGAGAAGATGTCTGGCAGATGGAGCGCCAAGAGGGCAGTGGGAAGGCAACCAGGTAAACCCATGAGTGGGGTAAGAGAAACGGCTAGACCACATAGGGCAGCTGAAGGAAGGAGTAGAGTGTGGCAACTAGGCCCCATGAAGGCTAGTGACCCTAATCCACATGCAGGTCAGCGTTGAGCAGAGAAGTGTGCTGGGAGAGGCTGTCACGTGACCAGCACTACGGCCAGGCCCCTCATAGGCCAGGCGGAAGGAAAGAAGCAAGTCAAGCTAGACTCCACATAGGCTAGCAGAACTGGTACCACCACGGAGGGCCACCCAGCACGACATGCATCCCAGAGGCCGAGCTGAGGCTGTAGTGATGGCGGAAAAAAATCATGCAGTTATGACCCAGATTAATAATGCTGCCAGAATCAAAATGGCCTCGGCTGTGTGGAATGTTACAACTGAGTAGCAGGCAATATGAGGCTATGGCTAGCATGGTAAGCAGAATGGCAACATAATGCATGTGTTTGATGCAGGAACGATAAGAACGTCATGTGGTAGTAAGCTGGAAGCCCGGCAGCATGCCGCAAAATAAACCGCGATAGTGTCATACAGGTATAAACTGATTCAGAGCCAGTCTGCAAGGCCATATTGGAGTAATAGGTGCAATATCAGGATACCAGCTGTAGATAGGGGCAGGATACTATGGAAAACATGTCCATGTGCCTGCATGGCAGTCCCAAGTAGTTGTGACAGGCCAGTCCGGAGCGGTCAGCCGTGCTAAACAGAGCCCTAGCTTAGTTGAGAGACGTGGGGAGTATCCTCTGGAAGTAGATATGGATAATAATTAATAGCGTAAGGTGGGAGCACTGTTTTAGTTACCGTTGTAGACATAAATGTGCAAGGGCGAAATCAGGCTGCCCTAACAGGTGGCTAAATGCTAGGAAAAACGATCGAGCCAGGCAGTGCTTGTCTGCCATCAGATTCAAAGTTACTATGTTGAAAGGAGGGAACAAAATAAACTAAGGTCTTGAAGGACAGGGAAAGGCAAGGTTGGAGGAATGGTCAGAAGTATGGCAGCTTGGATTCAATGCAAAGAAGTGCAAAGTAATGCACCTGGGAAACAAAAACCCAGGGGAAGATTACACAGTGGGGGGGGGGAGGTAGCAACAACAACAAAAACGGAAAGGGACCTGAGGGTAATCATATCAGATGACCTTAAGGTTGGCAAGCAATGCGAGAAGGTGGTAGGGAGGGCTGGGGGGATACTGGGATGTATAGGGAGAGGCATCACCAGCAGAAAACAAGAAGTTGTTATCCCCCTGTACAGACAGTTGGTGAGACCCCATCTGGAGTACTGCATCCAGTTCTGGAGACCCCGCCTCCGCAAGGACATAGACAGGATGGAAGCGGTCCTGAGGAGGGCAACTAAAATGGTGCAGGGTCTGCAAGAGAAGCCATATGATGAGAGGCTAAAGGAGCTTAATATGTATACTCTTGAGGAAAGGAGGGAGAGGGGGGACATGATAGAAATGTTTAAGTACCTCAGTGGAATCAACAAAGTCCAAGAGGGTAGCATCTTTCAGAAAAAGAGATGTGCAAGAACAAGGGGACACAATCTGAAGATAGAGGGGGATGGCTCAGGGGCAATGTGAGAAAGTATTTTTTCACAGAGAGGGTGGTGGATGCATGGAACAGCCTTCCTGAGGAGGTTGTGTGGTCTAAAACTGTAGGAGAATTCATGAATGCATGGGACAGACATAAGGCAATTTTTGTGGGGGGTAGGAAGAAATAGGCTGTTGGTTAAATAGGATCTGAAGCTTATCCTCTAGGTAGGGAAATGGGCAGACTAGGTGGGCCAAGCGGTCCTTATCTGCCGTCAAAGTCTATGTTTCTATGTTCTATGTTTCTATGGTAAGTCTATGACATTGCACTACATGCATCATAGATATAGTTCGGTTGGAAACTCAATAGAAACATGGATTGACAGGCCTGTGCTTGATGTAGTTCCGTTGCGACCCCAAGATCCAAAAAAGTTTACAAATGCAGGGCCAACAGCGCCCCAAGTGCTATCCTGCAATCTGACAAGCATGTAGCCATAAACAGGACGTTACCATTAGGAAACAGTTAGATTGGTTATTTAGTCACTCAATGGAAATTCACATCGGAAGTCACTGGGTAAGGAAGTTGCGAGTAGGAATGGTGTCCGAGAAGGAAGGAAGGCTGTTGACTCCAAAAACAGACAGGCGAACTGTAAGGCATGGTAGCTGCGGCATCCTGAGCAGTAGCCATAGGAGTGGAAGCCCATCTCGGCGGTAGCAGCATTGGGCCGCAATGGAGTGGAGCGGGTGGTCCGAAGTTCAGGAATTAGGAAGGCAAACAGAGCAGGACTGAAATGCGTGTAATGTGGCGGTAGCAGGCAACAGCTGCTCGAGAGAGTGAAGAGAAAACACCAGAGGAGGGCAAGAAATGAGTCCGGGAAAACATGCCAAAAGGTGGAGGACAGCAAGACTGCTGAAACAAAGCTAAGCAAGGTAGGGAACAAGCGAAATCCCCCCAAAAAGCAGAAGAAACACACAGCAAGCAGGGGGGAGGAGGAGGAGGGTGAACAGGACAAAAACGAGCAGAGACAGGAAGTGGGGGGGCAACAAAAGGAGAAAGGAGCAGCCAAGCACCAGCACCGCCGCCAGCGAGTGCGACTCGCTCTAAGCAGAGCGGATGTAGCCTGCACGTTTAAATAGGATGTGGGGGAGGAGCTTGTTCCCCACATAACCTCAGGCGATAGCCTGTACATTTATGGAACTAGCAATGGCCTTAGCAGATGCGGACAAAGGGGACAGAGGCACAGAGGGTAATGCATCCCATATGACAGTCTCCTCCTTTTGAGAGGGTGCACTTGCAATTCCAATGTTATGTCGCAACTTGGACGACTACTGTTGTTCGTGCAGTGGATATTGCTCACCAGGTGAAATCAGAGCAACCATACATTCAGAGGTTTGCATTACTGTGCCTCTACCAAATGGCAGGAAAGCATAGGGTATTAGAAAGGGAGTAAACTGAAAAACAGTGGCATGATTAGCCAGCTGAGGCATGCGCTTCACCACCAAGCTATAATTAGTACTTTAAAAACCACCATCCACAGATCAACACATGCTGTGACCTCAGCTGAAGGCTGTAACATGTACAGCATGTAAGAAATGCAAACGTGGCTAAATACGTAACTGTTCATTGGTGGAAAGCAACAGCTGAATCAAAGCAGTGTTACACGGGTGAGAGTCAGGGTCATAGGCGTGCACGAGGGGGTGATCCTCGGCCCAGCTCCCCCGTTAAAAATCATCCTCCTACTAAATTACAATATAATTACATATGCCCCCAGACCACCCTAGCTTTGTGGGGATTCTGGCCCCCCTTGTTCACTGACTCTGTGCACACCTGTGGTGCGGGTACTACACTGGTCAGTGTTTCAGTCCCAAGCAGCATTACTCATAGCTTGCTAGGGGTGCAAGGAAGTCTGAACATGCATGCAGTGGGCTGAAATGTTTTATCACCCACCCAAACATAAAGGAATTAATGTTCATTTTTTTTTAATTAGCATGTAGCTCACCCTGTTGGTGTTTACTGGTGAAGTGCCACTTGTCACACCGCATGTTGATTTATAGCAGTGGCAGTGAATCATTCTACAACTTTTACCTTGTGTGCAGTGTGATTACAGAAAGTGTTGCCCGACACATGGCAGTGCAACATTACACAACTTCCTGGTTAGAGTAACATCCATAATATCAGTTTGTGGGACTCACAAAAAAGTCATTTGTACTGTAAGAGGTGCACTTCGTGTAAAGTCAAGTCATTGTACTCACTAGCACTGTCTGAAGTCTGAACCATGCATTGCTTAACCAGATACAAAATGACCATCCAGAGTACTAGGACTTAAATTAATGGTTCTGCTTTGTAATAACAATGAAATTTAATAACGGTCGTGTGTCATATGTATCCAGAGCTGCATAAATGCTACTGATATTCTGAAATGGTGTCTAGCATTAACGTTACTGCAATCATACCTGTACACTGCAAATGTGCAAAGGTGTGTGTTGTCTTGGAAGACATACTCTTTGGCTTAGTAGAGGACACATGTACAGGACATTCCTTCATTTCTATTTAACAGTTTGTGTCGCCACACAAATTCCACTAAACTCATCGGACGATATTGCTGTCTCGTCAACAATATCAACACCCAGGTCTGTGTTGGACTCGTACTACCCAAAATGTCTTCAACTAACTGTTTAGAAATATTCATAAAAAATGTTAGTGATCAAAGCAGTCTTAATGAAAACTAGGGTCAGGAGTCTAGTTTTAGCGATTCTGAGATTTAGAATATAATAATGTCTGAATAATTCTCATAAGAAATTAGAAAAATTATTATTAAAAATATGTATACACAGATGTAATTTATATGATCACATAATAATTGAATCAATAACTAAAATCTACAAACATAACATACATGGTTGACATGTGCCAATCGATTATATGACTGCAATAAAAAACAACAGAGTCTTTAATGAAGCACAATACCCCAGCAAGGCAACTCCTGTGTCCGGGACTCTAACACACTTCTGCCACTTTTCTGACAGTGTGGGTATGGTAAACTTAACAGGGCATGTGGGTGCAACATGCAATGTAAAAACAGACTGATGTAATAACTGCTGAGTGGCACCATAGGCATGTGCATGGCAACACCTATGCATTCACCATTGCCAAACAGCATTTTACTAGCTGGGGGGCCGCTGAGTGAAACCATGGGTATGTGTGTGGCAACACCAAAGCATGCACCATTGGCACTCTGGGTATTGTCTAGTCCTCCTTTCCCAGTCGACAAAAACTAAATAAATAAATAAATTACTCTGTGTGGAGTGGCAGTGGTCAAGGGACAGACCGCTTTAGTTGCTGTTTATGCCCCCTCTCTCTCTCTCTTTCTCTGGCTCCTGGAGTCTCTACAGAGTGGTTGCTCGGTCCAGCCTTACTTCTGCCTGCCTGAAGCTTCCAGTCCTGCCTGGTATGGGCCCATCTCCACTCCACTGCACCCGATCACCTGACCCCTGGCTCTGACCCCCCCTGGGGTGGGATCGCAAACTCCCGCCAGGTGCTCTATCTAGAATCTAGCGGAATCCCGAACCTGGGTCATGAGGTAAGGCAGAAGGCCTCAACTCTCAGTGCCACCAGGCCAGTTGGTGAAGGGCTATTTAAAAATGGAGTGCAGCAAGAGCTGCTGAGTGAGACCATGGGCATATGCATGGCAACACCAAGATATGCACCATTGGCACTCGGGGTATTACTCTGTGTGGGGTGGCATTGGTCAAGGGACAGACAGCTTTAGTTGCTGTGGGGGTTGGGGATGATGGACAGTGTAAAAACAGAGTGCTGTAATAGCCACTGAGTGACACCATGAGCACATTCATGGCAACACCAAACCATGCACCGTTGCCACACATCATTTTAATTGCTGGGGTGTGGGGGCAGGAGGCAGTGTAAACACAAAGTGCTGTAATAGCCACTGAATGAGACCATGGGCATGTGCATGGCAACATCAAAGCAAGCATCAATGGCAGTTGGGATATTACTCTGTGTGGAGTGGCACTGGTCAAGGGAAAGACAGCTTTACTCGCGGGGGGGGCAAAGGGCAATGCAAAAATAGAGTGCTGTAATGGTCACTAAGTGACACTAAGGGCATGTGCACAGCAACACCAACGCATGCAACACTGGCATTCCAGGTATTACTCTGTGTGGGGTGGCAGTGGTCAAGGAGCATACAGCTGCACTCGTTGTGGGGGTGGGGGCAAGGGCCAATTTGAAAACAGAGTGCTATAATAGCTGCTGAATAAGACCATGGGCATCTGCATGCCATCACCAAAGCATGCACTATTGGCACTTGACGTATTACTCTGCATGGGGTGGCACCGTTCAAGGGAAAGACAGCTTTACTTGCTGTGGGTAGGAACAGGCAATGTAAAATCAGAGTGTTGTGATAGCTGCTGAGTGTGACCATAGGCATGTGCATGGCAACAACTATGCACAAACCACTGGCACTCAGGGTATTAGTGTGCGTGGGGGGCATGTGACAGGGTTGAATAAGACCCTGTCCCATTTGTTATGCAGAAAGTTAAAAGCAAGAATGTGTTCTATCCTCTCCTTTTCTGTCTGTTGTCTGTCTGATTGCACAATCCAATTTTCTTGTGAGATCTAGGAACTGATCACTCTGACAGTCTCATGATTCTGCCCCTCCCACTATCTCCCTGCCTTCACTTGCTGTTTCCATCTTTTCTTCCCCCTTGCTTATCTGTGGTTATAAAATATATGTGGATCTTTATGTGAAACTAGGTTCTCTGGTTTTGAGAATGTATATAGTTATACTGTTGAAATTATTGCAGAAAGCTATTTGGAACTCAGGGGGTTAACCTTGAGATGCAGTTTGACCTCCACAAGCTAATTTGCAGAGTTTTGAATAGAAAATCAGTTCTACAGACATACGAACATATGAAAATTGCCAGAAGATAAATGCCCAATGGTCTATCAAGTCTGCTCGATTTTTGCAGCTAGTCCCCCTACTCAGCAGCTGCCCCTCCCTCCCTTCCCCATCCTCCCTCAACCCTTACCCTGTCCCAGCTCACTTTGAAGCAGCTGCAGGATACCACTTCCCCGGCAATGCATTCCACTCGGCCACCACCCTCTCTGTGAAAAAGTGTCTTCTCATCTCCTTCCTGAACATACCCCCTCCAATCTTATAGAATGGCCTCGCGTATCCCTCCCTTCTCTCACTTTGAAAAGCCCCTCCTTCCCCATCCTGTTTATGCCTGTCATGTACTTGAAAGTTTCAATCATATCTCCCCATCCCTCCTCTCCTCCAGCGAGTACATGTTCAACTCCCTCAGTCTGCTCTTGTATGGTAAATCCCCCAGCCCCTGGATCATTATTGTTGCCCTGCATTGCACTGTCTCCAGCAACGTAATGTCCTTTTTCAGGTACGGCTGCCAGTACTGCACATAGTATTCCAGGTGCAGTCTTACCAGCGAGCTATACAATAGCAGAATAACCTCCCCCTGGGCCACAAAGTTCTGTTGCACCTGCAAGGAAAGAAACTGACAAAGTTCTGATACATTTTGTGAGAAACCGGTTGTCTGTTAACGAGCTCAGGATGCAGAAGTTAATTGCCAAGAAAAGATACTATGTATAAAGAGAGCAATCTTTTGTTGGAAAAAGATTGAAATTTGAAATTGAAAAGAAACTCTCAGATGAAAGACTTTGTTTTCTCTGTTTGTATTGCCTTTGTAAAGAGCAATCCTGAACAATTGTTTTTATTTTACTGTTATTGACAATAATAAAATGCTACTTGTGAATCTTACAACTGCTCCTGGTTTTCCTATGCTTCCTGACCTGCATCTCTTCTCTGCTACTTATATTGCTGCATCTCTTCTTTTCTCTGCTGCTCTGTCTCTCTTTGTTGTATAGACCACCATTTGAAGAAGGCAGACATGCTTTCAGGTTCTTTCCCTGCCTGTTTTTCCTCTTCCATCACTGGTTCTAATTATATAGTCTCAGTTTGGACTTTTGTCTATGCTAGTTTGGTTGTCATTCTTTCTAGTAATCACTCCTGGGCTTGCTGTTGCAGGATCCATACTTTTTTTCTATGCTTCCCTGGTACCGTCTGTAGTACCCACGCACAAAACTCCAGGCTTAGAGTTTGCATGGTGTAAATCCCACTTAGTCTGACACTATCTGTCATCGAGACACATGTCAGGAAGCATAGGAAAACCAGGGGCAGTTATACAATTTGCAAGTAGTGTTTTATTATTATCAGTAACATTAAAATTATAAGCAAAGGGGAAGAAAAGATAGAAACAGCAAGTGAAGGGAGGGAGATAGTGGGAGGGGGAGAATCATGAGACTGTCAGGGTGATCAGTTCCTAGGTCTCACAAGAAAATTTGATTGCACAATCAGACAGACAACAGACAGAAAAGGAGAGGATAGACCACATCCTTGCTTTTAACTCTTTCTGCATAACAAGTGAGACAGGGTCTTATTCAACCCCGTCACAGGGTGGCACTGGTCAAGAGAAAGATAACTTTACTCGCTGTGGGTCAGGGCCAATGGGCCACTGAGTGAGACCATAGGCATATGCATGGCAGCATCAAACCATGCACCATTGGCACTTGAGGTATTACTCTATGTGGGGTGGCATTGGTCAAGGGACTGACAGCTTTATTCACTGTAAGGGGGGCAATGGACAATGTAAAAACAGAGCGCTGTAGCAGCCACTGAGTGACTCCATGAGCATGTGCATGGCAACACCCAACTACAGATGAGGTTTTACTCACTGGGGTGGGGGGCAAGGGGCTGTGTAAAGACAGAGTGCTGTGATAGCCATTGAGTGAGACCATGGGCATGTGCATGGCAATACCAAAACATGCACCATTGGTACTTGGGGTCTTACTCTGTGAAGGGGGCCAGCAGTCAACAGGAACATAGCCTTACTGGCTGTTGGGGGGGGCAACATGCAATAGAAAGACAGCATTGCTCACAGTAGGGGGCACAGGCAACGCAAAAACAGAGTGCTGTAATACACAGTGACTGACAACATGGGGATGGGCATGGCAACAGCACTGTGTGCACCACTGCCACACTGCCTATTACTCAGTGTGGGGGTGAGAGAATTGTAATTGTGCATGGAAAGACAGCCTACTGCTATGCCCACAATGTGACCACATAGGGAGGAGAATGGGAATACCACAGGAAAACACTTTTGTATACACTGTATTAATTGTGTTGTGGTGTCGCTTCACACAAGGGGAAAGCAAGAAACATGCACGGAGTCAAACATATTTTATGGGAAACATTTTATTTTTTGTACACAACTCTTTCCATTCACACTTTTCAACAGCTGTAGAAGTTGTTAGTCATTTTGGTTTCGCAGCAAGGCTACCTGATGTTGCTGGGTTCTTAAAAATAGATGGTACTGAATCAAATTTCAAACATGAGCAAATACGCCCAGTATTCAGGCCAAATTGTTTCTAGAGAATGTACTCAGTCTTTTAAGCGTCTTCTTTGAAGTGAGCACTACATAAACGGCTGGTATCAGATGCACCCCTCTAATGCAAACACATGTGTCACACAGCCTGGTCCCACAATTTTCTCAGTGCAGAATCTGTTGTGAATTTATGCAGACTGACCCCTTCTTTATGAGTGTCACTGCATCCATTTGCCACAACGTCTATTAACCATTTTGTATTGGTTATAGAAAACTTATATCAATGTGTAAACTGGGATAGGATGTAGAAAATTATTTATAAATATGTTGGTGGCAGTAAATACTTAATAAACCTTATGGCTCCGATTACTTATGACCAAGATAATTAACAAAACTATTTCATTTTGGCAGTATGACAAAGAATTCAGACGAATAGTCAGTAACAAACATGTAGTACACTGCCTGCTAAAATTATTAAAATGCAGATAATAATATTTAAAACAGAGTATAGCTATTCTGATAAGTTATACTGCTATTCAGTGTACACAGTGGCAGCAAGTAGAGCACATGGTTACTGAGGATGCATGAAGTATACACTGTCCTGTGTGAAGTAATAGTAGGCTTTTAAAATTACTGCACAGAAATAAACAACAGTTGATGCCTAATTAATATATTGGTACAGGTCACTTCAAAGTTAATAAAAAAGACACACGGCACACTGTACCCAAGGTTGCATCTTGTACTCTTCAGTGACTGAACTGTCACTTTCAGATCAGTCTCGATGTCACTCATGCAAATCTTTCTGAAGATCATTAGTGAAACTGCATACAAATTAAAATATTTTCTTGTAAAGCAAACTTCAAAATTCATAAAATTGCCTGCAAAGTGTATGACAGATGGCAATGATTCGCAGGTTGTATCTGGACTGTCAGACCTCATGCCATCTAAAATGCACTATGTGCAGGAGTGGGAAATACTACAGTTCCCCACTAAATGTCATCATACCGTGCAAGATGACAAAGCATGCATAAACAAGTGCAGAAGCCGCAGAAGTGTGCAGTTCATGGAGCTCCAACAAATAAGGTAGAAAAATACTTTTATAAACTTCATTAATTGAAAAAAAAACATTCAGTTTTGGTAGCACTTTAATTAAAACATACGTTAGTCAACAATGGGGAAGTGGTATAATCGTGGAGATTAACATAATATGTAATAACTGGTGGGGACCCTTTCAGTGAAATTTGATTTTACCCCCTCAAATTGACTATTTTGTTTTCTGGGTGATATCATTATTTAAGGTCCAAACATTTTAGGTTAGTACAGGACACTACAGAAACTTTTTTTTTTTTTTATAACAGAACACCCAAACTAAAACAAACAGATATAAGACTGCACTGCTGCCCCATCTGTGTGCATCCCTCCCAGTTGAGGAAGGAGATAGCTAGACTCCAGGCTGAGTTTACTAGAATTTGGGAGACCTCTTCCCCCACCCAAGGGTCACCAAGTGTGACACCGTTACCCCAAAGGATGCCAGGGAGGAGGAACAGCTGGACTACAGTAGGCCCTGGAAGGGTGGCGGTGGTGAGTCAGAGGCATATTCCTCAAGTGATACCACTATGCAGTTTCTATGCTGCGCTGGTAAGGCAGGACTGCCAGGAGGAGGTACCCGTGGTAGTGGCCAGGAAGGATGTGGGGTTCTTCATAGTGGAGACCCCAAGGAGGGAGGAACAGAACCCCAGAGAAGGAGGAAGCAACTTCTGGTGGGGGACCTGATTGTGAAGGGGATAGATCTGAGAATAGGAAATGGGGGGAGAGGGAGGTTAGGTGCCTACATGGTACCACAGTCCAGGAGGATGGAAAGCAGATCCAGGAGATCACTAAGGTGGCAGGATGGGAGGCAGAACTGGATGTCACTGTCCACCTGGGGACTAATGACCTGGCTAGAGATGGGCTGGGATAGTGTAGTGGGAGTTTAAGGAGCTGGGGAAGGGTCCTAGGTAGCACGCTCAGTGGCTCTTGCTGAGAGGCTGCCTGTCTACAATGGTTGGGGGGGGGATCTATGCATCAAGACCTTCAACTCATGGTTGAAGGAATGGTGCAGAGAAACGGGTTTCAACTATGTTGGGGACTGTGGCCTGCATCCATCCAGCCAGGAGGAGAACCACAGTCTGCACTAAAAGGTTTAGGATGTTACTTTGACGAACATTTGAAGTAGCAGAAGAGTTGGTGGAAGAAATCAGGGAGGCAATAACTGCCCCCCCCCCAAAGGCTCAAGTGGAAACTAGGGAGAACCCAAGGGGAGTAGAATCCCCCAAGGTGGAAATTATTAAAGGAAACAAGGCAATAGAAATGAAGGGGGAATATGAACAGAAACATTAGAAAGAGACAGGAAGGAGAGAGGGCAAAAAAAAGAAGGGGTAATGGCAGAGTGGTAACAAAATCTGGAAGGCCATGTGTGTGAATTCTACAAGTCTAGGAAATAAGATTCTGGACCCAGAAGCCGTAATGGCAAAGGCCGACCTGGATACTGTGACCATTACCGAGTCATGGTGCAATGAAAACTATGACTGGCACATGGCCATACCCTCTGTTCAGAAGGGACAGGATGGGAAAGAAAGGAGGGGTGCAGTGCTGTACGTGAGGGAAGGCATAAAAACAACAGAGATACTGGGAATACGGGGGGGGGGTGCAGAGGTTCTGTGGGTCACCGTAGAGACAGGGAATGGAGCCTTTATTTACACTGGTGTGATCTACAGACCTCCAGCACACGGGGAGGAGTTAGATAAGGTACTGGTGGAAGCTACTGGCAAGATGACAGAAAATGGGGAGGCGCTGCTGGTGGGGGACTTCAATCTACTGGATGTGCATTGAAACCTCCCAGCTGTGGTTTCAGCTAGAAGTAGGGACATCCTGGACTCGCTGCAGGGGGTGTTCCTCAGGCAACTAGTCAGTGAACTCACTCATGATGGGGCAGTATTGGACCTGATACTCACTAACAGGTACAGTGTTGCAGATGTCAAGGTAGGAGGCCACCTGGGAAACAGCGATCATCATACAGTGAGGTTTGGTATGTAAGGATGGCTGCAGAATTGAACCACACAAGGGTGAAGGTGCTGGACTTGAGGAGAGCAGATTTTAAAAAGATGGGTGAATGCCTCATGAATGACCTGGCAGGGGGGATGACCTGGGTGGGGCAGAGAAACAATGGGCGAAGCTAAGAAGCACCATATTGAAGGCAATAAACCTCTGCATCAAGCAAGTGAGCAAAAGCAAGAGGAAAAAGAGACCGCTATGGTTCTCAAAAGAGGTGGCAGAAAAGGTAAAACCTAAAAGGGTAGCATTCAGAAGGGATAAGGAGACACAGAAGAAGGAGGAGGAGGAGGACACGGAGGTGTATCAGGGAAACAGAGGGAAGCAGGGAAAGCAGTAAGGAGTGTGAAGGCACAAACTGAAGTGAGAAAAGCCCAGGTGGTGATGGAGGGGACAAGACATTTATAGGTATGTAAGCAAAAGGAGGAAGACCGGGGTGGAACAGTAAGATTAAGAACGGAAGGGGGGGCACTGTGCAGAGGGGGACGAGGACAGTGGGGAGGGGCTACAAAAAGGTGACAGGAGCACTGCAGGGAGGGAGGCAGGTGGATCTTAGTCTGTTTTCAGAGAGTGTCCTGAAGGGACTTGCTAATCTGAGAGTAGACAAAGCAATGGGGCTAGATGGAGTGCATCCAAAGGTATTGAGGGAGCTCAGGGAGGTACTAGCTGCACCTCTGATAGTCATATTTAACAGCTCACCAGAACAGGAGTGGTTCCAGAGGACTGAAGGAGGGCAGATTTAGTCCCACTTCACAAACTGGTAGCAGGGAAGAGTCAGGCAATTATAGGCCAGTCAGTTTGACATCAGTGGTGGGAAAGTTAATCGAGTCACTGCTGAAGGAAAAGATTGTGGAATATCTTGAATCCAGTGGGTTACAAGACCTGAGGCAGCATGGATGCACAGTGGGGAGGTCATGTCCAATGAATCTGAGTGATTTCTTTGATTGGGTGACCAAGCAATTAGATCAGGGTACAGCGGTGGATGTGGCTACCTAGATTTCAGTAAGGCTTTCAACACCATTCCACATAGGCTAGTAAGCAAGCTGGATAGCTTAGGAGTGAGTCCAAAAGTGGTAAACTCAGTAAGAAACCGGTTAGGGGATAGGTGTCAGATGGTGGTGGCAAATGGAGTTCACGCGGGGGAAGTGAGGGTGACCAGCAGGGTGCCTCAGGGATCAGGGCTGGGACTGGTCCACATTAATGTCTTTGTACATGGCATTGCAGAACAGCTGGAAGAGAAGGTCTGCCTCTTTGCAGATGACACCAAAATCTGCAACAGGGTGGACACTCCGGAGGGGAGGGGTGGAAAGGATGAGCAGAGACCTGAGAAAACTGGAGGAGTGGTCAAGGGTATGGCAGCTGGGCTTCAACATGAAAAAGTGCAACCCTTGAGGCACAGAAACCCAGGGGCAGAATACAAAATAGGATGAGTGGTACTGACGACCACCAAGAAGGAAAGAAACCTGGGAGTAATCATATCAGATGACCTTAAGGTGGTCAGGCAGTGCAACAAGGCAGTTGGGAGGGCTAGTGAGATACTGGGGTGCATAGGCAGGGGTATCACCAGCAGAAAGAGAGAGGTGGTGTTGCCTCTGTATAACTGCTAGTAAGATCCCACTTAGAGTATTGTGTCGAGTTCTGGAGACCACATCTCTGGAAGGACACGGAGTGGAGGCTGTCCAGAGGAGGGCAACTAAAACGGTGCAGGGTCTGCATCAGAAGCCCTACGAAAAGAGAATTAAAGACCTAAATATGTACACCCTGGAAAAGAGAAGGGAGAGGGGGATATGATAGAAATCTTTTGATACTTCACAGGGGAAAATAAAGTACAGCAGGGAAGTATTTTCAGAAAAAAGGTGCCCAAGGGGGCATGAAAAGAAGCTGAAGGGGGTAGATTCAGAAGAGATATGAGGAAGTACTTCACAGAAACAGTGATGGATTCCTGGAACGGTCTTCCAGTGGAGGTGGTGGGTGCAAAACAGTGGTGGGGTTCAAGAATGTATGGGAAAGGCACAAGAGAATCAAAGGGAAAAGGGGTGAGTAAAAGGGCCGAAGATCAAGTAGGATCTGCAGTGATACTATATGCAGAGAAAAATGGGCAGACTGGGTGGGCCAAGCGGTCCTTATCATCAGACAAATTCTATGTTTCCATGTTTAAAAAGATCTCAATTTGCTTTTTCAACAGGTCATTATAGCCCCCCCCCCCCCCGACTCTCGAAAAGTGAAAGCTCTTCCAGAAAGTGACAGCTTGGCATCCTCATTACTTAAAAAGCAGAATTTATCTGAAGGTTCCTGTGATTTCAAAGGAAATAATATTTTGGCTAGTGAAAATGGTAGGAAAGGTAGGAAGACAGAATCTAAAATTAATGCTAAACTGACGAAAGAGATGAGGCAGGGATTTGCTAATACTAGCGATGATTCTCAAAAGGTACAGAGGTCTGCGCCAGCCATGTAGAGGTGACACAGAATGTGGAATGAGGGAAACATGTGCCGTGGATCACAGACCAGCATTCAGAGACCTGGCATAGCGGGGCGGAGATGGAGGTGTGGCACATGGGCGCAGGGTCGGAAGGGTGGGGTGGTGCACCGTGCAACGTGGGGAGCACAGACACCCATGCAGGAAGCCTCTACATCAGAAACCTGTGTCAGACAGTGGGAGGCAAGCAGCGTGACCTGCGGGAAGATGTAACACCAGGCGTGCAGTGTGCTGTGAGGACCACGTGAATGGGAAGACCCACGGCAATGCATGAGACAGGGGCCACCAGACCAGACCACAGCAACAGGCACCACAAGTATGTGGGAAGCAGGTGCCCCATGGAACAGTGACATAGAATAGTGACCCGACCCAGAGATGAGCATGTACATGGTGGTCCAACAAACAAAAAAACACAGCACCAATGCTTCTTTAGTAAATAATGCTGTATTAAACTCACATAGAAAGAGATGAAATACAGTGGCACCACACAAGGTGACAACAGCTCCCAGAACACAAACAGTCCCTGAGGAGGCGCTTTTGGCGCGAAACCGGTCGGGCCGTTTGTGTTCTGGGAGCTGTTGTCACCTTGTATGGCGCCACTGTATTTCATCTCTTTCTATGTGAGTTTAATACAGCATTATTTACTAAAGAAACGTTGGTGCTGTGTTTTTTTGTTTGTTTAGCTACTAACTCTCACTAGCACAACTTTAGCTGGAGCTGCTTTTTCTTATGTTCATGTACATGGTGGTGCCATCCGTGGACCGTAGCACAGCGGAGAGGGTCCAGTACCAGTGGGCCCCGGCTAGGACTTATAAGGGGTCACGGACATCAAGGTGTGCGCACTATGTAGAATATATAGGTAGATAGGGGTGGGCCACCAGGAACAGGTGTGTGAGTGATACTACAGAGGATTCCCGATGGGTTGTCATGGGACACAGCAGTAGGGGCCCATGGGCCAAAGGAACCAGGAGTCCTGTATCTCCCCCCCGGACACAGCGCCCCCCCCTTCAACAGCAGACTGTGTGCCAGCACACAGGTCTCCCCCCCCACAAGGCAGAGAGGTGGCCCTTGCAGGCCCATCCCACACCTAGCCACCCCACCAATGGTAGCTCTCGACCCGCCCACCAGTAGGGTGCATGCCACAAAAGGCCCAAGCAGACCTCAATGTGTGGACAGGTGTGGTTGTGCAGGTGTGCCTGGAAGTTTGTCGGTGACCATGCACTGCCCCTGGTGCAGCATGTGCCCATGCCAGCTCTGCATAACCCTCCTGCTGGACACAGTCCTGGCAGTGGACTGAAGGTGGTGGACATGACCATGCATTTATTGGCCACATCCACAGATCTGGATTCTCAGTGACCCACACTGTATTGGCTGATTCCAGTTGGACCATGTGGCCATAGCTGAACTGTGCACAATGGTCGGGCCTCAGGTGGCATCCAGGATGCAACGGGCACATGCACTGCCAGTGGAGTCAAAGGTCCTGTGTGCATCAGTCTACTATGCCACAGGGTCCTTCAAGCTTGTGGCCAGCGATGTCACTGATGTGAGCCAGTCCACAGTGTCACACACACTCCAGTAAGTTACAGATGCCCTGCTCCTCTGTGTGCAGGACCACATCATATTCCCCACCACCCCAATGAGCGTACAGGCCACAAAGGAGGCATCCTACAGCATACATGGCATGCCTAATGTCATTGGTGCCATAGACTGCACACATGTACCCATCCTGGCACCCACCATGGCTGAGGAGGCATACCACAACAGGAAGGGCTTCCACAGTGTCATTTGCCAGGTTGTGTGTGATGGTGGTGGGCTCATCACCATGTGTGCCAGGTTCTCTGGATCTTGTCACTACTCATATATCTTTGACAGCTCTGGACTGAGTGCCTACCTAGGGGGCATGGTGGATGTGATGGCTGGCTGCTCAGTGGGTATTGTGACAGGGCAACTGTAATGTTGAATGCAAAGTGCCACCCTACTAAACATATCTACCCCCAACAGGTGACAGCGGATATCCCCTAAGGCCCTACCTGTTAACACCATACCTGGAGCCAATGTGCCAGGTGGAGAAGGTGTACAATGATGACCACAGGAAGACACAGTCCATGGTGGAATGCATGTTCGGCTGCCTGAAGATGAGGTTCATGTACCTGGACCACACCGGTGGCACAATGATGTTCGCCCCTAGAAAGGCATGCAGAGTGTTCACAGTGTGTGCCATGCTCCACAACATGTGCATGCAGTGGCGAATACCACTGACAGGAGATGAACCAGAGGATGACCACCATGTGACGAGGACAGCAATGCAGATGTGGGGGTGAGGGGCACACTATCGGGGCTCAACTAGGGCTTTTTATTGTGAAGCAGGCCAAATGCACTCTAGGCTAGAACTGTTCCTACTCTCTAAAGAGACTACTGTCAGACTCCATAGATGTGCTATAGGCACTAGTGGCCTGTCAGACATTGCCAAGTTAACAATTCATATAGAGCTACACTTACAGAGGAAGACCTCTTTTTGGAGAATGAATGTGTTTGTGCTCCACGATAGGTAGATTTGAGAACAAATCCCCTGTGTCATACAGCAAGCTACACAAGACAATGTGTCTCCTGATGTTTCCCCAGGAATATTGTGGGACACAATTAAAGCCATACTGAGGGGCAGATTGATAGCTTTAGCAGCAGTCAAAAAAAGAAAATGAACTGAACAACAACATGCTTTTGAAGCTAGGATTCAAGAATTGATGGGACTACGCTACAAGTAAAGAGAGACACAGAGGCTATGAACTCCAA
This sequence comes from Neoceratodus forsteri, assembly GCA_016271365.2. NCBI lineage: Eukaryota > Metazoa > Chordata > Ceratodontiformes > Ceratodontidae > Neoceratodus > Neoceratodus forsteri. The sequence goes on along the minus strand of JADMNL010000023.1, from coordinate 207,706,344 downwards.
AAACTTAAAAAATAACTTAAGCAGCTATTGGATTATAAAATTAAACAAAACTGAACAGGCTCCAAACGCAAAAAGTCAATACAAACCAACTCCATGGGGGTGCTGGTGGTGATGTTAACAAGGGGTGCAGCCCTCTGGGGCAAGGCCTTTCTCTGCAGACAGCAACTGCAAGTCCATATATGATGCTCCACATCAGCCCCCATCTTAGGCCAGTAGAATCTTGACCGCACTAGATCAAGGGTTCAGTCTATACCGAGGTGCCCCATGTGGTTGTGAAGGGACCTCAGTACCAAGTCTCTGAAAGTGGTGGGCAAAACCAACTGTTGCTTCTCTACTTGTCCCCTCTGTTTACTGTTTCTCTGTACATCAATATGTTAATCAGTTTCAGTTTAGGGCCTTCTTTATACAACAATGTAGTTCTCAAATCAGAGGAGTGCAACTTAGACACATCTTTCCCTGCGTAGAGGGCTTCAAGTGCTGATTTGATCATAGGATCTCGGGATTGAGCCCGGTGAAGACTGTCATTATCTAACTGAGGCAGTGCACCACTGTCTAATGTAGAAAAGTGGCAGTAAGCAGCAGGTAACATAGAAACATAGAAGTTGATGGCAGATAAGGACCACAAGGCCCATCCAGTCTGCCCAATACAATTATCAGAGGGCCCCAAGCAATCTACTAGACAGTCCACTGCATCTGGGGATGCTTGTTCCTCTTTGTCAAACTTCTGGCATAGTGCTCGAATATCAGGTTCTGACAGTCTGACCCAATAATTTCTGGAAACAGGCTCCGGGAGAGAGCATCCACATCTGTGTGATTTAGGCTTGCTCTGTACTGTACAGCGTAATCATGGGTAGACAATGCAGAAAGCCACCTGTGGCCATTGGCATCCAATTTGGCTGAAGTCTGTACATAAGTCAAAGTGCTATTATCTGTCTTTACCAGTATCTTTGCTCCATACAGGTATTCATGGAATTGGTCCACAATAGCCCATTTCAATGCCAGGAACTCCAGTTTATGTACAGGATAATTCTTCTCAGATGGGGTCAGACTTCTGCTTGCAAAGGCTACTAGTCTCAGGCCATTCTCGTGCCCTTGATACAATACAGCCCCCAAGCCTTGCAGGCTAGCATCAATATGTAACACGTATGGTTTTGCAGGATCAGCATAGGCAAGGACAGGAGCGTGGGTGAGTTGCTATATGATTTCATGAAACACAGCTTCACAATCAGGTGTCCAGCGTGACCCAAAAGATTCAGTGGGGTGGAAATACACTCGCTCAGTTTCGGTGGCTGCCACTCCTTTGTATTTCTTGTTTGTGGGTGGGTAACCTTGGGTAAGATTCAGAAGTGGGCGAATCACCCTCAAATAGTCCTTAATGAACCACCTGTAATAACCAAAGAAGCCTAGAAATCTTTGCAACTCTTTGAGGTTGTGGGGCCGGGGCCAGGTGGTCAAGACCTCAACTTTGTTAGGATCAGTCTCTGTCCCCTCAGTGGACACTATATGCCCCACATATTTCACTGACGTTTGAAAGAATTGGCATTTGTCAATGGATAGCTTGAGACCAAAATCTTCCATGCGGTCCAATACTTTGAAAAGTCTGCCTTCATGTTCCTCCAACGAATTCCCAAATACTATAACATCATCGAGGTATACCAGGAACTCTAACAAGTTCATGTCCCCCACTGCATGGTCCATCAGCCGTTGAAAAGCAGCAGGGGCACCCGAGAGCCCTTGGGGCATTCTCATAAACTCATAGAACCCAAGCGGACATATGAAGCCTGTCTTCTCATGGTCTTCTGGGGCCATGGGAATCTGGTAGTACCCACTGCAAAGATCCAACACAGAGAACCACTTGCTACCGTTCAGACAGTCTAATGCATCCTGGATGCAGGGCATGGTGTATTGGTCTGGAATGGTCCTCCTGTTGAGGGTCCGATAATCCACACACATCTGTACTGTTCCATTCTTCTTTATTACTACTACAGTGGGCGAAGCATAAGGGCTTCTGGATTTTTGAATTACACCAGCCTCAAGCATCTCCTGCAGGTGCCGTCTTACATCATCTATGTCAGCCGGGGCCAGGCATCGGGACCTCTCACAAAATGGCCTCTCATCATGCAGCCGGATATGATGCTCAGCTCCTTGCACATATCCCACATCCCATTTCTTTAGGGAAAACACCCGGTCCCTCTAGACAAGCTTCCTACTGATTCTCATCCTCCATTCAGCTGGCAATGGGGAGTCACCAAAATCAAACAAGTTGGGCATCACTCGGTCATTCTCCCCTGAATACTTGTTACTGGGTAGCACTGCCATATCTGCACAGTGAACATTAGCCAGGGTGCAACCTCTATTCACCCTAATTTCTTGATCTGACACATTATGGACCTGAACCATTACCCGTCGGACATAGGCATGAGCCCAAGCAGGTAAGATACTAGGTTTAACTAGCAATCCTTCTGGCAATTTTCCGTCACCTGGTACATCCAGCATGAGTATTTTATTCTTAACATCCTTCCTTAGGCGACCTCTCCTTGTAAGGTACAATGAGTGTTAGGCACCAGAATTAGGGACTCAGGGTCCTTCTTCCATATAACCCCAACCGGTTCTTCTGGATCCATCTCTTCGGTATCCTTCCGTGACTCTTAAGCCTTCTTGATCAAGGCAGGAATCCTCAAAGCTTTACCGGTCCTGTGCCCCTGTTTCTCATAGCGTTCATTCCAATCAGCAGAGGAACTCCATCATACAAGCCAGTAGGGGGACACACTAATGCCAAGGTTTCCAGTTGCTCAGCCACTCCAGCTATCGAGGTGGGGAAAGACAGCCAAATTCTAATGTAGCCAGAGTAGGGGTATGCCTTTTCACTTAACCCCCAGACATGCAGTCCTTCCAAAGGCTGTAAAGGCACATCAGACAAATGCTTTTGGTACCTGTCCTGGAATATGATGGTTACTTGGGAGCCACTGTCCAGCACAGCCCTGGTAGACACTCCATTTACTTTCACTGTTGTCTCCATGGAGGGACCAACCACTTTGGACCACTCAGGCGGTGTAGACATGGGTGTCGATCTGGCCTTGGCTTTGGTCATAAGCATAAGTTTTCCAAGCAGCTCCCCTGGTGGCTGGGTATTTTCCGCCAATCCCAGGCTGTCAACCTAGCAGTAACCCTCCTCGGATTCTCTGGCGAATGACAGCCGAACTGGAAATGCCCATCCTCCCCACAGTGGTAACAAAACTTAGTTTCTCTGGAGTCTTTAATGGGTGTGGAAGTCTTTCTCGGCTGGGGCACCTCAGGGGCACTTCAAGGTCCTTCCTGAACTGGGGGCCTTTGTTCTTGAACTTCTGAATCTCCACAAGGGTGGAGATTGGACGGGTTTCACAGCAAGTCCCCCACTATGGCTTTCATCTCCCGCACTTCTTCCAGTAAACTCCCCTCAGTCTGCGGTTCCGGGAAGACAACATGCACTCCCACTCCATTCTTATTCTCTGGTGCCTGATATACAGTAGATCAGGTTCTGTGCTCACCTCAGTCAATGCTTTAATCAATTCTCTCAACTGTTGGGCCTCATCTGAATCACTCCTCTCTGGAGTTTGGCAAGTGTTCACAACCCCAGCATAGGGCTCCCAGCCCTCTTCATCAGTTTCAATTTCACGAATTTCTTTCAAGAGGTGTCAGTACTCAGGAGGGTTGCCTCCAATCTTGCAACTTGAGCTTTAATACCATCACACTGGAAAATCTAGCGGACTTCAAAATGTGGTCCAGTCTGACCCTGTTTAGATCCTTTGCAGGCACTCCCCCTTTCCTGTGGGCTCTCTGCAAGGCCCTCTCAATCCTGGTAATAAAGGCTGACAGCTTCTCATTCTTCCACTGTTTAGCTGACTTGAACTTCCAGAATAGATCATCCCCTGACTCAGTGCTGCTAAACACCCCTTCTAGGGCAGAGAGGTATTCAGCACAGTAGCCTCTGGGCTAGTGGCTCATAGGAAATGGATGGCTTCCAGTGCAGGGCCCCTCAAACTCTCCATTAGGCACTTCTAATTTCCCCCCTCTGAACACTGCCATTCCTGCACTAATGGGATAGCATAGTCCATCCAGGTCTCTAGGTTATCCTCCCCCGAGGGCAATGGGACTGTGCCAGAGAAAAGTCTTAGCCTTCTGTAGGAGTCCAGCTGGATTGGGGGAATTATGATGGGGAGGGGGCTACTGGAGAGCTTTTGTGGGAAACTGGGGACGTACGTGGGGAATGCAGGGGCGTGTAGTCACCTGAGAGGTCTAACACCTTCACCAGTTCCTGAGCAGTGCACCCTTCAGAGGCTAGCAGTTTGAGTAAATTCTCTTTAAACCCATCTATACTAGGAGACCCACCCGGGGTGGCTGTATCACTATGCAAATGAATAACCCTCCACCCCTTCTGGGTACCTTCAGGAAAAATAACAGTGGGTACCTTCTCAGGATCTATTTGGGAGCTACACGAGAGCAGTACTATCATAGTTTGTTCAAATAAGTCTGCATCTCGTCCCCTCACTTCCACTGTGCCCATGCCCTTAATCTGCTGCACAGTGGATACAATATCAGCATTACTGGTCCCTTGGGGGACATCCAATAACAGAATGGCCTTTTGGGGGTCTACCGCCTCAGCTTCACTCCACCCCATCATTCGGTGTACCATTAATTTATGGGGGGGCAATTTTTAGCTTAGGCATAGTAAGTTTCTCCATTTTCTCTCCCAAACTGAACATATTGGGGTAATTTCCTCACATGGCCACTAGAGAACGCTAATCCCAGCAGTGCCTCCAAGATGTAACTCCTAGGTGGAACTATCCCTTGGGCTACTACCCCTGCCTGCTTGACTACTAACAGGTCAAGGGGCCTGAGTTCTAAAATTGGTGCCTCCACCCAAAGGTCTGGGTTGGTTGTGGCTAGTCTTACCAGGTCACAGCCCTCTGGGACACTGTGACTCCCCCTTTTTTCCCACTAGTGGCCCACACAGTACACAACAATAACTTTCCCAATACCCCAGATATGCACACCACATACACTTGTGCTTGGCACTTAACCCGGGACTGGTTTCTTCAACCTGGCTCTGGGAACCCCCTGTAAAAAAAGGTGATGCAATACCACAGCAACAATACAATACCTTTAGCATAAACTGACACCACAGACTATGTAAATTTGCAGAAACAAATAGATGTGATTTATTCAGGGGAGCTGTAACAAGGAGGGGGGAAAATCAGGTTAATTGGTTTCAACACAATAATAATCACAGTACTGTGCATGCACTTAAAGTCCCATATAGTCACACTCTCTGGGTACCCAGGATGGATAAAGGGGCTGGCCAGAGCCGATGCAGCTGGTTGGGGCCCTGTGATAGAAAAAGAACATACACACACAATTTGTAATCCGGAGCCAGATGGCTCAGTTCGTGGAAAGAAAAGCACAAACAATCAGATGACACACTTTGATTATTAAAAGTTGCAGGGAGTTACCCTGATTATTACTCATGATACCCAGGTTAAACACAGGAGGGCTGATGGATGATCTCTCTGGATTGCCAGAGGAAGCTTGGCCCCTCAACAATGGATCTTTCTGTGCAGCAAGGCAGTGAGGCAAGACCCTCGTGGCAGGGCCTATCTGTGCCAGGCAGTGCGGATTCAGTCTGATTGTTGCTGGGAAAACTACTTCCAGCACTAGCACTGTTTACAGCAAATGAGGAAACCAGATCACAATCCCCTTCCAGCACATAGCACATTTAGATGTAAAATAAATGCTACTGTACCAGGCAGGTGACTCCTCGGTCCCGATCACAAAGAACACTGCAAATACCAGGGAGCACTACAGTAGCTAAAGTCCTGACAGGCCGATCACTTTCAGCAAAATCTTCAGTCTTCTGCAGGGTAAGCCTGGTCTCACAACAGCAGCTGCTTGCTTTTTCCTCACAACTTCGGACTCAGTCCGAAAACACCTTTCTCTCTCTCTTTCTCTTCCTCCACAACAACAAACAGGCTGGGATTCGGGCCTGACATGTGCCTCCCGCGTGAACTACCATGCCGCTCGAACAGAGCAGAGCTGAGCTCCTTCATTTTTCACTCTCTAACTTGGATCTGCCTTACCAGCAACAGTTCAGGGCATTTCCTTTAGATCCACAAGAGTTCAGTTGGTTGGTTGGTTCAGTTGTCAATCATAGCAGAGCTCCCTCTATAGGTGCAAAAAGGCGCCAAGGATCCAAAACTACATTACCCAGAGTCACCTTCCATACAGTCCCATTTCTACAGGCTCTGACTGAGAGTCCCAGTTCCAACTGGCCCAAAGCAAGCTCCATTTTAGAGTCCTCAAATACTGACTGGTCCCACTCGGCAGTCCGGGACCAAAATGGTGGCCACAACAGAATCAGTCCAGGCTGCAAGAAAGCAGGTTAGAACAAACTGCATTTTCATTATTACTCTAGCAGATTGCCAGTAATTAGTTACATCTTTTAAGAGTGCTCACTCTGCCCACTTAGCGATGGCAGAAACAGAGTGTATAGCCAGCAGTTTGAGTGCGACTCAAGCAGGGAAACATACAGACCTCCATTCCAAATTAATTATGACTACAAACAGGCAGCCCTTAAAGAGACAGTACTTGGGGGCTTTTAAAAGCGCTCACTGGGAATCACATTTAAACGGCTTAGACGCTGAACACCTCCAGGCTGAGCATTTAGGCAAGCTTTTGGAAGACTTTTGGGAACCCCCATTTGCAGGGGGGGTTACAGGAGCATATCAACAGTTGGTTTAGGGGCAAGCACCCTATGCACTCTATCAAGTTTGATGGTACCATGTTTGCTAGGGAGCTGCAGGGTTTGCAACAACCATTTCCCTATAAACTCTTCCACATCATCCCCTTCAACTCCCTCTGGGATGCCTCTTATCCACAGATTATTCCATCATTGAAAATTCTCCTGGGAATCAATACTGTCCCTGAGCATTGTCATTTCTCTTTCCAGGAGTGCCATGCAGTTTGGCAGTTGTCTAGTGGCATTCTCCACAGCAGAAGCTCTGGATTCGAGCTCCAGTATTGTTTTTTGCTGCTCATCAGATTGTGTAGCCAGCAGATCCAATTTGGCTTCTAGCGATTCCAGTTTCGGTGCCAAGGCTTCCATGATGTGGTCTGACACCACTCGGGCTAGAGCAGCAGACACCTCCTCAGTCCTCCCTATGTCCACATGCAAGCTAAGACCTGCTCCTGGCTTGGGGAAGGGTTCTTGCCCCCTGTTTACTGGCTCTCATGGATTTGCTAGCAGCAGACATGAAGCAGTTGTCCAACTCTGCATTAGCTGGCACCTTAGGCACAAAGAATTTTGTGGAGAGGGAGTAAGTCAGAAAAAAACTACTTTATTGGAGCGTGGCTCGTGATTTGAAATGTAGGCATCTACTCCTGTTGGCCAAGCATGCACACCCACCTACCCTTTCCTTAACTGACACCTTACTTGGGAATATAATTTTTTTACAGGATACCCATTTGAAAACATTGTATGAAATAAATGCCGCAAAGAAAGCCTGGATGCAAAGGCCACCGTACTGGTCACAGGGACCGGACAGGTGTGATGGGGTAGGCATCCTCTTTAAGGATTCAGCATTCCAGATACATCATCTTGCAGGTATTACACTTGGGTGAGCATTATTATTGGATACAAAACATGGTAGCAAAAACCTTCGTCTGATAAATGTTTATGCTCCCCAATTGAAAGTGGCAAGGGCACAATTATTTCAGGACATCAGGCCATTTCTGCATACAAGCAGACTGGTGATAATGGGTGGAGACTTTAACTGTGGTCTCAAACACAGCGACAGAGGAGGGAAAACCACTAAAGTCTTTTGTAACACAGCATGCTTAAAAAACATGACAGAAGTAGCAGATTTATAGGGCAGATTTCTGTCAAATCATGACAAATCTAGTGCTACATTTGCAAAAGGATGTCTGGCTACCAGGATAGATTTTTTTTTATAAACATTTTAAGATAACTGAAGCCAAAACTATTGCCGCTGAAACGTTAGATCATTTGGCAGCCTTCTGTAGAAGTACAGCACCCCAGCCTCCCTCACATATTTATTAACTATCTGTTAACCAGGTAAGTGCACTGGACAAATAAATGCCTATTTTCAGGCATGATCCTGGAGGTTACTTACAGTCACAGGATATAGACAAGTCAAATACAGGGGTAATACAACTTGAATGTAACAGTTACAGATGAGGGCAAATATTACATATAGAATAATGTATGGGTAGGTATGCATAATGAGAATTTTATAGACACCCGAAATGTGAGATGCTACATAAATCCCAAGAGCGAACCTCAAGGGGTTCATACAAGCATCCTACACCGAGGGTGTGTAGAAATTGAGTTCTGCACACCTACCCATGCAATATTTTATATAATTGCTGTGCTCTATTTTTTCACCAAGTATTACAAATAGAAAGGGTTTCTGCATTAAGAAAAAATGACAGAGACAGAATCACTTCCTGCGTAGTTAGGAAATCTTTAGTTTTTGAAACAGCCAACATGTTGACTTATTTTGGTTGACAAACTTATTAATCTGTCAGTTTTAAAACATTTGAAACTGGAAACTGTTCAGAACTCATAGAAAGCAGCACAAGTATCGTTGAAGTCTATGTCTCCCAGAACGTTTTTTAGCTCAGAGATAAAAATGTTGGCAAAATTTAGCTACTGAAAAACAGGTTTTAGAGTATTTATTTCTTTTCTAACAGGTTTTAAATCCATTCAAAAAGTACACAGGTGTGGTAGCTCTCGGATCACAACAACACGTCAAGAGTGCACGTACCAGGAGTTAGAAATTAAGCAATAAGGCACAACGGGGCATTGGTGGTACTAGGCTCCCCCACAGTCAGAGGCATAGTGAGGCATGAGGTGAAGCAGAGATACATACATAGATACATAGACAGTGTCACCAGATAAGGGCCTATGGCCCACCCAGTCTGCCCATTTGAGCTTGTAAGTTCAGTTTGTTTTCCTAGAAGTCTGTTGCCCCTTACCCCTGACCACTAGAATTCCTTTATGTCTATCCCATGCATTCTTAAATCCCGTGATTGTTTCAGCCCCCACCACTTCCTCTGGCAGGGTGTTCCACTTGTCCACCACCCGTTCTGTGAAGAAATTCTTCCTCACATTTCCTCTGAATCGTCCTCCCTCCAACTTCATCCCATGCCCTCTAGTCCTGGAACATCTTTTTCGCTTAAAAATAGTGCATTCCTGCACCCTGTTCCTCCCTGTAAGATACTTGTATGTCTCTATCATATCCCCTCTCCTCCTCCTCTCCTCCAGGGAGTACATGTTCAGTGCCTTCAACCTGTCCTCATAGGACTTGTGATGCAATCCATGCACCATCTTTGTTGCCCTCCTCTGAACCTTCTCTACCCTGTCTATGTCCTTACGTAGGTAAGGTCTCCAGAACTGCACAGTGTACTCCAGGTGCGACCTCACTAGTGTCTTGTATAGTGGAATTATGACCTCCCTTTTCCTGCTGGTGATGCCCCTGCCTATGCATCCCAGCATCATATTTGCTTTACCTGCTGCCTTGTCACACTGTTTCCCTGCCTTGAGGTCATCAGAGATAACTCCAAGATCCCTTTCCTGCTTGGTGCATGCTATATCCTCACCCCCAACTGATATATTGTGCCAGGGTTTTTGTGCCCCATATGCATTATCTTGCACTTCCTTGCATTGAATTTCAACTGCCAAACCCCTGACCATTCTTCAAGTTTCTGCAGGTCCCTTCTCATTCTGTCTACACCCTCTGGTGTGTCTACTCTGTTACAGAGCTTTGTGTCATCAGCGAACAGTGAAATTCTGCCTTCTAGGTCCTGCGCCATGTCACTGATGAAGATATTGAAGAGTGCCTTCAGCTCCCTGACCATAGGGGAAACCTAGTACCACCAATGTCCCCAGAGTGCCTTATTGCTTATATAAAATGGGCCCATAGGTAACTGTTAAAAAACAAACACTCTAAACGTTTTCAAAGCCACAAAAAATATTATAAAATGTTGCTAGGTAATGTAAGATAGTCCCTCCACAAATGTTTTTCAACTGTCAGTTATCTTTTTCAAATTTAATACATTGTGTGATTGTTTACCATGGAATAGAATAATTCAAAGGTCTGCATTATTCCCATAGTAGAACCCCCCCAACACACACACACACACACACACATGGAATGATAACATGAAATAATCAACATTCTTCAGAATTCCACTGGCATACATGCACAGACACATACACATACACAGGTCTCAAGTGGAACCAGAACCTCAGTTATATCTGTTGCCAGGTAAGGAGCAGGGAGTTCTCTGGCAAACTGGTATGGATAGGACAGGGATTTTTCATGGCCACCAAAGAAACATAAGCAATGGAAACTCTGAATAGTACTTGTTTTTTAAATTTGTGTATGTCTGTAAGGAGGGGCTCTTGAGTGAAAATAATATTAAATTATTTACACCTGATTTAATTTAATGGACTTTCGTTTTAGGGCCTGGTTGAGGTTTTTTATATATGAATAAAGGTTGCAGCCATGTTTGTGATGGAAATTAGGAAGTAAGTGACTTATGAATTCTATGAGTTGTCCTGATTGACAGAGACTTGTTTTAGCCATTGGTGGTGCTCTCTTACTACCATAGCTAGAACCAAGTCTCAGCCAATCAGGACACAGGGATTTCCTTGCCTATTTTATATTGTTATTTTACAAACAATGCCACAACAGCAGACAAGTCAGCACTTCTCAAGGATAGCTTTGATTTAAAATTCTAGATAACTTACTCAGTTAGCTTTTGCCAAAACTCACAAGTCTACAATCTGCAACAGGGTGGACACACCCGGGGGGGGGGGGCTAGAAAAAATGAGGAATGATTTGCAGAGGTTAGAAGAATGGTCAGGTGTTTGGCAGCTGGGTTTCAATGCAAAAAAATGCAAAATCATGCACTTAGGGCACAGAAACCTGGAGGCTACGTACCAATTGGCAGGAGAGGTACTGGCAAACACTAAACAGGAAAGGAACATGGAGGTAATCATTTCTGATGACCTGAAGGTAGCCAAGCAGAGTGAAATGGCAGTGGCAAAGGCTAGTAGAATGCTAGGGTGCACAGGGAGGGGTATCAGCAGTAGGATGAAGGAGGTAATATTACCACTGTACAGGTCATTGGTAAGACCACAGCTCGAATATTGTGTACAGTTCTGGAGGCCCAACCTCTAGAAGGACAAAGATAGGGTGGAGGCCGTACAGAGCAACCAAAATGGTGCAGGGACTGCAGCAAAAGCCCTATGAGGGGACACTGAGAGAAGTGAATATGTACTCGCTGGAGGAAAGAAGGGAAAGGGGGGATATGATAGAAACATTCACGTACATAAAGGGTATTAAAAAGGTTCAGAAAGGTAGCATTTGTCACAGAAAGACAGACTCGAAGACAAGGAGTCATGCTATGACTTTGGGGGGGCTCAGAGGGGATGTGGGGAAATACTTCTTTGCAGAGAGGGTGGTGGAAGCCTGGACTGGCCTCCCAGTGGAGGCGGTAGATGCCAAAACAGTTTCAGGGTTCAAGCATGCATGGGACAGATACAAGGGGACCTTGGAGGTAGCACAAGGGGAGGGGATGACCAGAGAGCATGAAGGGTCTGCGGTGGCACAGTAAGTAGAGAAAATGGGCAGACTAAATGGGACAAATGGTCTTTATCTCCCGACAACTTCTGTGTTTCTATTAAGTCAGTTCAATTCCATGCATAAATCATTTATTGCATACAGCAGCAATATAAGCTAAAAATTTCCATATAGGTTAAGCAAACACAAACTTGCTAGCAAGGTCAATCAGCTTGCAGGCTGATGAAGAGCTGATGCACGTTATAGTCAAGCACCTGATATGTAAGAGCCATGTTCACAAAACTGCCCGTGCTTCCACTGGCAGTAGAACAATGGGCGCTAGCGCCACCTGGAGTATCCTTCCCCCACTTGGAGGAGGAAAGCATCCATTGGGACACTTAATCCTCCTTCCCCCAGCCAACCCCCTGATGGCCCGAGCCCATTCCCAAACCTGTGTCGCCGGCATGGCACATGGTGTGGCATCCAGCACCTCAACCCTCAGTGCCACTGGGCCGACCCCAAAGGATAAACATTTTTTGAGTGAATCATCTGAATAGGGGGCCATAGCACTGTCGAGAGGCTGTACATGTTAAATAAGTAGGCACCTTTTTAGACTCCTTTCTACTACAGAACTACACCCAGTACAATTGAGAACATACAAAGTAATTAGGCCCTGCTAAACTAGAGGGCAATGCAGCAAAGAGGCAATATAAAAACAAAAACCAAGCCAATTTAGCCCTCCTGTATATCAATAAATATGAGCCTACCATATCCCTCCCGTACGTCACTAAATATGATCCCATCTTACCCCTCCTAACTTGCAATGCAACACAATCGAGAGGTAGCTGTACACTTACAGTTTGCAGGGTGGAAGTTGGGCAGAGTCCCCTGGTGTCCTGGCATCTCCTATTTGGTGACTCCCCCTCGATAACACCCACTTCCACTGTGCCACTCATGCTGGGACCACTGGGTGACCAGGTCATTAAGTAGGTGAAAAAGGCAAAAAGTCCTGCCTATTCACAAGTGCTACACACACTGATTGGAAGTACGACTGTGGCCTGAAAAAGCAGCTGCTGCTCCCCTGGGATGTTCTGTGGCTGGCAACCTGGGAAAGTCTGTGGGGAGCCTGAAACACTGGCAGGCTCACAACCCTTCGGCTGCTGGAAATGGCCACTCCATGTGGCTCTGTGGTGTCTCTTATGGGTGATTGGCCAAGTGAGCCAGAAGTCCCATCTATTCACAAGTGCCGCACACATTGATTGGAAGCAGTGTCCTGGCCCCCCAAAAAGCTGCTCCGGCTGCTCTGTGACACTGTGTGGCTTGTGATCCTGGAAGGTCCGTGGGTAGCCTAAAAGGCTGGCTGGCTCACGACCCCTGGGCTGCAGGAAATGGTGGCTCCATGTAGCTCTGTGGCATCCCATATAGGTGATTGGGTAAGTGGGACAAAAGTCCCACCCACTCATGAGCGGTACATGTTCTAATTGGAAGCAGTGTTCTGCCCCAAAACAGCAGCTTCTGCTGCTGCTCTGTGATGCTCTGTGACTGGTGGTATGGGAAGGTCTGTGGGGAGCCTGAAAGGCTGGCTGGCTCACAACCCCTGGGCTACTAGAAATGGTGAAGTTGGGGAATCTTTTCCCAGTCATAAAATGAGGGTGGGATGCACCCCTAAATCACACGTATGCCACATCTGTTATACCAGTCAAGTAGGATACAATATGTAGATATGCATAGGAATAGAACTGTTAAATACAAATTCCCAGTATGGATTGTAAAGCTGTCTTTAAAGCAACAGTATTTGTTAATGACCATATCGTTTTCTTCAACAATGTTTTTCTGGCAAAAACAGCATGATACCCATTTTTCTTTCATTCTTAAATCTAGGTACATGATTTTGAAGTTTTCTATAGTTCCCAATCCCGTGCCACACCCGCTATGACAAAATTAAATATTGTGGCACGGTGCTGTGCTATTTACCGTCAGAAACATGAGGTAACACCATCGCACTATGTCCATATTATTTATTTATTTATTTACTGAAGATATCGGATATGCAACCTTTGAGTTGTAGACTCATTTATAAAGGCTCCACGTCAGTGTACAATACGGACCAATAAGCACAAGCAGTATACAATAGGACAAAAGAGGAAAACAGGATATGAATAGTATGAACAATAGGAGGATGCGGCCTATACAATTAGGTACCTATTCAGGTCCAGCTAAGGAGCTTGTCGTTGTCAGGTGCAAGCAGTCGAGATTCCGACATTGTCATTAACAAAGTCAATATTGTGCAACGAGAGGTATACATTAACAGCAGTAGAATAAAAACTTTTATTATGTAGCATGTAAATTCCACATGTATCCTCAACAGAAGAGACTTAAAAATTACGAATGGTGGCATTTTTTAATGTTGTGAGTCATTAATTACAAAATTAACTGTAAAAGCTCTTCTGACAGTATTTGAGAATATTAAGAATAAACTGAGCCTAAATCTGAGGATGTCAGAAATACATTTTTGCCTAAAACTATATGGCACGATTTTTTTGGTGACTAACAAGTTTGAAGTTATGTATTTATGACACTGCACATTTTTGTACAATAACAGTTCCTTGTTCTGTCATTTTCTATCACGTCTTTGGTCTTCCTTTTCTTTCACTCTTGTGGTTTATGTGGCAAAACACACCTCGGGTGTGTAAAAAAATTCATATCACACAGTCACCTGCATATATTGCTTTATTTATAAAATACTTTGGACTTTGTTTATCGCCCAAGTAACAGCAATGATGAAATCAAACAAGACATTAAATGATTTAAAATGTCCTTTACTGAGGGAGCCCTAATGAGATGTGGCATCATGTGTTCATGGGGTCCCAGATGAAAACTACTGAGCAGGCATATGCAGACAGTTTAACAGACATTACACGGGTATAAATGTGAATTAATGCACCTAATATGAAATATTTAACTGCAAAGAAAAGGTGATCAGTGCTAGCGTTTCTGTAGTAACTGAGCAATGTAGGAGAGGTTTTGAGGAATTTTGAGTTAGTTCTATTCATCTGGGGCTGCACGTACAAAAGCATGCATCACAAAGTCCCTCTTAATCTGCGGTACCTTGAAACACACGGTATTTCATGATGAAAGGGGAATAGGTACTAAGGGTGCTGGAAGATTGTAAAAGCTGAGGGGGCTGAGAATCAAAAGGGCACTTTTTCTATAATAGTTTTTGCCATAGAGAAATAAAAAGTGGAGTGGCTAACGCCTTCCACCCCACCCTCCCACCCCCTCGAGGTTCTGGCACCTATGATAGGTGTGGTCAATTAAAGATATACATCTCGAAAGTAATTAAGACATCTTGCAGAAAATAATCCCATGTGTTCACACACTACAGAAAAATCAATTTGAAGTATTAAAAAGAATTAACCCCTCCTTCAAAATTGAAGTGAAGAAAAGCTGAGATAATCTTGTTTCAGTTTAGAGAACCCCAAGAAATGGACCACAGGTGCTTTTGCAATCTCACACGATGATTATACGCTTTATAAACACCATGCTGAGCCACTCCTGTTTTATTGGTTGGACACCAATCCTCCAACGAACAGGGATTTCATGCCAAGTGGAGTTTTTTTTGTAGGGGCAAACAATAAAAAAACAGGGGAAACACTAAATTACATTTTCACAGCCTTCATTAGCCCAAAAAGCACTACTTGAATGGGAATTTGGGGGCATGTGCCCCCCTCCTCCAGAGGCTATGGGTACCACAGGACTGGCCCTGCCGACAAATGTGGTATCCTGCTAGTCCCACTACCAGGATCTCTCTTGCTTACTTCCTAGAGTCAGTCAGCTTGGGGAGAGAAAGAAGGTGTGCTTTTTTTTCCTGTTTTGTCTGACTTTAATGGTAAACTGAAAACATGCACAATCACAATACCTGTGTTGTTAACAAAACAAAAAAGAGGTTGCCGTGTTTTTGGACTTATCAGCTTTAACAGTGTCAGGTTCAGAGTTGATAGTTTGCCTAGATCAGTTGATAGTTTACCTGGGGCATACTGGGGATAGAAGAATACCTATTTTTTTGTGCAGTCAAGGTATTCAGTGAGAAAGATTTAGCTGACACCACTGAGAATGGAAACTCTAACACATAAGTTATGGAGAATTGACGGGAGGTGCTGCTGTTAGATGTCTGCATCATGAAAAATAAGAAACATTGGTTTAAAAGCCACAGGGGAGGGTACTGTTTGTGACCACCAGTCATAATGCTGCCTTCAGTTCCACCATTTGGAGCAGCTGAAAAATAGAAATGTGGTCATAGCATGTCCAGGTGTGCAAGAGAAGTGCAAATTTGCAGTACCAGATAATGTGCCCATTCAGCTCGAGGCGGCCATTTTGAATTTATTTATTTAGTGATTCGGAAAAGACCTTTGAGCGCAAGCTCTTTTACAAAGGTTCCACGTCATAGATTGCAAACAAAGAATAACAGGAGAAAACAAAGGTACATTATAATGAATGATACAGCTTGGATTCAGAACTTACAGAATAACTCAAAACATAGGTTCAAGTTAAAAAACCAAGAAAAACACTTTATGAGGGTGGGGGGGATAAGCAGCCACAAAGTGCCTTGTCAATAGTTCAAAGGGACGGGGATAGCTGGCAGTGGGGTAAGAAAGGAGGTATGAGAGAGAGAGAGGGAGGGAGGGAGGGAGGTACTGCGGTGGAGTTGAAGGGTGGGGAAGAAGGGTGATAAGGTTTAGGGAGAAATGGGGGTGAGGGGAGGCTGAGCAGAGAAGACATGCTAGAGCAAATGGTGGGGTGTGAGGGGGCATGGTCAGGCAGTTTGCATTAGTGGTGACTGTTAGGGAAACTCACGGGACTGGGAGTTGGGGGAGGGGGAAGGTGGGGTGGCGGGTGCTGAAGGAGCATGATGCAAAATGATCACTGAGGGAAGTCATAAGAAGGGACAGAGGGAGGGGGTACCTGAGGCCTGCCTAGTGCTTGCTGGGGGGCAGAGAGAGCAGGTGTGGCTGGACTTGGGGCAGGTGCATTTAAAGAGTGTTATTAGCTGCTGTTTGAGGTCAGTTTTGAATTGGGCCAGACAACTGGTGGCCAAGAGGTGCCTGGGGAGTTAATTCATCCACAGGGGGACCCAGTTGGCAAATGCACATTGCCCAAGCGAGGTGCAATGGAAGGGGATAACCAAGGCCCCTCTAGTCCTCACCCTGGTGACCTGTGACAAAGTTGGCCGCCTTCATCAAATTGCCTACACAAGCTGGTGGTGTTTTACCCAATACAGCCTTCTTCCCTAGGATGCAAGTCTGGAATTTGACCCTGTTTCTTAATGACAGCAAATCTGCGTGTTCATACAGAGTACAGGTGTGAGTCCCATGCTCAGCATCCAGGGTGAGTCTGCAGGCTTTATTGAATGCAGTCTGAACCCTGTTGAGCACTGTATCTGTTGCCGCCCCATAGACCACTAGTCCATAGTCAATAGTAGATATAATTGAGCTGTGGACTGAGAGGCAGAGGGCCCGCAGACAGAGGTATTGCCTGTGCCTGTACAGGACACCAATCTTGGTATTGACTGTCTTAACCAGAGAGTCATTATGGTTCGCAAACGTGAGGGTATTATCTGTTATGACCCCCAGATACTTGAACAAATGGACCTGTTCCAGCGGCTCACTGCATGAGTTGGAGATGATGAGGGGGTGGTGCTTATTTTTATTGTGGTGGCTGGATAGAAGCATGGCCTTGGTCTTCTTGTAGTTTAGTAGCAACTTATGACTACAGAACCAGTCCACGAGTTTGGAGAAGGAGTTCTGTAGCTCAGACTGTAGGGCATCCTGAGACGTGCTGCTGCTCAGGAGCACAGCATTGTCTGCATATCCTAGACCTTGACAACAAGAAGCATGTCTGTGCTGTTTTCTTGGATCTTAGTAAGGCATTCAACACAGTTGACCACAGCCTGCTTCTTTCCTCCCTAAGCACCTTAGGCCTGGGCCATAAATCTATGTGCTGGTTAGCAGACTACCTCAGAGAACGGAAACAGCAGATTAAAGCTGAAGGTGATCTTTCTCCATTAAAACCTATGCTGAGGGGCGTGCCCCAGGGCTCTATCCTTGGTCCCCTCCTCTTTGCAGTCTACATTAACAACATCAATGACCCCATCAAAAAAGCTAACATCCACTTATTCGCAGAAGACACTGTACTGTACTTGAGTCGTCCCACGCCAGAAGCAGCCTGTGAAGACATCCAAGCTGAATTTAACCTTCTACAATACCAGCTAATAAACAAAAAGCTTTTGCTCAATGCGAAAAAGACAAAAGCCATGCTCTTCTCCCCTCCTTGCATGCAGCAATTCGTGCTGGGGGGGAGCTATCCCACAAATTACCACTGTTCTTGGAGAAACACTAGAGTATGTAGCTAAACTCAAATATCTAGGAGTTTGGCTCGATCATAAACTTTCCTTTGCTGACCATCTCGAAGAACTACAGAAGAAACTAAGGCAAAAATTAGGACTATTCTACAGAATTAACCACCTGCTCACAAAGAAGGCCAAGATTCAACTGGTTCAAGCTACCGTCCTATCTTTAAAAGATTATGCGGACCTGCTCTACAGCCACTGCACTGCCTCTGCACTGGCTAAGTTGGACACCCTCTACCACAGAGCTATCAGGTTCATTACTGGTCTTCCACTTTCCACACACCACTTCTCCCTGTACTCTTCGTTAGGCTGGAATTCTCTTTACTATAGAAGGAATAGAAGCGCCGCCCTATGGGTCTTCAGAGCGATGACCAACAAGCTCCCCTCATATGTCTCAGTTTGTATTCCCCAGAGTGTGTTAGGCACCTACGCTCTAAGGAGCTATTCCCTGATTGCCCTCCAAGTTCCAAGGGTCAAAACTCGTTTCAGCAAAGCTGCTCTAAGCTTCTCTTTATCCACATTGTGGAACGGTTTACAAAGGAACTTGAAGCTGAGCTGCCCTGTTAGCCTGAATATCTTCAAGGCGCTCTACGATCGCTACATGAAAGCACCTTGCAAATGTTTTCCTCACCGCTAGCCCACTAATTCTGCAACTCCCCCTTTCCATCCTGACGCTCGCCATGTTTCTACCCCTGGCTCTCACTCTTTCCCTATTAACTCTTCCTGCTGCACCCACCCTTCCCTGTCCATCCCAGCCTGGCTAAAGTCCCACCCCATCCAGAGTAGTGTCCCAATTATCTACCCCTCCTCCGTCATTATCATAATAAACAAGTACATGACAGCCATCATCACTTTCTGTGGTTTTAGCCCAATTTTTCCCCCAGTCGTCGGTAATATATCCCTCCTCTTCTTTACCTCTCTAACCTGCCACCCCATACGGCCTCTTTCCCCTATATGTGTAGTTGTTCGGCTGCCTCACTCAAAGATATCTGCTTATAACCCTGTATGCCTATGGTTGATTGTACATCTGCTGACTTCTTCAATTGTAAAATAATGCTGTTTTTTATTTATTTATTTCAACCTTGTACTGTACTGTATACACTGTATATACTTTTTCTTCCTTGTATATTATTGCTTTTTGTATACCTGCTTCTGTACTGTACTTTGATGTATTCATGACCAGGTCCACCTTGCAAATGAGCCTTGCTCAATGGTGCCCGCCTGGATAAATAAAGATTTTGATTGATTGATTGATGTAGTATGAGTTTGGTGTCGCAGGCTGTATGAAGGTCATTTAAGAAGAGGCTGAAGAGTAGAGGCCGCAGTATTGATTCCTGGGGTACCCCTAATGATATCTCTCTTGCTCTGGATACTGTTTGCCCAATTTTGACACACTGATTTCTCTGGATCAGGTAGTTTTGGAACCAGGAAAGGGCATTGGGCACCACACCCATGTTTTACAGTTGGGTCAGTAACAGGGGATGGTTGACTGTATCGAAGGCTTTGGTGAGGTCAATAAAGACAGACCCCACCAGTCTGCCTTCATCCAGGGCCTTATGTGCATAGTCCATGTAGTCCAGCAAGGCAGTGGTGGTACTGTGCTTCTGTCTGAATCCATGCTGGTTGGGGCATAGTAGATTATATTTATTGAGGTAGTTGATGAGTTGACCCACCACAATCTTTTCCAGTGCTTTGGACAGGGGGGAGAAGATCAAGATGGGTCTGTAGTTGGCTACCAAAGACTTGTCGCCTCCTTTATGCACTGGCGTAACTAGGGCCTGCTTCCAAACTGCCTGGAATTGGGCAAGGGCCAGGGACTTATTGTACAGCATGGTAATGGGCACTATAAGAATGTCCAGGGTGAGGGATAGAAGTTTCATGTCTATCCCGTCATTGCCCAGTCTGGTCTTACCCAGTACTTTCTTGACCATAGTTAGGGCCTCCTTCACTGTCACCCTTTAAAAGTAGAAGGTCGGGTGAGAACACTCGGTAGATACGTTGTTGGAATGGTTCAAACCAGGTTGAATATAGGCAGGTGGTAGCACTGGGGTAAGATCGGTGAAGGCCTTATTGAAACCTAGAATATTTTGTCATATATATACACTGTGGGAGTGAGTAAGGGACAAATATGTACAATAACAATTATCCAATGAAAGTCCTTCATTGGATTTAAATCCAGTGCGAAAATGACCATTCACCAACTTGTATTTCTTACAGCTACAGTTATGAAGTTTAATGACTACAAGTGGACAGAAAATGTAACTCAACAGTAAATAACATTAAATAAAATAATGGAATTAAAAAAGGTAAATGAAAGGGACAAGCCTAGGTACTAAAACATCTTGATACAGGCATAGAACTATTGCTCGAGTTTCCTACCTAGTTTTCTGTTTCTGCAGCTTTGCTTCAGCCATGGTCTGCATGCTTACTGCAGGAGATTCACTGGTCCCCAGATACCCACTGCCTGTCCCTTTATGTACTGTCCCAACTTATCCTGATAGGCATTGCTGGCCAGGAGATCCAACTGGAATGTTTCCAATTGCTTGGGGTCCCCAAGATCCAACAACTGCAACTTGGCAGTGATAATGTATATGGTACAATTTGCCAGAGTGCTACTATTGCTTCCACCTATTTCTTCCCTACACCCCCGCCCGGCATGGCGATGATTGGAGATGTATCAGAAGTGGGTGAGACTAGGTCTGCTCACCACAGTTTGACTGAGACTTGCCAGCACAGGACTGGACTGGACATATAACATTACCATTTGCTAGGTCACACGTGTAGCAGTGTTGTCAACCTCCGGACTGAAGCCGTACATTCCTGCCATCATGAATAACTCCCCTTGGATCATCAAGAGACAGTTATGTAACGGCAGGAAGTTACAGAGCTGCACACCACACATACAAAATCATGGAGAATACTTCAGGTGAAGATGTGTGTCCAGTTTTATTTAAGAGGTAGTGGGAGGAATCCCCCATTCTTTGTGTCTGTAATGACACATCATCAGTGGGAAGGGCCTGCCACATATTAACCTCCGCTTTATACAAACTTATTAAGTCAAATTACTTAAATGATTCAGTCAGATAGCACCAACATTAGTGAATGCAGTAGCCTGCAGCCTTCCCATCATGAAGCCTGATCCCATCAGATTTCAGAAGCTAAGCTGAGATGGGCCTGGTTAGTAGTAGGAAAGGAGAACTCCAATGAATGTCAGGTGTTGCAGGAAGTGGTGTTGGTAGCTCACTCTCCTTTTGGTTAAAAGTAACCTTACTGATGCCCCATCATGGTGTTTGGGGGACACTGGGATGTTAGAGGTGCTGTCTTTTGGATGAGATGTTAAACTTAGGTCCCGTTCACCTGTTCTGGTGGTTGTTCAGGTGGACACTACAGATCCCATGGTCCTTCTTTTTTTTTTTTTGTGAACTATTTTTCTGCTCCAGTGGACCAGGGCATCTCTCGGGAATACCCTATCAACTGACGCCTCTACTCCCAACCTTAAACCACCCTACCCAGAGGCTCCCACCCCAAACCCACATACTGATTCAGCCCCCCCGGATTACCCCCTCTGGGGGAGGGGCCACCTCACCTACCTGGTGGCCTGTCTGAAATTAGAGAAGCGGTCCTGGGTCGGGGTTGGTGGAGGATTGGTCCGACAGTGGGATGTGGGCGCCAGTTCCAGGGCTCTCCACCACCTTCCTGGTCCTCCTGGGTTTTCGGCTTTGTTGCTTGCCCCCTTGGAGCATGGACATGCACCTATGTGTAGACATCCACCACCACTCTGCCCCCAACACTGTTGTGGCATCGCTTCCTGCAGGGTCCCTAATCTCCATCTGGGGCTGCTGGGGAGTGAGGCATACCCCAATACCTAACCCAGGAGGGGAGAGCAGTCCTCCAGATGCTCGATCCCCTCCCTCCACTGCCAATCCCTGATGACCTGAGTCCATTCCTGAACTCGAGTCACCAGCATGGTGTGAGGTGTGGTGTCCAGCGCCTCAACCTTCAGTGCCACTGGGCCAGCCTCCCATGGCACTTTTTGAAAAGACTCTGGGTATTTTTATTAAAATAAATAAGTCATACATGATCTGCAAAATCAAACTTATTCAAATAATGCAATAAGCAACCAAAGAAAAGGAAGAATTATATATGGCCAGCCTGCTGGCACAGTGGTAGCATTACTGATTACAGCGCTGATGACCTGGGTCCAGGAATGAGCCTGGGTCATTGGAGGGCCAGCAAGGGTTGGGGGTGGTTGGCCGTATGTCCCTTGCAATCTCGCCACTTCTGGGGAGGGAGAGAGTATGGTCTCTGCTGCAACAGCATCACCTGGGTGACCACAGATGATGGTGCACCTAGAGCCATGGATTGAGGGAGGGGGATGTCGGTGGCATGATGCACTGCATCAGCAACGCCTTCCCAATGTCAGCAAGCGAGACAGAAAATTCAGAAAACACGCCGACTGCAGCAGGATGCCATCCGCCACCTGCCACAGGCCCTGTACTGCCGACTGGGTTCTTCCTCACTGACTGACACTTCATCTCTCTCTCTCCGGGGGGGGGCATAAGGACCTGCCCCCCCCCCAGCAGCCCTTCCCATGATGGGTCATTCACGGGAGGGACGGCGAGAGAAGGTAAGTCCCAGAGATGGCAGGTGATGGGACTGGGCAGGTCAGCTGGACTAATGGGGGCTGGTTGGGCAAAACAGAGTAAGGTGCAGTAAATAAAAAAAAAAAAAGAAGAAATAAACAAACAGTAGAGTCCATAAAAAGAAAACAGAAAAATAGGATAACCAACTAAGAAAGAAAAGGAAAAAAAAATGTGCGCTCCAGTTACAGTAACATGCATTGCGCACTTTTTTATACCCCTGTGTATTTAATTTCAGTGTGCAAATGTACAAAATAATTATACATTATATCCAAACATTTCAAGTTTGCGCAGTCCAGGGGCAATTTTTCCATAGTACTGATGCCCTTTCTCCAGTTAATCTAGAAGCTTCTGACCAGTATACTTTCTGTAAACATTTCTGAACCATACCTATCACCACCTGTGAGGGTATATATTTTTGTTGAAGGGTGGGTGTGTACCATGTCTGCCAGAAATAGTACTTACAGGCTGCAAAATGTAGTTGTAAGGTGCTGTCGTGATAATTACCCCATTCGCTATGATAGACATACATATATCAAGTACCACCAACTTACAGGTAACCGTGGTAAACAGAGGCTCATCACATCTTCTACTAAGAAGGTAATATAGCACAGTGGTTTAGGGCTCTGAGCTGTAAACCTGGAGACCTGGGTTTGAATCCCACAGTCCTCACTTGCATGTTGTGTGACCCTGAGCAAGTCACTTAACTTCCTTGTGCTCCCAGGTCGCACCTGTAAACAAGCTTTGGCTTAGTGTGCCTTTCCTGGTTAAACAACTTTCCCTTTCCTTTACTAAGCATATCCCAAAATACTCCCCTGTATGGGCAAGCTTACAAAAAGTGTTGCTGGGTTTCCAGGGACCCCCTGCATTCAAGGCATGGGTACTCCCCCTCTTCCTGTCTCTTAAGCATTAGGGAATCCTTCACTGCAATTTTCCCATGTATTGCCACCCACAGTACGGCCCACATTTGTTTGGGAATTCTTGGGGTTAATTAATGGATTAGTAGACTCTGAGATTTTACTATTGGGGCAATATTTAAATTCAAGGGGGGGAGAAAAGTGTTTTTCTAATACTGCAACATATAATGCTTTTCTAGATTTTATGCTAACTTCTTCTATTGTTAGGTTCCATTTCTGGATCTTAATAAAGGCACACCTTATATATTCAGGCATTTCATGAATATAGTCCAGCCTTTAGTATATTATTTTACTTTGCTTCCATTCCTGGATTAGTGGCACAATCCATTCCTCAGTTACTGGGGCCCAGTTTGTCTTCGTATTCCTTAGCACTGGGGTGAAGTTATTGGCTAAAAATATACTGTGAAAGAAAACAGCAGGATTACGCATGTTAATCCCACCCTGCGCTGGATTTCTATATGTGTTATCCTTTTTTATTGGATTCATTTGAGAACCTCAGAAGCTGTAAAAAAATGCTCTACATTCTAGTTTCATACTCTGCTGGTGGTGTGGCTCAGAAAAATAAATCATAGTAACAATAAGGTTTTTATCAGGCACATTGTTATGCATTTAGATAAATTCCTGTCTTTACAAACTAACAGCTTCTTATCTGCTGTTTGTAGACACTCTTGCCAGTTTAACAGTGCCACTGCAGTCTGGTTCAAGTATATTCCTAAAAGCTGTCCCAGTGGCATGGTGGGTTGAGGCATCCATGCCTCCCTGTTGTCACGTCAGCGACCTGGGTTCGGGATCGGACTCGGGTCGATTGGGGGCCATGCCGGGAGAGGGACGATAGAGCGTCTGTAGGACTGTTCTCTTCCCTCGGGGAGGGGGGGATCCAGTGCCTCACCATTTGACTGCCACCTGGTGAAGTCTGGTGGAAGCGCACGTGCAAGGCCCCAAACTGTGGGAAGAACCAGCATTCGGAGTGTTGGAGCGCCTCCTCGGAGCTCAAGTGCACTTGCGTGCTCATTGCACATCTGCCGTGCTCAGGGTAGAAAAATCTGGTGGAAAAATGGAGGCTGGGCTTCATGACACCCAACCCATTAGCACTGGCAGCCTGCCCATTCTCGAGGGGTGGACAGAGACTCGGTATAGCTGGGGACTGTGGGACGAGCTGATATAGCTGCCCAGCCTGCCATGAAGGGATAAAAACCTCTATGAAAAAAAGTATATTCCTAAAATCCTAACCAGGTCATCACTGACGTTAACCCGCGATCTGCAGCTGATTCTGAGGTTGTGTAGAGGTCCCAGTGTGAATTGCAGTATTTTTGTTATAATTTATGCAAGAGCCTGAGATTTCAGAAAACACATTCAGAGCTTTTTGTGCCTCTGCCCCGATTCCTGGTCTTTTAGTATGATGCATGGTTCATTGGCCTAAGCCAAGGTTTGTACTTCCCATGAATCAGCTGTTAGTCTTAAACCACATATCAAATTGTTATTTTGAATAATCCTGATTAACAGGTCTAGAGAAAAAATGCATTATATTGGGCTCAGAGGGCAGCCTTGTTTGACTCCTCTTTGGACTACTACTGGTGTTCCCACCTAGGAATTACTATATGGTATCCATACTGCATGCTTGTATAGCAGTTCTACCCACCCTTTAAAGGGTTCAGGAATACTATATAATTTCAACACCTGAAATAAATGCTTGTGTATGATCTGGTTAAACGCATCTTCCTGGTCTGATGAGAGCAGGAAGCCGGAGCAAGATGCTGGCTAACCTCTCTCAAACAGTTCCCTGATTGTTAATCAGTTATCTGGAACCTGACACTGAGGTATTGCACATGATTGTTAGAGTGAAATTACTAGAGAGGCCATTTGAA
This sequence comes from Neoceratodus forsteri, assembly GCA_016271365.2. NCBI lineage: Eukaryota > Metazoa > Chordata > Ceratodontiformes > Ceratodontidae > Neoceratodus > Neoceratodus forsteri. Next base: position 207,680,895 of record JADMNL010000023.1, on the reverse strand, counting down.
CCAATCTGTTAGCTAAAATTTTAGAAAATATTATCTAATCAGTGTTTAAAAGGCACAAAAGCCTCCAGTTCTGTAGCAGTCTTTATTTCCTTTCTTGTATAAAAAAAATCAATAGGGCTGGAGTCATAGAACGGGTAAGTGTTCCTAAGGCCAAGATTTTGTTGTGGTGTGCCTGCAGGGTAGGACCCGATTCTTCAAGAAAAACTTTACAACATTCAGATGGTAGGACATCCATTGCAATAGTAGTATTATTTTTAAAAATGTAAATCACTGTTTCTGCTTCTGCCAGTTGTATGGGCTACATCAAACTTGGAAGAACACGGTCAGAAAAATCTGAAATGTTTTAATTTGACAGGGTCTGGCTCAGGCTGCCGTGTTGTGCCAAAGTTACTCTCCACATATTCCTGCACTATCCCCACTATGCCTTGGATAGGTTGATCATTCACTAGGGAACATAGACTTATTGTGTTCTCTTTTTGTACTCTAGCGCGACAAGACTTAAAATTGTCTAGTGACTGGTTTTTGCTCTGTGTCCCAAATTATACTTCCTGTGCAAGGGAGGAGGCCCTGTCTTACTGATACAGCTACGCTGACCATTTAATATTATTAATTAGGTCTGAGAGATCTATGCTTTCCTTGTACATGCGAGAGACTAATTTATGCAGATGAGCTCTTAGTTTACAATACTTTAAATATTTGCCCAACCCTATTGTCTTAACAGTTTTCTGAAAAAGTACTTAAAATCATTTTTGGAGTCCTCCCTCCATGTTCCTAAGTCATTGTATGCACCTTATAATGAACAAAGGGAATCCCCCCAGCCTACTAATATAGCTACTGAGAAAACACCGGAGATTAATTTTGAATCCAGTAGCAACCAAAGACAAGTGTTTGTACTGGGGGATTCTATTAAAGTACTGTGATAGTTTCATATGCAACATGGACAAGATATAGCCGGCCCTGTGGTGCTGAGGGTTGAGGTGCTGGATGCCACACCGGTGACCCAGGTTCATGAGCGGACTTGGCCCACTGAGGGTCAGCATGGGGAGGAGAGGATTGAGCATCCAGAGGACTGCTCTCCTCTCCTGGAGTGGGTTCAAGGGGATTCCCTATATGGTGGCGACTCCTACCAGTGGCAGGTGGGGTGCTTCACAGCATACTGGGGCAGCCAATGGGGATGGCAGCAATGGGCGACTGCGGGAGGGGGTGGGAACACGTCCTCCATGTGATGTCGCTATTGCACGACCATGCCATAGGGAACATAACTAAAAAAATCCTCTACCCGCCAGTAGGCGAAGGCGGAACCAGTGGTTGGCCCCACATCCAATGCTGGGCTTCCCAGCCCCAGCATCTGGTTCTCCCTCCAAGTCCCTAGTCATTCTACTAGATTATACATAGAGCGCCAGGAGGCATTCGGTGGTCCCGCCCTGAGGGGCTCAGAGCCGGGGGATCATGCAGCCAGGAGAAGCAGAGAGAGGAAGGGCCCAGCCAGAGAGTCAGGGAGCTGGAGGCTTCAGGCGGATGGGAAAAGCCGCACTGAGTGTCCACGCCGGAGACAGTCTGGTAGGTGCGTAAATAAACAGAGCTGGGGAAAAAGAAAAAAAAGATGGACAAGACAAACCGTACTTGTAGCAGCTATAGAGGGGCTAATATTTCTGATATTAAGAAACAAATCCATAGTTTCCTATGGTCAGCTGGCCAAAACCCTTTTGTGATTATTCACGCAGACACTAATGACATCCATGGATCAAGTACTGGCGAAATCAAAAAAGAGTTTGAATCCCTACGAGCTAAACTTGTACAGAATGGTATGGAAGTTTGCTACTCAGAAATTCTCCCTGTTCCACAAATAGGCCATTTCAAAAGTAACAAATTAAAAGAAATAGTTTGGAGATGGGCCTACAGTTATCCAGAGAGAGAGTTGGGCGCTGTTGGGTGCTTGACTATGACGTGCATCAGCACATCATCAGTCTGGACGAATGGCTTTCATGCCGGCACCCTCTAGGGGTTGGTACTGCACAAGAAAAGGGGAGGAAAACAAGAAAAATATCCCTGGTGTTGCACAACATGACACCGGGATCCCGGTATGCCAGGACCCAGCTGAGTACCAAGGAAGGTGGAGGTATCCCTGGGGGCCGAGGTTAAAAGGACAACTAAAAAAAAGGTTTAATCCCTTGATCTCTCAGCTTATTTTTACCTCCACCCGGCACAACCCTCATTCTTCTACATACTCTTTACTTGACTGGAACCTGTCCTCACACCCAGACAGAATTTGTGCTGCTTGTACTCTTCCAGACTCCATTAGTGACCACCGTATGGTATACTGTGTCCTTAAATTTGTTGTACCAATCCCCCCACAAAGTACTTCCTGACCTAGTTGTTCAGCTCACTAAATCTCAACAACCTTCTGGATGATCTGTGCACCTCTAATTGGGCTTCCCTTGTCCATAGTTCAGACATCAATACCGCCCTCTCCCACTTCATTTTTATTTTTATGTCTGTCTAGGATAAGCACGCCCTCTGACAAGTTCTCGAGTGTATGGTGTCAACCTGCCATGGGTCACCTCAGAACTCGCTTTCCTGCTCAGGGCTCATGACTCAGCCTGGTCCCTCTACAAGTCCTCAGGATCCCCTAGAAGGGCTTGAGGTATCAACAGCTACAGAATGCCAGTACAAAGGCTGACATACAGGCAAAAGCTAATTATTTTGCCTTGAACTACAGAACACCCTTAATTCCCCTAATAAGTTCCTCCTCTGGACCGTCAAGCAAATAAAATGCTGGGGTGCATAGCCGGGAGGATAACCTCAAGGAGTCGAGAGATGCTCCTTCTGCAGTACAACTGCCTGGTTAGACCACACCTTAAATACTGCATGCAGTTTTGGCATCCCAACTTAAAGAGGGACATTGCTCTTCTGGAGAGGGTCCATTGGAAGGCGACCAGGATAATACTGGGACTAGGGGAAAGGCCCTATGAGGAGAGACTGGAGGTGCTCAACCTGTACTTGCTGGAGGAGAGAAGGAATGGGGGGATGTGATACAGGTCTTCAAATATCTCAAAGGAATGAATAGGGTAAGCCTTGAGGGGGTGCTTCAGCTGAGGGAGGTAGGTGCCACCAGGGGACGCTCAATGAAGCTGGACAGGGGGGGGAGACTGAGGGAGGAAACAAGAAGACGCTACTTCACTGAGAGGGTGGTGGAGCCCTGGAATGTGCTGCCCGGGCAGTTGGTGGCTGCTACAACTGTGGAGGGGTTCAAGAAAGGCTGGGATAGGTATATGGGAAGGGCGCATTCCAGAGCCCCTGATCTCAGACATCAGAAGCGGTATCAGGAGCCAGTCTTCAAGTCTATATCTGGGAGGTTTAGGTCCCCCACAATAGAGTCTCCCCCTTCCAAGCCATTCTTTATTTATTTATTTATTAGATCATTGGTTTACAGACCTTTGAGTCAAATACTCATTTACAAAGGCACCTCGTCAAAACAGCAATACATCACAGCAAACAAAATAGTACAGTACATAATACTTAGATTAAAAAAGCAACCAGTGTTACAGGAATTCACTGGTGGTACAAGCGTCTTTTCTTTCATTCCATTCTTTGAACGTCCTGCAGCATCTGCATGTCTGTTTCTTCGCTCTGTGTAGGGGGTCTGTATACCACCCCTAGTCTTAATGCTGCCCCAGCCTTCCTCTCGAGCGTGACCCATATGCTTTCCACCTCTCCCTGCTCTTCCATTCCTTCTGTGACCTTGATTCCCTCCATTATGTAAAGCACCACTCCTCCCACCTTCCTACCAATTCTATCCCTCCTGAACAACCTGTACCCCGGGATCCCCACTTCCCAGCCATGGTGCTCAGACCACCAAGTCTCAGTTACAGCTAAAATATCTGATCTCTCCCCCTCCATTAATGCTTCCAAATCTACCATCTTATTCCCCAGGCTTCTGGCGTTTGTGGAGAGCCCCTTCCACCAATTTCCCTCCCCATCCCCCTACCCCTAACCATGTTTTTGCTTAACCTCCCTCCCCTCCCTGTCCTGGGGGCTAAATGCCCCGACACCCCTGTCTTTGGTGAGCCACCCCCCCCCCACCGGTTTGGTTCAAACCATATGTTTGCTCAATGAATTCCTTCAGTTTGATTCTCAGGACTGCCTTTCCCTCCCCATTTAGGTGCAGCCTGTCCTAAGCATATAAGCTTTCGTCATTCCATGTTGTCCTCTAGTCCCCCACTAACCCATACCCCCACTGCCTACACCATCCCCCTAGCCATGTGTTGAAATCCCTGATCCTTTGTTGCCTGTCAGTGCTCACTTTAGGCACAGGCAACACTTCTGAAAAAGCGATAGATCGGAAACCCAGATTGCTACAGAATCTAGCAAGCGCTGTGAATCTCGCTTGTACTTCCAACAGGCTATGACCATCCAAATCATTTGTCCCCAGGTGGAAAATCAGGTGTGTTTTCTCATCTTGTGTCTTTCCCCATGATGGAATATGGTGGATTACCTCTGATGCTGTCATACCTGGCAAGCACTCCACCCAAAAGGCACAACCCCTTTGACCCTTATCTCCCTGCCCCCCTCTATCTGACCCGAAGTCTCCATACCCCCAGCCAGTCTCTGTTGTGAATCTACTTTCACCTATATTGGCCCTTGTGCCCCTAACTCCCGACCTAGCTCCTCCCCCAGTGTAGCCTGTTCGCTCCACTTCCTTTCCTCCCCGTTGACCTGCCTTCCCTCTCCCATCAGTATACTTTCTGTGTGTCTCCGTTCCAGTTACCTTGTTGACCAAGACACTTCCCTTTTTAGCCATGATAGCTCAGCTTCCAGTCTCCCCAGTCTTTGACAAACTAGGCGCTCCCCCAGCCTCCACAGAGTGCTCAAGAATATGGCTGCTCCACAGTTGTTGCACCCCACAATCTTCCCTCCTCCATGTCCCCTGCCCCTTCCCTCCACCGGCTCCCCCTCCACTGACCCTCCCCCCTGCTGTGCCCATGTACTATGCCCCTTCCACCAACTCTCACTTTCCCTCCTGCTCATCCAGTACCTCCTCCCTCCCTCCCCATGCATCTCTTGCTACATGTAATCAGGTAGCAATCAGACCTACCACTTCTGCAATCCAACCTAGCCCTTCGCCTTGTAATCTGCACACCTGTAATCAGGTAGGACTCAGATCTGCCCCTTCGCCTTGTGATCCGCTCACTCTCCTAAAACTCCTAAATTGTATTTGTACAACCTTCACGATGCCTGCTCTGCTGCACACATATTTTGGCTTCTGGCCCTTGCTCCTGCTTAGCCAACCTTCAACCTTACAAATAATTCAAACTCTTAAATGATATTTGTGCAACCTTTGCAATGACTATTTTGTTGCACCCACACTCACACACTGTCCCTTCTGGCCCTCTTTCCTGCTCAGCCAGCTTTCCTCCTCAAAACAAGCAGAAACCGCCCCTTTGGTATAGTCCCAGAAAGGTTAGCCAACTTTCCACATTATTAACATCTCAAACAAGCTGAAACTGCCACTTCCAGAAAGCGAGGCCCATAAATATAGCAAGCAGGAACTGCCCTTCAGTATAACCCCAGAAAGCAAAGCACCATAAATAGCAATGCTACTAGTAATCATAAAACAAAAGAAAAGTCCCCTCTTTGTCCAGCTTTTAATTCGAATAATCAACCCATCTCTCCCCAGTCCAGTTTTTAGATCAAGTGATCAGCCCTTTCCTGCTGACTTAAATGGACTTTATTAGCAACCAATGGGTTTCATCCTGGTGTTGTCCCCACCCTCCATGGGCATTTAATAGAAGTTGGGGCCGGGGAGGGTGAGAGGGATAAAATACTCTCCCCCTCAGATACCTCTGGCCATCTCTCTTGGTTGAGAAAGCCACCACTGGAGTCTTCCTTTCTTACAGCCAAAAATGTCACCACCGGTCCCTGGATCCCTCTTTGCAGCCGAAAATGCCGCCGCTGGTCTTTTCCTTTCTTGTGGGGCTGCCTTTTAAAGCCTCGATGGCTTTAGTCTGACATGCCACTTGTCCCGATTGCTGCTGCGGCCCTCTCTGCTGATTGGAGCCACCAGCCTTTACCTGCGGCGAGATTGGTCGCCCCTGGAGCTGGTCTCCCTCAGATGCCTCTCTCCCAGAATGCACCCTGGTGTCCCCCTAACAGCACTTATGGCTTGAGATCTAATGAAAGTTACCTATTTCAGGTACCAAGGGTTACAGCTTATATGGGTGGAAAGGCCTTCTGTCATGCAGCACACATGTTTTGAGACCAGTTACTAATAAACATTAGAATCACCAACAATTATTAATTTTAAAACAAACCTCACAAAACACTTGTTACAAACCATATCATGTACCTGTGGCTGAACATTTGCCTGATTACATTTTAAACATGTTGGATCCACATCTACTCCTGCACTTTGCCAGCACCCCCCCCTTCCTATCTTCACCTCCCCTGCTGGCCCATAACAAATGCCACCCGGCTACACTACCTCTATTCTTACCACCTTCCACCTCTCCTCTCTCTGTCCCCCCAGCCTACCTCCCCTTTTCTCCCATCCACTTAGTCTCCCTGATTTCACCCTCCTCCTTTCCCCTCCCCAAAGTTTCACCTTATTGTTCTCTTTTCCTCTACAAGACTATGTTTTTTTTTTTATTTTATAAACTGCTATTTTTGCTTATATTTGTCTCAATTGTACCAATGACGTGGAACCTTTGTAAAAGAGCCTTGGCTCAAAGGTATTTGTAATCCTAGAACAAATAAATAAATAAAAAATAAATAAAAGTATCAGCACCATTGTATGTAACGTATGTTAAGTATTACAACCATTATATGTATTGTACTGTAAATTCTATGTATAGTGCAGCTATATTATGCATTATGTGTATTATATGGGCTAAACCTGAAAATAGACTATTGTCTAGAGCTCATATCTAATTGCCAAAACTTCAGTTTTAGTCGGTACGAGAGATCCTGCACCTCTGCCATCTTCCTCAGTGCAATACTAAGAGAGTTCCATCACCTAAAGATGACAGTTCTCCCACTTACAAATCTAGAGGTGAGAGTTCAGCCACTTAATGTTTCCAAGTTAATCACTTCTCAACAGGCTATGACCCCTGCCCACCCCCAGTAACAACGTTTTGGTTTTCACTTTCCAAAATCCTACTGAGTGAACAAATGACAGTGTGTAAGTAAACTACATTATCACATCCTTGGTCTACAGCCAACACAAAGGACAGTATATAAATTGAGCTTAAACAACTACAGCTTCCCTCTGATCTCTTTGGCCAATACCACTCAGATACAATCAACTTTACAAAGCATTTTTATAGGTTTGCAGTTTGTTTACTGTGTTAAAAATTGCCTTCCAGTCTTTTTTGAACTGCAACACAGCTCTACAATAAACTCCTTTAAAATGACTTCTTTTATTTAGTTGTTTGTTTGTTAACCAGGTGGATACAGTGATCAGAGGGACCACTTTCAGGCACAACCCTGGCCGTAAAGATGGAACAAACAAGGTTAAAGAACAAATACATGAGATACAGGGTACAGTTATTATGATACATTGAGTGAATACAAAAAAAGGCACAGAGATGACCAAATTGGGTAAGAGTGACATTATTGCATGCAGTTATTAATGTACACATAAATGTTTGTGGCAGTGCAGTGCCTAGTATGTATCATCATAACAGAAATAATTCCAGCATCATTTTTGCATCCCAGGTGTCACAGCAAGATGAAGGGGAGAGTGAATGCTTCACCGACAATTGGAGGACTTTCAGATTAGAGTATCAAATATACTTAGTAAAAGTAATTTAGAGGTCTCTAACTCTTGTATGCCTAAACTATTTGTTCACCTATAAAAGGTATTATCACTACCAACTATTTATCGATCTACCTATCTATCTATCACTATATTATGGAGATGTAGTAGCACCTCTAATGCATTGCTTTTATTAAAAAAAGGGCCATTTTCAGAGCCTTATATCTTGGCCAATTTAGACCCTAGGACTAAAAAAATTGGTATTCACCTTCTCAGTCCTAGGGTCTCTTACACATTCAAATTTCAGAAGATCAGTTTTGTAGTTTTTGTGTGATTTAGTGCTGAATTTATGTATTTTTGCCTGATTAGCTACCTCAGTATTTACCCTCATATAGCTAAAAACATCGACAATGAGTTCAGATATGAAACTTACAGGTTTTGTAACTGTCATATGGGAATAGGGAGAGCCCTGAAAAATTATTTTTTATTTTTTATAATTTTTCTTTTTATTTGTCCAGAATTTCTTGTTATTTCTTATTTATTCATTGAAAATAGAGTTTTAATTCTTATCACGTTTACATTCATAAAATACCTCAAAATGACCTTATGCAAACTAGAAATTACATTCCAGTGTGCTACATATAGGATAGTGCATAAGTACCAGTTAACAACAGGGCTGTTCTTTCACTGAGTTGGTACTGTGACGACAGGTTACCTCGACAGTGCAGCTCGAGAGGTAATCAGTCGTCATAGTACCAACGAGGAGAAAGAACAGCCTTGCCGTTAAATGGTATGCATGCATGCACTGTTCTGTATAGTGGAACGTCGTTGCCTCAAAAATAAAATTACTACATCTTTCTTTTTAAAATAAGACTAACTGTCAGATTGCTGCTCGAGGACACCATGTGTGATGTCTGCACTGCAGCAGAACGAAAAGTCATTCTGCTGTCCTGCGGACATCACTTTTTTGTTGCGCTGCACTACAGACATCACTAGTGCAGCAGAACAACATATTGAGAGTGCTAGATTTCAGTGAACAATGACATTTCACTATACACTATATTGTATTAAGCAACATTATGCTATGGTCTTGAAAGGTTTTGTGAAACAGACAATTCTTTTAGTTTTTGCCAAAAAAACAAGCAATTTTTTAACTTTTTTCATGTGTTTGTTTTCCTTTTTTTTTCCTTTTATACCTTGAATTTATTTTTATTTCTTGTTATTTCTTATTTAAGAAAAATACGGGTGTCTAGGACTAGGTCCTTTTGGAGTTTTCCTGAAAAAAATCTTTTTTAAGTTAATTGCAATTAATTAGTTGCACATGCATGTTCAAAAAAGTTTGAAGAGAAACATAGCTAAACAAACTTGTAGGTTTTTTATGTTAAAGTTGGGCATAGCCAAAAACTTAAATGTAAGATAACATTTTCATCTGGTAGAATGTAAAGGTTTTTTCAGGAGACGGCCTCCACGCAGCACACAAAAACCAGAGGTTGTTCGCAAGATTACTATACCAATATCAAGGTTCATTTCAAGTTCAAAATACAACAGCACTCACTCCCATGCCAACGTTTTGCGTAATTCCAGACCATACAATAAAAATTAAAACACCACGCTGAAAATGTTGTAAACTGTATATAGCTGAAGACTACAATTAATAATTCAGTAACTGATATTCCTTTGGTTTTTCTCCAGAAATCTATCTGTTCGGTTACTTTCCAGATAATTGTAACTTAGACATACATAAGCGTGCATGGTTCTGTTTGACTTCTTTAACTTTAAAGAGACTTCTGTTGAGGAATTGGAAATTCCAAAAACTTTCCACTTCTGAAGGATTGGTATAATAATATGACAGTCCTGGCCAATAATGAATGCATTAGTTACAGTATTGTGGACAAACCTGATTTGTTCCAGAAAATATGGAATCCCTTTTAAGATCTAATATGTTAAGGCTCCCCATCGGGGGGTATAGTCATAAATGTTAAACCGTTTTAGTTATTACTACATCTTGTTTCTGTTGATCTCTGCTGTATGATTTTGTTATTCATTTAAAGCTTTATGACAAACTAGGTGCTTTTTCTTTTGATTATAATTTAATATTTCAATGATTAACTGTAAAATTATATTGTGTCTATCACAATATTAAGTTTGTAATCTTGCTTAATACCATATGATGTTATTCTGATGTTATTTTAATGTTTATTCATGAAAAACAAAATCAATAAAAATTTATGATGGTAAAAAATAAAACAATAAAGAAACTGTTTGTTTATGTCAGTGAACACAGTGAAGCTCAGTTTAGAGTAGATTTCCTTTAAATATCTCTTATCCAACCAGCCCGGTGGTGTTGAGAGTTGAGGCGCTGTATGCCACACCTCATGCCATGCCGATGACCCGGGTTTGGGAACGGACTCGGGTCACTCGGGGGCTGGTGGGGGAGTCGAAGCTTGAGCGTCACAGCTCTCCTTCCTCGGGGTTTGTGCTGTGAATGGCACAGCTAGGAGGGCTTGCCAATGCCCAGCGTGCTTGGTTGCCTCCGCGGAGGTGGAGACAGCTGCTGCACCCATTGCATGGTGTGCAGGCCCAAAGGGGTGAAAAGGAGAAAAATCCTCGGTGGCAGGATGACACCCGACTCCCTGCAGGCACTGCTCCTGGGCTGGGCATAAGGTAAGCCCCGGAAATCCAGGGGATGGAGCTGGGAATCAAGCAGAAGGGGGCTATCGGGAGAGCATAGAAACAGCAGCTGTGATAAAAAAAACATATATATATTTCTTATCCTATATTTTGTATCCTGGATAGTGCTAGAGAGATGCTACATCTCATTGTCATAGAGATCTTCATTTATACATTTTTGTACTGTATTTACTCAGGCTACAGCAAACACACACACACACACACACACACACACACACACACACACACATACTCACTCTGTACACACCATCCTCATGGCCACAACATTCAAAATAAATACTGCTTTCTAATATGTTATAAAACAATAAAGAAACTGTTTATGTCAGTGAACACAGTGAAGTTCAGTTTAGAGTATATTTCCTTTAAATAGTTCTTATCCTATATTTTGTATACCGGATAGCGCAGGTGAGATGCTGCATCTCATTCTCATAGGGATCATTTACACATTTTACACATTCATTATTCGTCAATAAACTTCCTGAGCTGTCACCACAGGTCACTCACTTCTTTATGTGGATGACCTGGTAATTTATTATCACTCTGATAAGGTCCTGGATCTAAATGCTGCCCTCACTGCAGATTTTCGTGCTGTACAACACTGGTTGAACTCTCAATGCCTGGTTTTAAATACAAATAAAACAAAAGTTTTGATGTTTGGCTCCAATCACAAGCTTAGATCCTGTCCTCTGACCATCTCTGTCTCTGATATCGATGGGGACCCTATAGAAACTGTCACTTCCTTTCGTTACCTTGGCATCCACCTGGATCAAACCTTGGACCTGAAAGCACATATACAGAAACCTGCAAGTCAATTAACTGCAAGTGGGGGCTGCCTATAGAGACAAATACCTGCTCACCTGCTATAAATTGAAGATAGCCAGAGGCATTCTATTGCCAACCCTTACATATGGGTGTCCCATCCTGTCCTTGGCTACCAAATCTTCACTGCAACTATGGATACTACCTTCAATAATGTGTGCAGGTATGCAACTAAAGCACCTCGGCTGAAGCATCATTGTCTCTTATATCAGGACCTTGGTTGGCTCTCTCCTTCCTCTACTAGGCAGTACTACTTGTACAATTTAGTTGATTCCATCCTAAGGGCGTCCAAGCCTGCTATCCTGTCTATCTCCTCAGGCCGGCCATTCCCACAAGGAATCTTAGATCGGCTGATCAGACTTACTATCCATCCCATTTGTCGGACTAAAAGGGCATGGGCTCCTTCCATCATGCTGCCCCCACCTATGGAACCTACTACCTCAGGATCTAAGAGATGTCTCCACTCATGTGACTTTTAAGAGCAAACTCAGGACTTTCCTCACTACTATGGACAAATGTGTTTGCTTTGACCCTACCTGATCCGCTGCATTTGTACTGTTTCCTCATTGCTAGCACTTTGCCTGTCCAAATGGGTGTTCTATACTGTGCCTTGTAATTAATGTTTTATTTTGTGCCTTGTAATTAATGTTGCCTCAACCTGTTTCTTTATAAGCCTAATGTTAGCTGGTGACAATTGTAAGTCGCTATTCTACTCCGTGACATTCTTATCTTCACTTCACAGCCTCTCTCACTTAACCCCACTGCTGCTCTCTCCCCCTTCTTCTGTTATATCCTCTTCCCCCTTTTGCCTCCCCACCAACTCACCTTTACCTGTTCCTACCTCATCCATGCCTCCTTAGTCCCCCACCCTCCTGGCTGTGCTTAGTCACCTCCTCTCCACCTACTACCACTACTCCCACAGTCCTACAGGCCCCCTTCCCTGCCCTAGCGTCTCTTGGTTCCACTGGCTCGGCTGACTTTGACACTTTTGCCGCTATTGCAGTAACTCCTCCGCCTCCATCCCCTCTCACCGGCATCCTCACTCTCGCCTGCGTCTGTCGGTTCCACCAGCCCGGCTGTATTTTCCTACCTCCTACACGCTGTTGCCGTCTGCTGCAGCTCCCCCTACCACCCTCTCTTCGCCTGCCTGCAGTCTTTACGGCTCCATAGGACAGCCGAGGTTGGTACCTCACCCTTCTGTTGCCGTGTCTGCGGCACCTCCTTTCCACTTAATCTCTCCCTCCCGTCCTTTTGCCAGTTTTCCCTTCCTTGTGTCTTTTCTACTGATGCCTATCCTCTCTTATTTTCTGCCTTCTACTATTCACATTTTTGAGTATGTTCCATGATCAAGTGCTAAAGTATATTGTTGTTTACTAATGTATGTTACATTGCCATATGTATTTCTCTCTGCATTTTTTGTACTCGTTGTCTTAATAATCTGGCTGTACTCTTTGTGTGTTGTAATTGTACCTCCCGGGTCGTGCCTGAAAACAGTCACTTGCTGACTAGCGCACTTACCCGGTTAACAAAAACTAAATAAATAAATAAATAAATTTTTGCACTGTATTTACTCATGATGTCCCAGATTAGATGCAATATCTTGTTTTCAGTGGGGTCATGCTTTTACCATTTTTATAATGTATTTATTCAGGGTAGCCTAGTCCAGGGCCCCCATATTCAAAGGAGATGCACGGTGCAGCCCAGTGGAAAAGGGAGATGTGCCACTCAACTCCAACAATGTGCCACAGCATGATATCAAGCGTGTAGGGTGCACTGGCACGCAAGAATAGGCATAGCACGCACAAATGATGCAGTAGCGCCAGTCTAGGGCGTTCCGGCATGCATATGTCGCGATGCAGCATATTCAGTGGGGATGCACCCCTGGCAGTCCACAGCAGTGCAGCTCACAGTTAGATCATGAATAGCTGGCCTAATCTGGCCAGCTACCCACCGACAGGCGGGCTGCAGGAGTGCACCCAGGTGCACAGCAGCATGGCAGTCCTGGTGGAACCCCCCTCTCATCCCCAATCGATCCAACTCCATCCCCAAAGTGCTTCATAGTGTAGGGCCCCCCTGTTCCAGTCACCCCAGAGGAAACCATGGTCCATAGCCATAGCATAGAGGACCCCCACCCACTGCCCCGGTATGCAGACACCCCCGCTCCCCCATACCTGACCTGTTTCTGAGATTGGTACTGCCCTCCACACCCTGCCATGGCCAGCTGCTGACTGCACTGGACCCAGGCCAGGAACCTGCACTCCAGAATGACCCAAGTGGCTGTACCATGCATTGGGGCACTACACAAGCTGCGGACCCACCAGTGTATGCAGCCGTGTGTATGTCCCTGGCAAATCGTAAGAGGGAATTGACATACCTCCAATGCATGCCTTGTCGATGCAGCATCTTCCTGCTGTCATACACCACTGCAGACCCACGCTGTCCCCGGTTCCCCTGTGTAACATGCAACCCTCTGGATTGCTGTGGTATCCTGGGTGCCATGTGGTACAGTATCCTGCAGTGCCATTTGCAGTGTATGCTCCAGGCTATGGATAGTGGTTCCCCAACTGTAGAAACAAATGGAAGGTCAGCTGCAACGTGCCTGTTTTGGGACCTGTGTGAGTGGGTGCAGCACTGGCCGTCACCTGCACTGAGCAGTGCAACGGCACCAGGAAGATGGATCCACATGTGAGCACCTGAGGTGTATGGCCACTGGGTGTTATTACCTGCACACAGTTCATGCCTATATATGACACATTCCAGCATCCTACTGCCAGTGCTCTGCCACCCGAAAATAAGATGCCATTTTTTCTGTGAACTATCTAGGCTAAATATATAGCAATCAGCAGGCATAGTATAGGAAAACACAATGCAAAAATGTGTAAAAAGGAAGACCACATTGAAACTGCCTCTCAGCAGATTTGCACTGTACAAATTCATTAAAAATAATGGGTAGGCCCACCGGCGCAGCAGTTGGATTTACGTTGGTGACGCCGGCGACCCAGCTTTGGAAATGGACCCAGGTTGTCAGAGGGCTAGCCGGGGGAAGAAGGATTGAGCATCCTCCAGACTGCTGTCCTTCTCCAGGGGGGAGGGTGGCGCACGTTCAGTGTAGAAGCAACACCTGGCGGAGGCTGTGTTCATCGCATTGCACTGACTCCAGTGGAAGCACCAAGTTTGGTCGACAGTGACAATGCTGACCTCCCCCACAGTGATGGCACAATACTGATGTAGGTATTGTGCTGCCTGTTTGAAAGGAAAAAAATGGAAAGGGACCTGAGGGTAGTCATATCAGATGACTTAAAGGTGGGCAAGCAATGTGAGAGGGCAGTAAGGAAGGCTGGGGGGATACTGGGACGCATAGGGAGAGGCATCACCAGTAGAAAATAGGAAGTTGTTATCCCCCTGTACAGACAGCTGGTGAGACCACATCTGGAGTACTGTGTGCAGTTCTGAAGACCCAGTCTCCGCAAGGACATAGACAAGATGGAAGCTGTCCAGAGGAGGGCAACTAAAATGGTGCAGGGTCTGCACCAGAAGACATATGAAGAGAGAGACTAAAGGAGCTTAATATGTATAGCCTCGAGGAAAGGAGGGAGAGGGGGGACATGATAGAAACGTTCAAGTACCTCAAGGGAATCAACAAAGTCCAAGAGGGTAGCATCTTTCCAAAAAGAGGTGTGCAAGAACAAGGGGCACAATCTGAAGATGGAGGGGCTCAGAGGTAATGTAAAGTATTTTTCACAGAGAGGTTGTGGATGCATGGAATGGCCTTCCGAGGAAGGTTGTGGAGTCAAAAACAGTGGTTGAATTCAAGCATGCATGGAACAGCCATAAGGCAATTCTGGGGTTGGGGGCAGAAAGAAGTAGGCTGCTGGTTAACTAGAATCTGCAGCTTATCCATTAGGTAGGGACATGGGCAGACTTGGTGGGCCAAGCGATCCTTATCTGCTGTCAAATTCTATGTTTCTATGTTTTCTGTGGGGGGCTGTGCCCCCACACCCCCATGGGGCTGTGCCCCGCACCCCCAGACTTTAGGATTCCAACCCAGGTCAGAGTTGGTCTGGGGAGGGGCAGAACACTGGGAGAAGGCAAAACATGGAAAAAGGACCATTACCGCGAGTGTCGTCGTAATGGTCTTTTTTCCTGTTTCGCCGTCGGGGTGTCGACCAAAAGGAGTGCACCGATGCCAGTTCCTCTCTGGGGCGGGGCAGACGCTGGCCATCATTGCACGTCCCCGCCTCAGCTTAAGGGAGAAAATCCTGCTCCGGATGTCTCCGTGAAGCCCTGCCCTGGGCTTTTATTAGCCTCCTAGCCAGGCTGTCCCTACCAGTCCCAGTTTCGTGGCACTGGTAGCCGGGACAGTGCCATGACCACACCCTCTGGGGGGCAAGCCAGGGGTGACTGAGAGAGGTCCGGTGATCTAGGAGGTGGAAGCGTGAAGGGGTGCCATGACCAGGACGGATGATCTGATGGTCTGGAGCAGCCAAAAAGCATAGTAAAGTTAAAAAAAAGAAATAATGGGTAAAAGCATCCCAAAAGCTCTCCATGGCTATATCGGCTCTGACCAGAACTTGCCTTTTGTTTTGTTTTTTTGTCTTTGGTAACTGAGTAAGGCCCACTAGGCACAAGTGCCTGTTTTCAGGGGCTACCTGGGAGCACTAGGCAGTTAAGTGACTTGCTCAGAGTCACACAGTGTGCAAGTGGAGGTTGTGAGAATCAAACCCATGTGTGGTCTCTGCTGGATGTATCAAGCTCATTTACAGCTCATTTCTTTAACCTCTAGGCTATACTACCAACAAGACCCTCTTCTCTGGGTGCTGCCATACCTGTGATGACTTAAAGTTTATCTTCCTGTGGCTCTGGATCATGACTCCCCATTTATTCCTGTTGATATCTGCTAAAAAGGGTTATCCTAGCCAGTCTCTTCTTAGCAATAATGCCTTTCCAGCCAGCAGGTGAGATTCCGGAATGTATGCCATGTGAGCACCGATATGTTTTGGGTGCTGAAGTACCTGTCTCTGTTGTTTTCTTTTTGTTCAACCCCTTTACATTCCAGGTGGTGATGTGTACCATTTTATCCCTCACCATCATAAGTCAGACTGTATTTTGATGTCGATAATTGCAAGCATCTTAGTGACCTTCTGGTATCATACACTTCAGCCCCCTCCACAATATAGGTAAGAGAGGTTTTGCAGTTTCAGAGTACTGACCTGCAGTGAGAATCGATCCCCCATTTTTGTCTGTGACCTTTGTCTGAATATCATGTCCATCTGGACAAGGTGTGGTGTCATTTGGACATAGGTAAGTTCTTAACCTTTTGCACTTGTAGGACTTTGCATATGAACTCAGTTAGCCTCAATGCATACCAACCATAAATGTAATTTTCAGACTTAGTAAAATCAACATTAATAACAAGTTACCCCCCACAGTATGAACAAGTGCATTGGTTTTCTCTTTCCAGCGTGTTTATGGCTACTAATAGGTAATACCTTCCTCCCGTTACAGTCTTTCTGCTTTCGAGTAACATTGAGTCTTTGACCCCTTGAGGACCTGGGGTAATGAATTTTGGGTAGGTGAACTTCTCCTTTTCCACCCCAAGCATTGTGCCCCCCACTTCGCCGTCGAACGCAGGCCCATTCTTCCTGTCCTGCTCACACTACCAGGGGGATGGGAGGAGACAAGAGTGGGACCAGGCACCATGTTTGTTTGGAGGGGGTAGGACCCTAGACACACACCCTTGAGGCAATTTGTGCATTGTTAGTGATCCTCCAACCAGATCACCCTTAGTTACCACCTCCTGGCAGGCTCTTCAATTACCAGGCACATGTAGCTTGTGCCACACATAGCTGGCTGCTCAGTGATTGTGTAGTTTTTCTCACCCAGCCTCCCGCATGGGTTGCTCACATAGAAACATTTAAACATAGAAATTGTTGGCAGATAAGGACTGCTAGGCCCATCCAGTCTGTCTGTAGGCCCCATACATCGTATGTGGCCACTGACCCTATGTGATCAATGGCTTGTCATCACTCCCTCTCCTCTCAGGCTTCCCTTGTGCCTGTCCCAAGCATGCTTAAACCCCTCCACTGTGCTTGCCTCCACTACCTCCTGTGGCAGACTATTCCATGGATCGACTACTACTTCTGTGTAGAAAAACTTCCTCCCATTACCTCTTAATCTACCCCCTTCCAATTTCATATTGTGCTCCCTTGTTCTAGTACTTTTTCTACATTGGAAAAGCTCCCCCGCCTGCACCTTGTCTATGCTCTTAAGGTACTTGAAAGCTTCAGTCGTATCTCCCCGCAGTCTCCTCTCTGACAGTGAGTACATATTGAGGTCCCTTTGTCTCTCCTCATATGTTTGGTGGTGTAAGTCCTGCACCATCTTTGTTTCCCTTCTCTGGATAGTCTCCACCTTATCTATGTCCTTGTGCAGCTGTGGTCTCCAGAACTGCATGCAGTACTTCAGGTGAAGCCTTACCAATGTTTTATACAATGGCATCACCACCTCCCACCTCCTGCTAGTGATACATCTGCCTATGCACCCCAGCATACCACTGGCCCTCCCTGCTGCCTTTCTATACTGCTTCAATATCTTAAGGTCATCAGAGATGATAACCCCTAGGTCCCTTTCCTCTTTGGTGACAGTCAGCTCCTCCCCCCAACCTGTAGCTCTCCCCAGGGTTCCCTCTACCCAGGTGCATTATTTTGCACTTCTTTACATTGAGCCTCAGTTGCCACATCTCCAACCATCTTTCAAGCTTCTCTGGGTTCCTCGTCATTTTCTGCACCCCTTCTGGAGTATCCACCCTGTTGCAGATCTTGGTGTCATCTGCAAACAGGCAGACCTTTCCTTCCAGCCCTCCTGCAATGTCACTAACGAAGACATTGAACAGGACTGGTCCTAGTACTGATTCCTGTGGTACCCCACTGGTCACCCCCCTCCCCAAATTGTACCCCATTTACCACCACCCTCTGTCTCCTGTCTGTAAACCAGTTCTTAACCCAGTTCACCACCTTGTCTCCTATGCCCAGACTACCCATCTTGTTAATCAGCCTTCTATGTAGGATGGTGTTGAAGGCTTTGCTGAATTCCAGGTAGGCGACGTCTACTGCTCCTCCCTGATTAAGTCCCCTAGTCACCCAATCAAAAAAAACTATTAGATTCATTTAACATGACTTCCTGCTGTGAATCCATGTTGCCTCAGATCCTGAGCACCACTGGATTACATATGTGCCACTATCCTTTCTTTCAGCAGTGTCTCCATGATCTTACCCACCACTGAGGTGAGGCTGACTGGCATGTAGTTCCCCACCTCCTCCCTGCTGCTGCTTTTGTGCAGTGGGACTACATTTTCCCTCCTCCAGTCCTCTGGAACGACACCCGTGTTGAGTGACTCTGTGAACAGGGCTGCCAGAGGCGCTGCTAGTTCCCTTCGCAGCTCCTTTAATATCCTTGGGTGGATGCCATCTGGCCCCAGGGCCTTATCCACCTTCAGCTTTGTGAGTTCTTCCAGAACTCTCTCAACTGTGAATGGACTGGTGTTCACCTCTCCCCCCCCATTGCTTCTGCAACCCAACTGTGGTCCTTGATCCGCCCCCTCCTTATTGCATACTGAGCGAGAAGTATTTGTTCAGTATTTCTGCCTTGTCCCAATCCCCCTCCTTACACTCTTCCTTCTCCCCTTTGAGTCTCACAATCCCCCCTGGTTTTTCTTCTTTCACTGATGTACCTATAAAATACCTTATCCCCTTTGTTTACAGACTGTGCTAAGCTCTCTTCTGTCTGCGCCTTCACCCTTCTAACAGCCTTCCCTGCTTCCCTTAGACATTCAAGGTACACCTCCCTGTCCAGGTACTAAGTATTCCCAACAATCTGCATATTCTGTGTTCACTTCTTTTTTTTTTTGTGATCATTATACTGACTGGGGTTACACTCCTGGTACCTTAGGGTACCTTACTCGGCTTCTCCACTGGCTGTGCCCGATGCTTGCTCCCCCAATGTGAAGACCTTTTCTCCCCTCTTAAGACAAACCCACAGCTTTGCAGGATACGTCCGTGTGAAAATGTATGTTGGCTGTGTGAAACCCTGCCTTGATGTCTGCATACTGCTCTCTTTGTTCTTATCTTTTGGCTTATGTCATTAAACGTTTTGAGCGGTTTCTTCTGCTATGTAAGGGTCGCTAACTTTCTCACTTCTTTTTGTATATGAATCTTGTCCTGGAATGCAAGAAATCAAACGAATAAGACCCTCTGTCTGTCTGAGGGTTCCAGTCTTGTATTTTGTCCACTCAATATACTCTTTACAGCATATATGTATCTGCAGATGATGGTGCCCTAAAATTCTCATTCAGCCACTGCTGTGCAAATTGTATAGGGTCTTACCCTCTGCTCCTTCTGGTAGTTCAAATATTAGCACACTATTTCTTCTTGAGTAGTTCTCTTGATGCTCAAGTTCTTCTTCTAACTGCTTGCTCCTCCTAGTGACATCAACCTGTTGGGACAGCATCGTTTCCACAGTGTCCTCAGTACTAGAAATAGGATCTCTTCATCTGCCCCACCCCACCTCTTGGTTACTGTTATCTCCTGTCCCTTTTGAAGTTGGTTCTTGCATCTGACATGAATGTGCAAAGGGCCGACATTTCATTTAGAAGCCACATTAACTGCTCTGATGGTGAAGGCAGCACATCTCTCGACACCATCTTGGCCTCATCAGACTCTGTACCATGGGATTCCGCCTTCCAGTGCTTAGGAGGATTTGCATAAGGTGAAGTGTTTGGGGTTTGCGATTTCTCCATCTCCATTTGACTGGTAATTACGTGCTCTACAATATCTTCAGTCCATAAGGTTGAAGAGTTTTGTTGACTGCCATATAATTGTTAAATGGGGAGCACGTCAGCTCCAGACTGCCTGGCATCTCAGCACCATAACTGGAAGTCTCCTTATGGCTATCTTCTTTTTTGTTGTTGTTTAATTTAACTTTATCACTCCTCCTCCTCTGGTGGAGCCAGCAGGCAGCTCTGGCCTCCCCTTCAAAGGGGCTCAGTCTCTGGTCCTCTGCTTTCCTCCACACCTGGCCCTCCCAGAAATCCCTCAAGGGGTCCCCCCCCATGGCAGGGCCAAGGCTGAAGGACATCAACTTCCCTCCCCCCTGGAGACCAACATCTAGACTTCAAGGTGGCAGCACGGGTGCTGCAGGGCCGCCATGGAGCCTGCCAGCTCCAGCTCCAGCTCCATTTTCACCTTTTTTCCCTGCCCCTTACTGTGGTTGCTCATACCCGAGTGGAGGCACACACACGCAGTCACCCATGGCACCCTCCCTAATCTAGTTGCTCACATCTGCACTACCTCTGGGCCTCCACCTGGGGGAGGGCAGCCTTGCTGCGGGCATGGCTGAGTCTCCATTTGGGAGGGGAGAGCTGCCTAATGGCTGCTCAAGCCATCTCCTGGCCCCCCCCACTGACCCCAATGACCCAGGCTCGTTCCCAAACCCGGGTCGCTGGCGTGGTGCAAGGTGTGGCATCCAGCGCCTCAGCCTTCCGTGGCACTGAGCAGCTCATGGCTGTCTTCTAAAAAAACTAGGTACAGTACCATCAGACTCCGAGCCACTTGTATAAGTGTCTCTTTGTTCTGAATAGTTCTTTGATTTCTTTTTTAAGAATTGATTGTTGCAGTTTATGTGAACTTCAACCAGAAATGCGCCCCTCCTGATAATCTTGGCAGCCCAACTCAGACGTTCTCTTTTTTGTTCTTTAAATCTGGAGTGGTATTTTTTTAATTTGTGTAATCCAATTTCTGGTGAACCATTTGCAAAATCTTGTAGCTGCTGTTCTTTATCAATAACAGTATGTAGTTTTCTTTGCTTTCCTGTGTGCCTGCAAGTGTTATTCCGATTAGACCTGCTGATGAGTCAAGTAAATGCTGTTGCCAATTG
Organism: Neoceratodus forsteri; assembly: GCA_016271365.2. Lineage (NCBI taxonomy): Eukaryota > Metazoa > Chordata > Ceratodontiformes > Ceratodontidae > Neoceratodus > Neoceratodus forsteri. The sequence continues at coordinate 207,659,702 of JADMNL010000023.1, read as the reverse complement.
GTATGGAATTTAACTCTGTCTGTGCTGAAAGCAGGTTCTTTTATCCAGCGTAGTCCTCTTGGCACTCTATAGACACTGAGATATGCAGTTAGAGTCACTCACTGCCAATACAACCTTCTGGCTTTTAGCACTGCTTGTTTGAGCTGCATAATGCATCCTAAATGTCTACTGATAGTTGCAACACTGAACTTGTGCTGGCAGTCACTGCTGACAATGTCTGTAGAATTCAATAACACAATGATACGGTATCTCCTTTGTAGAAAAGTGATTTCACAAAACTGCTGGAATTACCTGCTGGGTGGGTGCTGTCATTTAAGATGCCAGTTATAAATGCTGTAGACATTCTATAGTGCGCAGTACTGTATCTCCATGTTTACCATAAAAGTAGCAAATGTCTTTGCAGGAGATGCAGCTTGAGAAGGCAACTGAATGGAGCCAGAGTAATAAATTTGCAGTTTTTAGGAGAGAGCCAGGCTTGTAAAACAACCATGCAGCACACAAAGACCAGAGGCTGGTCACAGTATTACTATAGCAAGATTTATTTTAACTTCAAAAAACAACAGCACTCACCCCCATGCCAACATTTCTCACGTGTACAAATACACTTTCTCAAGGCATAATGAGTACCAATAGTTATCAGCCTTATAAAGTGCAAATTTTAAGTGACATGTGCAGAATTGCTTCTGAAAGGTGACTAAGTGCATGAAGTGCTAAGTCACAAATGGTACTTGCTGCAGTAAAATTCCAGCTTATACAATAAAAATTAAAATAACTGCGATACTGGAATGTCGTAAACCAGAAGGACAAAGAGAAGGTGTGGGGGGAGGGGGAGATGGGAAAGCAGATAGAGGAAAAGAGGGGGTAATGGTAAGGGGGGAGAAGATTTAGTTACACTACTGCATATCTTCTGTGTGCGGCCAACCATATACCCCAAAAGCTGTATACTCCCATAACATATGCGCCAGTCCTGTGGCTGTTTGATTACAATGCCAGCAATTTGAATTTGATGCCAGACCCAGATTGTGCAGTTTAAGTGGTGAATAGTAAAATCCATGCAATATCTTGAATTGAATTAGCCTACCTTGAAGTTCTTTATAGCTCCAACAGGCCTGTTTCCAGGTATTTCCCCAATCTTCCAAACTGATGGATGTGTCTATTTACCTTCCCAGAACTCTTTTGCTCTAATGGTGGAGTTTAGAGAAAATGCAGTAGACGTCAAGAGTTTATAGAGAAAGTCTGCATTCTTCTTGATCACACCCAGCCAAACTAATTGATCCCCTTCTATGTTCTTTTTCCATAAATAATCATATGTTGGACATATTTATCAGGTACTTCCCTTAATTGTAAATACTGGTAGAAATGCAATTTATGAATCCCAAACTTAGTCTGAAACTCTGCAAAGGAAAGTAGGGTGCCCATTCTCATATTTATCACATCTCTTACCCTAATAATGCCTGCTTTTCTCCACCTATCATTGTTCGGTGATTTTATCATAAGCTAATAGAGGATTAGACCACAGGGGCATAAAGTCTAGTGTTTTTATCTGGGTTAATAACATTATTAACCTGTTTCAGTGTATATATGGAAAACAACAGACAAGGATTATCTTTCCATCTACTTGATTTAGTTAGAAAAAGATAGTCTATAAGGACATGAGACCCCAACAAACATTGTTCCATTTGTAGCCATAAAGGTGCATCTACACCTTGCACAGATGTGTTAATCAAATGTGGTAGTGTTTGCTTCAGTGCAAATGCCAACTGGTACCTTTGCCACCATGGTAAAGCTACCCCCCACCCATCTGCTTGGGTGCTCTCACCTTATTAACACCCAGTCTGGGCATGGACCCATTCCAAAGAAATTCCCGAATATTTCTATCAAGACCTTTAAAAAAATGCTTATTGTTTTATAACATATTAGAATGCAGTATTTATTTTGAATGTTGTGGCCAGGAGGAAGGTGTGTACAGAGTGTGTGTTTGCTGTAGCTCAATATATTTGTTCCCAAAAAGCATAGTAAAAAAACACCTGCTGATTGATATTTATTTAGTCTGGGTCAGGAGCGTAGCTACGAGGGTGCAGGGGGTGCAATGGCACCCGGGCCCACGAGGTTTGAGGAGTTCACTGAAGACCTGGAATATGTCTGCGACAGTGCTTATCAGATAGTGTCTTAGAAGGTTTAAAAAACAATGCCAATCTTAATAGAGTTTCTGGGAAAGGGTGACATTTATGAGGTATGAATCTTTCTTGAAAGACAATACATGCCCAACTGAAATTACAGTAGTAGCAAGAAAATGTTTAAATGCTAAGTATTTAAATGTGCAAGTTGTTACATTCTGAAGGGGGTAAACAAATCTCCAGTTTAATAGGCAACCAATATTTAACAAGCTGTTTCAGTTTCCTAATGGCCATCTGATAAGCAACTTGGAGTTATGTCTCCAACATTCTAAACAGAAAGAAGGGAGTGTTTTATTTCAGTTGGCATTGTGATTTGTAGATGTGGAAGGATACATTGAAATGTCCAAAAACTGTGTTTCACAATACTCCATTTTCCAGCTACAGATGGCAAGATGGCTGTAGGCTCCGTCCACAGCCATAAAAAAGGTGGTCCTACTAAACAAATATGGCCCCAACTGTGAGAAACTATCCTTCGTGGCAGAAATACAATAGCAGCTGCTGAATTTTACACAGAACTAATGGGAGGTGACCTCAACATGGTAATGAACCCAAAAACTGATAGCTTCAATGCTGCAAGGGCACTTGCACAGACGGTGACAACATGGGAAAGTTTACTGAAATAACAGAATATGGTAGACTCATGGAGCCTCCTGTATCCCAGTGATAGTGGGTTTACCTTTAGATCACACTACTATAAAACTTCCTCCTGTACAGACAACTGGATGATATCCATGGAGATTATCCCAGGCTTAAAAGAAGTAGAGACACTTCCAATAATGATATCTGACCATGAACAAGTTAAATTAGTCGTGAAAATAGACCCGGAGAGCACATACATACACACGCCAAGGTGGCGAATGAGCAATGCCCATTTACAAGATAAGAGCTTAGTAGAAAGTCTAGGAAAACACACAGAGGAATTTTTAACTGTAAATAATCCAGCAGACATGAGCTGGGCCTTGACATGGGAAGCACTGAAGTGCACACTGTGAGGCAAGATAATCTCAGCCTGCTCACACAAGAAAAAAAATCCTGAGAGAAGGGGAAAAACTGCTGGAAGACAAGTTGACAAAGGACAACTTGTCAGAGACCTGAACTCAGTAGGCAGCAGCAAAACATGAATACAATGCATCCCTAAAGGAATCAATGGAATTATCCTATGGAATAGCCAGACTGAAATACATAATTAGTGGCTCCATGGCCACCAAGACCCTGGCTCTATGACTTAAACAACAATAGATGAAATCCTCTATTAAGGAATCAGGGCAGGAGACTCACAAAAAATGATGACAAACCCCTATGATATAAACATTTCTTTAGCTTTTATAAGTTACTTTATAGAGCTGAAAGCTCCGGCTTCAAGGCACAAACACAAAGTTTCTTAGATCAGATCCCACTGCTAAGAATTCAAGAAAATCTCCATCAACAGCTGTAAGTGCCACTGGAGACAGGAGAGATCACAGAAGGCATATGAACCATGACCCCTGGCAAAGCCCCAGGCTTGGACAAATACTCCTCAGACTTTTACATCACCTTACAGACCAAACTGGGACCACAGCTCAAGGACATATGCCAAGAAGCCATCGAAGAGGAAACCCTGCCACAAACCACGAGGGATGGGCTGATTACCTTATTATTAAATCCAGTCAATGAGGAAACACTATGCAACAGCTACAGACCAATAACTCTGCTGAATCTGGATGCCAAATCTACACGACAGGGCTATATAGAGCACTCCTGTTTTTAATAGGTCCACATGGCAGCATGTGAGGTGGGCACCTGAATTAAGGCGCCATCCAAAATGGTGACACGATGCGGGCAAAAGCCCGAATGGCAATGGGGGGTAGGGCGACCAGATGTGGTGGGGTGGGTGACTGCAGCGACAGGATGTCGCTATATGCGTGGGGCAGAAGCACAGCGAGCATGGGCTGGGAGGCGAGATGACATGGGGTGGCACTGCGGTCGCCCACTGAGCTGTGCCACAGCATCAGGGTTGGCCTCGCTATGTGCGTGGGGTACCAGGTTCTGGTCTGGGTCTGGGCACCCTGCATTTTTGTTGCGCCCGCCCAAAACTTGTTTTTTGCTTTGCCCCGACATGCACCCCCTGGGTTGAGAATCTTTTAGTAGGAGGGGTGCGGGAAGCCCTCCACATGGGGTGGCACAGCCCCACAGAAAGCAAGATCTAAGTCGCTGGCACCGTCCTTCCACGCGCTGATGATGTCAGGGTGTGGTGATTTTCGCCGACCCTGACGTCCGCGATAACAGGGTCGCCATTTGGCGCTCACCATTATCACATAGAACCGGTCCACATCAGTCAGGTTTAATGCCTGGAAGACATACAGAGGACAATATGAAAAAAAAATCACTCATATCATTAAGCAAGCAAAGAAACTAGAAGAACCAACAGCACTGGTCTCGCTGGATACCAAAAAAGCCTTCGACCAGGTAGAATGGCCATAACTCTTCCAGGTACTGGAGAGCTGCAGTCTTCCCCCAGTCTTCATCAAAATGGTAATTTTACTCTATACCTCTCCCAATGCTGCAGTCTGCACTAATGGCCTAATTTTGCAACAGTTCCCCCTGGCGAGAGATACAATGCAGGGATGCCCTCTGTCACCAGCCTAAATCAATTTGTCCCTAAAATCATTCATACTTCAAATACAGAAATTGACAGGAATCGAGGCATCCCTGTGGCTGGCAAGGAGTATAAAGTCACAGACTATGCAGATGACATCCTCCTATCTCTGCGGAACCCAACATCATCCATATATCATCTACTCAATTTGATAAACTGTTTTGCAAATAAAGACAAAACACAAGTTCTTCCAAAGAGTAGGGGATGCCACAGGAAAGAAACAGAAGATCTATGAAGTGGGCACCCAATTCAATAGCATACTCAGGCCTGAGACTCCACTCCTCCCCCCAAAAAACAACAGTGACAAACTGAAAGAAACTGATTCAGAATGTCAAGGCAGACACAGACAGATGGCATACCCTCCCCTTACCAATGGGACACTGAATAATAACAATAAAAATGCATATCCTCCCCACAGCCATGTTCCTAGCTGACGTGATCCAGTCTCCCTTAACTCAAAAACAAATCAAGGACCTCCAAAGCCTCTGAACGGCCTCCTACGGAGTAGGAAAAAGACCAAATGTTCACTCCAAAAGATGGCAAAATTAACAGAGGGTGGGGGGTTGAAAGTTCCGGATTTTCATATATATGATACGGCCATGCAATTATCCAAAGTTGCCTACTGGATACCAAAGAAGGAAGAAAAAGAGATGCAGGTTTATATACCAGTGTGGGTACACACAGAGCACAACCTGTGCCAGGACAAGGGGATAGAGCTGGCAACACTGCCCTTGAATAAAATCCCTGCCCCCACTCGCAAAAACACCACAGTGGGGGTAGGTGCATATGCAATTAACAATCCTGCTACACAAAATAAAATCAATCCGCAAACAAAACAGATAATAAAAAATTTGGGACAATTTACAAATAATCATTTTCAACAAAAAACTGCATTTCACAGCCTGGAGGGATAGCAAGATTTTGAGAGTGGAACACTTAATAACAACAAACTGTGAAGCTTCTGAGAATTATAGGAAATGGCACACCTCCCAGCAATAGAGTATTAAAAGTACTACAACTCCAACAGGTTCTAATAGTCCTGGCAATAATCAGATTGAAACGACTGCCACCAGGAGAATGGGAAGAAGAGCTGATTGATCTGCTGAAGAACAACCCCAAAATATCAGGCTGGTACTCAAGTCCTGGTAAACCTGATATATGGCAAGGCTGAAGAGACCAAAGTATGGGGGTCAACAGAGCAAGGCCTGGACACAGCCCAACAGGAGAGGACACACTCTGGTCCTTCACAAGAACCTCCTCCTCCATAACAGACCTCAAGCTATAACAGTTCAGAATTCTTCACAACCTGTACTACGCCCTGGCCAAGCTGTGGAAAATTAATAAAATTCCAGTGGCCCAGTGCGACAAGTGCGATGACTCGAATGGCTCCCTAATGCATTTATTCTGGCAGTGCCTAGTGTCCAAGAGTACTGATCAGACGTTAAACATTCCTTAAACCCACTACTAGGAATGGTAGCCCATCAAGATAGCGAGTACAGAACGGCGAGGAGTCAAAACGTCACACAAATTACAGCGAGTGCTGTATCAGCAACTGATGGTTCCCCCTTCCCTGAGATCCACCCTCCCAGAGTTGTTATATTAAGTAAGGGTGTGTTTGGGGGAGAAGCGGGGGGTGGGCAAAGCCCTTGCATACAGAAAGGTTGCCGATACAGCATTCACTGTAATGTAGCACCATTTTGCACCTTCCCATTCTTATATTCGCTATCTTGATGTGGAACCACTAGGTATGGAAGCACTCTTCCTACCAGAACTGTGTGCAGTTGGAAACATGACCCAAAGACAGATGCCAGAGAGTGGGAGACACGCTGTTGCTTTGATCACTACTGTAACCACAGAGGTCATCCTAAAACACACCAACTAAAAGGGCATGGCTAGGGCTATCTAGCAATGTGGATGACTCAACTTGAGCAACTCACTTTTGAAGTGACTCAGTTTGAGCGCCTGTAAGGATAGCGATCATGAGAGCATGGCGAGCATAGGGAATAATGAGGAAATAGCAAGGAAACAGTGACTAGGTAGTGAGTAGATAGCTAAGGAGTGTTAGGTAGGGTAGGTTAGGTTAAGATGATTTGTTGGAGAAGGCACTGCCAAGCTGTTGGTATGGAGTAGTGGTTAGGGTCATAGGTTGGAATGCTGGTGGACCCAGGTTCAGCACTTGGCATGGGCTTTTTTAATCATATTTGGGGTTGTTGTGTGCATTTTATTTCAATCTGTGATGTTCCATTCCCCCGATATTGTTGCCCCACACACCCCAGGTTGCCCCCCGCAACCTTCTCCCCCTCGCGGCTTGTGTCTCCCTCCCCATTGTTCTCCTCCCCCTCCCTGACATGTGCCCCCCTGGAGTTGGTAACGTAAGTATAGGGTGGTACAGGAGGGCAAAGCCCCCCACAAGGGGGGGGTGGGGGCACAGCCCCCCACATTGAAAATTGGTAAAAACTTCTGTCCCATATAGAATGTATTTGTAGATGATTTTGTAGTCAGTGGAGTGTACATCACCTTTTTTTCGTTTTCAGTGATATACACTCTCTGTGTAGGTAGTCGCCATATTCTTCGCTGTTGTGACATGGAACCATGGCTAGGAGATGTGCTGGAAACCCTACACCTAGAAAAACTGGCCCATGACCTGAGAGTAGCACACAAGGCCTATCTTATGAAATTCAGCAAACATATATGCACTGCTCACTATACCAGATGCATAAGAACAAACCCCAAAAGAATATACTCATTACTAAGTTCACAGAAGTAGTTCAAACAAACACCAAGTATGTACCCCTCAGAGCAAGGGCTCTCAGACCTAATCTGTAACCCCATAAGTGACATTTAGATCCTTGCAGCCCATCCACAGTAACATAAAACCACAGGGACAATGCTTGATATAATTAGAGAGAGCGTGACAGAGTGACCATGTCCTGTAATAGTTTGCTACACAGGTGCAGTACGACCAAGATGTGGAATAGAAAACAATGAACTGGCAAACAGGTTAAGAAATTAATACAACAAAGTCACTGATGATTCTAATAACTTTTATTAAGAAATACAATGATATTCCAATATGGTTATTCACAGAGTAATGTACACAAAACGCTGTTTGTTTTTTATACATGTTTTGTATCCCCCATCTCTCCTAGTCTTCCATGTTTAGCCCCCCATTCCCTCCCCTCCAGATAGGATCAAATAACAGAGCAACTTCCCCTCAAAATACACTTGCAGGACTTGTGAGGTTGAAAATACTCCTAACCCATTAGGCCATTTACCTACATTAGAACATGTCCAAACCTATAGGCTGTGAGTCGTACAGCCAAATGAGAAACAAGCAAGGACACTACTAGTTAAGAGCATGGATCTTTTAAAGGACAGCAGGGAGACTGAACTGCATAATATTAACATAGATCACTACTGGAAATCTTGGATGTTCTTGTTTCATGTATTCTTTGTATGAAATCAATAAAATATTTATAACAACAACGAAAAAAAGAGATTCTTCCCAATCAATCAATTGGCAGCACACCCAGAACAAGTGCAAACAATTTGACTACCTCAGCGACTGCTTTCCCAGACATCACCGCACATTACACAGTTCAAGGAGAAGGTACACAATGAGAAACCAGAGGAAAGGGGTGGTAAAAGAAATGGGGGCAACCGAACACTGGGGCCCAACTATTCGAACCAGAGGAACTACAACCAGAATCCGAGACCCTATCATGATTGGAAGGGATGGAGGAGATGATCCCAATAAAGTCAATGGTGGTCAACATATCAGATTATCAACTCAGAGTGAAAGAGAGAGTTTTGCGGTGTGGTCTTCTTTTGTTCTAACCAATGAAATAAGATAATTCAAAACTATTCTGGATTTGCATAGATTTACAAGGACACTAAACTTGAAATATTTTTTTTATTACACAACTACACAAAATGGGATTCAGGAATGTGACAACGATACTCACGAATAAGGTACCAAGTACGTTATCATAGGCAAACAGCATGAATGAATTAACATGATCTAATGATCTCAGAAATAGATACGTTTATGCCACCATATAACTTAGCAGTAAGTGTCTCTGAGAAACTGTGTGAAAAGGATACACATGAAATACTGCAATGTAAACCAAAACCAAGGTTCAACAATTGCTCTTATGAAGAAGGAAAGTCCTGGAAAAGTTACAACTGAATTAGAAATCATTATAAAGTCAGCAGATAAGGGTGGTTCCATAGTTATCATGAACAGGAAAAAATATGAGCAAGACAGCTGGCCTGGTGTCATGGCAGTAGCGCTACTGTCCACCACAATGGCCACCCAGGATCGGGAGCAATCTTGAGTTGCTGGGGGCCAGCTGAGGAGAGAGAGGATGAGTGTCCAATGGACTGTTCTCCTCTCCGGGGGGGGGAGGCATGCTGTTCCCATCGAATGACTGCACCAATGGAGGCCTGGTGTCTGTGCAGGTCTGCAGGGCAGCACAGAATGGGAAGAAGCTTCAGGACTTCCACAGTGAGTATGCATGCCTCCACATGTGTGCACGTCTGCATGTGCACCCCATCATGGGTGTCCAGGAAAAAAATGGGAAAATCTAGGGTCCTGGGCTTTTTGAAGCCCTGCCCTTTATTTGGTGGTCTGTCCTGCCGATCTGGTCCCAAAGTGACTCTGCATATGGCTGCCGGGGGGGATGGCCTTCCCCCTTCCATCCCATGGGGATCCAACTGATGGACTGGTGAAAGTAAAGGACAACCACCGAGCATGGGGACAGGGTTGATAACTGCCCAGGTCTGCTAGGGAGAATAAAAACCTTTGTGGAAAATAATATGAGCAAGAGATCATCAAGAAAGTATTAGAAAATGACTTTCATATGCCCATATCATATGATCATACCACAGACCTTAAAAAATATATAGGCTGTATTTTATATGATGCTTTCTTATATAGCTTGTATTTTACATGATGATTTCTTATGTAACTCTAGTTCTAAAAGTAGGTATGATTTCTAGACAGTTACCAATCATATCATAGCAACCATTTATGGTTTGCCAAAAATCTCCAAAATCCCCTAGCATGACCAACTGTAGCCAGTATTGGCTTGCTTACTTAGCCACTGGCACAATTCATTGAAAAACGCATAGCCAGGTTCGGGAACAGACTCGGGTGACTGGAGGGCCAGCTGGGGGGAGAAGGATTGAGTGCCCATGGGCTGCTCTCCTTCTCCGGGTGGGGTGGGATGCAGGTCCCACTGCGATACCACCACCTGGGTGACCACAGGTGGAGGTGCAGCGAAGACAGCATACAAAGGGAGGGAGGGAGGACATCTGCCGGGAGCTGGAGCGTTAGCACATTCTGACGTGCATCGCTCCTTGGCCCCCCTTGCGTGCAGATGTCCTGTGGGCTGGGAGAAAAATGGAAATACCCTGCTCCAGGTTCCGGTAGATGGAACCCAGTCGTCCCGAGAAAACCCATAACCGGGCTCTTGAGATGGGACCAGCTGACCTCCCGACGCATACTTGAGGTGTGAGAGAGGGTAAGTGGAGGCCCTCTCCTCCCGGCCCGGGGGGTAAACCCCGGCAGGATGGGGGCAGGCAGCTGGTTCCCAGGATGGAGGTACCCGGGGCAGAACTATGGGAGCACACGACCTTGGGATCCCGGAAGAGAGGTTCCTGAAGCAGCGAGAAGGGGGCATAAACAGTAAGTATAAAAAAAGAAAAAAAAAGAAAAACGCATAGAAGAATTGACGAATAACACTCCCTCTTACATCAGGGACACGACAGACATTTTGATTGCATTAGTTGATTTTGCAGTAGATGATAACTGGATTTTGACCAAATTAGAACTATACAGGCAATGTTTACTAATATACCTTCTTAAGATGGTTTATCTGGATTGTCAAACACACTGTTTGAGAAAACAATGTACCCACCTATGTTCGCAGAATTTTTATTAACTTAGGCAGAAAAAGTGTTCTGCTGTAATAATTTATTTATGCTGACAGCTTCTACTTGCAAGTTAAAGGTACTATGATGGGTGGGTAGCCCGTGAGGAGGGTGCATGGGGAAGGGTGCTGTCCTAAACGGCGACTCCTTCATGGCAAAATCCCTCCGCAATGGGAGGGGATCCATATGATTTCCCGACTCCAAGTTGGCCGACTACAAATTTCCCACCACCAACTTCCCGACTGCTCACACATCCCGTCTTGGTTTATGCCAACATTTATTTTACCAGCACTCCTCAGTTCCCGACTGCTAAATCCGCAACATGACAGCACATCCATCTTCTCACGACTGCTAAATCTATTCATTTTGTTACACCCTGCTCAGACAAACTGCACATCCAGCTACTCACTGAACTATAGAAAAAAAGACTGCACATCCAGCAAGTTGAAATAAATAAATTCAGTGACATGACAAGACAACGAGCTAAAGCGGTCGGTGAGAATGTGCTCTCATGTCACATAATTTATCTAGCTGTGCAGTTTTTTTTTGGAGAACTAAAGCATTCAGTGAGAAGTTGTCAATTGATTTAGCAGTCAGGAGGTACGGAGCATTCAGTGAGAATAGTGTAGAAAATGTATATTCTAATTTATGGTGTAGCGATGTTACTCACTGATAAAAGGAACTTTAAATTTATTGTCTCACAGTTATCCAGCTGAGATCCTACAATATAATATTAGTCTTCACCTAACTGACCAATAGCATCACACTTTTGGGAAACTCCAACATCTGGTGCTGCTGAGCAGTGTAGTGCAGTTCTAAGAGGAAATAGCCTTTACTTTTTGGACCATAATGGTGTTTCAATTTAAAATAATTCATACATCTCTGAGTGAGGGACAGGGGGAGAGAGAGAGTGAGAGAGAGAGTGCTGGAGGAAGAAGGGGCGGGGGGAGAGCAAGAGAGACAGATTTTAACGTAGACGCACAGTGCAAAAAAGTTTAAAAAAATGATGTAGTCAAGGTTTTAAGGTACAGTCGATCTACCAGTTAATTTTATTCTTGCCACATAAGCGGTTTACTCTGTAAACTGTTTCTTTCCTAAGCCCTCTTTGCCCTGGATGTGTAGGAGCTAAGTATGGTCTAATGGAACTGAAACTGACACTGACAAAATAGTAAAGCTAAAGGGATTTAGCTTAAACTTACCGGGCACCACTAGTTACACAAGTAGCGTATCTTTAAATCATTCCTCCATTTATATATTGAAATGGAAACAGTCCTCTCTCTTTTTTTGAGAGCCAAAGCGTTCAGTGAGAAGTTGTCAATTAATCGATTTAGCAGTCGGGAGGTACGGAGCATTTTGGAGCGTTCATTGAGAACTTTGCTATAATTTCGGGATTTAGCAGCATCGCTGAATGTGCCTGCAATTCAGTCACAGTGAGTTGAAATAAAAAATTCAGTCACACGACAGCGAAGCTGTAGCTCAGACAAACAGACTGCACATCCATATTCTCACTGAACACACCCTGTAATTCAATCACATTTCACTAAAAACTATGAAAGAAACTAAAATGTATTAAACTGGATGGGAAGATGATAAACGGGTAAACGGCGTGCCGGGGAATAATATCGTCGGTACTATTAGCTATGCGGGAAGCTGCTAAATGGGATTTCAGAGTCGGGAGCTTTACCATCAGTAAGAATCAAGCCGGGAAGTCGTACTAGACCCGATGGGAGGGTAGGGTGGCCGTATGGGGGTGGGGCGAAATGGGCAACAGGATGGCGCTATATGAATGCAGCGGGGAAGCTGAGCACAGCGAGCCGAGGCTGGGAGGTGGAGGAGCTGTGGGGTGGCACTGTGGTGGGTTGCTGAGCTGCATCGTGGTATCGGGGTTGGCCTGTGGTTGGGGTGGGTGAGGTACCAAATTCAGGTTCGGCTCAGTGCGTTTTTATTGCACCTGACCCAAACCTTATTTTTACATCTTTCACCCCACCCCAGACATGCATCTTCTGGAGTTGAGAATCCTTTAGTAGGGGTGGGGTGATACCCCCATGGGGTGGGGGCAAACCCCACAGAAATGATAAGGTTATGTCCCGATGACATTGTCCTGTCTTGAGGCAGTAGTGCAAAAATGTTTTTGTCAGTCTGACTGTGTGATAACAGCAATCGCCTTTAGGCTTTCGCCGTCAACACATAGAACCGATGGGTGCACCTTCTGTGCCCAGTTACATGAATGTGTACCTCGCAGAATGGGAACAGGAGTCAGTTCTGTCAGGAAACAATAACTTTTCTTAACAGGATCAACCTCTACAGAAGGTATATTGATGATAAATTACTTTTTTGGAGAGGGACACAACAGGAACTTTTTTTGTTGCTTGTCTTTTTCTCCCCCACAGTTAGCCCTCGAATATTCAAGAGGGCACCCCAGTCCCGTCCCCCTGATGTCCACCAGGACTTACCACCAGCTGTCTTCCTCCATGGTTTACCCCCTGGCAGGTCCAGTGGGGGGTCTCCAGGCCCCCACTGAGGACCGGATCCAGTTTGGAAAGACAAGCCCAGCTAGTCGGGGAGCGGGACCTGCAGATGCCTGCTGTCATCCAGCCACTGACATTTTCTGGTGTTATGGTCCCCTGGAGGTGCGGCATGCAATGACGTCCAGGCGCATGCCATGTGCTCCCACATGACATGCAACATCTGCCCTATCTCCTGATCTGCTGGCCCGAGTTGCCTTTCCCCCAGCTTCTGCCTGAAGACAGGCAAGTGGCAAGCACTACCCAACCCTCCCCCAGAGGAGGAGAGCAGTCCATCAGATGCTCGAGCCTCCTCTCCTCAGCCAACCCCCAATGCCCCTAGGTCACTCTCAACCCTGGGTTGCCAGTGTGGTGGCAGGTAAGGCTTGGTGCTTCAGCCCTTTGTGCCACCAGGCCAGCCACAACAGGAACTTGAAACCTTGTGAGTTATTGGCTTATATGGAATCCACAAGTGAAAATCTAACATTCACCCTTACCAGTGATATGAAGAAAACTTTTTTTTAGGTTTTTCTATATAGAAAAATGGCAGAGGTGGATGTTAAGAGCCAGATTTTCTGGAAGCCAACTAACATTGTTATATTTTAATAGCTGTCACCCAAGGCACATGATAGAAAACATGTTATTAGCTACCAAAGAGAAGTTGATACCATATTCTCAGTTTCTCAGGGTCAGGGACAACTGTAGCTTGGATCAGGATTTTGAACAGTAAACTGATGCCTAGCAAGAAAGGGTTGCTCCCTTTAAAACAACCATAACAAGGATAAAACAACCCTCATGGATGACAGAAAAGTTAAAAAAAGAAATAAGGATGAAACATTGATTATGGCAGAAAGCTAATAAATCTTTGGGTAGAGTTGATTGGGAAGAGTATAAAAATATCGTAACAGAATGAGCACTAGGGTAAAGAACACAAAAAAGCAATATTATAAAACAAAAACTGCTGATACAGTTGATCCCCGGAAATACTGGTGCTTGATACAATCCTTGGAAAAAACAGTTACAAGTAAACCCCCTGTACAAATTCAACAAAATGGCATATTAGAGAGTAAAGTAAATTCTGCAGACATTCTGAATGCATATTTTACAGATTTACCTGGTATAGATATTCCAGAAAATCATTTATTACTAGATTTTCCATTAGATGCTACTCTGGAAATTCCAAATTTAGATTTAGGAAGATTAGTTGTAATGAGGTTCAGAAAGAATTAAATAAATTAAAAGTTAACAAAGCATATGGGTTAGACAATAATGAAAACAGGTTTTTACAGGATGCTGCGGAATTTTTGGCCCCTATATTGACCAAGCTATTTAATTGGAGTTTGACGGAAAGGAGGTCTCCTTCTAGTTGGAAGAAAACAAAGGTAGTCCCAGGTTTTAAAGGGGATGATCCAACTGACCCTTCGAACTATAGGCCGATTACCCTGTTGTCCACGGTGTCGAAGGTAATAGAAAAACTGGTAAAAAAACAGTTAAGTGGTTATTTGGAGAAATACCACTTACTTTTGGATTCACAATCAGGTTTCGGAAAACGGCATTCCACGGACACCGCACTCACCGACCTAATAGATCTTGTCTCCTCTCAGCTTGGGGGGGGTGGGCACCGTGTTCGTGGACCTATCCAAAGCCTTTGACACCATAGACCACAGAGTTTTGCTTCAGAGGTTGGAGGGATTGGGCCCAGACTGTGAAACACTGGGATGGTTTTCTTCCTACTTATTTGAAAGAACACAACTGGTTCAACGTGATGATGTAACCTCAAAGCAACTTAAAGTTGTTAGAGGGGTACCACAGGGGTCCATTCTGGGCCCGACTCTTTTTCTGATTTACATTAATGATTTGGTAAAAGTAGCTATTACCACCAAAATGTAATTATACGTGGATGATACAGTTTTACTAGCGTGTGGTACAAATATTAATGAGATAGAAAAGGGACTTCAGGAAGATTTCACAGGGTTAGAAAAATGGTTAGTAAATTCAAAATTAGTATTAAACAGTAAAAAAAATGAAAATTCTTCTTTTTTCAATACAGAAGGATAGAAATAAATCATAAACAGGATCTGAATATAAAAACATTAAGACAGGAAACTTTACAGCAGGTTTCTTTTTATAAATACTTAGGAGTTTGGGTTGACCAGGGGCTGAAATTTGATATACATATAGAAGAATTGGTGGGCAAAGTAAATAGAAAACTAGGCATTTTTCAAAGAAATAGGTTTTGTACAGATATTAGTATGTGGAAATCAGTAGTAAATCAGTTATTAATTCCTCTAATAGATTATGGCAGTCATATATATGGAAAGGTCTCAGGCTTTCTCTTAAGAAAGCTTGAGGTTATTTATAATAATTTAGCCAGATTCATTTTACAATGTGATTATAAAACCCACCATTGTAATTTGTATTTGACACTGGATTGGTTAACACTTGAAAACAGGAGAAAAATGATAAGGGCCCTACAAACGCATAGATTACAAATGACAGGAGAACCAACATATCTTAGGGATAAAATAGAGGAGAAAAATGTTAAGCATAAATATAAATTAAGAGATAATGGGGCGACTCCCTATAAACCTAGGGTAAAAAATTGTTTTACTAAAATGACATTTAAAGCTGAATATGCCTCAAACAGTCAACTGTTGAATGGTATAAAAAGTAAATCAGGCTATAAACCATCTCTGATTAGCAAGTTTCTGTCAGAGGAATTGAAAGTTAAATGTATGTACAATGGATGAATAAGAAATCTCTTGGATTTTTAATTGGTATTTCACGTTGTGAAATGAGTTGTACAAGTCTTCTTGGAATATAAGTGTATTTATTATACGTTTGTAAGGTCTTAGAGATTGAAAGTGATGTTAGTATTGTGTTTGTATTTGAACAATTTTAAAGTCCCATTGTCAGGACCATCTTGAAAAAAGGCTTTGGCCTAAGAAGTGAAGAAGAACTTATCTTGAATAAAAATAAATCTTTTACTACTACTACTTTACTACATTCAGAGAGGTATGGTAAACCCCTCCTGGAAAGGACGAAGAGAAAAGTGTCCAGTCTTAATCGTACTGACCTGCTACAAAGTAAGGGGAGAAAGTCATCAGAAAAACAATTGGTAACCTTATCAATTAAATTTAATAGATTGGCTAAAGTTGGTAGTGTGGTCCACAAATATTTGGGTGTTTTCATGTCTGACCCCATACTGCAAAAAGAATTGGGTGAGAAACCTCATATATCTTTCAGACATCCAGGGAATCTGAAAGATAAATTGGTTAATAGTAGATTTGTGGAATCGCAGAACCAGGCTGGGCATACATGGATACCATCCGTAACAACAGAATGTTTTTTGTTGCAGGCGATGCAATGTGTGCAAATTTTGCCAACAGACTTCAAATTGTAAACATCCTGTAAGTGGTACCGAGTATCATATCCCTCAGTTTCTTAACTGTGATATGGTATTTGTTTACTATGTCCTGATGTGCCACTGTAAAAAAAATACATGTGGGCAGGGCCATTAGAACCTTTCAGCATAGACTTCAGGAGCACATTAGAGACATCGTAAAAGGGAGACAGGCTGCCCCTGTGGGCTGCATTTTAGAGAGAATCACAACTCTGATCCTTGATATCTCCAAGTTATAGGGCTTGAACAGGTTAACCTTCAAGAGGGCGATCGTTTGGTCTCTCTTGCAATGAGAGACTGAATGGGTTTTTAAACTGAGTTGTCTGAAACCGGCTGGGTTAAATGAAGAGGCTAATTTTAAACTATTTTTATAATGCTGAGTTGAAATGATAAAAAGATTTTATATTGCTTTTCAGGTTTGTGTGATCATATCTGTTTTATGTTTGTATAGGAATCTTATAAGTGAACAGTGAACAAGGGAAACAAGTCTAATAGGATATAAGTAGTACGTGGGTATAGTCATTGATGTTTGACGCCTATCAGCTATATTATTTTGAAATCATGCCACTGACTATCATGGTATTGTAACATTATTTGGCTCATATTGTGAAGGTTAATTTTTCATAGTTTTAGTGCAAGTAGGGAACGTCCTTCAGTCTCCACTACTTTTATTTTAGACATTTGCCATTTTCACTTTTGCATTTTCCCCATCTCTACAGCCTCCTATCCCCCATGTATACATATATAGCTCGGTTTAACCTTGCCTGCTGTGTTTCTTCTTTTCTCTGTCAGCCAGTCACTGCTACTGTGTGGACTGCCCATTCTAATTTGAGGACAATCCTGTCTATGTGCTAGAGATGATTCTCAATTTCGTACGTGTGCCATTTGAAATAAGAGGCTGCAGTAAATTAGCATGGCGAATGAATGATACTGAACCTGTTTATGAATATATCCCTTATTTTGCAATAATTATGAAGAAGTGATAACTACCTGGCAATCGGACTAAGTTACATCATGATTCCAATCCATTGCTATCTTGTGTGGGTTTCCAAATGGAAGAGGAAGAAGATTTTCTTGAATTTGACAAGAGTGTCTTAGCTTGAAATAGCGCCTGCGTATGGCTGTGCTGGAAGCTGGACTTTAAGATCTGAACTATTCTATTTTAGAGAGATAATTAGTATCATAACAGGGATAATACTTTTTGATTGTCATGTTCTGATTATAAGACTTATTACCTGACCTTTTTAAATATTTCATTTATAAGATCTACTTGCAAGATACAGTTATCAACCTGGAATGTGAATGTACTGACATATTTATTGTTAAATATTGGGGTTGTCATGAATTGAGCATGATATCTTTAAGTAATTTTTGAAAATGAATCACATGGTGGTAACACTTGGTTACGGGAGCCCTCCATGAAGCAGGATCCCACAGTTAATCCATGCCCCCAGTAGAAGCTTGAGAGGAGCAAATCGCTGGGGCTTTGGAAGGGTGCTCTGGACCACGTTTGGCTGATTATAGGCATTTTTGTATAAGTGCAGTATTTCCTAGTAGCTAGCAATATGTCTGACAGTTCTTCTAAGTCTGTTTTAAGCAGATAGGTTGGTGCAGTACATCTGCACCTATAATTACAGATACCCTTTTTAACTTTGTGCAATACATATCTTAATTTTGCACATATATCAGGAAATTTACACAGATAACTACACGGTAATGGATTTGCACCTGCTGTGCCAAAAGAAAAATTCTTTATTTAATTTTATAGCATCTGTTTGCCTCTTTGAGCACCCTTTTAAGCAATTTGCTTTGTAAAATATATCAGTACACACAATACACCATGTTTTTTTCTTATGTGTTTATTTATCCAGGGGTTAGCCACCATGAGTATGTGTGCACATCCCTGTTTTTTGTCTTAACTGCTCACATTCTACATCTTTAGTTTGGACATGGTTGAAAACATCCTTCTTAGCCAGCACATGTGCCTAAAATGAAATAGAAGTTACCTGCAGAATTTTGTTTAGTTATTACAAACATTTTATCAGGAAAGTCATATTTTTTTTTCAACTCTGTTTATCCTCCTTCGGCCGGTCAGCCTCATCGTCTGCCAACCCTACCAGTCTCAGGGTCTTTCGGGGTCTTATGGTGCCATGCGCACCCTGGCAGATCCCCTGAGCTGGTCCGGAGGCTTCATCCTTGGTGGCCCCCGATGTTTCCTCCATTTTTGCCCCTCGGTCCTACTCTCGAGACCCCAGAAGTGGTGGCATACTCTCGAGACCCCAGAAGTGATGGCATACTCTCGAGACCCCAGAAGTGGTGGCATACTCTCGAGACCCCAGAAGTGGTGGCATATTCTCGAGACCCCAGAAGTGGTGGCACATGCGCCTGGAGGTGCACATGTGCACCACAGCTCCAGTGCCAGTCTCTTCAACCCTCTCTTGGCCTAATGTCGGCAGTCCTTGGAGTGACACAGCCATTCTGGCCTCCACCAGGGGGTGGCCAAGCTCCAAGGACACCTGTTTCTCCCTCCCTCTTGAGGCAGAGGGCCGCCAGCCACTCGCATCCTTTCCCTCCCCCCTTGCCAACCTCTGATGACCCAGGCTCATTCCCAAACCTGGGTCACCAGCATGGCACGAGGTGTGGCATCCAGTGCCTCAACCCTCTGCGCCACCGGGCCGGCACAGGAAAGTCATATTAAGCTGTTATTAGCTGATTTTCAAAAGCATCCTGGGTAGGAGGAAGAGTAAAGAACAGAACAAAATGCAATGTACAAAATAATACAATAATATGGGAATATGTATAACAAAAACAAATTAAAAAAAAAAACTTCAAGAATAAAATTGCCATACAGTAAATTGCAGAACAACCAAAAGAACATTGGACAGAGAGCAACAAAAAATAATATGAGGAACAGGGAATAGTGACTGATGACTGGCAGAAGGGTTATGCTAGTGTCATTTTGAAGCAGGGTCAAAGGAACTCACACAGTGATTCCGATCAAGAAGCTATAACCCAGACTCTATAGTGACAGCAAGAGATGAAACAGAACATGTAGCTAGATAGGCCTTGATTAAGGAAGTGTGGAATCAAATAACAGAAAAGACACCACACAACAGCTTAGTTTTATGACAACATTTAACCCACAAAGATATCTGGTAAAATAGATTATAGACCAACATTAACATGAATTGAATGCAGAACTAAGATACAGCGAATTGTGTAAAACAGGACTGTGTATGGTGTATAAAGTGGCCCAAAATGTTTCTAAAAGACTAGTATGTAGCCCGTATAACTCACACCCAAGCTCAGTCGAGGGTACTCCATTACCAGAAGGTACCTATAAGTGTGGAAATTGCAAATTCTGTCCCTTGATTAAGGAAGGGGACAATTTCATTCAACCCGACGAGGAATATACGCAAAGTCTGAGACTTTATCGCTTTCTGTATGGAAGCAGTAGCGTACATAGCCATGTGCTCCAGTAAGTCCTTCTACATCAGTGAAAGGCATGAGTTGAGGGATTATTAGATTAAACCAGCAGCAGAAGAAATTTTGCACTTTTGCACTTGTCACTTGAAATTTGCACTTTATAAGGCTGATGGTTATTTGTGCTTGTTACATCTTGAAAAAGCGCATTTGTACGTGCACAGAACTTTGTAGGTGGGAGTGAGTGCTGCTGTTTTTTGAACGTAAAATAAATCTTGATATAGTAATCCTGCAACTGACCTCTGGAATTTGTGTGCTGCATTGTTGTTTTGCAAAACCAGCTCTCTCCTATAAAAAATTGTCTTGTATTGCTGTGGCACAAGCCAGTTACCTTCTGGATCCACCTCTCTTGCAAAGATATAAAAGATAAGGGTGACAGTTTAGTGTGTGTGTGAGGGAGGGTTAGTATGAGTCACAGGTGAGACAAGGTGAACACAGGGCTCACAGTTTTTTGGCTGGGTGCAAATCGAGGGCCATGCTTACCCAACAAACTGAAATATCAGAACCAGTTCAAAATGCTCTCCAGAATTTAGCATATAGTCACAAATACACTGAAAACACAAGAATTACTATGTTTAAACCATTTATTCGTGTAAGAAATACAGGTAAGAAATACCACAAGTATAGACCAGGGTTCCCCCCTGAGGAAGCTCTAACAAGCGAAGCTCCGGGGGCATCTGGGATAGCTGCCTAACAGCTCCCACAAATTTTCATAGCAGTGTGGTCTATGTTTGCAGTACTTCTTCTACTAATAAATGGTTTAAGCACAGTAATTCTTGGTTTCCAGTGCATTTGTGCATTTGTGACTACATGCTAAACTCTGGAGTGCATTTTGAACTGGTTCTGGTATTTTAGTATGAGTCTGCTTTCAAAGTTGCCATTTCAGAGTGATCGGCTGGGCAAAAATAATTGAAACAACCCAATAAACACTAAAAATGTGCAAGAATGCTATGCTAGTCAGACAATTCAGTACATGGAGAACAACAAGAACTTAACCAAAGAGACCGCTATTTAGGTAAAGTGCCCTGAATGATACCAACAGCTGCAATTTCCTTGTTGCCATCCTG
The DNA here is from genome assembly GCA_016271365.2 of Neoceratodus forsteri. Classification (NCBI taxonomy): domain Eukaryota; kingdom Metazoa; phylum Chordata; order Ceratodontiformes; family Ceratodontidae; genus Neoceratodus; species Neoceratodus forsteri. The sequence goes on along the minus strand of JADMNL010000023.1, from coordinate 207,638,499 downwards.
TATTTGTTCTTAGCTGGACATGACATAATAGGACAAATCATTGTTCTAATAATCATTCCATATATTTAAGGATATACTTGTGCCAGAAAACCTTGAAAAGAGCATAAAAAAAACCTGGAATTTGAAACACCTGGGAAAGTCTTTACCTCCCTGCTGCTCTATCCTCACAAGCCAAACAACTCTGTCTGGAGGCAAATTAAAGAAGTCAGTTCTGTTCCTCCCACTACATCGTCAGAAATGTGATAAAACACATTGAGGCACCACAATCCTTGCAGTCCGAGCAGTGACATTAAATTATCAGAATGCAAGCAATTGTGACATCACTAGTAACCAAGAAGAGACAGTCCCTGCTGCTTCATGCAAAATAGTAAATCTGCTGTGTGGAATGGCTATCCTTGGTTACTGGTGATGTCAGTCAGTGTGGTGTAAGTGTTGATGTAGTGGGATGAACAGACCTGACTTTTAGCCTCCAGAATGCTGCTCCACACATCACCCAAGTACTGCCAGGTAAAAAAGCCAATCACCAAACAGAAAAGAAAAAATAGAGTTTTAAGTGATAGTGGACTGACTACACGTGCAAGTTGCACTTAATTCCAGGCAGTACTCTACATCTTTAAACAGTACTTGGCGACTTCTTGCATGCAAATTCGTTATCTTTAATGACCATTCAAAGAATTCTGGACCCTTAGCTTGTCAGAAACAAATTCCTCCATGCTTTCTTGTTAGCGAAATTCTGAATTACATCTTTGAAGTAAATCTTGCGAGCAAGTTCACACTCTGTTGACAGAATAGGTAAACTATTTAAACGGTCCTGAGACATAGTTGATCACAAATCATTTTTGATGATAAAAAGTTTACTGAAAGCTCATTCTCCTTCAGCAACAGTCACAGGCAGTGTGCAAAAGATCCTAATGCCTACACAAACTTCTCCAAATATTGTTTCCAGTTTCATCCTGTAGATTGCATTCAGTAGATCCAAAGGACGTAAATTTTTCTGGAAAGTGGCACTGTAGATTTTTCTCATGTGTTGAACCTCGCGAAACCACTTGTCAGGTCCTATGAATATTTGTTGGCCAACTTCTCACATGATGCATTGATTTCTTGTTCATTCATGCTTCTAAACTGCAGAACTGGAGCAAAGTCATTGCAGATGTCTCAGAGTGACTCAAATCTACGATGCAATTCACTGATGATGTTGTCCATTGCCACATAGAACACTGTATTACGAAACTGATCATTAGGACTTTGATTTGTAGCCCCATCTGGAGATTCATCATGAAATCCAATCTCTTTCGTTTTCTTTGCCGGCTTGTTTCGTAGTCAAACTCGGGAACTACTTCCAGTGATTGTGCCACTAGTCTTGCCTCTGAAATAATAGCATTCCACTCATTCCTGAGGATCTGCATTTCCTCTTTCAGATCTGCTAGGTTGGCTACTTCTGTGTCCAATGAAATGCCTCTGGACTGAAGAAACAAGTTTCTCTCTTCAAAGCTTTGCAGAATTATTACCCAGACAGTGGCAAGCACAGTTGCATTGTAGGACTTGAAGTACCTTTGCAGGCCTTTTGCTTCTGACAGTGCTTCATTAGTGAGCTTCGTGGACTGGATAATGCCATCTAGAGCTTCAACAATGCTTGGAAGGTGTTTTGCAAGCAGATGAATTGCTTTAATTCGAGCACTCCACCTGGTTTCAGACGTGCTGTGTAGAGAGCAACCAGTTTTTTCGTTCAAAAGTGCCCATCTTTCAGGGCTGGCACTGAACAGAACATACAGGCGATTCACACAGCCGAAAAATGTAGCACCCGCAGGGCATGATTCTGCAGCATGCACTCCCACAAGATTCCGAGAATGACAAGCACATGGCGAATAAGTGTCAAGTGTTTTTTTTTTTGGCAGATACGAGCTTGCACCCCCTTGAAGTTTCCAGACATGTTGGCTCCATTGTCAAAACCTTGTCCACAGCAGTCAGCAATGTCAATGCCATGTTTCTGCAATCTCTGCAGCAACATTTCTGCAATTTCCTCACCACTTTTTTGTGCAAAATCAAAGAACTCAAGAAACCTTTCATGAATGTTCCAGCCCCCCGTGTCTTTATCCTTGTGTGTGTATCTCAGAATAAGAACATTTTGCTCTGTATGGGAAATGTCTGGAGTAGCATCACAAATTACTGAAAAATAAATGGCTTCACTTCTCTCCGTCAGAATTCTGTTCAAAACCTGCTGACCACACAACTCTATGAATTCATTTTGGGTTTCCCAGGATAGGTAATGAGCCTTCATTTTTTTGCCCTTCTCTTGATGTTGCCGCACTTTTTGTAAGTGATCACACAGAAGGGGGTCATAGTGAGAGATCAGCTCTAGCACACCCAGGAAATTACCATTGTGATGATCACCAATTTGTACAGAACTACCTCTAAATGTCAAATTTCTTGAAGCTAAAAACAGGGTTGCATCCAAAAATCTCTCTAGCAATGCTTTCTGCTTTTCTGCTTCTGACTGTATTTGTTTCTGAAGTTGGCTATCAATCCCTTTTCCTTGTAAAGAATGCTGAAGATTTCTCCACCACCAGTAACAATGCTGATGTGGACTACTCATCTGATGCTCTGGAAGTTTCTCATATAATTTCCGCCACTTGTAACTTGGATTAAACCCTTCCCTTTTGCACAGTGCACTACATAATTTTTTCTCCAGGACACTGGAAAATAGCGAGCATGGGATGTAAAATAAGGCTCCTTTACTCCTGCTTCACATTAACCAATCCCACATTGTCCTCTCCCGACCATTTGAAGATTTTGAGTACAGAACAGACTCGGGGAATGCACGACCATCAGAACCTGCTGGTATAGACTTTATTAATTCCATTAGATCAACGTTGCTCGTTAATCCTATGACAATATTTGCCTCTCAACATCTGATAAGTTCTCCGGCCACATACCGGGATCATTTGTAAAATATTATAAGTCATTTCTACAATTTTGGAGCTGTTGTGTAGTAGAGATGTCTTCATGTTCCTGTGCTTAACCGTCTGATTCCACAAGGGATATGGCTGTGTTTTTGTCCTCCATACGGTCAGACATAATCCAGACATTCAGTCTCTACTTGTGTAAGGACATCATTTTTGTCTTGGTTTGCTGTACTTAAAAAGTATTTAAGAATCGGTTTCTTTCTGCTCAATTCTAATTCTTCTTTTTCTCTTTTCTTTTTCTCTTTTCACTTTTGGTAACCAGATTTATGGTGGTACATTGCTGAAAAATGGTCCAGCTTCCTCAAATGTAGTGAAGACACTTCAGGCTTTCAGAGTCAGTCAGTTCACCTCCATAATTTTTTCCTGACACCTGTAGCATTGGAAAAAGCACAGGAACAACGTTAGACTCTCCAATGCAAAAATGTAGGATACGGGTGCCAAAAATGTAAAAGGGCTCTCTAAAAAGAACAACAAGGGTAAAACCTAACTCCTCCTCCTTGAGGTCCAGATAAGATTCACATGCGTGCAGTATGTGAAGATCAGACACATGCATCTTGCTCCAAAGGACAAAACTAGCAATTCAAGCAAGGAAATGGCCTTACAAATGCACAGTCCCATTGCAGTTACTGCCAGCTAAATCAGATTTCAGTCCAAAAAGGCTTGGCTGCATCAGGTATAATTTTCTAGACATTAAACCAAGGTCCCGTCGTCCTGTTTTGGTGGTTGTTCAGGTGGATGTTAAATATCCCATGGCACTTCTCAAAGAGTACAGGCTTTTCCATAGTGTTGCAGCCAAAGTTTCCCCATTCACCAAAAATACCTCCAGTATCTTAATCTGGTTCAGTCTGGTTACCATCTATATTCAACTCGGGCTTGCCCCTGAAAAATGGACTTCTAATGTCAGTGGGCCTACCCAGTCAGTCAACAACATTCAATACAGAAATAGATGATGTCAGTCTGTATCACTGCTGTGCACCCTTGCCAAGATACAGTCAGAAATATCTTGAGATGCATACCATATTAAAAGAAGTTTAACAGGGTTTTAGGAAACAGCATGGTACTGACACTGTTCTTAAACATCTCACGACTGACCTATTCAATGCTTTGGAGGCTGGACAGGCCACGGGAGCTGTCTTTGTTAACCTTACTAAAGCATTTGATCTTGTTCATCATGAGCTTCTGGTTAGCAGGTTAAGAGGTCTGGGCTTTGATCACCTGTCATGTATGTAGTCCCACAGTTACCTAACAGGGCGAATGTAACTTGTTAAATGGGGAGTAGCTGGTTCCCCCTGTGGGGAATCACTGTGTTCCCCAGGGCTCATTCCTGGGTCCCATTTTATTTTTACTGTTCATAAATGACTTGCTTAGTAACTGTGGTGATGCAAAAATACTGCTCTATGCTGATGATGTAGTTTTGTACAGATCTCACACCAACCTGCTAAACATTCAGTCTGGCCTCCAGATGGACGCCCAGATGCTTGAGTTCTGGTTTCAGTAAAATTTACTAACATTGAACTCCAAAAAATGAAGGCCATGTTATTTGGGACTCATAGTCTGGGTTATAATAGACAAAATCTACTCAGCATTTGTACTACATTGGGGCATATACTGATATGGTGACTACTGTAAAGTGTGTAGGCATCCATCTGCATCAAGAACTTTCCCTTAGGCCTTATATTGAAATAGTGGTCAAAACCCCAAACTAGAAACATTGCCTGTTGTATGGACTGTACCCTTACTTTACTAAGGAGACCAGGCTGTCCATCACCCATAGCATTCTTCTACCAGCTATCACCTACAGAACACTGCTTCTGTCATCTCTCAAGGAGTCTGAAATTTCCAAACTGAAGTTCGTCTACCATTGTATGTAGCATTTTGCTGCCAGTATCTGCAGCAGGGAATATCACTCTAGGGCTCTCTCTGCTTTAAAATGGCCCCCTCTGGAAGGGATGACTCATTTCCTTGTGATATCCATGGCATACAAACTCCTCTACTCCCCCAAACAAAATCTGGTTGATATCATGGACTTCAGACTGCTAAGAAGGGCTCTTCTATACACCAGAAAGAAATTGGCAATCGTATCATGGACGGTCTCTGCTGCTGGTCAGTTATCCTTTGTGGCTACTGCACCTAGGCTTTGCAATAACCCCCCCCCAAGGTCATGGAATATCAGACCCTTGTGTCCTTTAACTCCACCTTGAAGGAGTATCTATTTGAAAGCAGACCCTGTTCCTGCTTCAGGTAGCTAGTTTGTTAATCTGTCACACAGATTCTGTCTCTGTATTATGTCCAAGTTCTGATAGTGCAAGAGTATTTGTCTGTACCTAATAACCAAACCCGTTGCACATGTTTTTGGAATGAAAGTCCATTGTATTTACTGTATTTGTAATCTACTTATGTACTGTATATAAATTTATTTAGTTTTTGTTTACAAGGTAGGCACATTACACAATAATACAATGCTTATTTTCAGGCACGACCCGGGAGAAGTACAACAATAAATAAACAGTAGTACAGTGTCATAAGGTATTCTGTGTAATTAATTCCCGGTTGCTCCTGAAAAAGGGACAGCTTGTCTCAGTGAGCCTACCCGGTTGTCAAACACCAATAATAAAAGTAAATTATACTGACACAGTAGTGCCACTGTAGTTAGGGTTGAGCAGGGTTTTCTAGGTTAAACCCCAAACTTTGTACTTTAATAGTGTCACAACTTTTCAACGGATTTGTATGAAATTTTGCATGCATTGTCTCAGTGTCATGGTCTGTTGACGTACCAATTTTTGTTCCAGATAGACATGCTAATTCTGAGATATGGATAGTGAAATACATGGTTTTTGTTTGTGTATTTTTGTCATCACATAGTGCCCAGACAGTTTGGAATTTTGCTTAGGGTACAAAGGGCTTGCCCACAGTGGTGCCTTTCACTGGTTTGATGAAAAAACTATTAATCCATTACAGAGTTATAAGATTTTAAAATTTCAGTTCTGGGCATGCTCAGTAGGGTCTTTTAGATAGCTGCTTGGAACAAAAAAATTATTTGGTCCATACAAAAAAGGATCTATTTTAGTGCGGGGATGATCCTTTTTCATGAGGAACAATTCCTTTTTTGTATGGCCACCATCTTGTTTCCATTAAAAAAAATGTTTGAAAACCTATAAAAATGAAATCCTGCAGAGAGACCAATGCATGTATCTTGCTAATTGGGACCCTGTTAGGTGAATTCTGCCGTTACTTTTTAGAAACATTACCCAGAAATGTATTTTTTATACATTATAAAATCTTTTTTGTGATCGATTTCCTTTATTTATATGGCCATTCAAAAAAGGAATTGGGCCATATGAAAAAGGATCCCTTCATACGAAAAAAGAATTGGGGCAAAAAAACTAAGTACAAATTATTTTTTTTCGTATGAAGGGATCTTTTGTCATATGGCTTTTTCATTCATATGAAGAAGGATGCCTTCATATAAAAAAGATTTTGGACTTTGTTTTTTCTGACTTTTTTTCATATGAAGGAATCCTTTTTCGTATTTTTGTTTTGTTCATACGAAAATGGATGCCTTCATATGAAAAAAGAATTTGGACTTAGTTTTTTCCCTGATTTTTTTTCATATGAAGGAATCCTTTTTTTGTATGTTTTTTTTTTTTTATTATTCATACAAAAAAGGATGCCCTCGTACAAAAAGATTTGGGACTCAGTTTTTTTTCCCCAATTATTTTTTCATATGAAGAAATCGTATTTTTTTTTCATTTATACAAAAAATGGTGCCTTCATACAAAAAAAGAATGTAGACCTAGTTTTTTTCCCACATTTCAACTTCACCAAGCCATAACTACCTCACTACTTGCACATAAGGGGCAATCTGTATATCAAAACAAAGTTCTTAATGAGTTCTACAAGAATATCACACAATGACTCCCCCACACACAAAAAAATTAGGGGCCATATTAAAAAATCATAAGAATTAAAACATCTAAATTCCCATTGAATAACACTGGAAGTGTACCAAGCCATATGTGTGCTACTCCTGGTTAAACAACTACATAAAAAAATACAATGAAGCAAATAAATTGCTTTTTGGGAGAAATGGAAGCTACACTTTGACATCGACATTGATGTATGTATCCATGGAGGGATGGAAGTGCAGGGCCCTCCCGAAGGGACCTGGGTGAATGAGGATATTGATTATACTATCTCAAAACATAAGGAAATTCTTTGCTAAAAACTACGTTAATGCACCAGTTGGGTTCAGATTAAAGTAGAAAAATGTAGTGTTAGGGTTCCCAACTCTAACAACCCACCCCTACCCTGCAGGAAGCAACAGAAAAAGCCTTTACAATGTCACCTCTCCTGAGTCCTCGCAAATCAGGCCTGGGGTTTTCCCTGGGGTTGTTAACCCTAATGCTCACCCCATTCTCATGTAGTCTGCGCATCTAAGCTTCTTTACTGATTGAATGGAGTGAGTATTTAGGGTTGACAACCCCAAGGAACACTGCAAGCCTGATTTACGAAGACTCTGGAGAGGTGAAACTGTAATGGTTTTTCCCGTTGCTGCCTGCAGGGTGGGGATGGGGTGTTAGGGTTTTGAACCCTAACACCACTTTTCCCTACTGTTGTCACTTTAATCTGAACACTAACTGGTGCATTAACTACATTTTTCAGTTACTTATTTATTTATTGAAGCATTTCACCAGGAAAAACATACCGGCCGGGATATTCAAAGGGGTCGCGCCTGGTGCAACAGGGCTGCGCTGGCACAACCCTGCAGTGCACCCCGGTGGGATATTGAGAAGGCTGCCTGGTGCAGCACAACTCCTGGTGCACCAGTGTGCACTGTAAGTGTATGCGGCACAGATGCAGGGGGCGTGCCCATGCATATGCAGCACATCCCGATATTCAGCCCAGAATGTGCGACGCATATCCCAGTGCTCCCCTGCTGTGCACCGGATAGGGGGGCTCAAAGTTGAGCCCATGTAAATGTGGAGCAACTCCTGGCCACCCAGCTGCCATATTGCAGGGTGCAAAACAGCAGCCACCAGTCGTGGGTGGTCACCCGCCCACCCAGAACATCGTCCACAAGCACACACACACACACATCCCTGATAGTCTAGTGCCCCCCTGCCCATTTCTGCGATCGCGGCATGGCACCAGAACACAATTCCCTGGTGATCTAATGGTGCCCCCCCACCCACACAGCACTCCTTGCCCACCCAGCCCCCCCACCATCATTGGTGGGTGGATGCAAACCGCCCAAATACGGCCCGGCCACCCGTCAAATGACAGGTACAGTATGGGCTGTAAGCCCATTGGTCCACAGTGTGGACCAATGTGCTTTTAGGGCGTCCTGTACAAGACAGTTCATTCACATATTTGGGACTGTCTAGTACAGTATGCCCTGCAAGCCCATTGGTCCACAAAGTGGACCAACTAGCTTAGAGTCCATACTGTACCTGTCATTCGTTGGGTGGCCAGGTGGCATGCCTGCCTGCCAATGATGGGGGGTGCGGGATGGGCAAGGGGTACTGTATGGGTGGGGGGCACCACTAGATCACCAGGGAATTGTGTTCTGGTGACATGCCGCGATATACAGCAATGGGCAGGGGAGGCCACTAGACTGCCAGGGCATAACTTTACGGCTGTATTCCAGGAAGCGGGGACATGGGAGGGAGGGGGGTTCCACTAGACTACCATGGAGTGTGCCTCACACATTTCCTCGTTTGCGGTTACAGGCGGGGGTTGCCCGGAATCCCCATCGCACATGTCATGCTGGGAAGGGCACCAGGCGCAAGTCGCTGCGAAGCCCTGCGCAAGGCATGCAAATGAAACCATAATGACATGCAAATGGCCCCATTGCGGCCTTGCATATATTATGGCCTCATTTGTATGCCCCTGGCTGAACTCATTACTTGGTGATGAGCCTTGCACTTGCAACTGCTGGTGCATCCCCGTACTCCCTCTATGTGGCTTGTGCTGGTGTAGTGCCACTGCGCCATGAGCTGTCAGTGCGCCGCACTTGCCATATTTAACGGTGCTGAGCCATGGTGCAGCACCATTGAATATCGCCTGGTCCTGGCCCTGGCACAGTCCAGTTGTGCTGTGCCCAGGCTTGTGCCCCTGCCAGATGCAGTCTGAATATCTGGCCCCCTGAGCTCAAATAGCTAATTTCCAGGTGTGCCTTGGGGGAGGGGAAATTGGGAACAATTTATAGATACAGTAGCATAACTAAGTACAACAAGTAGATAGTACAATTGGATTACATTATACAGATCGTCAGCAGAAAATAGAAAAGAAGACATACGGTATGTTCATTATATAATGTCTGTACATGGAACATGGGCAAAAAAACAAACAATACAAAGTGCAAGGAGGCAATTCAATATGTGCATTATACAGTGATAACAGTTAGTTATGTACAAAAGTGCAGTTTACAATAAAACCTATAGACGTGAATTACCAGACAAAAGAAAATCTAGGCCATGCAGCCTAATGACAGTGGCACTCCAGTAACAGTGCAGAGGAGAGAAATAAGGGAGGGTTTAGAGGGAGCAGAGAGAATGTTTAAGGGGAGAAAATTCCAGAGATTAGGAAAATGGAAAGAGAAGGCTGATTGGCCAGCTAGAGTTTTACAAGGAGGGAGCTTGAGGAAGCGAAACCCAGAGTTTTGGAGGGATTGGGGGGGGGAGGAGGGGGAGAGTAGGGAGGTGAGGTGGGGAGGAAGAGATGATAGCTAGAATTTTGAGGTGGAGACACAGTGGGACAGATGGTGATCCTCTAGAGAGGGGAGGGAGAGACAGGAGTAGAGAGTATAGTGATGGGTGTGGGTAGGGGAGTTAAGAGCAAAATGGCAGAAAGAGTGGAAGACAGCATCCAGTCTAGCCAGGGTGGTCTTTGGGGCAGCACCATAGATGATGTCACCATAATCAAAGATCGAAAGTTTTTTTGCAAAGAATATATGAATAAATGTCACTGTTTTTGCCGCTGCTGGTTCTTTTAACAACTGAGGAGAGTAACAGTGGCTGCAGTTATTGCACCAGAAATTTCTTTTCCTGACACAGGGCCCTGTGTCAGGAAAAGAAATTGGTCTATCAAGTGCACACCAAGTTTCAAGGTCAGGAAGCTTTTTCTTAAGAATCTCAATGTTCATGTGTGCAACTTTTTTTTTTTTTTTTTTGCTCCCACGCCTCCTGGCCCACCACTCCTTTGGGCCGCTTCATCGTTAGCACCCCAGCCCACCGGCCATCCCCCATTGCCATCTTGGTCATACTAATCAGCTCTGCATCCTGGTAGACCTGGGCTAACCCTTCCGGGGGGCCCCCCTCCCCTCAGCACCAGAGGAGGAGAGATTGTTCTGCTGCCTTGATCGGGTGGAGGGAGCCAGCAGGATCAACGGTCTTGGCTAGGCGAGGCTACATGTCACACAGGGGGAACATGGTGGCTGTCATCCAGCAGCCAGGCAGTGAGTTTCCTTGTTCTGGGGCCCCTCCCACCTCCCACTTTGGGTGGCCGCAGCGGTGTCTTGGGAGCAGGGGCAATTGGCAACAAGGGTAGTGCTGCATGTTTCCAAGATTGCCTTCACAAGCCACCACCAGGAGTCACCAGTGAAGCAGACCAACAGCTCCCACCCCCTGGGAGGGAAGCGTCCAAAGGACACTCTAACTCCCTCCCTGCTGGCTTCCGCTCCTGTCGACTGGGCTCAGGGTGCAAACCCGGGTCACCAGCATGCCAGAGTGATGCCCCATCACTCAGCGCCACAGAGCCCTGGAGCTAGTCCACACAGGATCACAGTGGGAGAGTAGAGGGGGGCTCGATGCTACTAGAAATACAGATATCAACAGAGCTCTGAAAAAACAGTAGCTAATTAGGGGATATTTACTCCCAAGAGGCCATAGAAAGTGGCTCCAGACCATGGAGAAGCAACCTCTGTGAAACAGGCTATATAGGTCCAGTAACTGTGGGGAATAGGAGATGGGGGCCCAGTATAAATTGGAGGTTGGGACAGGGTATACTGCTGCCATGTATGGGGTAGTGCACAGTGGCCAATAAGGAATCTACCCAAGATAACAGGCATAGACACAGTAGTGCACCGATATGCCTTTAGACCCATCCTGTCTTTAGACACATGAACTACTAGCCTGATTATTAAGGTGATGCTAGTAACTACTAGGTGGCCCAACATTATTTGAGTGCTTTGGTTTCACTAAGTACCTTGAAACATTTTTACTGGTAAGTTTAAATACAGAGTAACCCAGAAAGAGTATAGTCAGTTTTGATGTGGGCCACTAGGTTTGCTGTAAGCCAATAGGGAGCAGAGGAGCCAGCCCGCCCGTGCAGCAGTTGGAATTCTGCTTGTGACACAGACGACCTGGGTTTGGGAATGGACCCAGGAGTCAGAGGGCCAGCCGGGGGGAGAAGGACAGAGCATCCTCGGGACTGCTCTCCTTCTCTGGGGGGAGGGGGGAAGCGTGTCCGGCGCTTTGTTGACCCCTGGTGGAGGCTAGGCTGCTGCGTGGCCGGCACCAGAACATGGGGGGTGGGGCAGACGCTGGTCATATCTGCACTTCCCTGCTCCCGGGGCATCAGCACGCATGCAAAAACTGCCGGTCCCTAGCATGAAGCCCCTGCCCTACTGCCGTCCTCACTGTCTTAGATGTCCACTGAGGGGTCCCTCTCCCGTGGCCCTGACCTGGGGGGGTAAGCCAGGGCATGGGGGGTGCAGACGGGTATGGGCCGACCTCCGGACGGTGGATTGGGGGACCAGGCACATAAAGAATGCAAAATAAAAAAAAAATAGAGAGCAGAGGGAAGTGGCTAAAACCTTAATAGCAGGCAATACCCACAAACAAAGTACAGGGAGATGACACCTAATAACCCTCAGCAAAGTCCCAGAATAAGTGGAAAAAACAGGTCCACCCAGATAGGGCATTTTCAGGGTACCCAAAAATGTATAGGGTCCACCATTATATGAAGTAACATCAATAGTACATTAGTATGACTAGCGATAGCAAAAAAATAAAACCCTTAGCATGGAGGACACAACTTAAGCCATCAGTATTAAAGAGAATCACATCACATACAGCATCAGGCAGGCCATCAAAGCAGAGCACAACTGTACTTACAGATACAAGAATCTACACTAAGAATAGCCAGAATGGCCAGCTGATGGCTGACTCCCAGGCAGACCACTATGTTGCCCTTTGCGCTTGGTCCCTCGCATGGAGAACCACAGCATGGAGGACTGCTTATGGAGTCAGCATTTAAATGGATTCAGTGTGTAAAAGGGGCCTGACACAGTGTCCTCTGATAGGCTACTATGGGAAGGGGAGGTGCGGCTTGCACTCTGATAGGTCAACTGCTGGAGCTGTTTGTAGTTCATGGCTTGGAGAACAAGACAGGAGGAAGCACTAAATTCTCATAGCACAGGTGGGCAATAGCTGACTTCACAACTCAGAGGTGCAGTGCGAGGGGTGCTCTAGCTGATGGTTAGACCTTCACTGCCCCTACCATGGAGTCCCATGGTGGCGGCGGAGTGAATACAGCAGGCAGGTCTAGGACTGCAGCTCATTTAAAACATGAAGTCCATTCATGTGTAACAGAACTTCACACAGTGTACTGTGATAGGCTACCTAGGGAAGGGGACGTGTGACTTGCACTCCAATAGGTCAGCTGCTGGAGTTGTTTGTAGTTCATGGATCTGAGACCCAAGAAGAAGGAACCTCTAAATTCAAGTAGCACATTCAGGCAGAAGGCAACTTCACAACTTGGCGGCGCAGTGCAGGGGGAAGAGTGCTCTAGCAGCCAGTCAGACCCTCACAGCCCTGATCGTGGAATTCTTCGGCAGCTGTAGAATAAATACAGAGGACTGCATTATTCAAAATACAAGTGACAATGCTAATATTTAGACACGGGGCAACACTCTGAACAAAAACTCAGATATACAGCTGGTGTATCTGTATGTAATGCATACTGGTCCTGTTAGTATGCCCCCCCCCCACACACAACAGAATTATTTGTGAGATGATGACAGGACTGATGTGAACAACACTAGGGTGCTGTAAACGAGACTGGGAGCCACAAACAAGACTGAGGTATACTAACACAAGTGCAGTTGATATGCTATATTTCACAGTATGTATCTCATTATCACTAAAATATTCAGTTGAGGAGGTTAATTCTTGTTACCTAGTACGTTGAAGCTATACATACAGTGGACTTCTACGCAATGCTTCTAGGGGTATTATTTTGGGGCTATAAAATTATGACGCCTTATACTTGGGCAGTACAATATGTCTAGTTATGACTCTGAAAGACACCTGCTACGTGGTGCATGTCACAAACGCACTCAGCAGGTCAGGACCTCTGCTCCCACAGTGCCAACCTCCGAGCGCAGTATTGTGAACAGGTAACAGACAGGGTAACCCTCCCGTCTGCTTGTGGGTCCGAATCACCTTTAGTCTCAAGTTCTGGGGGGATTCAAACTGTGAACCTTATGCTAGCGTACCCAAATGACAGGCTCAGATAATCTTCTCTTTGGGGGGATGCAAGATATCTTTTGCCTAAGGGCACCTAACCAGGTATCCAAAATTAACCCTTAAAACTCTATAAAAGACCTTAGGTATATTTTTACCTTTTCCCAGTTTAGGTAACACCATCAAGCTCTTGAACAGTTTTGTCAGTCTTAACCCTCTATACGTCACATGCAAAAGAAAGAATTTGGAAGACCCAGGCAGTATCTTTCTAATGAAAGGTTTACTTAAAAATGGATAAAAATATGAAAAATGTAAACACAGAACAGTATATCAAATAGCATACAATCACTTAAAAGAAAAGCAAAGAAAACTACAGACAAACTCCTACCAACATACAATTAAACGTTTTCTATCTACTGTATTACCTCTATAGTGCTTACAGTTAGATCTTGCTTCTTAAGAGCTCAAAAAGATATGTCACTAAGATCAGACACAGAATAGTTTAAACTGTGTCTCTTTCACACACCCCTTCTATGATGTCATCTAGCTCCTCCTTTTAGAATATAACAAATATACAAACAACGATCTTCCTGTCAGGAGATATTTTAAATGCTATGACTTCAGCAAAAACTAATTTCCCAAATTATGACAGTCTTTAATCAAGCCTTTCCTTTGATCTTGTGTGGTTCCTGTTCCCAAGGCATCAAAGGTTTTACAACTTTTCACACCATGGTTTTATGACATGTTTTTCCTCTAAGACTTCATAAAAGTTTACGAGCCCTATATCCTGGTAGCTGGGTCAGTTCTAATTAAGTCAGATAAACAGGAGACTCTTAATTAAGTCTCTCTGGTCTTTTAATTACCTCCTGGTTTCAGATCACTTGACTGTAACTGAAACCTGGGGGGGGGGCACCCATGTCACAGCTGCCTTATGTGGGACAATCACACACTACACTTTTATATTAGAAATATCATAGAACAATCATAACCAGCTGGTCAAGCGTCACAGTGCACTCTTCACCTGAGAAGAACAACCAAAAGACACTGTTCCTTCCTGGAGAGCTGCTCGCCTTGCCTTTCTTGGCCTAGCCCTTTTGAAACTTGCAATATTGGAGCTGGTGGCCTGGTCTATCAGAATCATCATTACAGGAGTCAAAGAAATAAAGGCAAGGTTTAAAAAAAAAAAGGTTTGACGAGCATGTTTCTTTATTTAGGTCTTACCCCAGAGATTTTTTAAAATCACTTTACTGTGGCTTGGATTTGGCAGCCCTTTTAAGGGCTCAAGAGCTACATAGCTAGGCAAGACAGCTGACTAAGGTGACCAGCAGAGGGAGCTGATGTCAGGCAGCTTTCTCCAGAGCTTTGCAGGTGTCCCTGGGATTGACTAGCAGCAGAAGAGGCGTGGCACATCACTATGGGCCCCCAAGCTGACTCGGCTACCAGGTGGGCTAGAAACAGAAGGGAGTACAGCCAGGGCTTCAGTTATCTCCATTTTGGGAGTATCTGACTCCCAAAAATAAGGCAAAAACTTCCAAAATAAAGGAGGAGGAAGTCATTGACTTCCAAATGTAAAAAACAAATTCTGATGACTTCCAAAACGGAAGGCACAGAAGCTAAGAAATTACAGATTTTTCTAAAATAAATTGTATAACATCCATAAATTGATCTTTCTTAGAATACTGGCTTTCAGACTGTGGGCTCTGGTAAGTGTTTTAACTTCCAAAAAATTGGAATGACTTCCAGATTCTGACTCCTGGAAGTATTTGACTTCCACAAAAAATAAATTAACTGAACCCCTGAGTACAGCCCACTGCCAGGAACCCTCCCCACACACACACCTTTGAAGGCTTGGCTGGGAAGTCGACCAGTGGCAGGGGTGTGGCTTGCCACCAGGCACTCCATCCCATTTGGAGCCCAGAAGACATGGCTTACAGGTTGGGCAGCAGTGGGGCACTAGCGTAGCAGAGGTGGGCCACAGGCAAGGTCAGTTGGTAGGTTGACCAGCAGTGAAAGGTGGCTGGTCACTTGGCAACCTTGGAGATAAGAGACTCGGCTAACAGGTTGGCTAGCAGTGAGGAGTAATAGAAACTTGGCTAGCAAGTTGGCTAGTTGTGAGGAGCAGTGAAGGCCTAGATAACAGCATATAACATCTACATATGCTTGCATCCTTTTACAAAACCAGCACCAGCCAGTCCCTGGTGGGGAGGCATAGACTCTGGGGAAGGAACCATGGGGAAGTGGTGTGGTGCAATAGGTAACAGTACTTAAGTTGTACTTATCTTAGTGCTGGGGCAAGCTAGCAATGCTGCTTAGTGCTTAGCCAATTGGCTACTGGGACCAGAGTCCCAGGGCAGGTCTGATCCCTCACAAAAATCTTTCCCAAGGGGTAATTACCTGCAGTCACTAGAAGTAGCCTTCTGTCTGCAAGGCCAGCAGAGGCATGACCTAAACAGTGGCAGAGCCAGGTTTGGGAGCATTTGGGAGCCGGAGAGGGGCATTCAGTCAATCACGGGCTCCACAATGGGCACTAAACAGTGAATAAAGATGGTGGTGGGGCACTACTACTCACACTGGAGCAGCCAGGAGGACAACCGCCCCCAGCCCACCCTCTAGCTCTGCCACTGGACCTAAACCTTTTTTATTATTTTTCTGTGGACTTTGGATGGGGGTCCAACATTTAGAGTAATAAGTTTTGTCCAACTTTTGCAATCTACTTTGAAGGTCTGCCTCTTTGCAGAGAACATAAAAATCTGAATAGGGCTGACACTCTGGGGGTGGGGGGTGGAAAGGATCAGCAGAGACCTGAGAAAACCCATGGAGTGATCAAGGGTATGGCAGCTGGATTTCAATGCGGAAAAGTGCAAAGTAATGCACTTGGGGAACAGAGACCCAGGGGCAGAATAGAAAATGAGAGGAGTGGTACTGACAACCACCAAGCAGGAAAAAGACCGGGGGGGGTGATCATACTGGATGACCTAAACGTGGCCAGGCAGTGTGACAATGCAGTTGGGAGGTCTAGTGGGATACTAGGGTGCATGGGGAGGGCATCACCAGCAGCAAGAAGGAAGTGGTATTGACTGTGTATAGATCACCCATGATACCCAAACTAGAGTACTGTGTTCAGTTCTGGAGACCATGGGCTTGATTTTCAAAGCCCCATGACTGCTGCAAGTCCCAAGTGCGCTGATTGTTTGGCGGACAGGTCTTCCAGCATTCTCCCGGCTGGCAATTGGAATTTTTAATCCTGAGTACTAAATGCTGCATGTTAGAGCAGCTTTTCCCTGGTCTAACTTACGCCATCTAGGGACCCTTTTTAGGAGGCTTGTGCCAAATCTTTGGCGCAAGCTGCTATAAATTGAGGGACCTGTCGCAAGTGTGCCTGATGTACTAAACTCGGGTGCAGTTGCATCAAAGGAGTTTGGCACAGCTATGCCAAAAAACAGGTTTGACGCAGGACTTGATGCAAGCCCTACGTCACCCTTTGAAAATTGAGCCTTACATCTCCGGAAAGACATAGGTGGAGGCAGCCCAGAGGAGGGCAACTAAACTGGTGCAGGGTATGCATCAGAAGCCCTATGAAGAGAGGCAGAAGGACCTACATCAGTACACCCCGGAAGAGAGAAGGGAGGGTGGGATGTGATAGAGACCTTTAAATGTTTAGGGGTAAATAAGGTACCGAAGGGAAGTGTTTTTCGGAGAAGAAGCTGCTCAAGGGCGAGGGCATGACAAGAAGTTGGAGAGAGTAGATTCAGGAGAGATGTGACAAAGTACTGCTCCACAGAAAGCGTCGTGGATTCCTGAAACAGTCTTCTAGCAGAGGTGGTGGGGCAAAACCAGAGGTGGGGTTCAAGAATGCATGGGATAGGAATAAGGAATCTTAGGAAAGGGAAGGGGGGCTGGCGAATGGGCCAGAGATAAAGTAGGGTCTGCAGTGATACTATAGGCAGAGAAAAATGGGCAGATTAGTTGGGCCAAGAGGTCCTTATCTGCCAGTAAATTCTATGTTTCTTAGAATAACAAATAATTATCATAAATATTAGACTGATAATCATTCGCAAACCTTAAAATAATAAGTACTTGTCATAAATATTAACATAATATGTATTTACAAGTTTTAAAGTAGTAAGTGTTTAGAGTTTACGCTGCCTAGTTTAGCTGCCAATTACACTGAATATTCTGATTGCCAATTGTGCGGAATGATTTGTTTTTCTTTTGGAGTCTATGTTATTGCATTTACTGCTACTTATTAATTTGAGTAAAGTTTTATTTATTTTAAACTGTTGTTAGTGGTCATTTTTAGTAGATCTTGGTGCCACTATTGAGGGCCCAAGCCTCAAAAGGTTCCCAGACTCTCCGGACGTGAGGTGGGCTGCAAAAAGCCACAGTACCCCCTATGCACAGGATCGCACCTTTGGGGCACCCTGTGTCACCCACAACAGGGGATGCATGCTCCCTCTGCACGAGATCCTGCCAGCGCACCTTGCTATGTGAGTGGCCAGGATGGGGCCGGGCAAAGCCCCATACTCAGTAGGATGTCACGGTGAGGATGGCTGGTGGAGGGGCATAGGCTACACCACCTTATGGGCTGCAGTAGCACTTACACTCCCACTCCAACTTGCCTCTGGACCACCCACAGAGCCGTATCAAGGCCCCAGGAACCAACAGGGAGGGATTGGGGGGGGGCCTATGGCAATAGCTGGTGCAACTTTGTAAAAGGCACATTTTGTCAACATGATGTACACCCTGCGCAGGCAAGGATTTACTGCTAACAGGCATGGACATATGATCTGGACCCGCTCCGCCTACCCATAACTCTGTGTGTCCCAATGAGCATTTCTGCACCAGTGGACAGCAGAGGCCAGGGGTTGTGGATGCTGGTAGGTGCGCTGGCACCTGTGGGTCAACACACTCCAGATATGGGCAAGTTGCGTGTATGAGGGGGTGCCTTTGAGGACTGGGCCCTTAGTCTGTTTCTCTTGGTGGTGGCAGTAGTACCATTTCTAGGGGAACACTTCCTCCCCCTTAAGGTTCTTTTTCAGTTCCGCCAATGGCTGGCTTTACACCATGTTTGGGTATCCAGCCATCAGACTGAACAATCCATTGTAACATCTGCCTGTTTAACGAAACTACCTGTGACTGGTGGCAAGAATGCCATCTTGATGACGCCACTGACACTACAGATCCACCACACTACTAGTTTCCATTAAAGGGGAAGTAAACATTGCAGGGATCACTCAAACTGTGAAAGCACAAGACAAGACCATTCAAACGAGGTACTAGGCTTAGCTGTAGGTGTCAGGAGTCCTGAGATATGAATATCAAATAATCTGTAAATGAAAACAAAGCAGCAGCCATTTCATGTAATCTTAAAACAGGAAGTGATGTCACTGTGGGGCTAGCTTTATGTTGTTCATTATAACTTGCCCCTCAGTGACATCACTTTCTGCCTCAGGAAATGGCTGCTGCCTTGTTTTGATTTACAGAGTATTTAGATATTCATATCTCAGGACTCTTGACACCTACAAGGAAGTTCCATACCTCATCTGAAATATCTTTTTATGGGCTTTCACAATTTGAGAGACTCCTCCAATGTTTACTTCCCATTTAAAGAAGGTATTTCACAAGATAAGGAATACCATACTACTGCTTGGATTGCAGGACATAATGGATTGTTGGGCTTAGTGGTCCTTATCCGATTTAAATTTCTATGTAACATTTCTTATATAACTTAACCTGAGATGTAACATATTATTTCCAGGGGCATCCTGTAGAGCTCCACAGCAAGATAAGCTGCAGTCTCAAGAAGTTTTTGGTGACTTGCTTTTTTTTTTTTATTCATTTGGTAACCAGGTAAGGCCCACAAGGCACAAGTGCCTGTTTTCAGGGGTGACCTGGGAGCACTGGAAAGGTTAAGTAACTTACTCGCAGAGTGACACAGTATGCAAATGAAGGTTGTGGGATTCAAACTCAGGTCTGCTAGCTGTGCCAAGCTTATCCACAGCTCCTTACGGTAATGCTATACTGCCAGCCCCACACAAAGTCACACCCCAGTGGGTAGACTCTGATACGACTTGAAACGCTAATCTTCCGATTTCCTGAGGGCAGTAGCAGTGATCTAACCGTTAGACCACGCTGCTTCCTCGTAAAGTGTAAGGATTTGCCCCGCTGTGCTTAACTCCACATGACGCAACTGCAAAACCATGATCATGTATGTGTGCACTCATTACTTCCTTTTCAGTGCTAGCGCTGCATTACTGTGCAGTATCATGCCACACTTAAAGTGGGATGCACCTTACTTCAATCTGACACCCAGATAACTAGAAAGATAATTTATCTTACGTTTGTCTACCTAGCGAAAAACGTCGAGAAACAACATCTCCCACAATTCCGCGAGAAGTGCCCCGCCCTCTTCCTTTGCTTCGTCCTCATGAATATGCAACGACAGAGCTATGATTTCCAACCAATGGCGACAGGCCGATCACGTGATCTTCTGGTAGGTTAGGAAGAGAAGTTATCTATCAGTGAGCAGAGGCTCAGTTAAAGAGAGACACGGCTCGAGGTAGCAGCTAAGGAGCATAGCGACCCTTTTGGGTCGAATGCACGTACTTTCAGGGCCAAAAATATCATCTTTTCAACAAAACCATTAAAGTAAAATGCCTATTCTACTTTTTCTAATAGACACGTCCGCTTCAATGAACCAGCGGACTTATTTGGGTACGACATATCTGGATATTGCTAAAGGCGCGGTTGAAATATTTATGAAGGTAATAACCTATAAACAAAAACCGCTTTAAAAATCCCGTCGTCTCTACACGTCCCTTAAAATTAACGTTTTCTTGTTTTCTTCAACAGCTACGAGCCCGAGATCCAGCTAGTAGGGGAGACAGGTACATGCTAGTTACATTTGATGAGCCACCATACTGCATTAAGGTAAACATATTTGTGTGTTTTTTTAACTATAATGTTAACGTTATTTTTAACTGTAAGGCTTCTTGGACCCTTCAAGAGGGTGATTTGGTAGTTTGGGCCACTCTGAGGCGGCGTTCTACGGCACATTTTTGTGGAAAACCTGCGGAACGGTCGGGTGCAGCCTGTGAAGATGGCGGACATTTTGCTTTTGTATGGCCGAACTGCTGAGATGGAGGTGGGGAGAGCGATTCGACGCCGTGACGTCATCGGGGAGCTGCGCCGTCGCCAGCCCTGATAGGACCGGGGCTTTCTTTTCCTGTTTGGGTCGTTCTCTCCGAGCTGCGCCCTGATTGGCAATAACCGCCCCCCCCCCCGAGCCAAACGGATTTTGATTTACTTCCTCCGCCCCAACGTGTGCAAGTGCTGGCTCTGCTGATAAAGTTCTTGGACATTTGGGCAATTGAAGCTCTAGGATTCTTTATGACATTAATCTTTTGAGAGATGTAATACATAATTTTCATAGCTTAGAAAAGACAGATCAAGATGGAGACCCTGACAAGAAAAATTATATATTTGCCTTTTCCTGTTTTTAATTCCGTTGCTAAGTTTTCAGTGATGAAGTTGAGGTACTTGGCTTTTATGTCAGCCTACTGGGATACTGTTCAGCTGTGAAACTTGCAGTGTGGCCGCTCATAAACTGGCGTTTTATTTCTAAAATGGGTGGAGAAATCCTGCACTTTGAGCAGTAGCCATGCTTGATCACACTACTGTTAGCACCGGGGGTATTCCAGTACCACCTGTCCACTGACCTAACATATCACTCTGCTTAGTGCCAACTAAAATTCCAGTTTCATAATTACCAATGGAGCATCACTTTCGCAACTTGAAACTTGCCATCGCTGCTTTAGAAAAAAAAAATGTATGCCACCCATATGGACTACTTACTGGTGCTGTTTTTACTGACCTAACCAAGGCGTTCAACTTGGTATATCATCCCCTGCTTCTACACAAGCTCAAAGCCCTAGGTGCCTCCTGGCTACCTTATCCTGGTTCATAAGCTATTTTCACAGTCTCTCTGTGTCTTACTGTAAGGTCCTCTCCGTTCCTCCCGCTCCATACTTGGTCCTCTGCTCTTTTCCTTATTTATAAATTACCTTCCTGCCCATCCTTCATACTGCTGGATCCTACTGTACGCCGATGATCTGGTACTCCTATGCCGCTTCCAGTAGACCCCAGAGTCAGTTGAAAAACC
This sequence comes from Neoceratodus forsteri, assembly GCA_016271365.2. NCBI lineage: Eukaryota > Metazoa > Chordata > Ceratodontiformes > Ceratodontidae > Neoceratodus > Neoceratodus forsteri. The sequence goes on along the minus strand of JADMNL010000023.1, from coordinate 207,616,909 downwards.
AATTCTGACTGACTGACCACACATCATGACTGATTTTTCCAACTAGTTTGAAATTTATGACTTCAACCAATTTTTTCAACTTTTTATTTATAATTTTATACCACACACTACATAAATTACACTCAGAACAAAGCATACATCATGTATTCCAGACAATTGTGATAACAGGAGATGTGAGTCAGTGTTACCCTAGTTACAAGATAAAGGGAATGTCTTATATTCACAGGAGTTCAGAATGGCTAATTGCTGCTAATGCCTTAAACTGTTATAAACTTTATAATTTTTATATCCCAAAAACGGCCAATTAGGCCTTTGTTTAAGAACAATTAAGTGAGGTAGCAGGAAATTCCACTTTGTGTGCCCCCTTCAGCCTATATAGTAGTGGTTGCATGAATTTGTATAAACAATTAAACTCTATGCAAGAGTTACACATTCAGACATATTTTCATTACCCACTAGGAGCAATTCTTCCTTAACAATGGAAGAAGAAAGAAAAGGGAGGAACCCCACCTTTCAGAAGATATCAACATAAAACGGTCTCCTTAGTACGGATCAATAAGCAAGCAGTGAGAAAGGCAATCTCGAAGGAGAACAATCTAGGTCAGGTCTATCATTTTACTGGTGTGTGCAGCTTAATCCGGGTGGCTTTTTGGTGAAATAATCCAAAGGAAGAGCCCCCCGGTTACTATAAAATAATGTATCCCCAAGTCATGTAGTCTTGGGCTTAAAAATAAGTCCCATTACCCCAGGTTTCTGTGACGAAGTCCTGTAACATCGTTGGTAGCATTCACCATAAAAACCAAAATTAGTCTCCAGAAATTTAGATTTTTTTCTTTCACCTTAACTAAAAATTAAACAAACCTGATATAAAAGTCTGTATTCAAGTTTCTTCTTCTTCTTCAGGGTCTGAGGACATCTCCCCATCTCTGGCTGCCTTTTCGACTTCAAGCTTTTCGGCCATCTTCCTGGCCTCTTTAGGATCAGCGTAAACGTACGTTTTCTGCCCGATGTTTACATGGAGTCATGCGGGCATCAATATGCTTGTTGGAATCTCTAGGTCCCGAAATTGGCGCCTCACTGTGTCAAAACTTTTTCTTTTTCTTCGGGTGGCATACAATAAATCTGGGAACAGCATTACTCTGGACCCATCTATCTGCACATTTCTCTTGGCTCTGGCAGCTTGCAGGATACGAACCTGGATCACCGATGGCACTGTGACCACCAAGATTGTTCGGGGCTCTCAATTCTGTCTGCTTGTTCTCCGTGGAGTAATCTGGTATGCTCTGAGAATCGTCTCATGAAGATCTAGGCCATAGGTTTCCTCCAGTCATGTAATGATAAAAGCGCACAAGTCGTCGTCCTCCATATTCTCCGGGATCCTGAGCACATGAACGTGGGAAGCTCTGAGTATTTTCAAGATGTTCCAGTCTAGTGAACACAAGAGTGTTCTCCTCCATACAAGTTGCCGCAGTAGCCAAGGCTTTCTCTGTGAAGTTTTTTTCAGCCTTTACTGCTGCTCCCGCTAAGCCTTCCATACGCTACTCCACGGCTATCATACGTTCGTGAAACAAATCCATCTTCCTGTCCATTTGCTGGACCATTTTTGTAAGGGTTGAGAGGGTCTGTTGGAGGGAGTCAGGTGATGCCGGTTGAGGGGAGTCCTTGTTGGGCCTGTCCAATGTAAACTCTGAGGATGCTGTCGGCGCCTTCGCGGCCCCACCGTATGGTGTAAAGAAGTTAGCTTTTTGTTCGTTTTTTTTTTTTTGCCCTATTTTAATAAAGATCAACTCTGGCGATGCACAAACCCTAGCTGGTAGAGTGAGTTTTGTTTTCCTCCACCAAATAGGCTATAAGTCTCTCTCTTTTTTTTTTTCATTATATATTTTAAACAGCTTAGGGAGCTCTCTAAAAGTTCGTCTAGGCGTCTGAGCAGCTAGCCACGCCCCCTCAACTTTCAACATCGTTGAATCTTATGTAGTAGTTTGTCACCTTAACTTCATATCTCATGCCACATTACACCACTAGGAGGTAATTAACAGACAGTTAATCACTAGTCATGCTTCATCGCTCAATAAATTGCACTTTGGTTTACATCTGATTCTGTACACACATCACAACCACTCACAGGGGTCAGAAAGTTGTCTCACCCTAGCTGCCAGACTTGCCCTGGCAAACGGGGTCTTCCTCCCCTCGCTTTGCTATGGGCTGACCTCCTTCATGAATGCCCCCAAAGCCTGGCTCTCCAAATGGGACACCTCGTATAACAACATATGTCGCTTCGCCCTGTCCGCCCCTTGTCTCACCCATCACTGTCTACTTTACTCTAGACTGGGTTGGCTCTCCCCTAGTAACCATCACTCATTCATTATGGGCAACTTTACGGATAACATCATCCAGTCATCTAATCCTCCGGCACTTGCTGACCTCCTCCAGCCTGCCCCCTCTGGCTACCAGCTGATGTCCACTGAATCCCAGGCACTTATGGTCCCTAAGAATCACTCCCTTGCGGGAGATCGAGCATTTGCAGCTCTTGCCCCTAGAACCTGGAACCTCATAGATACATACATAGATACATAGACAGTGTCGGCAGATAAGGGCCTATGGCCCACCCAGTCTGCCCATTTGAGCTTGTAAGTTCAGTTTGTTTTCCTGGAAGTCTGTTGCCCCTTACCCCTGACCTCCAGAATTCCTTTGTCTATCCCATGCATTCTTAAATCCCGTGATTGTTTCAGCCCCCACCACTTCCTCTGGCAGGGTGTTCCACTTGTCCACCACCCGTTCTGTGAAGAAATTCTTCCTCACGTTTCCTCTGAAATCCTCCCTCCAACTTCATCCCATGCCTCTAGTACTGGAACATCTTTTTCGCTTAAAAATAGTGTATTCCTGCACCCTGTTCCTCCCTGTAAGATACTTGTATATGTCTATCATATCCCCTCTCTCCCTCCTCTCCTCCAGGGAGTACATGTTCAGTTCCTTCAACCTGTCTTCATAGGACTTGTGATGCAATCCATGCATCATCTTTGTTGCCCTTCTCTGAACCTGTCTATGTCCTTACGTAGGTATGGTCTCCAGAACTGTACACTGTACTCCAGGTGGGGCCTCACTAGTGTCTTGTATAGTGGAATTATGACCTCCCTTTTCCTGCTGGTGATGCCCCTGCCTATACATCCCAGCATCCTATTTGCTTTACCTGCTGCCTTGTCACACTGTTTCTACCTTGAGGTCATAGGATGATAACCCCAAGATCCCTTTCCTGCTTGGTGCATGCTATATCCTCGCCCCCCAACTGATATATTGTGCCAGGGTTTTTGTGCCCCATATGCATTATCTTGTACTTCTTTGCATTGAATTTCAACTGCCAAACCCCTGACCATTCTTCAAGTTTCTGCAGGTCCCTTCTCATTCTGTCTACACCCTCTGGTGTGTCTACTCTGTTACAGAGCTTTGTGTCATCAGCAAACAATGAAATTCTGCCTTCTAGGTCCTTCCTCATGTAAGGACTGCCCCCTCCCACAACTGCTTCAGGTACTCCCTCTGGGGTTACCTAAAACAAGCATCAAGCTGCCTCTGTCCCCTGTAGTCCTACCCTCCATGAAGTGCCTGTGAAAAATCCTGGCTGCGGGCCTGCACTTATTCCAAAAATAACAAACAAATATCACAAATGGTGTTGCTGCTGACACTGGTCCTAATTCCTTGGCTGCCCTCCCTGTGTTGTCATGCCTCATACTGAATTGTATTAAATTGTTCACTGCCTGTTACCTGACTGTAGTTGTTTGCTTATACCTGTCTGTACCATGCCTGACAGTTGGACCCAAGTCTCTGTACTTTGCTTCTGCTGGTTCTTCTTGCTTGTATTCTGACTGTATCTTGTGTAATTTGTTGCTAGCTGCTGTACTGTTATTGCCTGTACCTTTGTAACTCTCCCGGGTCGCACCTGAAAATAGGCACTTGACTGTCTAGTGTGCTTACCTGGTAAATAAAAGCTAAATAAATAAATAAAATAAATAAATAAACCTTAATCTTTTTTTGCACTAGCCAGCAGGGCAAGGTGATTCAAAATTGCAGTACCCCGCAAATGGCTGCAGTAGCCCACAATTTTAATGGCACATTTTGATCATTTATACAGGAGACTATTCAAGCCATGAAATACTCAGATTATTGCACATATATCATGTTTCCCTATTTCCGCCCGCTCCATCTGGGGGGGGGGGGGAGGAGTCTGCACTGCCATGACACACAGTGAATCCCACATTGTTTTGTACCACCGCCTTATCTCTTACTCTTTCTTAACAACCCCCCCCCAAAAAAAAAAACGGAGGACATCACAACAGCAAATGTTAAGTCAAAAGCAGACTTAGCTCTGCACACACAACAGCTGACACCATCATGCATCTCACCACCATCCACAGGGCAATGACCAGAGCTTGGCAGAGAAAGACATGCTGCTCAAGCGCCCCAAATAATCAACTGGAACAAGCACTTATGAGTTTTTGTACAGTGAGCCAGGAGCACATCCAAGATTTCTTTGAGTGGGGGCTTCACAAATCTAAGGGGTTTAAGATATAGAAAACTATGGCATTTCCATATTTAAAATAATTTATTTTACTATGCTCTGCCCCAGCAAAAATACATTTTTCTTTAACAGTGTCCTTTTATCCGTCCAGGGGAAACTGTGCACAGGCATGACGCTATACTACCTCTATTTCTATATAGGATCTATGCACCCCAGGAATGTGTAGTTTAACTTTAAAAACTATGTATTTTATTAAAGTTTTTTTGGGGGCCAGACATGATCTAAAGCTTTGTGTAACTGGGTGGGATAAGGGTGGGAATGTAAGGTAGGACTGAATGGATGGTGTTAACATACTAAGAAGCGAGCAGAGTGGGCCCTATGGTCTATCGAGTCTGCTCGGGGATCAGTGCCTGTTTTGGGCACTGTTTTCTGGGGGCCCCCCTCCATGAGGACCCACTTCCCTGACTTGGCGGTCCCCCGAATGCTCACTCCATTTAGATGCACCCTCCCCCATACCTGTCCCAGCCCCTCTTGAACCCTTCCACAGTAGCCACAGCCACAAGTGTTGGCTGGCTTGGACCAGTTAGAAGAGCTGGGGACCCCCTACACTTTAAAGCAGTGGCAGATATGGATCTGTGGATAGTCAGTTCAGAGTCTGGCCTGCAGTGGTGTCCGAGGAAAGAACAGAGTTGAGATTTGAATGAGAAAGGAAAGCAGTAGTGAGGCTGTGATAAAACCCACCACCTGCAGGATGGACTCTGTATACCACTTGGCATTTTGTCACTGAAATGTTGGATTCAGACACTCAAAATGTAGGGAAGTGAGGGGCACTCGTCTTAATTTGGGACAAATTGTCAGACACTCATGAGGACAAAAAAAACTGCTAAATAGACTTTTTTTAACTTCATTAACAGCCATGAAAACATGCACTAGTCAAGACAGACAAACAGTTAATTGAGGTTCAATGCAAATAAGTGCAAAATAATGCAGCTGGGTAGAGGGAATCCTGGGGAGAGCTACAGGTTTTTTTGGGGGGGGGGGGACCTGACTGTCACCAAGGAGGAAAGGGACCTAAGGGTTATCATCTCTGATAACTTTGAGGTATCAAAGCAGTGCACAAAGGCAGTGGGGAGGGCCTGTGGCATGCTGGGATGTATAGGCAGTGGTATCACTAGCAGGAGGTGGGAGGTGGTGATGCCATTGTATAACACATCGGTAAGGCCTCACCTGGAGTACTGCATACAGTTCTGGAGGCAACACCTGCACAAGGACATAAACAAGGTGGAGACTATCCAGAGAAGGGTAACAAAGATGGTGCAGGGCTTGCACCACAAAACACATGAGGAGAAACTAAGACACCTCAATATGTACTCACTGGAGGAGAGGAGAGCGGGGCGGGGGTGGGACACGATTGAAACTTTTAAGTAACTCAAGGGCATTAACAAGGTGCAGGTGGGGGACCTTTTCCAGTGTAGAAAAAATACTAGAACAAGGGGGCACAATGTAAAACTGTAAACAATGAAACATTCATTTACTCGAAAAGGTCCAGCGTAAATGCACTAAACACGTTAAAGGACTATATAATGATCCTTATGAATCTAGGCTTGTATCCCTGAATCTGATGTCGCTAGCGGTTCGACGTGTGCGGGGTGATCTCCTGTTTATGCATTATGTTATGCAAGACCCTTTTCTAATTACCGAACTGGGATTTGAGTTCAAACAGAACCCATATAATACAAGAGGCCATCCACTTCAATTATATGGTAAAACTTTTAATTTGATGGCAAGGAATTTTTTTTTTTCTCCTTACGTGTAATAAAACCCAGGAATTCCCTGCCTGAGGATGTTATTAGCAGTTCTAAACATATGTTTAAAAATCGCCTGGATAAGTACATACTATCCGGTAATGTAGTTGATTATTATTATTAATACTTTCAAGAACATTATGGGTACAAAAGCTCCCTAGCTCTTACAGAACCTTATTATGAAAACTGGAGGGGGGGTAGACTGAGAGGTAACGTGAGTTTTTCTACATAGAAGGTGTAGTTGATGCTTAGAGTAGTCTGCCACAGGAAGTCGTGGGGGCAAGCACAGTGGAGGGGTTTAAGCATGCCTGGGACAGGCACAAGGAAACCTTGAGAGGGAGGGAGTGATGAAGATATTGATCACATAGGGTCAGTGGCTACATACAATGTATAGGGCCTACAGGCAGACGAGATGGGGCTAGCGGTCCTTGTCTGCCAACAGTTTCCATGTAACTGCACCAGTCCAGCTCGATTTGCACTAGGGTTTGGGCTAGTAAAACTATTAACATCGCCCCCCCACCCCGCACTCACTGTGAGAGTCCATCCAGGATATGAACAGACTGAGTGTGTGCACTAAAAGGGAAAAATCTGTTACAGTTTTGCTGCCCAGGTATATGCCTTTTTTTTTTTTTTCCTCCAGCAGAGTGGCACACAACATGACTGAAGAGGGAGTAGACCAGGATGGGCCGATGGGAGCCTGACACCAATAGAAAACCAAAAAAAGCACTTTTGTGTCATGTACCTTAAGCACTTCTACTACAAGAAGGGTGTTCAGAATCAATTTACAATAACAGTTCTATTCTATTTCTACCACTGACGTAAACCTGAGTGAGCAATAAAGGAGCTCTCCTTTTATTTCATTTCTATGGAATCTGAAAAAAATATGCCAGTGGGAGTCTGTTAGGGAGAGGACTAGGAGACTCCAGGTGGGATGCTTATGCACTGTCTTGACTAAATAGAGGATAGACTGAGGTTTTCATATTTTTTGCCACAGCCGCAGATGAGCTGCCTGAGCTCCCTCTCATACACTACACAGTATAGTACAAACTTTGCTTTTCCTTCTTTTCTGCCTGCAATTCTAACTTGTTTTTTGTGTGTGTGTATGTGTGTATGTATATATATATATATATATATATATATATATATATATATATATATATATATATGCACTGCAGCACATTTATAGTTTACTTACTTTTCCAGTTGAGAACCTTTATCCGGATCGATTCTCCCTCCAAACTTCCTTCCACCAGACAGACTGAAGTGAACTCCTCACTCCCTCCACGGTGACCAAGATTAGTGCTGTGCCACAGCCTAGGATGGCTCCTCCAGGCTCCGTCCGGACTCCCACCAAGCAAGGGCAAGGCAGGTTGCACCGATTCCGCCACCCGTCGACAACATAGACCAAGACTGCACCTGGCACCACAACACGATGACCGACTACAGAGGATGCCCGACCCGATCCTGCTGCAGTAGCTACTACTAGGCCTTAGGCTCTACTCACACCAGCTACCACATGTGTTTTCTTCCTCCCTCCTCCTCGCGCTCTCGCTCTCTCTCAGGTCTCTGGGGCTGCTAATCCTCTGAGTCCTCCTAGATCCGTGGCCCTCTGCTCTGCTCCTCCTCATCTTAGTCAGTGCCTGCCACCCACTTTGCTGCCAGCTACTCTAGTGGTAAGGTTAAAGAGCTGCTGCCCACCCTGCTGCTGGACTACTACTGTACCGAGGCAAGCAAGGCTCCTTCTGCCTGCCAACCATGACCACACCTCTGCCCGTCCCCCTCGTAAGTCCCACTCCCAGAGTCCTCCTCACTCATGCCTAGTGTCCTAGTAGTACCATGGATGCCCTCCCTGGCTGGCCTCCTCGAGATGAGTCCTCCCTGCTCCCTCAAGACCGATGACTGCTGGTGACTCGGAGCTTAACTGATGAAGCTCTGTAGTCTGCTCTGGATGGTTGTCCTACCTGTGCGAATGGCTCCATGGTGTGCCCGGCTCCTTCCCGAGTTCCCCACAGGCTACTCCCATTTCCCGGACTCTGCGGCCCTCGCAGTGCAGCAGCAGATTGCAATTTGCTGCACTGACCCTCTCCAAATGGCACCTCTGTATGTCAGTAAATTTATTTAAAACCTGGTCCAACCTTAACTGAAAGAACACCGAACCCGCGACACAAAGATGTTATAAAACGGCTGACGGTTTGATCTGATCACACCACCACCTCTCCTCAGTCACTCGCTGTCTACCACACTCTCCCCACCACCTCGTGCAGTCCAAGACATTAAGTGCTCCTGGTTCCTCCTCTTTGCCCTCATTGGTGGATACTTGGTATTCAGAAGCCAGGGTGCGTTAATTGGCTGAAAGTCATGGTGGTGCTGCAGTTAAACAGAGAAGGATGGTTAAAGAAGAATCTCTTCTCTCTCCCCGGAAAGAAGAGAACACGGTAACAGACTTAGTTGACTTTCAAAGTAGTAGCAGCACAAAAAGCTATGACGGATCGTCGGCTGCACACTTAAATTCAACTGCACTAATTTATGACTGCAATTCAATGCAGTTGCAACTGCATTAAATTGCAACCAGTGATTCCAATGGCAGATGGGGATCAGGGGTCTAACATCTAGTGTTGTAGCAAGCCAGTCTGAAAGTTTACAGTGAGGAGGAAGTGACCATTTAGACTACAGGCAGCTAGAGCAGTCATGAATTTAGACTCAGAAAATACACTAGCTATGTATGTAACCAATAAAAACAGCACCACCACCAAGAAAGGATAGCCAGGAGGTTGAATCTGGAAAAAGTGAAACTAACTAAGGGTTTATGGGGGTGGCAGTTGGGATGTCCTACTTTACAGCACAATGTATTGGATGTTTAGGGATGCACAACCCCAAGCTTTAGCGCTTTTTGAATTCACATTCACATAGTTTCTAATCTGTCCTGCCAAGGCACCAACCAGTATATTTATTTCTTGCCATTTCAACAATCCACACATTTCACATAGGACAACAGGGAAGGGAGGGGGGCTTTTAAAAATTAAAAATATGTGCTACTGTTCCACCGCCACTAGACTCAAGCCTTCTGTTCACTTCTCAAAATCACATCAGGGGAGCCAGGCCACAAAGTAATCAAATTGACACTTACCTACTATTGGCTCGGTCTGGCCATGTACTTCCTTCTGCCTGGTTATTGCTTTCTCCTGTCAAGTCCCACACACTGTTCTTTCTTTCTTGCTGTGGTTTTGCCTTCAGTTCACTGGCATCCTTGCCGACACCTGGTCTGTGGCCTGCCTCTGCCTCGATCCAACAGACTCTATTGTTTTTCCCTGCAATCCCTGGAGAACCCACCACCCAAGTACGGGTTCGAGTAGGACCCCCACCAGCAACTCGTGGTCTTCGTCTTCAGTGCTCACGCACTCCTCCTGGGCCTAGGCCCCGCTGGGCCCACTCCCAGTCCATGCTGCTGCCGCTCTTGGAATGTTCTTCCTCTCTCTCTAGGCTTCGGCTTCCCTCCTCTGTCTCTGGGACTGGGTGACTCCTGTCTTGAGTCCGACTTCCTCCCTTTTCCATCCTTTCTGACCTGTCCCATTCTCCGTCACTCTCTCGCAGGGTATCTCACTCCTGCTTCTCAGTGGACGATGGTCAAGACCGTCAAGTGGAGGGACAGTCACACAGCTACCCCAGTTGTTGCCCAGCAAGCCTGAACACAGTACTCTGGCATTGCATTAGTTCCTCTGGTCCACTGCTTTGTTTTCTACTTTCCAGTACCGCAGCTGCCCGACAGCTCATGTGCAACATGCACATCTCCTGGCACCTCCCTCCCTCTCTCTCTCTCTCATACGCTACTGGAGGACTGGGTGATTGACACTGAAGAACAGAGCGGAGGCACAGTCTGGTTGGTGGCTGAGGCTGTCCATCCAAAACCACACACTCAAATTTAGAAACAAGCCTGCTGTGCGCTGTTCGCATGGGATGGGCAGTGGGGAGGAGGGGGGGAATAAGAGTTGTTGCCAGTGAAGGGTGACTTTGGGGTGGGCTCACACGCCTCTCAGAAACTTTTCCTACTCTGGAGGTGCGGGGGGAAGGAAGGAGACTGTCAGGCGAGCAAGCAAGTTAACAGTGGAGTTGTCGACTTCACAAAAGTAGGACTCCACTCACTTACAACTGCAGCTCAGGGCTGCAACTGCCTTGAATTGTGGCAGACTATTCCGACTGTCAACGACTGCTCCGGGGTCTATCTTCCAGGTCCACTGGCTTCATTAAAGAGGAAGTAAACATTGCAGGGGTCACTCAAATTGTGAAAGCACAAGACCATTCAAACTAGGTAGTAGGCTTAGCTGTAGGTTTCAGGAGTCCTGAGATATGAATATCCAATTATCAGTAAATGAAAACAAAGCAGCCATTTCATGTAATCTTAAGACAGGAAGTGATGTCACTGAGGGGCCAGCTCTGTTGTTAATTACAACTTGCCCCTCAATGACATTACTTTCTGTCTCAGGATCCCATGAAATGGCTGCTGCCTTGCTTTGATTTACAGAGTATTTAGATATTCATATCTCGGGACTCTTGACATCTACAAGGAAGTTCCATACCTCGTTTGAAATATCTTTTTTTGTGCTTTCACAATTCGAAAGACCCCTACAATGCTTACTTCCCCTTTAACAACCACCTCTCCCTTGCTCTTCAACAAATCCACTCCTGGTTCGCCTCAAATCACCTAGTCCTTAACGTCTCCAAAACCCAGGCGATGCTCTTTGGGTCCCTTAGAAAATCACACATCGAGTCCCCAAAGCTACAGGTCATATGCCTTGATGGTCCTGCTATCACTATTACTAATTCTTTTAAATATCTTGGGGTCACACTTGACCTTGACCTGGACTTCTCTGTCCACATTAGTGAGATCTGTAGGTCTGTTAACTCCCAAGATCGGGGTGGCCTACATTCGTCACTCCCTTACCCCTGCTGCCAGGATCTCTGTTGCCCAAGGTGTTTTGCTTCCTTGACTAAGCTACTCCTGTCTTCTCCCAGGCAAATGCAGGTGTACTCCAGAAGTGGGACGCTGCCTATAATAATATATGCAGGTCTGGTTTGTCTGCTCCTCGCCTCACCCATCACTGTAAGCTTTATTCTGCCCTGCAATGGCTAGCCCCTTCCAACATGTGATCATATACCCGCGGGTGATTCATAGACTCCATTACTCGTTACTCCCACCTTGCCTCCCTAACATCTGTGCTCACCCCTGCGTGGTCAACGCTTGACATTTGAGGTCGGCTACCTCTGCCCTGCTCTCGGTCCCACGTTGCTCTACCAAGATGGGTGAACAAGTCTTCTCCCATTTTGCTCCTAAACTATGGAATTCCCTACCTCCTCAAATCTGGAGCTCTAAATCACACCCCATGTTCTAGAATGCCCTGTTCTCGTGCCTAAATGCACTTGACTCTTGCAACTGCACTTAGATAACTTAACTTGTATGCCTTGTAGAAATTTGTCTTGAATTTCCTTGTACCAATGTTTTCTATGGTAATATCCTACAACTCTGGCCTGTACAATTGCATATTCTTGCGTGGATACTACAACTCTGTTCTGTACTGTTGCTTATCTCTGTGTGAATACTTGTATATTATTTCTTGCTATTGTCTAGTATGGTTTTTGTAATCTGTACTCTCCTGGGTCGTCCCTGAAAATAGGTAGGTCTTTGCCTAATGCACTTTCCCGGTTGCCAAAAGCAAATAAATATGTTTTGGGATAGTTTTCCATCTTATTACTGCAGTTCAATAATTTGCACAATTAAGTTAAGTAGGATAACATTTTCAAGTGTACTTTTTTTAACTACGATATTTACCCATTTTACAAGCACTATGTGCACTATAGGGCATTGGAAGTATTGCCATGAACACATGCCCCTGGGTGTGCATTCATGGTACTACTACTAGCGCCCTGTTGTGTCTTATTGCTTACTTGAGAAATCAGCAATATTGGTTATTGTAACTCTGCTGGAATAGAGCCCCCCACCAGGACTTGCCTGTGACCCTGAATTTCATTTTGGTGGCTTAGGTTTTTCCGTTCCATGATGACTGCAACACTGTATTACTACAGTTTGTGATTCTGTTAACTGATGCACCAACAGAGAACTGATTGATGTAGATAACATCCAGTTTTTGCTAGCTTTAGACTAGCTTGTTAGCATTTCTAAAACGTGGCTCCTGGTACACTTGTGTGACTAGAGATAATTTTCAGACATATAAAAGAACAGCTGTCCTGTTTAACAAAAAAAAAAAAGTTATTTCATCACGTGCAAACCATGGTCTGCATTAAAATCTGTTTTCAAATGCTGTGGCCTGTAAATGAGGTGTGTCTTCATTGCATGGTTTCCACCCGCCATATTAATAGCCTGGAAATAAGTGGAAGCAGCCAGCAAGCAGAAGCTGATAAAGTGACACAGGCATGACATGAAAAGGCAGTCACTTAAGGAGCGGCAGCCAGAAAGAAGGGGCTGTGTGTGTGGGATCCTTGCGTGAGCTCTGGATCCGAAGGGGAGAGTAAGTGGGCTGGACGGACTGACTGCATGAATGGACTAGTGAAGCATGTATTTATATTTTGCGGTGCAGCTTAACTTGAGGGTGACTTGTGCTCAATGAAATATGGTAATTGTTCCTTCTGCTTACTTTCTGTAACTTCTTGCTCTTCAGCATGGTCAACGGGACTGTTATTCTCGATCCTTTTCTTCCAGTCACCAGTATAATCAGTCTAAGCCCCCTTCCCGCTAGGGGTACATATTGATTGGCTCGGGGGGGGGGGGGCACAGCAATAATTACTTGTTCTAAATTTAGGGGCACTAGGCTTCAGAGTTACCCTGCCTCTTGGAGTCAAATTGGGGCCAAATTACCTTGTAAGAATGATTTGTCCAGATAATATTGAAGTGCATTTTAATAGTCTTACTTCTCAAAGAAGACAATTATAAGGTGTTGATTACTCCTAAGAGAGGCAGCAGCGGCCAACAAAGTGCTGAGATGTATAGCAAGGGGAATAATGTGGAGGAGGGGGGAGGTGATTCTGCCACTGTATAGATCACTGGTTAGACCTCATCTCAAATACTGCATGCAGTTCTGACTGCCATACCTGAAAAGGGAAATTCATTTGCTGGAGGGGGTGCAGCGCAGAGCAACTAAGATGATCCAGCTCTGGGGGACTTACCGTACGAGAGTAGGCTAAAGGAGTTGGACATGTACTCGTTGGAGGAGAGGATGACAGACGGGATATGATCGAGACATTTAAGTACTCGAGAGGAATAAACAGGATTGGTACGCAGGACTAGTCGGGGCAAGAGTGGGGTGAGAAAACTTGACATGACCCGAGATTAGAGGGAAGAAGGCTCAGGAGGAAAATTAGGCACTTTTTCATGGAGAGGGTGGTATCTGGGTGGAACGCGTTACCAGTGGAGGTAGTAGCCTATAAAATGGTGGGCTACTTCAAAGGGTCTGGGACAGGGCAAGAGGGGGCGGATAAGGGAAGGGGGGTGAGGAGGGAGGGGCAGCTGTGGAATAGGGCTGCTAGCTGCATAATCGAGCAGACTCGATAGACCAGATGGCCTTTTCTGCTGGCAAATTTCGTATGTTCGTACTGATCCCACTATTGTGCACAACAAATGGGAAGCTGCCCCAACATGTGTGCACTGCATGCTGGTATTTCACTGGTGTGGGGGTCCTTAAATCCCCCTTGTAACTGGCACATAAGAAACCTAACTCTGTTATCCGAACATTTGACCCAGGTGCCGGCCCCTATCGTATGGTACCAGGCCAAAAGCAGGATAAGATATGGCTTAGGCACCCATGGTTTTGAGAAGTCATATACCCCAGTTCTGAGTATGTGGAGCCCTACATGGTGGCTGAAGGCGCCACGGTCAGGGGTACCAACATGGGGATTTACCCCAGCCACAAACTTGATTTTACCTCTTGAGTGAGCAATAGCTGATACCAGTTAGATACACACTCTGAGACTCTCTCTCTCCTGTCTCTGTTTAGTGGGGCCTATTCTGCTTTAAGGTTCCCCACAGCTCCACTACCCCAGGCTGAAATCCAGACCCCGGTGAATCAGGGTATGCCATTTGAGGGGGCAACTCCTTCAGCGAGACTGACCTCTCACTTCTGCTGCTTCCTTATGGCAGCCTGCCTTTACTGCAGTGCCTGGAAAAAGATATGGCACCACTGTCTTCATAATGCCCATCCCCAGATGGGAGGGCGTTACATGAGCAAAAATGTTAGCACAGATTTTACTCCGAAACGGAAATTGCTGTGACTGGGTTGGAGTGAAAAATGAGTGTGTTCACATTTTGTGGGAGTCAATAAAGGAGTGGACAACAAAAGGTTGGGTTACTGTTATTAGAATAATTGGTAGATGCGGCCTGGTGGTGCAGAGGGCTGAGGGGCTGGATGCCACATCTCACACCACGCTGACGACCCGGGTTCAGGAACATCCTCGGATCATCGGGGTGCCGGCATGGGGGGGGGGGGGAGCAGGATCAAGCATGCCGATGGGCAGCTCTCCTCTCCCGAGGGTGGGTTGGCGCCCCCCAGTAGTTCTGCTCCCACGGTTGGAAGTCAGGTGGGTAGCATGGAGTGGGCGGCCAGCTGGGAGGGTTGGGCTGGTGCCATGGGTGTGTGTGTGTGCGCTCCACACGCTTGTACAGCCACGTGCCAGGGCCTGGGCAGGGGAAGGGGGGGAGAACCTTCAAAATACCTGTGTCCCTGTCGCCAGGTTGGTGGGAGAAGGTGATGGGGACATAGGCAACGGGGACCAAACAGTTAAATTAAAAAGAATAATTGTTAGACGGACTCTGGTCTTTCTCTGTTTCAGTCTATTTGTGTACCTATTGATCTAACTAGGGGATTGGAAACTGCACCAAACTGAAAATGTACTGACCACATGTAGAAACGGGGGAGCAGGACCTGAGGTCCATATATTCTGCCTGAGAAAAAGTGCCTATCCCCTGTTGGCCTTTAGCCACATAGGGAATTATCCTGTCCTTGGTACCGTTTTGAGACATCAGGCCGGGGTTCACACATTCGACCTTGGGATGTGACTTTACACTTTGTAATCACAGCTGATCCTCACCCAGTTAGGGCTAAAAAGATAAAGTGGCCACGTCTGCACTAACAAAAGATAACACCGCTCATTAATTTTCGCTGTCTTCTGACACAAAGAACATTGATGATTGCATGCTTTGTTCTTGAAATGGTCCATTGTAGTTCATAGAAAAGCTAAATGGTTCCGTCGTTTGGCAGGTAGAGCAGAAGTGGCAAAAACAGACAGAATTAGGAGTAGGTTCAACTATTTATTGCCCCCCTTGGAGTAAACCTACAGATATATCTTGTTTGTCAGATAAAAAAGCATTTATACGATGTGTTTGCTCTTCTAAATAAAAACAAGTACACGCAGTGTGTCCACTGTTGTAAATAAATACTTTTTTTATGTGACAAAATATGTTTGTAGCTTTACTCCAACGGGGGGCATTGAGTGAGGTCTCCCTCCCTTTCTTGTATTTTTTCCAGCCCCAACACACTGCCTGTTTCTGGGAGCAACCCTGCCTTTTGATTTCTATTATTTATTGCGACACGCTTTCCACTTTCAGCATCCTAACACTGCATCCCTCAGTGCATGCACCCATAGCAGACATTTTGGCGCTGTAGTGAGCCATGACAAAGAAATACGGTAGCACTGAATTGTCTACTTTGGGCACATAAGTATGGCCATTGATGTTCCATTTTCAGCAGAAAACACCAGTAAAAAACTGAATGTCATTTTAAAATCAGCACTTGGAATGCATTTTCCTGAAAACTCCACTTTGCACCATGGTAGCTGACTGTAGATAAGGACTGCTAGGCCTGCCTAGTCTGTCCGTATTCGCTGCCTGCATCAGTGGCCACTGACCCTAATGGTCATTGACTTTCGCCTTTCTTCCCCACATCTAGGGTTCCTTTATGTCTGTCCCATGCATGCTTGAATCCCCCCACTGTGTTAGCACCCACCACTTCCTGGGGCAGGCTATTCCAAGCATCTACCACCCTTTCTTTGAAGAAAAACTTACATTTCCCCTTATCCTGCCCCCCTCCAATCTCGTATTGTGCCCCCTCATTCTTGTACTGAAAGATGTCACCCACCTGCACTTTGCTCAAGCCTTTAAGGTATTTGAAGGTCTCTATCATATCCCCCCCATTCCCTCCTCTCTTCCAGGTGTATACATATTGAGATATTTTAATCTGTCCTCGTATGTTTTCTGATGCAAGCCCCGCGCCATCTTGGTCGCCCTTCTCTGGACCAACTCTACCCTGTCTATATGCTTGCGAAGATGTGGCCTCCAGAACTGAACACTGTATTCTAGATGAGGTCTCGCCAACGTTTAGCACAATGACATCAGCACCTCTCTTATTTTGCTGGTGATACCCCTTCCTATGCACCCCAACATCCCACTGGCCCTCCCCACATCCTTGGTACACTGTTTGGCCACCTTTAGGTTATCTGATATGATTATCCCTAAATCCCTTTCTTCCCTGGTGACCTGTCTTCCTCCCCAAAATCCTGTAGCTCTCAGCAGGTTTCTTGTTCCCAGGTGCATGTTTTGCACTTCTTTGCATTAAATTTGAATTGCCACACTTTGGACCATTTTTTCCAGCTTTCCTAGCTCCCTCCCCATTCTTTCGGCCCCCTCTGGAGTGTCTGCTCTGTTGCAAATCTTGGTATACTCCGCAAATGGGCAAACCTTTCCCTCCAGCCCTTCAGCAGTGTCACTGAAGACATTAAGAAGGACTGATGCTTGAGGTACCCCACTGGTCATCCTTCTTTCCTCTGATGTGATCCCATTTACTACCACCCTCTACTTTCTGTCCCTCAGCCAGTTTCTTACCCAGTTTTCCACTTTGTGGCCCACCCTCAGACTACCTAGCTTGTTCACCAGTCTTCTGTACGGTACGGTGTCGAAGGCCTTGCTGAAGTAGTGATAGACGCTATCCAGCACTCTTCCCTGATCCATCTCCTTTGTCCCCCAGTCAAAAAAGCTAATCAGATTTGTTTGACATGACCATTTTCTTTTTGGGGGCAAACCCCTTCACAGGGGTCAAAACTAAGTTTTGCAGCCACTAGCTAGCAGGGCTGGTGACTGGGAAAATCCGTTAGCCCCACAGACTTTTACACTGCCCTAAATGGTGTAGAGTGTTAAAGGAGAACTGCACTGAATCCATGTGATGTTTTCCCTTGAAAAAGCCGATTTGTTTTCAAATGCTTGTTTTAACTCTGTTACTGTTCCATATTTAAAGGCTTTTTAGTTAGCCTAGTGGGTGTTTCTGACTTGCACACAAGTAGTACGGGCCCTTTTAGAACTATGTGATATAGTTTGTCCCTTGTTCACCGCCTCCATTGTTGACACAATACATCCATGTTCTATTATAGAACTCTGTAGCCTAGTGGGACATAAGCTACATCATACAGTTCCGAAATGATACTTGACGCTAGAACGTAAATCAGAAACACCCACTGTGTTTACTGAAACGCCTGTACAGAGGTAAGAATACCAGAATTGGAACCAGTACTTAAAAAAAACAGATGCCACTGGTGAGAATGGCTTACAGGTTCAGCGCAGTTCTCCTTTAAGAGTTTGCCCAATAGAATTGGCCATTTTTGAAAACTGAAAATGACTGGCTGTACATAAGCACTTGGGGATTCATTAGGAATATAATGGAAGGAGGAAAATGCATTGGTTGGATACATTGTTCAACTTGGTATCGCCTCTCTTTCTAGTATCATTCTCTTGTATTGTAATGCCTGTATGGTCTTGTTACGGACACCGTCTAGTGTCACAGTACCCCAAATTTTAAATACTTCAGCAGTTTTTTTGGGGGGGGCTGTTTTGACAGGGGAAAAAATTGCAGTCTCTGTATTCTCCGCCATACTTGCATAATAGGTGCTGCTTGTGGGTTCGCGTGAAACGGTTGCCAAGGTAACCCTCTCTAGTTTCACACTCAAGGGTTACTACGGTAACTCTCTTGAATCTGCATCAGCACCATTGTAAGTGGTGACTGGGGAAGACATGGTTCTGCCTAGCTTGACTGATTGGGAACAGAACCAGGCTAGAGAAGTGGGGGAGATGCCCGAGACCTCAAGCTTACCCAGGAGAAGAATGTGGCCTGCAGTGTGGAAGGCCTTGAAGTGCATTTCTCCATGTAGGGCACTTTTATGACTCCTGGATGCCCCTCTTTGAGAATAAGGCACTAAATAGTAGAGTACAGTGGTTTTGGGATACTTCAGGCATCATATTGGAGCCGTGCACAAGCCAACTTGCGGTTATCAGTTTAGTGCTCTCCGGTTAGTGCCTGTGTGTGAAGGTGGTGTATTTGAACAGACACAGTACAGTGTTGTAAAGCACATTGTTCAGATACGTACCCCCTTGTGAGAGCAGTGCAAAGCAAGGCACAAACACAAAGTTCACATACAAAACACACCTGTGGCCGCACTCGCAAACCACGACGGGGTCCCTGAGGTGACCAAGCTGAGCACACTTAACAATCATTCATCTGTAAAAACAAAACCCTCGTTTGGAGGCACAAACCAGTTTCCTCTGGAGTATAAAAAGACTAGATTGGAAATAAAACACAAATGACTAATGTTCTTTCAAGGCACCAGCCCCACCAAACATATAATTAACTGCAGTATACTTCTGATTATGAAGACACAGTACCCTTCGCTGTAGATGAAGGTTGTGTGTGGCTTTTAGCAGCAGACAGAGATTCAGACTGTGCCAGTATAGTAGGCACATTGGCAGGAAACGTACATCATGGTACAGTATGTTCAGAATTGACTTTAGGATAATTATTTTATTTCTTTATTTTGTATTGATCAGGTGAGTACACTGGTGCCAGGCACCTTTTACAGGCACGATCTGCAAGTACATTAAATAAACAGCAAAATAATACATGACTCCCCAAGCTATCTTTCCCTCCTATCACCGTCACCTCTGGCTGGGGCCCCATTGGTGCGACCTACCTGATCCCCTCCTGTCAGAGACCCCCTCCCGACTGCACCTTGATCCACCATCGCCCACGACACACTGGAGCAACCCCCGAATCTACCCCGGATGGGGCCGCCTTCTGTTTCTGCACTTCTTCGGTGCTCCTACGGGAGAAGAGGTCCCAGTGGGTGGGGCCCGATGTTGGAGGTGGTGGCAGGCGACTCCCCCAAAGCCAGCTGGGTTTTTCCAGTGTTCTTGACGTGATCCCTGGAGCCGGATGTACAATGGCGTCCAGTGCGACCGGCGCTCGCGTACGCACCACCATGGTTGTCTGCGAAGCTCTCCCAGCACCTACATGATCCCCAGGCTGTTCGCACTCTGTGTCCGGCTGGGAGTTATTGCTGGAGAGTCAACCACCCACCCACCCCAGTAGAGGAGAGCAGTCCATTGGACGCTCAATCCTCTCTTCCCCCGGCTAACCGCCGATGACCCGTGCTCGTTCCCGAACACTGGTCGCTGGTGTGGCATCCGGCGCCCCAACCCTCAGCGCCACTGGGCCGGCTAATACAATACATGATGCTCTTTCACATCCGGTGTAGATTCACATTTCGGGTGTTCCATTGTTGGATGGGACATCACATTTATTTTGGTTTTTTAAATAATACGGTAAAACACACACCCCTGTGTCTTGCCAGTTAATCAAATATGTGGTCAAGGGGACGAGGCGCCTGCTTGGGAACAGGGAGATGGCCAGCATACTTACTGTGTGACCCTGTGCACGCCGCTTAACATTTGAGTGTTCCAGTCCATCCAGCTGTAAAAATGAGTAGCAGCAGTACCCCACTAAAATGAAATGTTGCATGATGACTACGGCTGTCCTGGGTTGATTAGTTGTTCAAAATAAGTAATGTACACATGAAATACTGAAATGTTTGTGTTTTTAGATGTGTGCCTTCACTGCTTCAGTGTGCAATTATTTTGTATTCCGTAGTCATTTGACAGGACACTTGCTAGGTTCCACAACTATTTGTGCTCATTTGAAACATGATCCTTCTGATCATTAACATTGTGAGTCTGAACAATAGTTTCTGTGTTCACAGGGGCTTCCAGTATGCTACTGTGACTAGTATGTATGACTTGGCCTCTCATTAGCACGTGCTCCAGGCCTGCATTTGTGCAAACCGTTTAAAAGACCCAGGCTCTTGCTGCCAATATTGTTCTGGCCTCGCAAACTGTCAGCTCTGCAATCTGTACCCAGTATGCAGGGCACAACATTTCTGACACACACAGCATTCCAATATACTGTCCTTTGAGAACGAAATGGCACAAGGTGAAAGCAAGTGGTGTTTGCCTAGACGGATGTAATAACCAAAAGTAACCCACGCACTGCAGTGCCTTATCACTAATCTGTTGCCTTTGTAATACAAGTTTTACAGTCACACTGGGTGATATGAGGGTTAAAAATTTACTTTTGCATCCGGTGCAGATTCACATTTCGGGTATTCCATCCCAAGAATGGGATATCACGTTTATTTTTATGCTTAACATTATTGACGATGATCAGTGTAAACAGAATAATAAAACGGCAGTACTTTGTTACAGCATTCTTTCCTGCTTTCAACTAGCAGCTACAAAGGGCAAAATAAAGGTTTGATTGCCAGAACCCAAAGTTAGCTTCTAGGTACTGACAGTTTTCTTACCACCTGGGGCTATTCAGACTAGCCCAGGAACGGAACAAAATGTAATTATTTGTTTAATGTAATAACATCTGTGAGGCTTTATGCTGCATCAGACTCCACTGCTTCATTTTAAATCCCCTTTTATTTTGCCCCCTGCAGCACAGATCTTCCGTTCTGTGTTAATGATGCCTTCATCCTTTATATTTTTTTATTCCTCTAGAGAGCTGCACAGAATTGTCTCTTACACTAATGTTCCACAGTGCCTTGGTCTTTGTTTACTTTCCCATTTCCAAAGACCAGCAGAAGTGCCATTTTCCCTTCAAAGTGCACTTCCACAGTCCCATCACAGCGTTGTGTCCAGTCCTACAACATAGAAATGTAGAATTTATCAGCAGAAAAGGACCCACCCAGTTCGCCCAGATATTACCTGCCTAATCTGCCTTTGCAGGCCCTGAATGGTCTCCAGCGATCCTCCCAGTCTGTTTTTAATAACCTCTATGTCTATTCCACGCTTGCTTGAAGCCCCCACTATTTTTGTGTCTCCACCACTAAACACATCACAACAGTGTATAGTAAGCTCCAGTGATCATCTCCTTTTCTCCTGTTGCTTTACCTGGAGACCTTTAGAATATTGGGACTTGTGCAGTAATAGGATCCCAGTATGCTTTTAGAACCCAGTATTCTAGGTGCCTGTAGCTTTAGATCTTACTCCAGTGAAATGAATGAGCTGAACCCCCATTTCATGAGGTATCTCTCTTGATTTTCAAATGGTACACATTTTAAAGTGCACATAAAGTTTCCAGCAAATACACTTTAAATATCGAAGTCTGATCTTTAAAACCTTTTTAATTATTTTGAAGATTATAGCAAGTATTTGTTTTATAAATATGCACCTGTAATACATTTAGGAAGAGAGGAAGGTCGTGGGTACTAGTCTTACACTAGGAACTTGGGCCAGTAACTAATCATGAAACTGTAGTTTAGTGTTTTGGGGGAACTGCACTGTTGGAGGAGCTGTTCTTCAGATGCCTGCAACCTTAGTAGCTTGTAGCCTGATCTCGTCCCATCTCAGAAGCTAAGCAGGGTTGGGTCTGGTCAGTAGTTGGATGGTAGCCCTGCAGTAAACACCACTTCTTCTGGAAGCGGTGTTGGTAGCTCTGCAGGGGGCTCTTTTCCCTTGGTTATAAGTAACCATTCCAGTGCCTCTGCATGGTGTTTGGGGGAGACAGTGCTGTTGTGCAGCGACATCTTTTGTATGAGATGGCAAAATCGACGTCCCATCAGCCTGTTCTGCTGGTTATTCATGTGCATATTAGAGATCCCATAGAACTTCTCAAGAGCAGGATAATTTTCCAGGTGTCCTGGTCAAATTTCCACCATTCACTAACCCACCAGTAGATTAACCCAGCTCAATATCTGTTGTTTCAGAGTTGGGCAAGGGGAGTTCAAGAGCTGTTGTGTAGTGTAGTGTGCTGTGGCAAAAAAGGGTGCCTTATTCTGTCAGGTGGCAGCACTGCACTGCAATTATGTAAGCATTAAGCCACGATGAAGGTGGCATCTAATGGGGAATTAATACATGGTTGAGAGGGTTGTGGTACGAGGCTGAAGGCAGCGTGCCATAAAACGGCCCAACCATATCACAGTCTGGTTTTGCCTGGACCTAGGAGGGGTAGAAGGCTGCTTAAAGATGGAGGTAACTGACTTCAGGTGGCGGATTTTAAGGAAATGGGAAGGATCCTTAAGAAGCATTTGGATGTGATTGGGTCAGACATGGACGCTGATAGTAGGTGGGAAATCATCAGGAGAGGGGTGCAGGATGCTACCAGCACCTGTGCCAGTGTAAGACGAAAATGCGGTAGGGCCCGAAAACCCTGCTGGTGGACCAGGGAGGTCCAGGAGGTGGTGCGGGGAAAGAAGGTAGTCTATAGGCAGTTCAAGTGCTCAAGGAGTGAAAGGGATCGAGGGGAGTACGAGCTGATGGCTAGAAGGGCCACTAGGGTGGTGAGGGTGGCTAAGGCAAGGAAGGAGCAGAATCTGGCCAGGGAAATTAGGAGAGGGAACAAGGGATTCTTTAGATACATTGGGGAAAAACGAAGGGTGAAGGGGCAGATTGGCAGGATTAAAACACGGGAGAGATGGGCACAAGACCCGGGGGAGCAGGCTGAGGTACTAAATGAGTACTTCACCTCAGTTTTCACCAGGGAAAATGGGGATGCTGCATCATACATGGGAGGAGACAGAGATACTGAGGAGGAGGGGGGGGCCCTTACCGATCGGCAGGTCTGGGGAGAGGGGGAGGCATCACTGGCAGGAGGGGGAAGGCTAAGCAGGGAGAAGAGGTAGCTGAGGTGGAAATCACAGCAGAGAGTGAGGAAGCCTTCGGGTCCCTTAAAGACAGAGAAAGCACAGGCGGATAAATTAAATCCCAGAGTGCTGAGCAGACTTCTGCGGATGTCTGTGAAACCCTAGTGGAGCTTTCACCATCTCTCTGAGGACAGGGTGGGTCGGGACTGGAAGGTGGCACGAGAAGTGCCCATCCACAAGGGGGGATCAAGGGAGGTGGCAGGGAACTACAGGTCTGTCAGCCTGACATCTGCGGTGGGCAAGGTGATGGAGGGCATTGTCAAGGAGAGGCTGGGGGGGGGGCCTGGAAAAGTCAGGGTGCCTGGGCGATAGACAACATGGATTCGCCCCAGGGAAATCGTGTCAGACAAACCTTGTGGGGTTCTATGGGTGACGAGTGCCTTGGACCTGGGTTGACCAGTGAACGTCCTCTTTCTAGACTTCAGCAAGGCATTTGACTCTGTTCCTCACGAGGGCCTGTTGGATAAGCTGGGAGAAATGGGGTTGGGGAACCAGATGGATAGACAGTTGGCTCCAGGACCGGACCCAAAGGGTCGTAGTTGGCAGGATAGTCTCATCTCCAAGGAGGGTCATTAGTGGGGTCCCACGGGGATCAGTCCTGGGCCCTCCTGTTCAACGTCTACGCCTCTGATATAAGGACAGGTATCAGAAGTGAGATGAGTCTCTTTGCGGATGACTCGAAACTGGGGGCGGTGGTGGATGGGGAGGAGGGGAGGGTGGCCTTGGAGGGGGACCTGGAGGCTCTGGAAAGATGGTCTAGAAAGTGGAAGCTGAGGTTCAATGCAGGGAAATGCAAGGTACTGCTCCTGGGGGCCAGAAACCCGGGCCAAGTGTACACCCTGGGGGGGGAATGCTACAAGTCTCGATGGCTGAGAGGGACCTAGGGGTGGTGGTGGATGTCAAGATGAACAACTCGGAGACTTGTAGGAGGGCAGCAGCCAAGGCCAACAGGATGCTGGGATGCATCGCTAGGGGGATCCCCTCCAGAAGGAGGGAAGTGATGCTCCCTCTGTATAACTGCTCGGTGAGGCCACACCTCAAGTACTGCGTGCAGTTTTGGAGGCCACATTTAGAGGGACATTAAACTCCTGGAGAGGGTCCAGAGTAGAGGGCAACCAAAATGATTTGGTGCTTGGGGACAGGACCTATGGGGAGAGGCTCGAAGAGCTAAATATGTACACATTGGAAGAGAGAAGGGACCGGGGGGACATGATAGAGGTCTTCAGATACATGAAGGGGTAAATGGGGAGGAGCAGTCAGGGTGCTTTGAAGGAAGGAGGAGGGGCAACTAGAGGCATGGGTGGAAGCTGGAGGGAAGATTCAGGGAGAAAGAGGAGTGCTACTTCACTGAGAGGGTGGTGGAGCCATGGAATGCACTGCCCAGGGGGCTGGTGGAGGGGTTCAAGAGGTGGTGGGACAGGTACAGGGGAAGGGTTCTGGAAGCAAAATCCAGTGCAGCGAGAATATCTGGAACTGGGAAGGGAGAAGCCAGAGAAGGCGAGGGGGACAGCAAGGTCAGCTCCCAGGGTGGGGGCTGACCAAACGAGCAGACACGAAAGACTGTTAGGCCTATTCTGCTGCCATTTTAGTATGTTAGTATTTACAAAGAATAAGTGGCCAGTGCAAATTAAAGCACGATGTAAAAAAAAAAAAAAAACCTACAGTAGCCAAATGGGAGAACCCAAGAGAGCGAGGTAGTGAGGGATGTAAGACAGAAGTCCAAAGAAATGAGAGAGGGCAGGGGAGGCCAAAGCAGCCCAAGAGGGAAAAGTCAGAAAGGTGGGGGGAGGGGGTTATCCAAGCTAGCAATGGCATGTGGCCTCACCAAGCAGCCAGAATTTGAGATGTGTCTTGAAAGTGGCATGGGACTCCAGAGAGCGGATGGGCAGGGGGCTCCTGTTCCACAGAGTGGGAGCAGCTACAGATAACGCTCTGCTACCCATAGCCGAGGAGACTTTCGGGATATTGGGGGGGACTGAGTATGCACGCAGACACCTCGAGGGAGTTCTAGTCTTGAGGAGAGACGTATAAGGAGAGACTTCACCATGCCTGATGGCACTGCCCACGAGGTAGCCAAGTCCGTAACCAAATCTGCAGTGTAGTGGGAGCCAGCCAAGAGTCTGGTAGAGGTGGCAGCGTTGCGGTGGAATATGGTGCCAGGATAGTAAAATGACATCATATGATGTACATAGAGCAGAGGCGTGCATGCAAGGTTGAGGATGTGTGTGAGTAAATAGGGGAGCAGTAGTCCATCAAGGGTAGCAGGTTGCCTTGGGCAATGGCTAAACAGGCTTCCCTGGTCAGGAGTGACTTTATGCTTTACGCCGCACCAAGTTTCTGGTTAGTGTGGCGAATAACAGAGGAGATATGATCGGAAAAGGAGAGGGACGGGTCCAGGATAACTCCCAGATATTTGAAAGTTAGTAGATTTTCAAGTACAGTGTGGTCCGGTGAGACTACTGAGAGGATGGACCCAGCCTTGGCGACCTTAGACAGGAAGGGTTTAGACCCAAATAGCATGGATTTCGTTTTTTTTAGCATTAACAGTTAGGCGATGTGAGTGGAACCTGGTGCGCACCCCAGAGTAGTTTTCGGATAAAGCCTTGGGTCTTTTCTCTGATATTTATTTATTGAAATTTAGTAACTGGGAAAGGCACGCTGACCTGAGGCTCATTTCCATGCATGACCTTGGGGGAAGGGAGACAGGAAAACAATACATTCATGTGTAAAGGAAGCAACAGACAAGAAGTGCCATAAGAATTTGAGGAGCTGATTTGTACAGTCTAGTACTCTCTCTATTCACATGCAATAGGTGTGGAGATAAATGGATTGTGAAAAATCCATTTATCTGAGTGTGTATAAATGAGTAACTGTGTGTAAATTTTATTTATACACACAGTTGCTCATTTATCCACATAGTTGCTGTGTCGGCACTGCTTCCAGTCACTTTCCCTGTCTCTCACACACTAGCCCGAGAAGACAGCTCATCTTTTGCAGCAGTCTCCTGCCCATCCCTCAACTCACCCAGCCACGTGCTAGCTTGCTGTCTGCTCCCTTGATGAGTGCCACATTCTGCTTCAACATGCTATTTCTCCTTGGGGTTTTCTTGTTTTTAATTTCAAAAAGAAAGCCTGCCAAGCCACACATACCTTCACTCACAGTCAACACTGAAGGAAAGTTGGTAGCTGAAGTAGCGCTTCCAGTTCACTCACACTGCCTAAAAAAGAAATTCCACCTTGCTGCAGTACAAGTTCCTTTTTAATGCTCCAGCAATCACATTATTTAGAAAGCGCTGCTGTACCTCTCTGCCTTTTTTTCTAACGCCATCATTGCCGATTGCAGTCCCGCTCCATCCACTTGTGCTCGCAGCCCCGCTCACTCTGGTCATGCTAGTTATCTCCAGCTTCACCTTGCGCGCAAACCCCAACCATATTTTTAAATAATTGAGGGGAAAAAAAGTCCATAAAGTAGCGCAGTACTACCACGTCTTTCCCTGTTCAGTTACAGACTCTCGCTTAGAGCTGCCACCATTTTCTCTTAATTTTTCTGAAACAGTGAAAGCTCCACCAATCGCTGAGGATGTCTGAACCTTGACTACACGTCCCCACACTACGTATATAGCAGTGCTCTTAGCAGCCAAGAAGGCTCAGTGACATTGTTTCTCAAAAGAAACCCACGAAGTAAGCTACATTTAAAAAAAAAAAAGGAAAATCACATCTCACATGTCCTCCCCTATTGCATAAATGAAATATGCAAAGGGGACCTTGTGTGATACAGTTTATCTATACTTGTGGTGTTTGACCTCTGCCACCTCGCTTGTGAGGTTACCAGAGTTCAAACACCACTTGTACAGATAAATCATGTATCGCACAGGTTCCCCCTGCATATCTCACACACACTTACTTATAGAAGAAGTATGCAGTGAAGTTGTACTAGCAGTAAGTACAGAAGTGAAGTGTGCAGGAACAGTAACTGGGGAATGAACCAGATACATGGCAAGCTTGCAGGCCTCAAGTAAAAAGCAAGCATAGGTGCAAAAGAGACGACCAACAGTACTGCAGAAGAGTGAGGGCATGGAATAAACTAGCAAGGACAAAAGCGAGAGGGAGCGAAAGGGGGAGTGAAGAGTGGGTGGTGCTGTCCATGGTAGAAAGGGCTGGGGTGAGGGGAGCCTTGCAAGCTTGTGGCTTGTGCCAGTGGTCATGGGCACAGTCTTCTTGGCACTGACCTGAAGTTGGTGGGATTGGAACCAGCATTGGATATTACTGAAGTCTTGCTAGAGCAGTGTTTCCAGGGCAGAGATGGAGGCACTGGAAGCGGTAAGTATATCCTCCGCATACATGTGAATATGAGAGCTGACACAAGCTGAGGGGAGGTCATTAGGAAACGGGACAAAATGGGACCCAGTATGCAGCTTTGGGGAATCCCATACTGAAAAGGTGGGGGAAGCAAAGCATCACTTAACTGGACTGACTGGAGGCGACTAGAAAAGTAGGCTCTGAACCAGCTGACCGTTCTTGAACCAGGTTCTCTTCTTCCTGTCTCTGGTGGCAATAAAGATCACCACTGCACTAATGTTAAGCATAGGGCATTCTTCCCGGTGTCCTGCATAACATTCACCCCGTCAGTAATACAGATCCACGTAACCCACTCCCAGGTCACACCTATAAATGAGGTGTCACAGATGAGTGTTCCTTTCTTGGTCAAAAATTACAATTATAACAAAATGTGGCGGACCATCCATTAGAGCTAGTGTACTGCCTAAAACTAACATTAGATTTTAAAAGCAGTCAGTCATTACCTTTTATGTCTGAGGTACTTTGTCTTTCCCCTTGTTTAATTAGAAGATTGTTTACCTGATGTTAGAAGGTGTGGTGTGTGGAATAGTTCCTAGCCTGGCAGCTGACACATCTTGCTCTACTGCCCTACACTACATCATCAGGATTGTGACCTCACTGACTGTGACGTCAGTGCTACTTAGGAACAGCAAGTGAGTGACGGTCAGGTCATTCACCTGTGTTGTCACTGTCTGTGAGATCATAATGCTGAAGATGTAGTGTGGTTAGTAGAGTTAGATATGTCAGCTGCCAGGCTAAGAGCTGTTCCACATATCCAGCACAATATCACATAGAAGACTTTCTGATGAGTGAAAGGAAAAAGAAAAATACTTCAGAAATAAAGTTACAACTGATTACTACTTAAAATTTGTATTTTCTTGTCTGCCTGTTTTGGTTCCACTAGCTCTTAAAAACCTGGGTGTTGTACATGTTTATATGTATACTTTTCTGTCTCTTATGGTAATAAGAGTGCATGCTCAAGTTCTTTGCGTGAGATTTACGAAGTGAAGCTGAACATTTCTGGCACACAGTGGACTTGAGAAGAAACTCTTAAAACCAGAAGAGATGCAGCACGTTTTCATACAAACACATAAATAATGTTGAAGAATTCCATTTTTTTTTGTAAATATGGTGATCATTAAACTTTTTTTTTACATGTCTGCAGCATCCATAGACTTAAATTATAAATCGGGTCTACATATTCCACATGCGTGAACTTGAGCATTCAGTACATCAAGCCATTCTGGGAGAGGAGAGAGATTCACTATGACCCCTTCCCCACAAAGGACAGTGTGGGGAAACAGGGTAGGGCTTTATTAACTGATATAAGTATTCTCTCCACATCCCAAACAGCATGAACAACCATTGCTAGTGTCCTTGTACACTTAAGTATAGTAAAGCAAGGAGGAGGCACCTCCATAGTCTGGTCCTCCCCACCCCAGCCCCAAGCCCTGGGGAGACAAGAAGAGGAGGGGAGACTGATGAGAATTAATGAAGTAGTGAGTGATCATGGGCTCATCGTGTATGAGCGGGCACCCTTGCAATGGGGCTTGGTCCACTATGGAACAAATCCCCTGTCCGTACTCATTACATGTAGAATCCAGATGGCCCAATGGGATGAACATAGTTCCTCCGCTGTCATCAAGGGAATGCCATTATTTTCTCCATCATGTAGATTTGATTCACTATAGTTTGCCACATTCCTGCAGTAGGAGCTGGGGACGGTCAAGCACTGCTAATGGCTTTTTGGCAGCTGTAAGTAAGATGCCCAAAAGGTATCTGGAGTTTGTCATGCATTCCCCATGGAAATTGGAGCAGTAAGTAAAGTTCTGCTGTAAGGGGTTTCTGCTGACCATAAAGTTGTTCCAGCTGTGATTGTAGTGCCTGGAAAAAAAGACATGGGACTGAGCAGGACCACATTATGTGAGAGGTGAACCTGCATTTCTCCGCAGTGTCTCCAGCAGGAAGCATCACCAGAACCCGAGTAGTATGTGATAATGACCAGTGTGTGAAAGTATCTAATTTGATGCTTCCAGGTGTACTCGCTCCACTGGTGTAAGCTGGTAACCATGGAAGGAAGCTAACAGGATCTTCACCAGTCCTCAAAGGAGATTGGCTGTCAGAGTTCTTCTTGCCAGCACAGGAGTATGTCCTATGTGGAGTCTCCTGTGGACTCTAGGATGCCTGAGAAAGATGAGATCCTATGTTCAGTGGACCCAAATCTCATGAAGGAAATAAGATGAGTAACAATGGCTGGGTGTGACCCAGGGTTGTGTAGGCCAATTGCAAGTGAGGAAAAAGTGTCTTAATTGTAGGTACCTGTAGAAATCTGCCTGTCTGAGGCTGAACTCTATTTGGACTTCAGCAAAAGACGTCATCACCGCCCCCTCATGAGTTGGTGTAAATATTGTAAAGAATGGCGCTCCCGGTTCCTGAAGACCATATCTACACGTGCTGGGATTAGTGAAAGTGCTTCAGTTTTGGTTTGGATACAAGAGAGGAAGGGATGGGACCAGGTGTAATGATTTATGGATGTTATGCCAGGACGAAGATTTCTGTTTAACCAAACAAACAACAACTTGGAATTCAAAATCAATAATGTTTTCATTTTGTAGAAAATTATAGAAACCCCTCTGGGTGGCAGTGGACCATGCCAACTGAGCTTAAAAATGTAGAATTTTAGAACCATGTGCATGAGGCGCCCTCTTATGGTTATTGTAAATTACTAATGCGATATTAGCCAGTCAGTGTGCTATATAGTGTTGGAGCATTGGGAGAGCGCACCACTTCAGCGTCATGGGGGAGGACGGCACAAGTAAATTACAAAAAAAAGTGTCATTTATAATTGCCATTATTGATATAAATTTTAAGTTGTGGGAGATTTGTGTTAATCACATTTTGTAGCATTCCTAATTTTAAGAAAAAATTTGAAAATCTGATTGGGGAGGTACGGAAAATTTAGAAATCTCGCTCACACTGGAGGGGAAACACAATGCTGAGTAATGTGGGAACCAGTGACCATAATACAGTATGATTTGAATTGACTTTTGGTAAAGGTAGATCCTTGTCAAAAGCTGTGGTTCTTGATTTAAAGAGGGCACATTTTGATCCAAGGAGAAACAGAAATGTGTTCTGTGTCCCAGTCTCTCTCTACCTATGCCAATTGGATCTGTTGTGTTGAACATTTACGTCCACTGGCCAGAACTATGCGTGTTTTTTGCACTTGCACTTTTTGTTTTCAGTGTACTATTTTCTGTACCATCTTAACCTGTGTAACTTGTACTGTGTGTATTTGTGCCATCTTCATGGCCAGGGTCGTGCCTGAAAACGGTCCATTGGATCAGTGCACTTACCTGGTAAATAAAATTATATCTGGATAAAGATTATAGGGTTGAAAAAAGTGAGACATAATTAAAGGAACAGTTATCGAAGCAACAAATTCATGCTTATGAACAGTCGCTAAGAGAAACAAGTACAAGTGACCAGTTTGTGTTTTTTAATGACGTAAGTTTGAGTTTGGAGCTGATTCTGCTGACTTGCAAGCTAACATTTTCTGTAACTACAAATCCCAGAATCCTATACAGCTGATGTCAGACCAGGGCTGGAGCAGTGGGATCTTCCGTAGCCTGCAGTGTATGTTAGAGCTTTTATAAGCTCTGATCATACGTTTGCTGTCCTGCTATTCTCCTGGGGCTAAGTACAGTCCTCTGTGATTATATTTATTCCAGGGAGGGTGGTGGGACCAGCAAACAAAAGATCAGAGGTTATCAAAACTGTTTACACTACAGGCTGTTGAATCTCCCACTGCTGCAGCCCTCCTTTGGTTTCAGCTACAGGGCATTCTGGGATTTATGTTACAGAAAATGTCAGCTTGCAAGTCGGCAGAATCCTTCCAATACAGTCTACTATACTGCAATAACTCAAATTAAAAAAACAAAAGTTT
Source organism: Neoceratodus forsteri (assembly GCA_016271365.2). Taxonomy (NCBI): domain Eukaryota; kingdom Metazoa; phylum Chordata; order Ceratodontiformes; family Ceratodontidae; genus Neoceratodus; species Neoceratodus forsteri. The sequence goes on along the minus strand of JADMNL010000023.1, from coordinate 207,585,289 downwards.
TTGCATACAAAGTACAAATTGGGAGCAGCCTCACACTTTGGTATGGGGGGCTCTTAGAGCACATTGTTCCCTTTAAAGAGCTAGTGTACTGCCTGGAATTAATAGTAACGATTAGAAGTAGTTGCTGTCATTTGTATCATAAGTTTTTTTTTTTTTTTCTGTTACTAATTAGAATGTTGTTTTAACCTGGTAGTACTAGGTGTGACATGTGAAACAGCGCATTACCTGGAGGCTGACATAATTGGTTCTGTTCCTCGCTCTGCATCACTAGTATTGTAACCTCACTGACTGTGGCATCACTAGTAACTGAAAGACTCCTGCTGCTTGATTGGTAACTTGACACACATTACCAGTAAGGCAGCAGGGTTTGTGATGTAACAGTGTGGTCACATGGTAATGTAGTGGGAGGAGTCAAATTAATTGTATCTGCTTCCAGGTAAAGCACTCCTTTTCACATCACACCCAGTACTGCTAGGTAGAAAACCATGTGATAAGAACATAGAAAAGAAGAAAAAAAAAAACTTCAAAAAGGAAAATGAAACATGGGGGCTACTTTTTAAACATTTCTAAAATGTTCTGCCTGCTGTTTTTCTGACTCATCTTCGGATAATGACTAGAGTGAATACAAGAACGAAATGTAGGAGGCCAAGAGAGTGGTTAAAGGTGTGAAAACAGCTACAGAGCTGAGAATTGAAGAGGGAGTCAGAAGTGTGTTTTGGGGTGGGGGGGGATTTATTTAGGTACATAAGAGAGTAAAGGAAAACAAAAAGGGTGAATTACTGTTAGTAAATGGAGGTAATGTAAGAGCATTATGAACAGAAATCAAGCACTTCAAAAAATGTTTCTGTTAAAGGGATAGGTACAGTCAGAATTTGCAAAAACATATGTTGTGCAGAGTGTTTTGATTTGTGTGTAGTCCTACCCTTCTTTTGTCTGCTATTGGCAGGGGGTTGAAATAACCACCTGTCTGCCTGTCCCAGACGCCCAGTTTTCTGCAGAGACAGCTGGTTTCATTTCTCTGCCTGTCCCTGGGACAGGCACCAAGTGAAGAAAGCATTAGCGGGTATCAGGATCCAGGAGATGCTGCCACCTGTAATACTAGACTGTGGACAGCCTGACATCATGTTGTGAGATGCTGAAACTTGAGATCCATTCAAACCAACGTCCCATGATAGGTTGTTCTATGTGTTCAGCAGTTTTGTCAAGAAGCAGAAATGAAAACGGGAGACGTGGTAGGACTAGACTGTGCACGTGTTCTGTGTTGTCATGCATGGGCAGTTGCCTGGTTTAATTCTGCTTTCTGCATGGAAGACTTCATTACTCTGTGTGCTGCACTTGCAGTAGCAACCCAAGACTAACTCTTGTTCACAGGCAGCAGAGGTTTGGAAAAACAAATTTAAAAACCATTTTCAGGGCTGTCTATGAACTAAGGGGGGCCTAGGTAAAGGTAATTAAAATCCCTTATAAGGGCTAGACAACTGTATTTGAAAACCCTTTTCATGGCAGACAATCAAGGCTTAAAGAAGGGGAGACTCAGTATTTAGAGATTAGGAGAAGAACCTAAAGGGCTAAGATGTCCATTTAAAACATCCCGTCAGGGCAGGAAAGGCTCCAGTGAGGCTTGTTAAAAGCCCTTATCTGGGTTACTAAGTAGGGGGACACTAAGTGTCTGCACTCTACACAGCAGCAGAAGAAGCTGATCTGTTTGTCACGGCAGAACAGAAGGGTGTTGCCCATAGCCCCCATCCGGGCCGTGAACTCGGGGCACACTTGATAAGTCCTTTTCAGGGCCATGCACCAGTCAGTGGGTAACATTTAGCCCCTTTTTGGCCCCTTACCATAGGCAGTATTAGTAATTAAGCCCCTTTCGGGGCACTTTATCAGCCAGGGGGGTACAGCTAGTTGTCATTAGCTCATATTTGGAAATAGAAATGTGAATTTCGTAAACACAAATTAAAAACTCATGGAGTCCTGGTGACCATTTTGTGTCAGGTTCTGTAATGGATGGTTCCAATGCCATATGGCGTCTGCTGGACCCAATGAGTTAAACAGGTACAAATTCTGTGGGACAGTCAAAATGAATATTGCACCTGTCCATTGGACAGCCATCCACAAAGAAGATATTTATATTTTCTAAATTAGCCTGCTAGTTTTATGGTCCTTGGGGATCTTCATCTTTAATGGCTCTTCTTGTTCCTACAGTGCTTCCTTTCCCATGTGACATGGATGTATCGGGGATCATGAATTCAGCATGCACTGGTTATAGAGTCCATTTACAGCAGAGCTGTGATATCAAGTAACTTTTCTTATCTAGTGAGCAGTGTTGGCTACGTTTACAGTTTAGCAAATACCGATGGGCTAATCAAGTGGGTTATTCTGTAAGAAGACGGCTAGAGTCTTTACTGATTATAGCATTGATGATCTGAGGCGATTTGTGTGCATTTTATAGATGTGTATAGCTTGACGAAATGAAAAGTTTGAAAAGCAGAACTTATCCTGCTGCTGGCTAGACCTGGCACACATTCAAAAATATTGAATCGGAGCTATTTAGTGGAGGCTAGAACATCAGGCTCCTATCTCTGGTACCTGCTGAATCAGTGGTCCCGGATGCATCACTGTCACATGGCATGGGAAGGCATTGTAGGAAAAAGAAAAGCAATACACCTTAATAAGATGGCGATCCCCAGGGGCTACCATATAAATCTACCATATAACCAGAAGGCTGATTTAGAAAACAAACTCTTAATAGCAAAGAAAGAGCTTGGCAGAAGACACCAGGAGAAAGGACTGCTGTGTGACTGAACTTCTCTGCTGGGACTACAGTAGAAGAACTTTTGTACTTGGACCTTTAATTTAGGGTAAAAAAAAAAAAAAAACTAACATACAAAACAAAAAAAAAAGTGTGCGTGTGTCTGGGTTAACTGAACTGAATGGGTATCTGAACAGTTATTTAGGGGTGTAAATCTCAGGTGATTGAAAGGACTTAACACTTGTGAGGTTTAAATTACTTGTAGAAAGATCTAGTAAGTAGGGGAGGCTTAGCTAGAAGGAAGCTACATTTAAAGACTGCCTTAGAAAGGTTCTGCTAATAGCTTGGCAGAAGACACCAGGAGAAAGGACTGCTATGTGACTGAATTTCTCTACTGGGACTATATTGCCCTCCTTCCTTCCCCTCCACCCAAAGCTGGTTCTATTTTATAGGCACAGGATTTGACTGACACAGGAACTTCCTGTTTGGGAGCAGGAAGTGAGTGATCACAGAACCACCAAGACCCACCATCCTAGAAGGGCAAGTAGCTCTCCGGCTCCCTCTAGTGCTGTGGAGGTCTGCTCTGAGCAAGTAACTGATCTACTGAGAAATATAGGATATTCTTGTCTCAGAACAGGACAGTCAGGAGCTTAAAGGGCACATAGGCAGAAAGTAAGGAGAGAGAGAGAAAAAAAACAGAGGAAAGAGTAAGGATTGCAAACAGTTAAGGGTCCAGAAACAAGACATGATTGGAGTGGTGCAGTGCAGTGGCTGTGGAGCAGCAGTATTCCGGGAGACGTTCTGGAGGATGCGGTGTTGTCCCATCTGCAGGCACCTCTCTGGGCTGAGGGAGGAGGTTGCTCATCTACAGGCTGAGTTGGCCAGGATTTGTGGGACCTCCCTCTTCCATCCAGGGACCACCAGTGCCTCTGCCGTTGCCTCAGAGGTTGCCAAGAAAGAGGAGGCGGTTGGACCACAGTGGGCTCAGGGAGGGGTGAGGGGTGGAGGAACAGGCACATCCCTCAGTTGTAACTCTCCACAATTCCCATGCCATTCTGGCAAAGTGTGGTTCCTCTATGGAGGCACCATGATGGAGACCAAGGAGGATGCTGGGAACCTCCACAAGGAGACCCACAGGAGGGTGGCAGGGGACCCCTGCAGGGAAGGAAACCACTCCTGGTGGGGACTCCATTGTTAGTTAGAACTGGGGAGGAAGGGAGAGGGAGGTGAGGTGCCTGCCTGGCGCCATGGCTTGGAGGGACAGGAGCGAATCCTCAGGATTGCCGGAGCAGCTGCACAGGAGGAGCTGGATGTCATTGTCCACCTAGGGACAAATGACCTGGCTAAGAGGGATTAGAGAAGTGCAGGAAAAGTTTATGGAATGGGGAGGGCCTTGTCCGTGCTTGCATGCAGTAACCTTCCCAGGTGCTGCCATCTATGGCATATAGAGGTTAGGGTGTTCGCCTTATAGGGATTCAGTCAGTGGTTGAAAAACTGTGTGGAGCTCAGGGATTTGGCTTCATTGGGGACTGGGGTCCACCTGGAGTGATGCAAGCCTATATTGGCAGGATGGGCTGCATCTGTCCGGGAGGAACCAGGATCCCAGATAGGTTTAAATGCTTCATTGGCAAGCTTTTAAACTAGCCAGGGGAGCACTGGAAAGGAGCAGGAAATCTTGGCCCCCAAATAATCATAGGTAGTAAGACGGCAAACACCAACATAGAGAGGTGTCGATAGAGAAGGGCAGGGTGTCAGGAGAAAGGACAAAGGCAAGAAGGACAGGGATGGGGCAAAGGAAAAAGGCCATCAGGAAGTGGAGGTGCATGGAGTACCAATGCCCGTAGTCTGGGCAACAAGCTCCTGAGCTGGTGGCCTTGATGGAAGAGGGATGCCTGGATATCGTGAGCAGCTCACAGAAACATGGTACACAGAGAACCATGACTGGGATGTTAACATACCAGGGTACATAACCTACAGGGAGAAGAGGGAGGAGTAGCCTCTATGTAAAGGAAGGGATAAAAGCAACTGAACAAAAGAGTAAACAGGGAGGAGAGGAGGCACTGTGGGTCACCTTGGAGACTGGAAAGGGCACCACAATCCGCACAGGGGTTGTGTACAGACCCCCATGTCAGGGAGGGAATGGACAAGGATATGATAGAAGGCATTCTTAGAATGGGAGAAAGGGGAGATACTGTTGATGGGAGACCTGAATATGCCAGATGTTAACTGAGGCATTTGCTGCAGCCACATCCAAGAGCAGGGCCATTCTTGATGCCCTACAGGTGGCAGGCATTAGACAGCTAGTTTCAGAACCCACTCGTGAGGGAGCAATCTTAGACCTCGTGACTCAAACGGGGCAGTGAGGATCTCTGATCTAGAAGCGGTCACATTGAGACAAGTGACCATCAAACAGTGTGGTTCACATTAAACTCAGCTACAGAGTCAAGCCACAAGCAAAAGTGAGGGTACTGGACTTTAGGAGGGCTGACTTTGGCAAGATGGGAGAGTGCCTCAGAAAGCATTAGCAAACAGGCTAGAAGGGTGTGGAGCAACAATGGGGAATCATCAAAACTGCCATCACAGAGGCAATAAGCCTTGTGTGAAGCAAATAAACAAATCAAAACAAAGAGAAAAGCCACTGTGGTTCTCAAAAGAGGTGGCTGAAAGTCAGGAAGAAAAGATAGCATTCCGGGTATAAGGAGGTACAGAAGGGAGCAGGACGAGAGCTGTACAGTTAAGGCAGAAGGAAGCAGGGAGGAGTCAGAATAGTAAAGGCCCAAACTGAGGAAAAGATCGCCAACTCAGTTAAGAAGGAGGATAAAACCTTTTATAGGTACATCAAGCAGCTAGAGAAAGACAAAGGGAGGGAGAGTGAGCTGAATAGAATGAGCGGTGGGTGGAGCAGAGGGGACAGTGAAAAGCAGGGATACTGAATCCAATATTTCTGCTCAGTATTCACAAAGAGGAGGAGGGGAGGAGGAAGTGCCTAATCCAATTAACAGAAGCACTCTTTGATAGGGGGTCGATCCCAGTCCTTTCACAGAAGAAAGGGTTCTGCAAGAACTCCTAAAACTGAAGGTGGACAAAGCAATGGATCCTGATGGAATTCACCCCAGAATTCTAAAAGAATTAGGAGGAACTAGTGAAACCACTGGCTACTCTTTTAATAAATCATGGGAGGATGTGGTGGTACCGAGGACTGGAGGAGGCGGATGTGATTCCCCTTCACAAAGTGGGACCAAGACAGGGCAGGAAACTACAGACCTGTCAGTCTGACCCCTGTGGTAGGGAAAGTGATGGAGTCCTTTCTGAGAGAATAGTTGAGTACCTAGAGGCCAGTGGGGCTCAGGACCCAAGGCAGCATGGATTCACAGCGGGAAGGTCATGTTAGATTAATCTAATAGATTTCTTTGACTGGGTGACCAAGTAGTAGACCAGGGAGGGGCTGTGGACATGGCCTACCTAGACTTTAGCAAGGCATTTGACACAGTCCCACACAAAGTTAATAGTCAAATTAACCAGCCTGGGAAAACATTAGCTGCACAACAGGACACAGAAGGTAATTGTAAATGGAGTCCACTCTGAAGAAAGAGGGGTTACTAGTGGGGTGCACTGTAGGTTCAGTATTGGTCCAGTCCTTTTAATGTCTTCATCAGTGACATTGGAGGGACTGGAAGGAAAAGTATGCCTTTTTGCAGATGACACAAGATCTGCAACAAGGTTGATACACAAGGAGGCGTGGAAAGGATGAAAAGGGACTTGGCAAGGTTGGAGGAATGGTCAGGAGTATGGCAGCTAGGATTCAATGCAAGAAGTGAAATAATGCACCTGGGAAACAAGAACCCAGGGAAGAATACACAATGGGTGGGGAGGTAGTAACAACAACAAAAAGGAAAGGGACCTGGGGGTAATCATATCAGATGACCTTAAGGTTAACAATCAATGTGAGAAAGGTAGTAGGGAGGCTGAGGGGTATACTGGGATGTATAGGGAGGCATCAGCAGCAGAAAACAGGAAGTTGTTATCCCTCTGTACAGACAGTTGGTGAGACCCCATCTGGAGTAGTGTGTCTAGTTCTGGAGACCTCATCTCCCTTGGGACATAGACAGGATAGAGGTAGTCAGAGGAGGGCAACAAAATGGTGCAGGGTCTGCAAGAGAACCGTCAGAGGAGACTTGGAGTTAATATGTATACCTTGAGGAAAGAAGGGAGAGGGGGACATGATAGAAACTTTAAGTACCTCAGTGGAATCAACAAAGTCCAAGAGGTAGCATCTTTCAGAAAAGAGACTTACAAGAACAAAGGACACAATTTAAAGATAGGAGAGCGGTTCAGGGCAATGTGAGGAAGTACTATTTCACAGAGAGGTAGTGGATGCATGGAACAACCTTCCTGAGGAGGTTGTGGGGTCCTAAAACTGGGAGATTTCAAGAATGCATGGGACAGACATAAGGCAATTCTTGTGGTGGGTAGGAAGAAATAGGCTGTTGGTTAACTAGGATCTGCGGCCTATCCTGTAGGTAGGGAAATGGGCAGACTAGATGGGCCTAGTGGTCCTTATCTGCCATCAAAGTCTATGTTTCTATGTAAAGAGGAGAACACACCAGGACTACGCACTCAGATAAAAACAGTGTGCACAACATATGTATTTGCAAATTTTGACTGTATTATTACTCTTAAGTATTTACAGTGGAGAACAGGGGGTCTTTAAAGTGGTGTAAAGACAGCAACAGTCAATCAAACTTTATTTAACCAGGCAGTTGCATCATTGAGCAAGCTCAGTAGGAGTTAAGAATATGGAAAAGGTAGAAATTTTGAAGGAAATGGTAAGAAAACGTCTCGCCACAATGAAAATGGATAAGATGCCAGTTTCAGACGGATAGCGCCCTAGAGCGCTTAGGAAATTGGTCAATGAGCTGGCTGAGCCCTCAACCAAGATATTCAATGGCACAGTGCAGTCTGGGGGTAGGTCCAGTGGACTAGAAGACTGCCAGCATGGTCCTACTACATAAGAGAGGGGAAAAAGAGAACCCAAGCAATTATAGACCAGTCAGCTTTGCCTCTTTTATATGTAAACTAAGGGAGATCATTCTTAAAGAAAGTCTGGTGACCTACTTGGAAAACAATGGTTTACAGGATAGTAAACACACAGGTTTGTGACAGGAAGGTCATGTCAGACCAATCTTAGTTTTTTTTGACTGCATTATGAATTGGATTTAAGAAAACCTTAACTGCTCAAGAAATTGGATAGATAACTGGTAGGGGCACTGGAAAATTGCACCCACAATTTTTCTGCAATTCTCACCATTGTTTGTTCAAAATCTGCAATTTCTTACAATTTCTTGCAATTTATTGAATTTTATTGACTGAAATTGTATAAAAATGTTTACATTCTCAAGGAAATTTACTCAATTATGCTAACAATTTAATGCACAGACTTGGATTTGGTGAAAACAGTACACTGTGAAGTGAGGAGGAGTCCAGTGTGATTGCTTTCGTGCGATTCTTAAATCTTCTTGCTGTGGGCAGAGGTAGCAGTGGCATTTTGAAGATGTGGTGAGGTTCTGGAGAGTTTACTTATCTTTGTCATAAGTTTTTGTAAGATTTGCTGTTGTGTTTTAAATTCGGCCTAACTCCTTAAAATCTTTCTGGGAAAGCCCTCCCACCCACCTCTTGTATTAGCCTTTCTTAAATACGGAAGAGCCACTGGGGGTTGAGTTTAAAGACTGGGAGTTGCAAACTTCCCCTGTGAGCTAACTCTTAAGGCTAATAGTCAGGTGGGAAAATGTTCCGCCACTCAAACGTTGCAAGCTTAAAAGTCTGCATGTTGTATGGGGGGATCGTCTAGGTATAGGTGTCGGTAGCTCGAGAAACTGTAGAGCCACTGAGTTGGTAATTTGGCCTAGAAAAGACTGCTGTGATGATGGGGAAGGGACTGCATATCACTAGAGCAGGTATCTTTGTGCGGGTGGCTGGGTGCACAGGGTGTGGTGCGGCCATGATACTGGACTGGGTTTGGGGGATGCCCAGTGTGCTACCAGCTGGCATGAAGCAATGAGGAAGGTAGGGGGATCCAAGGCAGCTGGGGGGGTTGGAGGTAGGGGGCAAGTGGTCACCTACATGGACGCTGTGGTGTTGGGGCCTCCCAAGCTGGGGAGGAATGAGAGGTGCCCACACTGGGGAGGAGGGAAGGGGGCACAGGGGGCTCTAGGTGACCCTGGCAGGTGGGACCCAAAGGTGGAAATTTCCACAGCAGTAGGCAAGAGACTGGGAGTGTCCAAGGAAACTGAGAGGGCGGTAGGGATGGGGGTGCTCTGGGGATGGGCTGAGTCTCTCAATTGTTTTAACCTCTCGCCCATTGGTAGAAGAGGGTGTGGGGGAGAGGGGGAGGAGGAGGATGCTGCTGCTGCTGGTGACGCTGGGGCAGGGACGGATATAAAGGGTGAAGGGGGCAAGAGGCAAGGGCGCAATAGAGGGGGACCCGGACAGGATGGGGAATGGGGGGAGAAGAAAAAGGATCAGAGGAACAAGGAGGAGGCTGATGGTGTGGAACAGAAGAGCATGACCGGCAGGAAGGCGCAGGTCGTAAATGGGATGATGGCGAGCAGAAAGCCACGTAGGCAAACGGATAGGACGGATGGATTAGTAAGGAGTGGGGAAAGAGATGCAGAGAAAAATGCTCAGGTGGGACATAAAGAAGGCCAGGACATGGGTAGAGGAGGTGACCAGGGAAAATAATGAAGGGCTACTTTCGACACCCAGATTGTGGGAGGTGCGAGAAGCCGGTTAGGGGGGGAGAACCCGGACAAAGGGAGAGGAGGGGAAACCTGAGGGGTGAACAGGGAGACAAGGGGGAGGATAGAGTACTGCTGTTGGGGGACTTCCATGATCAGAGGCATCCAGTGGAGGGGCAGGGGAGGAGTAAAACCTGTCTGAACAGAACCAAATGCCACCCAGGCCTGACGGTGCACAAGGCCAAGCATTAGTTGTATTCACTGGCAAGGGAATGCGGGGGGACCCCGGACATTCTAGTACACCTGGGGATAAACGACATAAATGGTAATAGTGAACTAGAAATTCGGGCAAGGTTCCGGGAGTTGGCCAGTGTATGCCTTTCCACAGGCTGTAAGATCTCCTTTTCAGAAATCCTGCCAGTGCCAAGGGCTAGTGGGGAAAACAAGATGAAGATTAGGGAGATAAATCAGTGGCTTAGGGAGTGGTGTGGGGAATTGGGGTATGGCCTGGTGGGGGACCTGGGAGGATATGGGGCTGTACACTAGGGACTGGCTCCACCTTAATTTGGAGGGGAAGGAAATGCTTAAGCTCAAACTAGGTGGGTTCATGAGCGAAAGGTGGGGTTTAAACTTGTGACGGGGGGAGGGATCAAAACATGGGCAGTGCCAGCAGGTACGATAAATGAGGGACATGGTCTCCACTTCTCTAGGGGGCTAGGGAGATATGGAAATGGGTCACCGGGTCAGAGAGCATTATTCCGGCAGCAAGCGCTTCAAAGGGATCAGCTCATCGATGGAGGCCGTGTAGAGCACCGCTGGTCTGGTGGCAGTCTGCCCACGCCATCAACGAGCCCTGTGGGCTCTTAGCTAGTCAACGGGGGCCTCATTAAACTAGCGGTTCTGCTAGCAGGTGCACAGGTCGTCGAGCACTGGTGTCAAATGCTCGTCCATGAGGCCACTACCAGGACCGAACGGGGGAGGCTTCCACAGGCAGTCTAATGGCAGGCTCTCCCTACATTTTCAGCAGCGATTGCTGTGGGATAGAACCTCTGGGCTCCCCCCCTCCAATGAGGAATCGCCATCTTAGGCGATCCTGCTTGGTAGTTAACAATGGCCTGCAAACCAGGAATCCTGGTGACCTAAGACCTGAGTTTGAATCTGGGCTCCCTTCTCCTCCCCCCCCCCCCTTTCGGATTTAAGAACAGGTCCACAAGTGCAAATAAGGGAACTAGTTTCTAGGTGTGGGTCCTATTCCCTATCACGTGGATTACTGAATTTTGTGGATTATGGGACTGGTATGGGGCGCCCAGTGGTATGGGTGTCATGGAGTCTGGGACTGGTATAGGGTGCCCAGCTGTTCCCACCAGCAACAGGGGACGACATTCTCCCCAGTATGTCCTAGGATAAGCTGGGAAAAAATTCTGCCAAGATCCCCGACAGTTGCCCTCCTGCGCTAATCCAGAAAGCATCAGCCTCGAAGTTCACCCCAAGTTCGTCAGTAAACATTCAGAAGCTGAGGGAGGCCACCACAGAATGGACTCTCTGGTTTCTGGGCAAGGCTGTCACAGAATGGATTTTCTGGGTTCAAGCCCAGAGCCTTTCAGGACCCAATGGACATGCAAGTGTAGGTACCTCCAGAACAGTCCGTCCAGGTGTCCGCAACATTAGTCATGGTTGCGATGGGCAATCTTTCTCATTTAGTACCATGGCCAATCCTTTTATGTTCCAGTGAGAAGAGCGAGACGAAAAAGAAAATGGCCTGGCAACTAATTCAGCTCATACGTCTAGCCTCTGCTCACTCAGCCATCATGCTTCAGTAAAGCAGCCGTGCAGCAAATTCCAGGTCTTACCAACCTCGGCAGGTGGGGTGCATCTTTAGAAACTCACCTAGTTAATGCACCATATGAAGGATACCAGCAGTGTGGATCACCCCTCATAGAGGGGATAACTGAATTCAAGGAAATGGAGAAGGTATGCAAGCCACATCAAGGGACAGAAACAAACACTAGTCGCCAGGCTCCTGAAAGGATTTTTGAGCGAATGAATATAGCAAAGGGCAGAATGAGACTTCTACAGGAAAACTCGTATGGTTCTCCTCTAGTAACCAGTGTAACTGTAGGGGAGGACGAGGTGGCACCGGAGGGGGCGGCAACAAAAATTCACAATGAAGATCTCTGGCCTACCCTGAGTGAAGGGCAAATGGGTCCTTACCAAGACACACACAGGTTCGGAACATAGTGCATCACTGATACCCAAACAAATTCAACTCAAAGCCACCATTGGCCACACGCAGCTCCCCTGCCAATTTCTACTAGCAGATTGGCAATGCCCCAAGCAATTACAGTCTTGGCTAAGCCCAAGTAATTACTAATCTTCTTCCAGCAGGGGCTTATGAATTCCTCCACAGACTGGGATAGTAGTTTCCTCACTCTTCTTCATAATCTCCGAAGGCACGGCAGGATTCAGGCCAGTCTTGGACCTAAAACGTTGGCACCGCTTTGTGTGCAACAGCATAATATATCAGATTCAGGGTGGGGAAACATCACTTTCAATTCACAACACTTCCCTTTGAGCCCAGAGGGTTGGACAAGACCATATGGGGTGGTATTTGCCCCCTAGTGATGGTAGTTGCTCACCTTACACAACCAGGATACAGCTCTTCTTCTGCTTGGTTAACATCCCCCAAGGCCCCACAGATTGATCAGGGATTGCCAGCAGTAGCGGAGGTTGTCCAGTGCCTCTCTAGGCACAGATTCATCTTGATCCGGAAAAGGGCGCTTTATTTCCACACCAGTCCCTACCCTGTGTGGGAGCAGGCCTTGAAACGCAAGTCAGGTGTTTCACACAGAAAGGAAATCCATGGACCTCCAGAACCTCTTCAGTATTCTCAAATCCGCTCACCTCCTGACGGCTCACTATTACACAAAGCTCACATGGGACATTCCCTCCTTCATAGACATACTCTCCTGGGCACTAATTCACAGACAACCCATCCAGGCCAGCACTCTCAACCTGTAATCTCAATTTAGAGACAGAAGGGGCCAAAGTCACCAATTCCTTTCCGGGGGAAGCATCTCTTCATTGGTGGGCTCAGAGGACCAATATTAGGAGAGGTCGCATTTTGGAGCACCCCTACTGAGCACAAATTACTATTGATAACTGACTAGGGGGCTGAGGAGATCTGTTAGAGCTCTGCACTAGACAAGTGGTCTCTGCTGGAGTCCAGACTCCGCATCATGGACTGCCGAACATCAATAACATGTACTGATCACCAGGGATGAACAAGGATCTCAGGGAGGCGCAAGAAATTCCTTCTGCTCTTTCAGTGGGTCGTATGATGCCTGGCAAGCCTGTTGGCGGTATATATTCCAGCTCAGAACACCATACTGGCAGACCGGCTAAGCCGCAAGGACTCCGTTCCAGGGGAAGGGGAGCTGAAGCGCAGTGCCTTCAACACTCCTCAGGTAGATCTCTTCGCCTGTCGACAAAACTCCCATAGGCCCCTTGCCCAGTTTCACTACTTTTCAGGGTCCTGCACAAGGTATTGTACATGTGGATTTGGCAGAGTTGTTTCTGGCTTGCCCATACTAGGCCCCGGTGTTCATGGTTTGCACGTCTCATTCTCAAATCGGACCAAACATTCTACTCCTGCTGGTACTGCATCTCAATCTGTGCAGGCTCTCTCTTGGTGGGGAGATTGAACAGGAGACTCTCGAGGAGCTTGGATTGCTGTCTTCTGGCATTGAAATGATGCTTCCTCTTCATCTAAGGGCCACTACAAAATACGGCATCCTCTGATGTCTAATACAGAACATGGCACAGATTTTCTACAGAATATGGCATTGAAATGATGCTTCCTCTTTCATCTGATGTCTAATACAGTATGTGGCGCAGTTTTCCTTTCTGGTTATACTTGCAGCAAAGGTCGACCAGACAGTATCGTTATTCATCATCCTCCAGTTCCTCAAAAAAAAAAAAAAAAAAAAATTAAAGAGCTACAACTAGCCTCTTGGCGAGTGCTGATTCCACATTGGGGGAACACCTTTACTGACAGATGCAGGAGAGTCCTTGGGATCTCATCCCCATGTGAAATGATTTTTGAGGGCAGCAACCTTCAAACGCCCTCCAGACCAGCTGGAGACTCAGCTGGGCCAAAGAGACATCCATCATACACCTGACAACTAAAGTGTCATTCCTCATAGCTACCTCTGTAGCCAGTCCCATCAGTGAGCCAGGAGATACCTCTCATAAGGGTCCTCATAATATTTCTGTATATAGTATCTGTGTATACTTTTTCATAAGGACTATGTGGTCCTCTGAATAGATCCAGCTTTCTTTTCCCGAAGGTACTGTTTCTCTGCATCCAGGGGTTGTGCCTTCCTTCCTGCTACCCTTCTCCCAGATATGACTGGGAGAAAGACCTTCATACTCTGGATCCTAAGAGCGCGGTGAAGCACTGCCCCAAATAAGCAGAGTCCGTACGTTAAGCGTCCTGCTTACTCGTCCTCGTCAATGACCAAACCATTAAGAGGGACCCCTAAGCTCTATCGACAGATGGGTTTATGCATCAATAATCACAGCCTATCAGCTAGCGGGGATGCCTTTACTTGAACCAATTAAATTCGCAGGGCGGCTTTTTTGGTCACCTATTCATGCAGTCTCCAAATTCTGCCAGCTGGGCTTGACTGCCTCGTCTGAGGCATCTTGGTTCCTTACATGGTGGTGATCCCTTAAGGGGCATTTACATTCTCCCGCCCGAGAAACCAGGGGATGTACTGCTTTAGTGTATCCTAGTAGTTATGAAGCCCGGAGACAAGCATAAGGAGACAGAACAAAATTTAAATACCAGTAAATTTTCTTTCTCCGACTGCTGGTCCCGGGCTTCTTCCCTCCCAGAATGTAGCAAGCTGGCGACATGTTCGAAATGTTGTTTCTTTCTGTTTCCCAAGTATATATCGTACTACCAGGTTGGAACTGCTTTAGGAAGAACTGGTGGTCACAGGAAGTGGGAGGGAGGATGTCCAGGCTGCAGAGCTTTCTATTCCTGCTGGTCACGTGACGAGGAGGCGCCTCCCAGTAGTTATGAAGCTCAGAGACTAGCAGTCGGGGAAAGAATATTTACTGGTATTTAAATTTCGTTTTTGTTACTTTCAGTGGTGAATTTCAGATTCAGTGTTCTACAATTAAAAAAAAAATTGATGGAAATAGAAGGGAATGTTGGTCAGGACACTGGGGAGACTCCCTGATCTCTTGTGAAAAGTACCTTGGGTTCCTTTACTTCCGCCTGGACACCCACCAGAGATGGACACAAGGGACTTCGGTTTAACATCTCATGCGAAGGATGGCACACCCTGACAGTACAGCATCCTCCTATTACTGCACTCCCATGCCATCGTTGATGGTATGAGCCCAGTTCTGGTGTGGGACTAGAACCCCTGCCCTTCTCACCTAGAGACGGATTTGCTACCAGCTGAACCACACTGACACTGTAGTATACTAACCAAAGATTTTAGTTCATTTGAAATTTTCAATCATCAGGATAGCCTCATTTAGGTGCTTCACCTAGTTTAAAGGAGGGTCCCAGGGTGGCATTTAAAAAAAAAAAAAAAAAAATAGCAAAGTTTACATAAATTACTTCGCTTACATATGTGCAGTCCATTACACAGGTACAATAGTTCAGTAGTTAAGGTTCCATTGATACGAAGGTATATTTTATACATTTGTTTACGTTTTTGTTAACCAGGTAAGCACAACTAGGCCAATGTATGACCTGAATTATCACAAGATAAACTCAAAATACAGACATGCATCATGAATATTTAAAATACATAAAATAAATGTAAGCAAGTACATTTTCAGTAACATTAATATTGCTAAAAAAACAAACAAAAAAAAAACTATACATTGAATACATACAGAACTAAAGATAGAAAAATAGGTCTGTTAACAATTATAATGCTCTTGTAACTTGAACAGGCTACACGAGTTGACAAGTAATATTTCGACTAAAACTATTTGGTCCCTGATTATCTAATGTCAGGAGAAAAGGAATTCTGGGTAACAGGACTAACATGCAAACGCTATCTGACCTGGATGAGAGTTAACAAAAGGTACTAGCATAGGTTCTGCCTTGCTGGAACTTACGGACAATGGACCTAACTGATGATGATTCTCTGTTTTTTAGGCATGGAGGAGCTCCCTTGTCTGTGACCATAGCCTGTAAATGTAGATTTTTTTTTTTTTTTTTTTTTTTTTAGAAAGCTGACCACTGGTGGTGTCATGGTTGTGCCACAATAGATTATATTTGTAAAATCTATGTCACGCCCCTAGTTATGATGCCAAGTGGCTTCTATGGGTCACAGAATTGTGTTGTGGGACACGCATCTAGTGTAGACCTGCATGCTTGGTTGTGTATGACAGCATATGGTGTATTGTTTGGCATGCCGACCTGTAGACCACATCAGCATACTCTGTTGTGAGAAGGCATTACGTTGGTATGAGTTTTCTGTTTCACTGGTCCAGGCAGTGCTTGTCTGCATAGCATGCCAGTCTTGTGGTGCATGTTTGTACTACATGTTCTGTGTGATGATCACAGGCTAGGGTGGTGATGTAGCCATATTCCCGGGTATTTGAAGCTGTGAACAGTGTGTCATACTGTGTACTAGTTAGTGTTGGCATCTGGGCAGTAGGTGGCACTAACACTACTTGTAAACTGTGTTTCCCCCCCCCCCCACACAGCTTAAAGGAAAAGGGGCCAAACTGTGTGTGTTTCAGGAAGAGGCATGATGGAGAACCAGGCTAGGAAGAAGCATGCTGTGGAGCGAGGCTGAACTGTATTCATTGAGTGGGAGGTGAGTGGCTGTGCAGTTGAAGAGAGTGGGTGCCGTGCTATGCTGAAGCAAGATTGAGCTGCAGTCCATGCCAGCTGGTTTTATCTAGAGCAGCACAAATTAACTGAGTTTTAGTGAGTGGAAATGGAGTAATTGTGGTGTTGGGCACTGGAGGCAGTTGAAGAGCTCTTCCGACCCTCAAAGGTGCTGCTGTCCAAATGGGAACAGAAAAACAACAAAACAGTGCAACACAATGTCCTTAAATGTTTAAATTAAATTTATAAGTGCAAAAAAAGACGTACGAATAGCTGGTCAGTTGTCTGTATTGCCACGGCTATGTGGTTTTCTCAAGGGGGTGTAACTGAGCAAGAAAACACTGATTAAATACCCCTTCCAATTAAAACAAATCAAATCACGTGTGCTATTCAATTGTGAAACAGTGTCATAGACTTGTGTCAAGTTTTACAGTAATAAAACATAAACAAGGTATTGTGACTAGATATTGAGTAAAACTTTGTTGTGTTCTTATAACGGCTTTAAAACCCAGTATAAAATCATTCATTATTAATATTCATCAGTGTTCATCACATATATCAAATAATTAATTCCAAAAAACTGTTAATGCATCAGTTAGGGTTCCCACCATCAAAGACTGGGAAATGTGGTGTTAGGGTTTTCACTACTTTCTCACCTTAGCAGGGGGCATATGAGGTTGTCAGCCCAACGCTCACCCTATTCCATGTATAAGGAAGGTAAGATGTTATACAGCATACGTAGACCTGGGTGAGCTGCCAGTTGAAAACCTATGCACCCCGGATGCCTGTTGGTGCGTGGAGGGTGGGTGGAACCCAACACCACATTTCCCAACTTTTGATGGTGGGAACCCTAACTGATGCATTAACACAGTTTTTGCAATGAATTTCCTTATTTTTCAGGTAGTATAATTCTGTCCTTATGTGCTCCCATCCCTCCATATCGTAGATATGTATGTAGTCATGGAAGCACAGGGCCCTCTGGGGCCTGATGCCTATATACAGTCATGCTAAAATATTGGTGCCCTTGCAGTTTTTTCTAATAATGCAATGCACCATTCCTTCCAGAAAATTGTTGAAATGTAAAAAATATTTTGGTATCCACATATGTATTTCTTTGGTTTGCAGTGGAATAAAACACAAAAAGCAGAAAAATTTACTAAGTTTTAGCTTATTCCACACAGAAATCCTTAAATGGCCCGGACAAAATTATTGGCACCTTTGAGAAGTAGTTAGAAATAATTAGATTTCAAGCAGGTGATTCTCCTTCACTTTGGAATTGAACTCCTGTGGTGAGTTGCAGGTGCCTGCATTATAAAAATCACTCATTCAACCAGTTTGAATAGACAAAAGGACTCATTCTCCTGTTTTGTGTCACTGTGTACCACAATGAGCATGGAGAAAAGAAAGACAGCCAGAGAATTGTATGAGGAGGTCAGACAGAAGATTGTAGCCAAGCATGGACAATCTCAAGGCTACAAATCAGTCTCCAGAGACCTTGATGTTCCTGTTTCCACCGTACGTAAGGATGTTTAAGGCCCATGGCACTGTAGCCACCTTCCCTGGACGTGGCCGCAAGAGAACTTGATCGAAGATTGCAGCGCAGGATTGTTCGAATGGTGGAGAAAGCACCTCGATCAACTGCCAAACAGATTCAAGCTGACCTTCAGATACAAGGTACAACAGTTTCAACTCGTACCATCCGTCGCCAGCTTAATGAAAGGGGGGTTATATGGTAGGAGGCCCAGGAGGACCCCACCGCTGAGAGAGAGACATAAGAAAGCCTGACTGGGGTTTGCCAAAACACACCTGAACAAGCCCAAATCCTTCTGGGAGAATGTCCTGTGGACAGATGAGACCAAATTAGAGCTTTTGGAAAGCACATCATCTCTATGTTTACAGAAAACAAAATGAAGCTTTTCAAAGAAAAGAACACCTTCCCTACAGTCAAACATGGAGGAGGTTCAGGGATGTTCTGGGGTTGCTGTGCTGCCTCTGGCACTGGGTGCCTTGAATGTGTGCATGGCATCATGAAATCTGGAGATTACCAGGCCATTTTGGAGCGCGATGTTGAACCCAGTGTCAGAAAGCTGGGTCTCTGTCGAAGGTCATGGGTCTTCCAGCAGGACAATGACCCCAAACACACTTCAAAAAGCACCCAAGAATGGTTCAAGACAGGACGCTGGACTGTTCTGAAGTGGCCAGCAATGAGTCCAGATCTAAATCCCATTGAAAACCTGTGGAGAGATCTGAAAACAGCAGTTGGGAGAAGGCACCCTTCAAATCTGGGAGAACTGGAGCAGTTTGCTCAAGAAGAGTGGGCCAAACTGCCAGTAGAGAGGTGTAGGAAGCTCATCCATGGCTATAGGAAGCAGTTAATTGCATTTATTTTGACCGAAGGCCGTACTACCAAATATTAAGTCTAGGGTGTCAATAATTTTGTCAATGCCATTTCTTTTCATTTTCTGATTTAAAAGGGTATACTAAATTCTGAATCAAAAACAAAGGTTCTGTAATATTAACAGAGAAAGAATTGTGGAGACCAAATACTGTACTGTTGTTAATTTCAACTTATGTTTAGAGGAATTGTGAGTTATTTGAAAAAATGCAAGGGTGCCAATATTTTTGGCCATGACTGTACAGGACAACAGTGACCAAATTTCATTTGGGGGTTAAAAACCTGGGTCATGTATACACCCGGGGGGGTCACACGGCAAACTACATTGTGAGAAAGGGATTTAGGGGTGGTGGTAGACGTCAAAATGAATAACTCTGAAAATTGTAGAAGAACAGCAGCCAAAGCAAACAGGATACTGGGCAGCATAGCCAGGGGTATTACGTCCAGAAGAAGGGAGGTGATCCTCCCTCTGTATAATGCCTTGGTCAGGCCGCAGCTTGAATACTGTGTAGAGTTCTAGATACCTCATCTGAAGAAGGATATAGTACTGCTGGAGAGGGTTCAGAAGAGAGCAACTAGGATGATTCAGGGCATGGAGGGGAGGTCTTATGAGGAGAGAGACTGGAAGAGCTTGGGCTTTATGCTCTAAAGGAGAGGAGGGATAGGGGAGATATGATAAGAGGTTTTCAAGTATGTAAAGGGAATAACCAGGAGTGGAACAAAGGAGCTGTTCAGGTTAAAGAAGGGAGGAACAACCAGGGGCCACGAGTGGAAGCTGGAGGGGGGAAATAGGGGGAGTGTAAGATGCATTTTTTCACTGAGAGGGTGGTGGAGCCGTGGAATGCACTGCCTGGGAGACTGGTGGAAGAGGGTACAGTGGAGGGCTTCAAGAAAGGGTGGGATAGGTACAAGGGGAAATTGAAACAAATGAAGACGTTCTTGGGGGCTGGGGAGGATGGTAAGGCGAGCAGCCATTAGGTTGCTGGCTTTCGAGCAGACAAGACGGACCATTTGGCCTATTCTGCTGGCTTCAGATATGTTAGTAAGTATGTTAGATTGTTCGCATAGCCATCTTATTACCCCACCTCCTGTACCTCGGCACAGAAAATGTTCAAATCCACGCCAAAACGTAATTCTGCGCAACTGCAACACCATTCTGCGCCACAGCTGCAAAAACGCATTTTAGGCAGGATTTGAAAAATTACAGCTGTGACACACATGAGGGTGGGTAATAAGAAGGCTATGTTGAAAATCTGGGGTCAAAATATTTAAAATTTCCAAAGTTATGAGCTGGCGTACCGAAATTGAATTGAATGGTCATAACGTTGGCATTTTTTCATATTTTGATCCCAGATTTTGAACATAGTCTTGTTATGACCCCACTTCATAAATCAAATGGGTGAAAATGTTCAAATCCATGCCAAAACGCCTCTCCACTCCACAGGTGTGAAAACACATTTTGGGCAGGATGTGAAAAATGACAGCCGTACTGTTCATTGGGAATGTGAAGAAATGACTACGTTGAAAATTTGGACTCAACATATTGAAAATTATCAAAGTCCTGTGCATGCATAGAAAAATTTCAATGAACGCCCATAACTCGGCCATGTGTAGGAATTTTTTTTACCAGATTTTCAGCATGGCCTTTTTGGGACCCCACCTCGTGAACACTAGCTGTGAAATTTTATTTGGCCACGAGAGGTGCTTTCACACAACGGCCATGAAATAACCTTCTGGGTCCGATTAATGAAACTACAGTTGCAGTGTTCATGAGGTGGGGTCCCAAAAAGCCTATGTTGAAAATCTGGTTTAAAAAAAAAAAAAAAGTTCCTAAAAATGTCAGCTATGAACATAAGTTCAAAACGCCATCGAAATACATCATATGACACTTATCTTGATTCCTTAGTTTGCAGTTCGGCTTTGAAGAGTGCAGAAGTGTCCCGGTCCACAGAAGATGACTGCCTATAACCTAACATACTAAAATGCCAGCAGAATAGGCCTAACGGTCTTTCGTGTCTGCTCGTTTGGTCAGCCCCCACCCTGGGAGCTGACCTTGCTGCCCCCCCTCGCCTTCTCTGGCTTCTCCCTTCCCAGATCCAGATATTCTTGCTGCACTGGATTTTGCTTCCAGAACCCTTCCCCTGTACCTGTCCCACCCCCTCTTGAACCCCTCCACCGTCTCTGCCTCCACCAGCCCCCTGGGCAGTGCATTCCATGGCTCCACCACCCTCTCAGTGAAGTAACACCTCCTCCTTTCTCCCCTGAATCTTCCCCCCTCCAGCTTCCACCCATGCCCTCTAGTTGCCCCTCCTCCTTCCTTTGAAGCACCCTGACTGCTCCTCCCCTATTTACCCCCTTCATGTACCTGAAGACCTCTATCATGTCCCCCCGGTCCCTTCTCTCTTCCAATGTGTACTTATTTAGCTCTTCAAGCCTCTCCCCATAGGTCCTGTCCCCCAGGCCCAAATCATTTCGGTTGCCCTCCTCTGGACCTTCTCCAGGAGTTTAATGTCCCTCTTTAAGTGTGGCCTCCAAAACTGCACGCAGTACTCAAGGTGCGACCTCACCAAGCAGTTATACAGAGGGAGTATCACTTCCCTCTTTCTGGAGGTGATCCCCCTAGCGATGCATCCTAGCATCCTGTTGGCCTTGGCTGCTGCCCTCCTACAAGTCTCAGAGTTGTTCATCTTGACATCCACCACCACCCCCAGGTCCCTCTCAGCCATCGAGACTTGTAGCATTTCCCCCCCCCCCAAGGTGTACACTTGGCCAGGGTTTCTGGCCCCCAGGAGCAGTACCTTGCATTTCCCTGCATTGAACCTCAGCTTCCACTTTCTAGACCATCTTTCCAGAGCCTCCAGGTCCCCCGTAGGGCCACCCTCCCCTCCTCCCCATCCACCACCGCCCCCAGTTTGAGTCATCCACAAAGAGACTCATCTCACTCCTGATACCTGTGCTTATGTCAGAGACTTAGGCATTGAACAGGAGGGGCCCAAGGACTGATCCCTGTGGGACTCCACTAATGACCCTCCTTGGGGATGAGACTATCCCGCCAACTACGACCCTCTGGGTCCAGTCCTGGAGCCAGTTGCCTATCCATCTGATCATCTGGTTCCCCACCCCCATTTCTCCCAGCTTATCCAACAGGCCCTCATGAGGAACAGAGTCAGATGCCTTGCTGAAGTCTAGAAAGAGGGCGTCCACTGGTCTACCCAGGTCCAAGGCACTCGTCACCCAGTCATAGAACTCCACAGGTTTGTCTGACATGATTTCTCGGGACAAATCCATGCTGTCTGTCGTCCAGGCACCCTGACTTTTCCAGGCTCCCCCGGCCTCTCCTTGACAATGCCCTCCATCACCTTGCCCACCACCCGGTGTCAGGCTGACAGGCCTGTAGTTCCTACCACCTCCATGCAGTCCCCCCTTGTGGATGGGCACTATCGTGCCACCTTTCAGTCCTGGGGCACCCACCCTGTCCTCAGAGATGGTGAAAAGCTCCGCCAGGGTTTCGCCAGGACATCCGCAACCTCTGGAGGTAAGTATAGGGAAGGGGTGTGGGGTGGTGGGTGCTCAGTGGGAGGTTGGGATGGGGGAGGAGATAAGCGAGATGACGAGGCCATTTTTCTTCTATTTTTTTTAAGGATTAAAAAAAAAAAAAAAAAACCAGACAGTTTTCTTTACAGAAAAAAACTAAATATTCGGGACGTTGAGAGTGGGCTCCCCAGTGTCGCACACTGCTTGGGCGGCTTCTAATCCCGACACCGAGATTGAGCCCCCCCAAAACTGATGTCTGCAAATTACACAAGGGACTGGGGGGGATCTTTTCCCAGGCTAGTGCTGGTGCTGTTCGCAAGTGGGACACCGCCTACAACATTATTTGCAGATTTACCCTTTCGGCACCATGCCTTACGCACCATTGTCTGCTCTACTGTTCCTTGCACTGGCTGTCGCTCAGGTCCCATCGCTCCTACTTACTGGGATGCTTCATTGACTCTTTGACTAGACATCTCCGACCTGACTCTGTAGGGGCTGTGTTTTGGCCCCGTGCATTGCTCCCTTCTTCTGAGGTCCTCAGATGCTCAGCTACTCTCTGTCCCTTTCTGCTCAACTAAAATGGGGGAACAAGCTTTCTCTCATTCCGCTCCCAAATTCTGGAATTCCCTGCCTCCCCACTTAAATTGCTCCTTCTCTTGCCTCCTTTAAAACTGCACTTTTTTCTCACCTTCTTGCGCTTGATACTTGTGACTATAACTAACCTTGCCTGACTTTCTGCTCTTGCTTTTGCTTGCCTGGACTACTGTTTCCCTGTGCTCCAAGGGCATCACCGGGCTTGCCCTCAATTTCCTTCTCATCCCTGCGTGGATGGACCTGCTTGTTATGTATACTCTTCCAACTATCCCTGCATGGATACCTGTTCGGAAGCTGTCTTGTTCTAATTGTATGCTACTTGTGTCTGTTTGTAAGATTTTACTTTGTGCTTTCCCATTTGTACCTGAAAATAGGCAGGGTTTTGCCTAATGTACTTACCTGGTCACTAAAAGCTAATAAATAAATGATACTGGAGGTGGGAATGGGATTGTATAAATAAATAGTATCTTGTGCTAGTACAGTGCTCACTTTGTTTAAACACAAGTGCTGAGACTGAGTATGTTGTATGGGATTTGAAATTATCACAAGAGCTACTTGTTTTTAACAATATCTTTACTATTTCCTGGCCTTTGTAATTCCATTGCATATGTGTACCAGGGAGTCCCCCCTTCTAGACTTCTTAGAATCTGAAGCATCAAGGTTGCATGGAAATCTTACTTTTGAAACTGGAAAAGAAATAGTAAATTTCAGTACATTTAATTTTAAGAGCAATTATAATTTATTCAGCTATTAGTTTATTTAACTCTTTAATGGTTGAGCATCATTTTTCACCAGTGGAATTAAACCCCGGGGGGGGGGGGTTAATGACAATTTTCTGACATCGTAGTATGTTTATGACATCCCAGTGCTTTACTTGACAGTAGGTTTAGTCACGGAGCAGAGAGACTGATCATACATGTTTTTGACAAATTGAATAATTTGTGAGTGCCACTAGACACCAGGGAGAAGACAATAAACTTTTTGTGCTTACAGGGTCATATGTCGCAGATAGTGACCATATATTTTAGCATGCACTCCTAGGGGGCGCCACTACTCACCAGGAAACAGCGACTAAGCTGGGCTCCCGGGATTTCAGATGCCCAGAAAAGGTGTTTCCTGGTAAGATGAAATGAAACAAACATCAGAATGTAGACTGCTCCTGTTTAGTTAGGTTCTGATTTTTTTTTTTTTTTTTTCCATTCATTTTCATGTTTTGTTTACTTTCGTTGTCTCGCTAACTGAAAAACAAGATGGTAGACATGAGCCTTCTGCGAAAACACTGTGACCCTATGTGCAAAAATACTAGCTCCTGCAACAATAAAAGTACTTTTGTGCCCGACATATATATATTTTTTTTTCCATAGTAAATAATGGGAGAGTTCAAAATTTTAATAACTTTTGAACGAATTAATAAAACCATTTCTGAGATTCAGGTGGACAACAACTGGAAAAAATCGGGTACATTTAGGGATTTTTGACACTCTGTATCTCAGAAGCCACACAATGGATTCACACGACATTGGCCACATCAGAGACTTAGAGATTATGCATGCCAAATTTCATGCAAATCTGTTGAACGGTTGCACAGTTATTGCGGTTCAAAAATTTGGCTTTAACATAGAAATGAACACACAACCTTAACTATACTGATGCTACAGCACAGTATATAATTTTATGCCAGTTCTGCGGCCATGTCAGTCTTTCATTATATTCCCCTAATAGGGTAAACAGCAAAAGGAATCTGTCAATTATCCCAATACGTTCCGTATAACTTATTTTTAAGTGTCAATTTTTCAGAAGTGTGTGTCGCTCACAGCTTGCAAATAATATTTTAAGCGTATGGTCTCTGTAGCATATTTGACTGCAGATATGAGCAAAAAAAGCTTTAAAATGATACTGGGTTAAAAGGTGAAAAAATATAACATGCTGCTTTTCCCAATTACAGGAGCTTATTAGTACACTCAAGCACTAATATCTAAAGCAAAGTTATAAATAGTGAATAACCCAGTGTTGTGTTTCTACATTAAAAATATAATATGACCGATATCGGGAGCAGGACAGTTTCTCCCATGGGGACTGTAGTTTTTCCAGTGGAGCCAAGTATTTATTTCCAAGACTGTCAGTCTGTTATGTAAGTGGGGTATAACTCTTTGGGATAAAAGAAGTGGAGAACTGGGAGGCCATAACACCTTACTATTCTCAAGAAATTCTTTATTTTAAATTATTGTTTTATAAATATGATTTAAAGTCAAGTTTGTCATTAAGATCAACTAGTTCTAAGGCTCCCAGGACTGAAATCCATCTCGTTTCTCACTGTAGTTAACAGTCTCTTCCTGTCACCTCCCTTTTCAGTGGGGCGCACATATTCGAAGGGTCTAAATTTGAAACTCTGTGTCCTTGGAACTGTGCACATCCCTGAAGTGTGCACCTACTGCATTAATGATATTTTTATTTAAGATTGCACAAATGTGCTCTTGCATGTAACACTTCAAGGGGCGCACAGTCCTTCCCACATTGATTTTTCTCATGTGCACCAACAGACACACAGAAAAGGAGTTTGGCAGTCTACCTATTCATTGAGACTGTGGTGTTGGGCAGCTGTTTGAGGAGTCGCGGTCAGTGCTTTCAGGAGCTGTGAATGCCGTCTGGTCAGATGAGAATTTAGAGGGAGGCCTTGGGGCTGGTGCAGCGGTAGCACTACTGCTCGCGACGCCAGAGACCCGGGTTTGGGAATTGGCCTGGATTTCCGGGCAGCCGGCTGGGGGAGGGTGGTTAGGCGTCCCAGCAGATGTTCACCTACTCTGGGAAGGGAGGGCTTCTGGTTTACGCCACAGTACTGCTGTCTGGGTGACCACAGGTGGCAGTACAGGCCGGATCCAGTGTTTTAAAGGTGGGGGGGGGGGAGACATCATCACTGATACACCATGCATCATACAAGACCACCACAATGTCTGCTGTATGGAGAGAAAAGTGAAAACCCTCAATTGTGTGGTATACCACCTGCTGCAGGTTCCGCACTGCTGACAGGTCTCTCACTCCTCCACCAAGCCTCAATCTCTGTACGGGGGATTAGGGGTAGTCTCCAGCAGCCCTTCCCATGGCGGAACAAAGGAGCACAAGGTAAGTCTCAGGGATCGGTTCTTGGGCCCCTCCTGTTCAACACCTACGTCTCTGACATAAGGAAAGGTATCAGGAGTGAGATGAGTCTCTTTTGTAGATGACTCAAAACTAGGGGTGGTGGATGATGGGGAGGAGGAGGGGAGGGTGGCCCTACAGGGGGACCTGGAGGCTCTGGAAAGATGGTCTAGAAAGTGGAAGCTGAGGTTCAATGCAGGGAAATGCAAGGTACTCCACCTGGGGGCCAGAAACCCAGGCCAAGTGTACACCCTGGGGGGGGAAATGCTACAAGTCTCGATGGCTGAGAGGGACCTGGGGGTGGTGGTGGATGTCAAGATGAACAACTCTGAGACTTGTAGGAGGGCAGCAGCCAAGGCCAACAGGATGCTGGGATGCATCGCTAGGGGGATCACCTCCAGAAGGAGGGAAGTGATACTCCCTCTGTATAACTGCTTGGTGAGGCCGCACCTTGAGTGCTGCGTGCAGTTTTGGAGACCACACTTAAAGTGGGACATTAACCTCCTGGAGAGGGTCCAGAGGAGGCAACCAAAATGATTTGGGGCTTGGGGACAGGACCTATGAGGAGAGGCTCAAGAGCTAATATGTACACATTGGAAGAGAGAGAAGGGACCGGGGGACATGATAGAGGTCTTTAGGTACATGAAGAGGGTAAATAGGGGAGGAACAGTCGGGTGCTTGAAGGAAGGAGGAAGGGGCCACTAGAGGCATGGGTGGAAGCTGGAGGGTAAGATTCAGGGAGAAAGGAGGAGGTGCTACTTCACTGAGAGGTGGGTGGAGCCATGGAATCGCTGCCTAGGGGCTGGTGGAGGCAGAGACAGTGGAGGGTTCAAGAGGGGTGGGACAGGTACAGGGAAGGGTTCTGGAAGCAAAATCCAATGCAGCAAGAATATCCGGAACTGGGAAGGGAGAAGCCAGAGAAGGCGAGGGGGACAGCAAGGTCAGCACCCAGGGTGGGGGCTGACCAAACGAGCAGACACGAAAGACCGTTAGGCCTATTCTGCTGGCATTTTAGTATGTTAGTATGTTCCACCCCGCGCTCAGCAACGTTATGACATGATGCTAGGGAGAGCACGGGGCATGCTCCATTGTAGTAAATGGGCGGCAGCTTTCAGTGTGGTGTTGTTTTTTTTTTTTTATATTATAATGGTCAGTTTGTGGTGAAACGTGGGCACTGGTAGACTAACAAAGGTCCTTGTTAGTCGTCCAGTGCCCACAAAAAAATCAGTACTGTATGTGTGGGAGAGAATCTAGAAATATTGCAACAGAAAATGAAATATGCTAGGCAGCTATGTTTGGTGTGGGCTTTTTCTGGTAACTGGTGATTCTGTGGGCAAAGAGGTCATGGATCTTTTTCCAGTGCTGCTGTTCTGGGATGTCCGCAGTGGGTTCTGAGCTACTGTGCCAAATTATTTATTTATTTACTTTTGGTTGAGACCATTACAGTCCCTTTTTCAGGGGCGACCCGGGAGTAATTGCAATTTATTTTTTATTTATTTAGTTCTAGGATTACAATTACTTTGAGCTAAGGCTGTTTTACAAAGGTTCCACGTCAGTTGAAGAATAGTACAGAGGGTACCATGGAAATAACAACATTGCAGTAGAAATAACAATGTGGGTGATTACAAAACAAATTGGGAACGGTAAGGTTCAATGTAAATAACAATTGCAGGTGGATACAGAACCATTGGAACAGTAATTTAAAAACACATTTAGAGAGCAAGTGACCAAGGTATGGCCTGGGTCAGCAACACAAGGAGGGGGCACAGAGAGCGAGGAGAGGCGGGTGGGGTGGACATAGTAGCAACTGGAGGCATTTGTCAGAAGATAATAGGGAAGAAGTTCAGGTAAAGGGGAGAGATAGGAAGCGTGGGGGGCAGTAGGAATCGGGGGGGTAGGCAACGAGATAGGGACAGATAGGGGATGGGCAGAGGTGGCACAGAGGCTGTAGGGGTGGTGGGTGTGTCTGAAATTAGGTGAGGCAATCGTAGGAGCTGGAGGCAACGAGATGGAGCCGGAGCATGGTTTTAAATATACCAAGTGTTGGGGCTGAGGAGATGGTGGAGCCGAGAACATTCAGCCAAAGAGGAGCCTTACTGGCAAAAAAAGTTGACCCTGTGTAGTGCGACAGCGGGGAACTTGCAGGAGCTGCAATTTGGATCTCCTGGTGCTCTGCAGATTGGTATTATGGTGTAGCAGGGCTTGGACACAAGGGGGTGCGAGGCCAAGGTTAATTTTTTTTGCCATGGTACAGGTGAGATACTTAATACGGCTGGAGCCATCCAGATTGAGCATGAAGGTCACAGGTTACGGGTGAGACAGTGGGCTCCAGTGATAAGCCGACATGCCTTGTTGAGGGCTGTTGATATACGTCTGAGGGTTGTTGCCATGGCTGAGCCATAAATGATGAGACCATAGTCAGTAATCGAAACCATGGAGCTCTGGAGGGCAATCTTCAGTGCATCCGGGGTGAGATGTTGCCTGTGTTTGTATAGTAGTCCAAGACGTGTATTTGCAGCTCTGGCCACACTGTCGACATGAGCCCCCATAGAATAGATTGGGGTCAAGCAGTATCCCTAGATATTTGAAGGATAGGACCTGTTCGAGGGTATTCCCCTGCATGGTGGATATGGTTATTAATACAATAAATCGACAAGTATAACAATACATACACTTTACACCTTACAACAGTAACAAGCAGCAGGTAAACTAAACAATACATTTGTGGGTACAGCAGGTGAGTACACAAGATGATTGGGACGGGTAGGGGGGGCATCATACAATACAAGGGATGTGTTCACAGAGAATTAAGCAATTACATCTTGGAGAGTTTCTAGATATTTTTTTTTTGGTACCCATTCCATAATCGGCATTAGATATTCTTACTCTGAGATAGTATTGACAGGCATCTGTGCATCAGAAACATGATTTGATCTTGAGTTTCCAAAAATAGGGTTAGAGCCCGTAGTAATCTGTTCATTTACATCATGTCAAAGGCCAGTTTTACCAGTTCAGCTTTGACCTTTCAGAACATAAGTCTGGTATATATGGGGGTTTGAAAAACTGTTTTCGCCAACTCTGCTGAGTTAACATTCCCTGTGAAACTGTAGCAAATCTAGAGTCATTCCTGATGTAGGTTAGTGTCCCCTGCCACTGAACCAGCTTTTGCTGATCAGCAGAGTGAGCTGATCGCTCGGCGTAAAACAGGGACGGTCTGCCAGCTCAAGACAAGCCTGACCCAGTATATGTTACAGAAACACTGCTGTTTGTGTACAGCATCTCTCCCAACCCCCTGACGGTTATTTTCCTGCAGGGACTTCCTGTAATCGCTTTTTGCTAAACCTGTCTGTTTTTGGCGTAATGTTGCAGCATTCAAATTCTCAAACTGTGCTTTCAGGTTGATAAGCAGACACCATCAAACTGCCGTCATTGTTTCTGGAAGACAAAGGAAATTACTCAGTTTTACAGGATGCACTCAGTTTTTTTTTTTTTTTTTTCACTTTCCTTGTTTGATTAAGTTGGGTTGTTGGGTGAAAAGCTATCATGGTAAAGAAACAGAAGTAATAGGGTTTAAATTTGCTGCTTAAACCCTGATAGACATGCAGACCTGGTAGTGTTGCCATTGCTAATCACATTTGCTAGGTGCTGGGATCCTGGTAAGATTTACCTTGTAGATAAAAACTGGGGGTCTCAGGAGGAAGTTTGAGTTCCGGAGTGTGCAGTTGAATTTAAAAAAAAAAAAAAAAAAACATAATTGTGGAAAATATTTTTTACGGGAGAGACGAAGACAAGTTTGCATTTTTTAACGCAATTGTAGGGACTTGCATGTGCCCTGCTGTTCTGCTGTTCTCTGGGCTTAGCACAGTGGCAGTGGGCAGTGCTGCTGCCACACAGCACAAGACCTTGACTTTGATGCTGTCACTCACAGGACAGGAGCAACACACAGCTGATGCATCTGTTCTCGGAAGGGGACCTGAATTTGTTGCTGTTCAGCATAGATTAGAATCTCAGATGAATTCTATAAAAGATGGCTGCCTGGTGGCCATCTATTCTTTTAGGCTTGAAAATGCCAGTTACCATGATTTTCCTGAAAATTTAATTGTTTAATTTTGTTGACCTGGTAAGCCCACAGGGCCGAAGTCTCTTTTCAGGGGCGACTTGGGGAGGGGGATACAGATGGTAAGCAACTGAAATTGAACCAGATTGTTGTTGGTGGAATTTTTGCAAAAAAGAGGGAATTTACAGGACACCGGGGAAATTCCCCTACTCTTTTGATACGTGCCATGGGATCTTTAACATCCACCTGAACCACCACCACCAATCCAGGCAGATGGGACCTCAGTTTAATGTCTCATCCGAAAGACTGCACCTTAGAAGTGCAGCACCCCTCTCATGCTGCACTACAGTGTCGGTACTGGGATATTAACCTAAGTGTCAGATGTGAGAACTGAACCCACAGCCCTCTGATCTCCCGGCCTCGGAGGCGAGTGCGCTACCTACTGAGCCACTGACACTGCACAATGCAAAATAACAGAGCATTACAGTCAAAATTTGCCAAAAAAAAAAATTGTTGTGTGAAGTGTTTTGATTTGCCCTCAGTGCGGTTGCTGAAAATCGAGCAGACTCGAGAGATTGTTAGGCCTATTCTGCTGGCATGTTAGTATGTGTGTTTAGTCCTGTTGTGTCCTTCCCTTTGTTTGCTATTAGGAGGGTTTTTTTTTCTCGTGTTTCCCTACCAGTTTTATGGCCTCTGGGGATCTCCATATTACCATGGTTTATTGCTGTTTTTCTTGCTATGCCTCATGTCACACGTGACAGTGATGTGTCTGGGACTATGGATTTAGCAAGTAGTGGTTTATAGTCAATTTTACAGCAGTACAGCTGTGATTTCTAACTCACTTTTTATTGGGCACTGAAGGCTACATTTACAGCTTAGCAATCACTTTAGGTCTAATTGAGTGGGTATTCTGTAAGAAAACTGCTAGTCTTTACTAATTATGGCATTGATGACTTGGGTGATTTGTGTGGTTTTTTTTGGCTGGGTGTAGTTTGATGAAATTGTTTTAAAAGCAGAACATTTACTCCTGCTGGCTAGACCTAGACAAACCTGTAGAAAACAAAACTATTGAATTATTTAGTTGTGGCCAGAACATCAGGCTCTTATCTTCAGATAACTGCTGCAATATTTTCCCTCACTGAATCAGTGGTCCTGGATGCATCACTGTCACATGAGACAGGAGGCATGGTTTATTACACTCTATAAAATGGGTAGAACATTTCCAGGATTATTAACAGGCACATTACCTGTGCTGTTATCCAGCCATAACCTGCCAACCGGTACCAACTACTGTCCCCACTTGGACTGAGTGCAACAAATTTATCACTGTGTCACACTAGCAACTCAGACTGACATCGTAGCCATCTTGAATATGCCACCTTGGCACCTCAACAACTGGCAGGAAAAAAGTAAAATGTTTGACATCAAGAGATAACTTGTAAATGTATAACCGAACCTTCTGTTAACCTAGTTGTAAAGTTGGGTATGAACAGGACCCCACAGAAAGCAAGATGTTGCAGGACTCCTAGGTGAATAAATCATTAAGACAACACTGGACTGCAGCTGGTTTATAGCAATTAGCTCCTTGCTTGGCAGGCTTGACTATATTAAGTACATTTTACAGGGGCCATACTCTTTCACCAGTGTTTCTGGCATATACTGTTCCCCTTCAGACATTAGTTGAATGCGGAGCCCTGTTTGGAATGGACCTTACTGCTTAATTTTATTTAGGGGTGTTACGTTGACAGGGTTGAACTGCTCCTGTTGTCAGATGCCCCAGACCAACCTTTGTCCAAGTTCCAGGCTGTGTTGTCAAGGGTATTATCTTCATAACAAGTGGGGAATGTTGCCACAGGCAGTCATGCAAAACATTTTACAACTGACATGCAGGAACCCAAGAGTACAAATTTCCCTGCCCCTGTATTTTTGTGAGCATCTGGTCAAAATGGCTGACTGCCGTGTGTCTGACATTTTGATATATTTAGGACATATGTAATGGCCTAAGAATATGCCATGTATCTTGATAAATACTAGAACAGGGACTAAAACGGGTTTATTGTGGGATCCTAAGTTGTTCCTGTTAAGCAGTATGATATAGACAAAGGAGTGGGGAAGCGAGCATTTGTCGGTGCTGAATGTTTGCTGGGTTAGAGATTGTGTTTGGGACGCACACAAAATTCATGTATGTTGCACAATTGTATAATGCGTACTGAAAATTACCAAAGTTATGAGAGAATGTTGAAAATTTTCAACGTACTTTCATAACGTGTTTAAGATTTGGACCCCAAATGTTCAACATGGTCTTTATGATCCCACTTCATGAACCTCATAGGTGAAATTTTTCAAATCCAACCCAAAAGGTGATTTCTCAAACTGCAAAGTCACCTTTCTGAACCAGTTTTGAACATTTTCAGCTACCTTGTTCATGAGATAGGGTTGTAGAAAAGACTCTGCTAAAAATCTGGGGTCAGAATATTGAAAACTTACCGAAATTCTGAGTGAACTTTGAAAATTCTCAATGTTCCTTCATAACTTTTGGTGTTCAAGATCCCAAATTTTCAACTTAGTCTTTTTATGACCCTACTTCAAGAACTTGGTTGGAGACATTTTACAGATCCGCCCTGAAAAGTGATTTTGTGAAGTGACTGAAAAATCACCTTTTGGGATGGATTTGAAAAAAAAATTCACCTACCCTTTCATGAGGTGAGGATTACAAAAGGCCACGTTGAAAATTTGGTGACAAAATATTAAAAAATGACAACGTTATGAATAAAAGTTCAAAGTACATTGAAAATACATTGACTGCACTTGCCTTTTTTCTTGAGTTCCTGGCCGGCATTGGAGAAGGATGTGCTTTGTTGCAGAATGATGATGGATCATTTCTAGGTGAGTGAGGGTGTGGTTGGGGTGGTGGGTGCTGAGTAGGGGATCAGGGTGGGGTCGGCATGAAGACATTGGTGGACAGTTTTCTGCTTTTCAGGTTACAATTATAGGGGGGGAAGAAAAGGAAAAAACTACAGTTATTGGGGAGGGGGTGACTATGGAGCAGCAGGTGAGACTTCTTGTAAGGGATGGGGATTAGGCACCAAGGAAGTGATCAGGTGGTGGGCTTGTTTAGGCAGTAGGTGGGATTTCTTCATTTCAAGGGACTGTAGCACTGGGGAATGATTGGGGGGTGGGTGGGTGGATGTACAGCAGTGGAGGAGACTTCTTTTGAATGATGGGGACTGGGGACCGAGGAACTGATTGGGAGGTGGGCAGGTATAAGGCAGAGGGTGGGACGCCCACTTTTCAAGGAGGGGGGGACCATGGCACAGGGGAGTGATAGGGAGGTGGGCAGGTATATGGCAGAGGGTGGGACGCCCTCTTTTCAAGGGGGACCATAGTACAGGGGAAGGGATAGGGAGGTGGGTGTATGGCAACAGATGAGACTTCTTTCAAGGGACTGGGCACGAGGAAGCAGTCAGGAGGTGGGTGAGTCCTGGCAGTGGGTGGTATTTCTTTTCATTTCAGGGTACTGCAGCACTGGGGAAGAGATTGGGCATGGAATTTCTTGGCCCGCCTGCTGTTGCTGCTTCTGGTGCTTGGTCTTGGTGGCTTCCTGTGGCAGCCTGGCGGGGTTTCCTCACTGTATTTATGCTCAGTAAACCACTAAAATGTAGAGAAGGCAAATCTTAATCGACTACAAGAAGGCTAAATTTCACATTGCAGTCAGAAATCAAAAAATAAAGAAAATATGTTCCTGCTCTGGAGCTCCTCAGTATTACATCATCAGCATTGTGACCGGACTGATTGTGCCATCACAGTTACTCAGGAAGAGACACTCTGTAGCTGCCAGATCAGTCACTTGCGATGTCGGTCAGTGAGGTCATAGTGCTAATCATTGGAGGAATAGAACTGGATATGTCCGCTGCCAGGCAGAGTGCTGTTCCACACACCAGCATGTTACTACCACATATAAAACTTTCTAAAGAGCAAAAGGAAAAAGAAAAATGCGTAAGTAATAAAAAGTTAAAAGTGACTGCTTCTTAACATTTGTAACATTTTCTTTGTGCTGTATTTGGTTCTGCTAACTTTATAAGGGAGTTATAAGGCTTGGTAATGTAGAAAGAAGAGTGGGAGTACATAATTTACGTTGGAATGATTCTGAGTAGGGAATCTTGGGACAGAGTACATGAACTGTTAAGGACCTCTTCTATCCCTCTGTTTTCTATGTTTTTATGTTTCTGTGTTATTCCATGCTGTCAGTTGGCTAGTCATTTACTGCTGTGTAAAACGTACTAGAGGCCAACACACTTCCAGCTTCGGGATCCTGTATATGAAAGAGTGGACAACCCTTGGTATTTCTGAGACTCGTGGTTGCCATATGCAAGTTATTCCCCATGTTTAACATTAGAAAAGTAAAAGACCAGAAAAAAGCAGTCGATTGAATGTCCCCCTAGTTTTGATGGACATTTGATCTCGGACTCCAAAGCTGTGACACCACCATGGAAGCCCTTAGCTCCTCCCCAGTCTGTGACCGTTTGCTTTGACTCATCAGTCTTAAAGGAACACTTGTCAGTGTTTTTATTGTAATTTTTGGTCATGTGTGACCAGTAAGTCTCTAGCACTAAATTGACACAGTATATGTTGCAAATGCTATACTATGCAAAATGACACACACACACAAAAAAAAAAAAAATTATGCCAGATTTATTACATAACTGTCCGAGCGGGCAGCCAGAGTTTAGTCACTGGAAGCCACCTCTGATTGTGAACGTGTGTCTAATGCATGTCTGTAATGGTGTCTCGTGATGCTTGCCAGACTCTTTCATGAACAAGTTTTACTTTGCCGTGGCTGGTTGGAACGAAGGGTCGAATCCAATAGCGCTACTCTGGCTGACTGGAAAATGAGCATTGGAAGTACTAAATAACCAATTTGGAAAAACTGAGCAGAGATCCAGAGGGTGCACGTTTGTGGTCATCGCTGATGCGTGTGCTTGGGATCTCTACTCTGTTTTTCCAAACTTGTTTGTAGTACTTCCAGTTCTCGTTTTCTTGTCATGTATCTTGCTGTGCTCAGAATGAGCAGCCTTATCGGACGTGACCCTTTGTTTAAACCAGCCATGGGAAAGTAAAACTAGTTCAGTAAAACTGGTTCATGAACAAGTCTGGCAAGCACCATGATGCCATTACAGACGCATGTTCACAATCTGAGGGGGCTTCTGGTGGATAAACTCTGGCAGTTTGCATGAGCAGAGTTAAATAATAAATACTGACTGTGTTCCCTTAAGTGTGATGGCTTTAGGGGTGGTAACACAAGTACAGTCCCCCCCCCCCCCCAATGTTTCTCCTGCCTTAAGATTATCTTAAAAACCTTTCTAGTGACGTGGATATGATATTCCATCCACTCTTTCTGGCAGTGTCCTTTCCCTTTAAGATGTTTCATAGTTTTTTTTCAGAGCTTTTTAAAGACCTAAGTCTATTATAGCTCTCTCAAACACTAGTGGTACCCAGTAATGTTGTTGCTTATCAGATAGGAGTCTAGGGAATGCTTAAAGGTTTCCATGGTTTTACTTGCAACCACTTCCACGGGAGTTTGTTACAAATCATAACAACCCCCACTGAGAACCAGAATTTCCTTAACTGGGAATTATATTTTTCACTTGTTAACTGTAAGGGGTGGGCTCTAGTGTTCTATTTCTGGTCTCTCAACATAAGCCCCTGCTGTTCCCACAGATGTGAAGCAGACAGTGCTCTGAAAATCAAACACGTCTCCCCTTAATCTGCGGTATTCCAATGACTATAGCTCCAAGTTTTGCAACCTTACTGCATAGTTTTGACCCCAGACCTCTTTGATTCTTCTTGTAGCCCTTCTTTGGACTTTTTCCAGGGCTTTTATATCTCCCTTATTCCCAGGAGCCCAAAACTGGGCACAGTACTCGATGTGTGGTCGCACCAAGGAGGTATAGATTGGCATCAACACTGCCTTACTCCTACTCGTAACATACCTGTGGATGCAGCTCTGGCCACTGCTAGTTTTTTTTTAATCACCTGATTATAATGTTTAACTCTAAGGTCATTACTGACCCTTACTCCCAAATCTGTCTCATCCTTAACAGTCCTTAAGACCTTCACAGCTAATGTATAATTGTGCTGGGGGTTGTTTTAACCCAGGTGCATCACAGTGCACTTCTCTATGTTAAACGAGGATCTTATTTTATGGGCCCAGGCTTCAAGTTCCCCCAGCGCTTCTTGTAGCACTGCTGCATCCCCTTGACTATTTACTGAGAGGCCCAGACGAGTATCATCTGCGAATTTAGATAGCCATATGTCAGTTTGTGGCTTCATAGTTGAAATATATAAATTTAAAAAGACAAGGACCCAGCACGGATCTCTGAGACACCGCGCTAGTCACGTCCGCCCACCCAGAGAGTTCTCCCCTGATGCAGACCCTTTGTCTCCTTCCCGATAACCAGGCCCCAATCCATCTTGTTATTCCAGACTGGACACCTAGTTCTTTAAGAGCCTTGATCAGCTCCTCATGAAGGACTTAATCAAAGGCCTTAGTGAAGTCTTAAAACACAACATCCACAGATTCCTCTTCATCTATGGCTCTGTTGACCTTGCCATAGAATTCTAGCAGGTTAGTTTAGCATGACCTGCCCCTTGTGAATTAGTGTTGTGACTCATCCCCAGCCCCGAGCCTATCTATACAGTTCATGATCTTATCCTTAACTATGCCCTCTAGTATCTTCCCAAGGACAGAGGTCAGACTAATAGGCCTATATAATTGCTAGCCTCCTCCCTGGAACCTTTTTTGTGAATGGGGACAACTGTAGCTTGTCTCCATGCATCCAGGACTTGTCCTGTATCCAGAGATTTCTGGAAAAGGAAGGCAACAGGCCCTGCCAGGCTTTCAGCTAGCTCCTTAAGAACTCTTGGATGTAATCCATCTGGGCCTTGCACCTTGTTATGGTTTCATTTTTTTAATCTTTCCACAACATCCTGTAACTCAATTTGGGAATCTGCTAACATCTGTTGTTTGGTGTTAGTTTTGGGAACTTGTGATCCTGCATTAAAAACAGAGGAGAAATAACTGTTAAAATGGTCGGCCATATCCTCGTCGTCAGTTATGATATTCCCAGTGCTGCCCTTTAAAGGGCCAACCATCCTACTAACTCCCTTCTTATTGTTTATGTAGGCATAAAAGGACTTGTAATTGTCCTGTGCCTTAGTAGCTAAGCGGTGCTCGTACTTATCTTTGGCTTTGGCTATAGTTATCTTGGCGTCTTTTAGGCATTGCCTATATGTTTCCCAACACCTATTATCAGCACTCAGTTTTGCCCGATTATATGCCCTGTTTATTGATTATTTATTTATTTTATTTTAACTGCAGGAGTCAGCCATGGGGAAAGAGTTTTTCTTGGCTGCTTATATTTATTTGTGGTCGGTGTATGTGTATGGGCCAAGTTATTAATTTTATTGCTAAGCTTTTCCCACATAACTGGCAGTGATTACGTACTAACATACTAAAATGCCAGCAGAATAGGCCTAACGGTCTTTAGTGTCTGCTTGTTTGGTCAGCCCCCACCCTGGAAGCTGAACTTGCTGCCCCCCCTTCGCCTTCTCTGGCTTCTCCCTTCCCCGTTTCGGATATTCTCGCTGCACTGGATTTTGCTTCCAGAACTCTTCCCTGTACCTGTCTCCCCCCACCCTGAACCCCCTACACCGCCTCTGCCTCCAGCAGCCCCTGCAGCGCATTCCATGGCTCTACCACCTCCTGTGAAGTAGCACCTCCTCCTTTCTCCCTGACTTTTCCCCTCCAGCTTCCACCAATGCCCTCTAGTTGCCCCCTCCTCCTTCCTTCTAAGCAGCCTGACTGTTCCTCCCCTGTTTACCCCCTTCATGTACCTGAAGACCTCTAAACATGTCCACCCCCCGGTCCCTTCTCTCTTCCGGCGTGTACATATTTAGCTCTTCGAGCCTCTCCCCATAGGTCCTGTCCCCCAAGCCCCAAATCATTTTGGTTGCCCTCCTCTGGACTCTCTCCAGGAGTTTAATGTTCCTCTTAAAGTGTGGCCTCCAAATCTGCATGCAGTACTCGCGGTACTGCCTCACCAAGCAGTTATACAGAGGGAGTATCACTTCCCTCCTTCTGGATTGTTGAACTCTGCTATCCAGTTCCATTCAGCCAACTCGTGTTTCATTCTGTTAAATTCAGCCTTATTGAAGGTATATAAAACTGTACTGCCAGTAATATTTTCCAAGGTCCCCATATATTCAAACCTAACCATGGAATGGTCATTAGAGCTCAAAGGTGGCCCAACTATGCAGTTACAAATGTTAGTCATATTGCTTAAAACCATGTCCAAAATATGGGTTCCCCTAGTGTTTTCTAGGACAAATTGTTCTAATCCAGCTAGCATACATACTTCCAGGTAGCTAGCCTCTACTTGGGTCTCCATTTTCAGTGAATCCCACTGTATTCCTGGAAGATTTAGATCACCTAATAGGATAATGTTGTTCTCCTGTGTGATGTTTTAATAAAATCTAATACTAGGCTATTTTCCAGGGCTGGTACGGCAGGTGGTCTGTAGACAACTCCAATGCTAATCTTTGCTGAATGTGGGGGGTGGGTCATTTTTCACCCAAAGGATTTCAGAATTTCCCCAGGCATTGCAATCGGTACTTTCAGATACAATACTGTCTAAAATATATAATGCCACTCCTCCCCCTTTTGCAAGTGTCCTATCCTTTTTATATGGGGTATAACCAGGGATCTGTTTGTCTTGGAAAGTCTTCAAGCTGGCTCCTCCCACCCACCTGGGTGGTCGCTCCCTCTGCTCCGCCCCATGACGCCAGATCTTCCTTTCCGCTGGAAGAAGGTTTTCTCCTTGACGCTCCTGTGTTAGGTAGGCACGTGCTTAGAATTCTTGAGATTACTTCCAAACCAACTCTTACCAGTTATGTCTTCAACTTAATCTTCGATCTTGGCCGCAATGGACTATGACTGAGTCTTCAGTTTGGAGAGGGAGAAAGGAGCCTTTAGCTGGTGGCTATGAGTGTAACTAGATCTGAAAGATTTTTCTTGGCTAGTATTTCTGGGTGTTTGTAATTGTATTTGAAGGAGGGTCTTAACTGCCATTTATACTACCATACTAAAAGCCAGCAGAATAGGCCTGATGGTCTTTCGTGTCTGCTCGGTAGCCAGTCCCTATTGGGTGCTGGCTGTCCTACCCCCCAGCCCCTGAGAGGGTCATCCTCGACTTCAGTTTACCCGTGCACCTGTCCCACCCCCTCTTGAAGCCTTCCACTGTGCCCTCCTCCACCAGACTTCCAGGCAGTGCATTCTATGGTCCCACCGCCCTCTCAGTGAAGTAATGCTTTCTACTTTCTCCCCTCCAGCTTCCATTCATGCCCCCTGGTTGTGCTCCCTTTTTTTTTTTAGCATGAACATTTCTTGGGCTCCGCCCCTGTTTATCCCTTTCACATATTTAAAGACCCCTGTCATGTCCCCCCGTCTCTCTTCTCCTCCAGTGAGTACAGCCCAAGTTCTTCCAGCCTTTCCTCATAGGTCCTTTCTCTCATGCCCTGAATCATCCTGATCGCCCTCCTCTGGATGCTCTCCAGCAGTGCTATGTCCTTCTTGACGTGAGGTCTCCAGAACTGCACACAGTACTTGAGATGCGGCCTGACCAAGGCATTATACAGAGGAAGGATCACCTCCCTCCTCCTGGACGTAACTCCCCTGGCTATGCAGCCCAGAATCCTGTTTGCTTCTGCTGCAGTTCTTCTGCAGTTTTCCATGTTATTCATTTTGATGTCTACCACCACCCCCCACGTCCCTTTCACTCGATGTGGCTTGCAGTGAGACCCCCCCCCCAGTGTGTATACATGACCTGGGTTTCTGACCCCCAGATGCAGCACCCTACACTTTCCTGGATTAAACCTCAGTCCCCACCTCCTTGACCAGCCGTCCAAGGTATCTAGGTCTCTCTGGACTGTCTCTCTCTTCATCCCCATCCGCCAGTGCTCCCAGTTTTGAGTCCTCCGCAAAGAGGATCATCCTACTCCTAACCTCCTCCCCATATTGGAGACATAGGCATTGAACAGGAGTGGCCCTAGTACCCAACCTTGGGGAACCCCACTGAGGACCTTCCTAGGGGAGGAGACTAGCCCACCAACCACTACCATCTGTGTTCGCCCCATTAGCAAATTATCTACCCATCTAAGCAGCTGTCCTCCCACCCCCATCCCCCCCCAGCTTTAACAACCCGTTATGGGGTACAGAGTCAAACTCCTTAATGAAATTCAGGTATAGGACGTCCACCAGTCTTTGCCAGTCCAGGGTCCCAGTCACCCAGTCGTAAAAATCAGTGAGGTTGGTCTGACACGATCTCCCCGGGACAAAACCATACTGTTTGTTATCCACATGCCCCAACCTTTCCAGTTGCCTCCCGAGCTTCTCCTTGATGATGCCCTCCATTAGTTTGCCTACCACAGATGTTAGGCTGACAGGCCTGTAATTTCCCATCTCCTCCCTAGACTCCACTTTGTGGATAGGTACCACATGAGCCACCCTCCAGTCTTGAGGCACCCATCCTGACTGTAGAGAGGCGTTGAAGAGTGCAGCTAATGGAGCTGCTAGTTGGTCCGCCAATTCCTTCAGAACCCTCGGATGCAGCCCATCCGGTCCCAGTGCCTTATCCGTTTTTAGTGCCCGAAGGGCCTCCCTCACCCTGTCCTCTGTGATTTCTCCCTCCCAATCCACTCCCTCAATTAAGCACCCATCCTCTTCTAGGTCTGGCCCATCCGGTGCTACAGCCTCTTCCGGTCCTCTCGACTCCATCTGACTGCTCCGCTCAGCTGTCTTCCCCCACCCTCCCGTCAGGCTGAATGGATTCCCTGTTTCCCTCCATAGATATCGAGGCAAAGTACTCATTAAGCA
Organism: Neoceratodus forsteri; assembly: GCA_016271365.2. Classification (NCBI taxonomy): domain Eukaryota; kingdom Metazoa; phylum Chordata; order Ceratodontiformes; family Ceratodontidae; genus Neoceratodus; species Neoceratodus forsteri. The sequence continues at coordinate 207,544,296 of JADMNL010000023.1, read as the reverse complement.
CCTCTGCCTGATCCCCCGCCTCCTGAGCCCATCCCTCCCTAGTCTTACTCTTGGAGATCTATGCTCTCCCTTTCCTCTTCTCTTCTCCCTGTGTATCTATAGAATCCTTCCCCCGGATATCCCTTGCCAGGTTATGCTCTATCCTTGCCTTGGCTCCCCTCACTACTCTGGTGAACCTCCTTGCTGTCATCTCTTAGTCGTGCCTCTCCATACACACACCCCCCCCGGAGTGCTTAAAATATGCATAGGCAGCCTTTTTATTCCTAACCACCTCTTGCACCTCCCTGGTCCACCAGCACGGCTTGTTGGCTCTACCATTCTTACGCCTTACCCTTGTACATGAGCTAGTAGCCTCCTGCATCCCTTTCTTAATGGTCTCCCAGGAGCTACCAGTGTCCATGTCTGGCTTAGTCCTGTCCAAACTCCCCCGTAGAATCCTGCCCATGCCCATGAAGTCTGCCCCCCTGAAATCCACTACTACTGTATCAGAGCGTTTATCCTACCCCTCCCCGACATAGCAGAAACCAGACCGTGGCATGGTCGCCACCTGCCAGCGGGCTACACACCTCCGAGCCCCTTATCTGGTCACTGTCTGCAAGGACAACATCCAGTATCCTCCCCTCCCTAGTAGGTTCCCCCACCTGCTGCACCAGGAAGGCATCCTGAAACACATCCATCAGTCTCTGCTCCCTGGCCACCGCTGATGTGACAGTGTCCCAGTCTGCCCTCGGCTTATTAAGGTCCCCCATAACCACCACCCTACCCTTTCCACGGTCACAGTGCCCCTTGATGTTCTCAACTAATTTTTCCTCCAGGGCCTCATCCATTGTGGGGGGTCTGTACACCACCTCTGTTTTCAATCTTTTACCTCCCCTTGTTTGCACGGTTACCCAGATCGCTTCCACCCCCCTCTTCAGCCTCCTCCACTCCACTAACCACGATGCCATTCTTGATTATCAGCGCTACACCCCCTCCTCTACCCTTTTCTCTGTCCCTCCTGAATATTGTGTATCCCTCCAAGTTTAGGTCCCAGTCATTCTTCTGGGTGGCCCATGTCTCCATAATCGCTGCCACATCCGCTGATCCCTCAGCCAGTATTGCCTGGAGCTTCGGCATTTTGTTGCCCATGCTCCTGGCATTGATCAGGACTGTCCTCCACCCCATCCCCATTTGTCTTGTCCCTGCGCAATCCCTATTCTCCCTTTCTGGCCCAGCTCTGGCTGTATTTACTTTGCAGTCACCTGCCCTCTTCTCGCGCCGTAGACCTGGAACCTCGAGCAGGCCTCCTGGTTCCATTCCTTCACTTATCCCTCCCCCCTTCATAAGTTTAAACCCCACCTCTCGACTATGAATCCAGCGAGTTTTAGTTTCAAGATCTCCTTCCCCTCTAAGTTGAGATGTATCCTATCCCTAGCATATAACCCCTTGTCCTCCCATGTGTCCCCCCCAGTCCCCCGCCAGCCCATACCCTTCTGCCCTGCACCAGTCCCTGCGCCACTGATTCACCCCTCTGAGTTTATGCTTGGTCTCCCCTGACACCCGAGGTACTGGTAGAATCTCCAAGAAGGAGCTTGAGCTTCCTATAGAGTGGCAGACCCTGGCCAGTTCCCGAAACCTCACTCTGATTTCCAGTTCACTGTTCCCCTCCAAGTCGTTTGTGCTCAGGTGTACTAGGAAATCTGGGGATCCCCCCCCCGAATTCCAATGCTAATGAGTATAGCTGGAATTTGGCCTTGTGTACTGATAGGCCTGGGATACATTTAGCCTTGACTGCGTTGCCTTTTCCCTCCCTTGCCCCCCTCCCACTGGATACCCCTGGTCACGGAGTCGGCCAGCAGGATCACCTTCACCCCCCCCACTTTACTAGCCCTTTTGATCCCTCCCAGGCTATTCCTTCTTTCTTCGACTCCCAGCTTACTCCTTCCACCTCCTTCAGTCCGAGGATCACTAGTCTGTACGTGTCCTACCATGCTCTTTCTTCTGCCTGCAGCTTCCAGTTTGCTCCTCGCCCCCAACCTCGTTGGTGGCACTGATTGCTCCTCCCCAAGATTTCCCTGGGCTCCCTTTCAGGCGAGGATCTGCAGGTCCCCACCCAGGCACCCTTCTACTGCTTCCCGCCTAGCCTCCATCCCCCCACTCCTGTCTTGTCTCCCATCCCATCTGGCATATTTCTCCCTAACCTCTTCCTCCCCTCCTCCTCAGATACCTCCCTCCCTGACAGTAGCCTTCTAGAGTACCCCCTACTACCCCTCTCCTTGGCCGACGTCCCCAACCTGAGTGCCTGCCTGACCCCATTTCTCCCCCTCCCTCGTCATGTGGTCCTCCATCCCCTTCTTCCCTCCATCCTCGGTTCATGTTCCTCCTCCCTCCCACCCCTTTTGTGGATATGGCCATTTCCCTACCCCATCCCCCAGCTTGCTGGCCAAGCGCTCTGTCTGCCTGCCCCCTGCTCTGCTACCCTCCTGCCTCCAACCCCCATCTTGCTGACCAAACCTCTCTGTCCTCCTGTTCCCCCACCTGCCTCTTCTACCTCCTCCTGGATACAGCTGGGTAAATCTATTCCTAAGTGTGATGCTTGCCCCCAACTTGCTTTCTTCTACCTCCCTCCCTTTGGTCCCTCTGATCGGCCACCCTCCTAAGTGTTCTCCATCCATTGCTTGTATGATGCCCTACCCCTCCGGAGTACCCATAAGATCCATGTTCACCTGTTCCCTGGGGTGTACCGTAGTGGCCTCGCCTACTCTCGTGGGGCCCTTTCCATTCCTTTCCTCCTCGTTCCTCCCCCCTCCTGCCGTCCAGCTTTCTTCTTATCCCCTCAACCTCCTTCCTATGTCCTTTCAACTGAAAACACACTGAACACCCTCTAAACCTCCATGCCCAATTTAAGATTATTGCTGCCCTGCACCCCGTACACCCAGTCACCCTACCAAAGATGCCTGCTCTGGTCAACCCCAAATCCACCCTCATGTTGGTGGGAGCAATAAAACCCCTTGCTGAACCAATATAGGCAGTAGCACCCAAGGAACCTAGCTGTGTGTCTCCTCTCCCAACAGAGCTCCGATAACCACAGTTCTCCCTCTTTCCCTACAAGTTTTTTTTTCGGCCCCAGTTCTCAAATAGTAATTTTGCTCCCCCAGCAATGATCAGTAGCAATAGCAGTCCACAAAGTTTGCCTACTCTCTCAATTGTGGACCGCATACACAATTATACAATCTACTATAATATATCCCCCCCCCCCAGTAGCAGTAGACAGTGTTGCCCATGCAACCCAGCGTACAGGACCTTTGGCCCCCAATCAGCTGTAACCAGTTCACCAGCTGTAGTATTGATCAGTTCACAGTTGTCATGTCTCTCAGTTGTAGGTAGCAGGTAGTCAGTGGTGCCCAAGCAGGCAGAGCGTACAGTTCCTTTTCCCCCAATCAGCAACAAACCAGATCACCCACTCACAGCTTGCCCCTCTCCAAGGCTCCACCCTCACCGACCTTTTAATAGAGGTTGGGGCCGGAGTGGGTGGTGTGAGACAAGAAACAGCTCTCCTGATTGTGACTGGGCTAATGGCCTTTATAGCCCAGGAGCACAGTCCAAAAATTTGCACCCTTAGCGCTGATTGGCTCCTTAGCGGCCGGCAGTCCTCTGAATACTTCCCCCGCTTGCTCCAGTCTGCTCCCACCAACAAACTTGTTCGCCGAGCAAGTGTCCTCTCCCGCTGCCGATGCAGCCCCGGAATTGCCTGCTTCGGCTCCCAGCAGCTCAAGAAACAGGTCTGTTTTATTATGCTTTTACATTTAGTTTGGACAGGAGTAGGGATTCTAGTTGACAAGTTGGTGTTTGTGTGTATAAAAGTTGCTGTCTGGCTTATAAGTGCAGGCATCATAGTACAGGGGATTAGTGCTGTTTGAATGTGAGGTGTAACTGCCATCTCAGTTAGTCTTCAGTTTGGAGAGGGAGAAGGAGCCTTTGTCTGGTGGCTGTGAGTGTAAGTAGATCTGAAAGATTTTTCTTAGCAGGTATTTCTGGGTGTTTTTAATTGTATTTGAGGGCTGGTCTTAACTGCCGTGTATTGTGCTTTTACATTTAGTTTGGGCAGGAGTAAAGGATTCTAGCAGACAAGTTTGATTGTGTGAGGTGTTACTGCCAGAGGACTCCTTGGCTGATTGTGTTTTGACACAGCTTGTGGTGTACTCCCACCTGCCCCCCCCCCCGCAACCCACCTGCCCCAAGGCTTGCCCTACATTTATTGGGTGAGTCCCATAAGGCCTTGCAACATCTTAATCCTATTAGGGTGATGCTTGGGTAGTGCTGGCTACTGCATCTTGGGTACTGTTTGTATCGATTGCTCAGGCATATGCTGGCTACTGCTGGGAAAAGGTAGGTTCATTGAGTGTATCTGGATTGGAGGGTACTTTATTGCCGAGTGGGGCCCGAGTGCCCACACCCAACAGTGAGGATGGGATCGAATGATGCAAGAGCCGGTATCTTCGGAGGATGATTGGGTGTACGAGGTGAGGCGCTAATATTAAATTGGGCATGGAGGTTTGGGGATGCTTATTGTATTACCAGTTGGCAGGCCTCAGGTGGGCGGTCGAGGGATTGGGAAGCAGTTGGGGGTGGGTTGGAGGGGGGGAGGACCATATGATAGGCGAGGACAAAATGGCATACCTCAGGGTATAGGGGCGGGAGTGAGAGGACTAGGACCACATGGTCACTCCGGGTGGGAGAGACATGAAAATACCAGTGTACGGTCTTCACTCCGAAAGGAGGGGGTGGCCCAGAGAGAGCCAAGGAAGGGGGAGGGGGACAGGAGTGGGTGAGTTTGGGGCAGGCATCACGCTTACGAATTGCTTCACCCTGCTGTACCTGGATGATGAGGTGGAAGGGACTGGTGGGCAGGGGGTGCAGGATGACTGGAAGGGATTGGTCAGGTGTCTGAGGGGGGCAGGGGCTAGGAGGGGGCCTGATCCAAAGGAGGGGAGGGCATGGGGATCGGGAGACCAGGGCACCAGACGGGTGGGGATGGGGGCAAGAGCCCAGGTCTGAGGGAGGTAAGGCAGAGGGGGATGCACAGAAGAGTCGGGGTGGACAAGGCAAGGACCCAGGACAGGGCAGATTTGAGGAAGGGAAAAGCGGACATGGAGGGGGGTGAGGAGGGGAGCACTCTGGGTAGGCCAGCTACGAGACTGGAATTTCCAGAAGAGGGGGGTGTAGAGAGCAGTAGGGCACAAGGGTCCATTACTGCAGAACCTGAGGGGGGAGGGAGGGGAGAAGGAAAGCAGGAATAGGAGGCCTGGGTGGAGAAGTGAATGGCAACAGACCAACCGGGAAAGAGTTAAGGGGTGCGACTAGTGATAGTCAGGCTGTGAGGGGTGCGAGGAGCAAGCTGGAAGAGGGATACAGAAGAGGGAGCCTGGAAGGGCACAATCAAACTAGTGATGCCCAGGCTGTGGGAAGGGCAAGGAGCAAACGGGGCCATAGTCAGAAGAAAGTGTCTGGAAGGGCACATACAGACCTGTGACCCCCAAGTTGCATGGGGTGAGAGGAGAAAACTGGGGGACATAGGCAGAAGAGGGAGCCTGGAAGGGCATGCACAAAATAGCCAGGCTGTGGCAGGTGCAAGGAGCAAGCTGGGGGACGAAGACAGGAGGAGTATGGAAGGGCACAAACAGGCTAGTAACTTGGGGGAGAGGTGAAGGTGCTCCTGCTGGGTGACTCCATGGTTAGAGGTATCTAGTGGGAGGGGGTTGGGGAGGGAAAAGACAGTCCAGTCAAGGTTACATGTATCCCAGGCCTATCAGTACATAAGGCCAAATTCCAGCTATCCTCAATGGCAAGGGAATGCGGAGGATCCCCAGACTTTCTAGTTCACCTGGGAACAAACGATTTAGAAGGGAACAGTGAACTGGAGATACAGGCAAGTTTCAGGGAATTGGCCGAGGTTTGCCACTCTATAGGATGCTCAGTCTCCTTTTCTGAGGCACTCTGTACCAAGTGCAAGCAGGGAAAATAAGCAAAAACTTAAGGGGGGTGAACCAGTGGCTTAGGGAGTGCTGCAAGTCAGAAGGGTATGGATTGATGGGGGACTGGGGTGATACATGGGAAGACAAGGGGCTCTATGCCAGGGATAGGCTGCATCTCCACCTGGAGAGGAGGGAGATCCTTAAACTAAAATGTTTTGGATTCATTGGTGATAGGTGGGGTTTAAACTTGTAAAGGGGGGAGGGATAGAAAGACTGAAAGCCCCAGTGAGGAAGCTTGAGGGTTCAGGACCAGATCATGCAAAGCGGGCTCTGGGTAGCTTTAAAAGACCAGGTGGAACTGAGGGGGGAAGAGAGATGGGGGATTGCGCTGGGCTGAGAAGACTGGGGAGGACGGTTCTGATCAATGCCAGGAGCATGGGCAGTAAAAATGCCAGAGCTCCAGGCAATGCTAGTTGAGGGTGCAGCAGACTTGGTGGCAGTTGCTGAGACATGGGCCACCCAGAGGCATGATTGGGACCTAAATTTAGAGGGATACACAATGTTTAGGAAGGACAGGGATGTGGGAAGAGGGGGGATGTGTGGCATTGATGGTCAAAAATGACAGTAGTTGTTGGAATTGAGGAGGCAGAAGGTGTGGAGGTAATTTGGATAACCTACAAACGGGGGGTAAAAGATTTTAAAATGGGGGTGGTGTACAGACCCCCGCAATGGAAGCGGAACTGGAGGATGATCTGGCTGAGAACATCAGGGGTCACTGTGGCCTCTGAAAGGGCAGGATGGTAATCATGGGCGACCTGAACATGCTGGGGGCAGACTGGGGTACTACGACATCCTTGGTGGCCAGGGAGCATAGGTTGATGGATGTCTTCCAGGATGCCTTCCTAGTCCAGCATGTGGGGGAGCCTACTAGGCAGGATCGGATCATGGACATTGTCCTAGCAGATAGTGACCAGATAAGGGGCCTGGATGTGAGCAGCCTGTTGACAGGCGGTGACCATGCCACGGTCTGGTTTCTTATGTTCCTAGGGGGAGAGGAAATTTGCACTAACACAGAAGTAATAGATTTCAGAGGGCGGACTTTGAGGGCATGGGAAGGATTCTTAAAGGGTGCTTGGATGAGATAAGGCCAGACATGGATGCTGGTAGCTTGTGGGAGACCATTAAGAAGGGGGTGCAGGAGGCTTCGAGGGCCTGCGCTAAGGTAAGGTGCAAGCAATGCAGGGCCAGTAAGCCATGTTGGTGGACCCGGGAGGTGCAGGAGGCGGTGAAGGAGAAAAAGGCTGCCTATGCATGCTTAAAGCGCTCAAGGGGAGCTAGGGAGAGGGGAAGAGTTTGATTTCCTGACTAAGAGGGTCACCAGGGTGGTAAGGAGGGCCAAGGCAAAGAAGGGGCTTAACCTGGCCAGGGATATCCTCGGGTGGGGAAAGGGGTTCTATAGATGCATAGGGGAGAAAAGAAAAGTGAGAGCACAGATCAGCAGGATTAGAACTGGAAGGGGGAGAGAATGGGCGTAGGAAGCTGGGGAACAAGCAGAGGTGCTAAATGAATACTTTGCCTCTGTCTTTACTGGGGAAGGGGGGGATCTTTCCAACCCGATGGGAGGGTAGAGAAGCCACTGAACCAGGAGGTCAGTTGGAGACTGAAGGACTGGATGAGACTAGGGCAGGGTAAGGTTCGTATCTAGAAGGGGAGGAAACGATGCATGAGGAGGGGGTGGGAGGGCGAAATCACAGCAGATAGGGTGAGAGAGGCCCTCCGGTCACTAAAGACTGAGAAGGCACTGGGGCCAGATGGGCTGCATCCAAGGGTGCTGAAGGAGCTGGCAGATATGCTGGCAGCTCCACTGGCCGCACTCTTCAACATCTCCCTGATGACAGGGTGGGTGCCTCAAGATTGGAAGGTGGCTCATGTGGTGCCTATCCACAAGGAGGGGATCCAGAGAGGAGATGGGGAATTATAGGCCCGTTAGCCTAACGTCTGTGGTAGGCAGTGTTATGGAGGGCATTATCAAGGAGAGGCTGGGGGGGCAGCTGGAAAGGTTGGGGCACCTGGATGACTGACAGTATGGTTTTGTTCCGGGGAGGTTGTGCTGGACTAACCTGGTGGAGTTTTATGACTGGGTGATGGGTGCCATGGACCGACATAGGCCAGTGGACGTCCTCTATCTGGATTTCAGTAAGGCATTCGATTTGGTACCCCACAACGGCCTACTAACAACGCTGGGGGGGGCAGTTGCTCAGGTGGGTGGAAAACTGGCTTGTGGGGTGAATACAGCGAGTGGTGGTTGGAGGGATAGTCTCCTCCCACAGGAGGGTCATCATTGGGGTCCCCAAGGGTTCTGTCCTGTGGCCACTCCTGTTCAATTCCTAGGTCTCAGACATAGGGTGGGGTGTTAGGAGTAGGTTGAGTCTCTTTGCAGATGACTCAAAACTAGGAGCACTGGCAGACGGGCAGGAGGGGAGAGGCGCCTTGCAGGGGGATCTGACACCCTGGGGTGGACAAGGAAGTGGGGGTTGAAGTTCAGTGTAGGGTGCTGCATCTAGGGGGTCAGAAATCCGGGACATGCATACACCCTTTGGGGGGGGGGGGACCACACTGCAAGTCTCAACGGGTGAGAGGGACTTGGGGATAGTGGTGGACAGAAAAATGAATAACACAGAGAATTGTCCAAGAGCTGCAGCAAAAGGAAACTGGATACGGGGCTGCATAACCAGGGGGTTTACCTCCAGGAGGAGGGAGGTGATTCTCCCTCTGTATAATGCCCTGGTTAGGCCGCATCTTGAGTACTGTGTGCAGTTCTGGAGACCCCATCTTAAGAGGGACATAGTGCTGCTGGAGGGCGACCAGGATGATTCAGGGCATGGAGAGTAGGACCTATGAGGAGAGACTGGATGAACTCAATCTGTATGCGTTGGAGGAGAGAAGGGGCAGAGGGGACATGACAGGGATTTTCAAGTATATAAAGAGAATAAATAAGGGCGGAGCCAGGGAAGTGTTCAGGCTTAAGAAGTGGGAACTACCAGGGGGCATGAGTGGAAGCTGGAAGGGTTGGGGGAGTACAGGGGGGAGCACAGGAGACACTTCTTCACAGAGAGAGTGGTGGAACCATGGAATGCACTGCCCAGGAGTCTGGTGGAAGAGACCACAGTGTAAGGATTCAAGAAGGGTTGGGACGGGTACAGGGGGAAGCTAAGGCCAGGGAGGGCCACCTCTGGGGGGGGGTGGAGGAGCAAGCTCCCAGTAGGGGGCTAGCTTCCGAGCAGACACGATAGACCATGGGGCCTATTCTGCTGGCTTTTACTATACTACGAGTCCACTCCTGGGTTCCGCCGGTGCCCTTGTGGGTAGCAGATGTCCAGAACCAACCCGCACGCTATGTACATCCACTGTCTGGGGCACCACCATGATCCCCAGGCCTGCGACTTTTGATGCTTCTGTCATCTGGCCGTCCTGGAGGACCATCTCACCCACCTGAAACTGGGCCATTCGCGCAATGGAACCCACCGGTCAACTCCAGAGATGCCTGTTGGGTGGTCTCCACGCCAGCAGGGTCTGCCACGCAGCTTGAGGCATTCGAAAAGGTGTCGGCCCAGGCCGCAGCCCATTTCCCCCTCGGCCTATGCCTTAATTGCTGCTTCAGCTTTGCTCGACTTTTACGGGCTCCTTCAAGGAATTGTGCAAGTCTCTGCCGACCTTCAGTCAGGGACCCACCAGCAAATCTAAATCTAAGAAAAGAGCCTAAGAAAGAAATTACTTTGTCGATCATGGATTGGGAGCACTCTGTCGAGGGCCTCCGATTCCTGCACTTCTTTAGTTTTGACTTCAGTCAAATCCTCTGCCTTGGCTGCTGGCTCCACATTAACCCCGTTGGGCATATCAGCCGAGACACTGGTCGAAGTCCCAGCCGAGACGTTTCTCAAGCCGACTGACTAGTTGTCGACCAAAGAGGCTGATACTTTCATGTCTAGGACCCTGGTCTTGATGCAGACCATTGGGGGGGGGGCGAATCAGTCCACTATCCCTGACCAGGAGGAGCCTCAGCAATCGACTACTCCCTCCGAGCCCCGCCACTGGTCCCCCCCCCTCCCCCAGCGGCCGAGGTTGAGGTCTTCTTCCCGTGGGTTGAGCCGGTCCTGCCATCATCGGCGACCCCGCTCTTGGCACCATGGGAAGCGATGCCGCCGCTATTCCTCGTCCTTCTCTGGTGAGGAGAGGCTTATGTGCAAGTTGTGTCTATGCTACGAGGACTTCATGTGGCAACAATTGGTTTTTACCGGTGCCAAACTGACCCGGGATTCTACGCTGGCCATCACATGGCTGTTGACTGGAAGGCTGACGCAGACTCCGCCGATGGAACTGATTAAGATTATCCCAACTCTGCTTCCTCCGTTGATTGTGGTGGAAATGCTGCCTCAACAGCCGACGGTCGGTGCTCTGAATAAGGAGTCTCAGCCAGCCAAGGGCTTTCCATCGGCTGTCGGTCACTGTCAACCCTGACCATCTGCGGAGGATCAGGGGGTACTCTGGCGGTCGACTGCTCTTTGACGACTCTTGGGAGTGCAGGGAAGAACCCTCGTACTCCGGTCCAGTTGACGTGGAGTCTGTGGGGGATCTCTTGATGGACGAAGGCCCATCCTTTTTCATGGGCCTCCTCTGTTTGATCTCTGAATCGATGGTTATGAAGATGGAGTCCATCCAGAAATGGTCTCTTTACCTGTTGACAGAGATCCTCGACTGGGGAGACTCTCCGGAGGCTTTCCCAGTGGCAGAAGCAATTCTTGGCCCTACCCTGGGAGCTCTGGCAGCGCCCCGCTTCCTGCCCTGCGCCTTCTGCCTGGATGGCCCACAAGTATGCGGTGCCCACCGGATCCCTTTCAGGATTCATAGAGCACCCCTTGACCGAGGGGTTGGTGGCCGACTCTGTTCCGGTGCTCCGGCAACACCGGGGATGTTGACAAGTCGCCTGATGAGGATCCGTGCGGCTAAGAAAATTTATGCTGCCTCCTTGCTTGGCCTCTGCCAGGCGAGCTCAGCCCTCCTCATGGCCCACTTCTCCCATGCCCTGCTGGGTACCTTAGATGGGATGCTTCCTCATCTGCCTGTGGACCTTCAGACCACGGTCAAACAGGTCCGAGACGAGGGCCGGACAGTGGCCAAGCAACAGCTCCAGACTGCCATGGCTACTGGGGACTCCAGTGCCCGCTCTGTGGTGACCTCAGTTGCCATACGCCGCAGGGCTTGGCTGAGGATCTCAACCTTTATGGCAGATACTCAGCACAAGCTGACAGATGTCCCTTTCCTGGGCACTGACCTGTTCGGGCCCGGGGTCGAGGGTCACCTCACAGGCATTGAGAAGTCCAGTGCCACTTTGGACTCCATGACATCTGCCCGGAAGGATCCCAAGGGCTCCAAGCAGTATCAGAAATGGAAGCCCTTTCAGTCCACCTCCACTCCTGCGCCCAAGCCAGGCCAGCAGGCCCAGGCCTGGCGACCATGGCCCAAGTCAGTGGCCTCGTTTCTCCAGAAGTCAGGAGGGAGAGGCTGCAGTAGCTCCTCAGCTGGACTCTCCTCCTCCAAGCCTGCCCAGTGACAGGACGAGGGGTGCCTCCCTCATGCCCATCACTCCTCTCATGGGTCCTCCCATGGGGGGCCAGCTCCGCCACTTCCTTTCTGCCTGGTCCACTGTCACCATGGACAGGTGGGTTCTAGAAGTGGTGGGTCAGGGTCTGCCTCTAGAGTTCGAGCAGCACCCTCCTTGCTGAGCCCATGGCCCACGGGAAGACTTGGTTTTCACAAACATGCTGTCAGCTCTCGGACGACATAGCGCAGGTCCTCTGCAAGGAGGTCGTGGTTCCTGTCGCGGATCCTCCGGAACACCCAGGGTTTGTCTTCAGGTACTTCTTGCTGCTAAAGCAGACGGGGGACTGGCGCCCCATTCTAGATCCGTGACCTGAACAAGTTCCTTGGGTTGCGCACCTTCAGGATGGTAACCCTGTCTCAGATCATACCATCTCTAGAGCAAAATATGTGGTTTTGCTCCCTGGATCTTCAGGACACATTCTTTCATGTCCTGATCCATCTGTCTCACCCAGCGTTCCTCCGCTTTCGAGCTGAGGGAACCCTCTACGAGTTTCAGGCCATGCCCTTTGGCTTCTCCTAGGCCCCCAGGGTCTTCACCAAGTGTATTGCACTGTTGGCAGCTTACCTGAGACACCTAGGGGTTTGGGTGTATCCCTACCTGGATGACTGGTTGATAGCAGGTCCCTCAGGTGGTGGAGCGGTCCAGGGACGTGGCCCTCCAGACCTGCGTCAAACTAGGCCTCCTGGTCAACAAGGACAAGTAGGAACTTTTGTACCCTTGCAGGTGATCAGCTTCATCGGAGTGGAGCTCTACTTTTGCAGAGCCAGAGCCTGGCTTGCAGTGGACTGGTCGGAGGCTCAATGACGGAGGCTCTCTTCTCCTGTACCGGATCATTTTGGGTTGGGTAACTGCACCCTGCCCAGGACTTCCTGCGCCTACTGGGCTACATGGCGGCCTCTACCAGCGTGGCCCATTGGGCCCGCTGGAGAACTCGCTCCCTGCAGTGGGAGCTGGCCAGCCAGTGGCCACGACACAAGGGGCACTTCAGCCAGTCATGATGACCCAGTGGATATGGGACGCAATCCAGTGGTGGCTGGTCCCAGCACATCTGCAGGAAGGGATCATGTTTGTCCGCCCAGAGCGGACGATCTTGACGACTGATGTGCTTCACAGGCTGGGGTACCTACCTGGGGGAACACCGAGTCCACATGCTCTAGACCCCCGAGGAGTCCTGATGCCACATCAACCTGCTGGAGCTCCGAGCAGTTCAGCTGGCACTGACTCATTCGCTCTGCACATTTGGGGTCAAGTGGTCCAAGTCCAGACAGACAACACCACAGCCATGCACTTACTTCAACAAACAGGGTGGAACGCACTCCCTGCCTTTGTGCAAGGAAGCTCTCAGTGTCTGGACCCTCGTGTGCAGCCCGGAGGCAGATCTCCTGGCCATCCATGTGGCAGGAGTCTCCAGTCAGCCGGTGGACGCCCTCAGCTGGTAGGCGAGGCTTCTCGTTAAAGAGCTCTCCATCCAGAGGTAGTTCACAATCTGTTCTCCCAATGGGGCACCCCTCAGGTGGACCTATTCACCTCCAGGAAGAATGCAAAGCTGAGGCTGTTTTGTTCCCACCCCCCCCCCCAGCAGGGAATGCTGCAGGGGGGTGCCTTCTGGAGGCCTTGGACCCCGGGCTTCTTTTATGCCTTCCCACCACTTCCCTTGCACCACAGGGTGCTTCTCCAGGCCAGGAGGGACAAGGCACAGGTGATCCTGGTGGCTTTGAACTTGCCACGCCAGTTCTACTACCCCCATCTTCTCGGCCTCGGCAGCAGGCTCCTGAGGTGTCTTCCCCTACACTTCGACCTGCTTTCCATCAATCGGGGGAAGGTACTCCACCCGGACCTTCAATCCTTGCACCCGACAGCCTGAGTGGCTAGAGTTCCAGGCCTTGGATCTCTCCAAAGATGCCTTCACCGTTGTGCAGGTATCTCGGAAGGAGTTGACCAGGAAGTGCTCTGCCTTCAAATAGAAGAGATTCTCCATTTGGTGTCAGGGCAAGGGGTTGAACCCTTTGTCCTGTCCAGTGGCTAGCATCCTCGATTACGTTTGGTCCCTCTCTATCGGGCCTTCAGTTGGCGACCCTTAAGGTGCACCTGGCAGCCATCTCTGCTTACCGGGCACGGGCTGGACAACAGTCGGTGGTGCAAGAGAAGGTGGTCTGGCGCTTCTTCAAGGGCCTTGACCACATTTCCCCACCGGTGTGTGAACCACCACCACCACTGTGAGACTTGCCGCTGGTTTTGGCAATACTCATGGGCAAGCCATTTGAACTGATGCATAGGTGTGAGATGTCTCACCTGTCGTGGAAGACTGCCTTCTTGGTGGCTATCATGTCAGCTAGAAGGATTGGGGAGCTCCAGGTGCTTTCGGTGTAGTCTCCTTACTTGGTCTTCCACAGGGACAAGTTTGTCCTGTGCCTGAACCCGAAGTTCCTCCTGAAGGTTGTGTTTGAGTTTCACCTAAACCAGGTGATTAATCTCCCGGTGTACTTAATCGCACCTTGGAGGCCAAGCACAGGATCCATACTCTGGACCTGAGGCGAGTGCTCGCTTATTACAAAGAGTGCATGGCAGGAGTTCGGGGAGAGGTTTGCCATTTTTTTTGTCACCTACACTGAATCTGCACCTGGCAGACCTGCAGTCGAGCGGACAGTTGGCAGGTGGTCACATCCTGCATTGATCTCTGCTGTAGGATGGTGGGTAGGGAACCTCCCGGAGGGCTAAGGGCTCTTTCCACCTGCCATACCACTGCATCGGTGGCTGCTTCCAGGGTCGTCCCTATCCATGAAATGTGCAGGGCTGTGACTTTGGAGGTCAGCACACATCTTCATTTCCCATTACCACATTGACTTAGTCACGCCGGGATGCTGGTTTTGGGGCCTCAGTTCACCAGTCTCTGTTCCCTAAATAGAGGGTGTGTGCCTTGCGCCTCTCCTCTCGGAGAACTGCTATGAGTCTGCCAGAAAGTATGGATAGAACATCATATCCACATCCCTAGAAACACAGGTTACTCACCTGTAACAGTAGTTCTAGGAATGGTATATGATGATCATTCTCACGGACCCACCCGACCTCCCCAGCTTCCGTGCACACACTTTGCTTCCAGTGTGCAAGATCTGGTGTCATGGGGCGGAGCCAAAGGAGTTAACACCTAGGTGGGTGGGAGGAGCCAGCTTGAAGACTTTCTGGCACATCTTAAAGGGAAAGGACACTGCCAGAAAGAGTGGATAAACATCATATACCACTCCTAGAACTACTGCTACAGGTGAGTAACTTGCATTTTTAATTTTTTCAGTCTATGAAAACTCAGCAGAGTAGTTTTAAAGTGATGTAGTATTAGAGTCTTTCATATACAGTCAAAGCTGCTTATAGCGGGCACATTTGTCCTGTTACTGTTTCCCCATTATAGGCATTAGTTGCTATAACCAAAAGAACGAACAACGCTATTTTTTTTTTTTTTTTTTAATGTTACTTTAATAATTACTCTAGAACAACTGTAGAACACACATTTTATCATTTAAATGAAGGGTTCTTTAATGGAGACCAAACAAATACAAAAACTAAAATACTAATTCATTTTCGGTAAGTATTGTAACGCTGAGTAAGTCTAACTTTTGCAGTCCAGTAAAATATTCAGTGATGCGGGTCTGTACTGAGTTGCTTCTGGTGTACGGTTGCCAAGTTTCTTCTGCCCTGCGTAGTATGTCCCAGTTTGGTAAAAGTTCAGCGTTTTGCTCCATGGCACGAGTCATTAGAATAGCATGCACATCGGTAGCTGAGACTGTTTCCTCCTCCCTGGCAACATCAGGATCCTCCTGTTCGTCTCCTGGCTCTTCCTGTTCCACGTCACCTTGGCTTGCACCAGTCACCTCCTGAATGTCGTCCAGATCACTTTCTGGCAGTGCATCGTGGTCGCCTAGGTGACAGACCTTTGAACTCCTCGGCAGAAAGTCCTTCTGGAGCAGGTAAGGTGTCATTCTCTGGCAGGATATCTGGGGCCACATTCAGATACTCTTGTGGTGTTACACAAAAGCCTGCCTTTTTAAAACATCGCTCGATTGTTTGCCCTGCAACCATGTCCCAGGAGTGCATTAACATACAAACAGCATCCAGCAGTGAAATTCGCTTAACACACTGCAATGTACTAATTTCTTGATTTGTGTCCAGCTCCTCCAAAACCTTCTCTCGCATTGCACGTACGTAGTGCTGTTTTAAAGCTGTAAATTCCCATGTCTAGGGGCTGTATGAGGCAGGTTGTGTTTTTTTTTTGGGGGGAGGGGGAGATACCATCTGTGTGTTCCTCAGTCCAGGTACAGTGGGGTGCCCAGAACAATTATCGAGAATGAGTGCGACTTTGTGACCGTGTAGCTTCTTGTTCCAATTTTTGATCCACCCAGTGAAGATTTCACTGGTCATCCAGGAGGATCGGTTGGCCCTATTTAGAACTGGCAGGTGATGGATTCCGCGGAAACAGCGTGGATTAAGTGACTTGCCCACAACAACAGGTTCCATTTTCTTTTTTTTTTTTTTTTTTGAGTAATCTGTTTTTCCGCCCCCATGCTCGCTGGTCCTTCACTCCTTCGGGCCCTGTCAAGTTCCCTCTGACCCCTTCTGACCTTTCTCGGCCCTCCTCGGATCCCCAAATCGGAGCTGACCCCCGGGATATCCCGGTATACCCCTTTACCGGGCGGGTCCCTCTCCTCCGAGGAGGAAGGCATCGGGAAGGGGATAGCCCCAGCGCATACTTTCTAGGGCCCGGGGATGCTGCTGGGGAACAGGAGGCGCCGGGAAGGCACTGGAGGCCCCTGAGGAGCAGAGAGCTGTTATCCGAAGGCCAGCAAGCTATTTTCCTGGCTTTCTTTACAGTGCGTGACGTCCGGACGTCAAGGCAAGAGCCGACGTCAGTCACGCACCACCCCCAATGGCCCTGACGTGCTGCACTACCACTGGCCTCCACCAGTGGTCGTTATGGCACCGGGTTGCGATCCCTTCCCTCGCTGGAGACGGCGAGCAGTTGTGGGACGCTCAAGCTGCCTCCCCCCCCAGCCGGCCCTCCAGCTACCCGAGCTCATTCCCAAACCCGGGTCGCTGGCGTCGCAAGCGGAAATCCAACCGCTGCGCTGACGGGCCGGTAGGTTCCATTTTCTGAGAACCATCCATATTACAGCAAAGCATCACTGTTATGCGCTCCTTTTGTTTTTTGGAGTCAAGGAGTGGGTCTGATTTAAAAAATTAGTGTGCCATAACAGACACATCGATTTAAAAGAGGCCAGTTTCGTCGCAGTTGAATGTCCTTGGGTTCATAACCCTCCAGCAAACCTGGCAAAACATTCAAGAGCCACTGCTAGGCACCAACAGTATCAGAATTTAACTTTTCGCCATGAGCTCTACAAAAGCCTATGTTGCATGCTTTCCATCTCTGGAGCCATCCCTCAGATGCTTTAAAGTCCTCTCAGCCCATGGCGACTGTGAGCTGCTGTGCTTTTTTTGCTAGCAGTGGGCCACTGATAAGTGCATCCCTGCCACGGGCATTGGAACCACCTGAGTAGGGCATTCTCTACATCGGCATCTTTTCCATCCCTCTTGCGCATACGGCCAGGATTTTGATTTTGATGCCATTCAGTAAACAACTGCTCCCACTGCTTCATAAGATCTGCAGTGGTTGATTTAGGGAGTGAAAGCTGAGTTGACAGGTCGCGCTGGCTCATCTTAGGCAGCACATCAATGCGGGTTAAAAGTTCAATATTTTAATTTTTTTTTTTCCTTTCACTGAGGGAGTGCCTTGCGTTTTGCCGTAGTTGCACTACTGAAATTTTAACTGGCCGCTTTTAGACAGCTTGAAATGAGAACTGAGTGAGAGCGGAGTTGAGAACTTCTTTTATCCGTACTAACGAGCTGAAACTGGCCGCTAATTGATCACAATTAGCAAAAACAGACTGAGCACATAGTGATTTTAGAGGTGTCCACTAAGCTCTGAAATGCCCGCAATAGCAGGCATTTCTAGATCATTGTAAACGGAGGGTACATAATGTAAACAGTGGGAAATGGTTTTTGGTTTTTAACTTTTGCCTGCAGTAAGTGAATGCCCGTTTTAACTGCAGGCGCCATAAGTGGAGTGGACTGTATCTGATTTTTCACTGTATATATTTGAAATCTACAAGACAGTAAAGTCAACACTTGGGACTTGCTTACAGAGCAAGTTAAAATCTGACTCCCAAGGCTTGCATGGCAGTAAGCCAAAGTGTTCTATTACCAAAACTGAATTATGGAGCACTAATTTATTGCAACTCATCCAAAGCACATTTGAAAATGGCAGAATGTCACCTACAGCGATAAATGTTGCGTTGCACTGGCAATCACTCACCTTATGCACCATTGCACTTTATATACTGGTTTGGACCAGTTGGTCCCTTAAGCACTGTACACCTTCAGCTTAGGTGCCCGGTAGATAACGTTTTACATAACCAGTCCCTTTTCTCCCTAGCTGAGCTTTCAACTGCGCTACCATGTTCCTGTGATCCCTAGATCAGGCACCATTACGTGTACATAACTGCGGCACAAAATTGCGAGAACTTGCCTTCGCCCACTGTGTTCTGGAACACTCTGCTTTTATCGCAGTAGCACCACACATCAAATGTATAAAACGGCATCAAGGAAGCCTGCATACACTTACCAGGCTGACTCAGTCTCCGTTTATGCTTGTGACTTTATGGTCTGTTAGGCCCCTTGGGTTTTATTTCCTTGTATATCTCGCTTACCCTTCATTTATTCCATATATTTAAAGTACGTTTCTGATTACTCTTTTCTGAAAACTGTTGACCAATATAATTCCGCACCCTATAGCATTCAGTATATTTCCTTCCTTTATTCGTTGTTAATTCAGGAACGAATTGGAAAACTATTAGATCTCATTTATCAAGGCATCCAATATATATGGTACTAATAAAGTTCACCCTCATGTGACCCAAATGGAAAAGGTTGCGACACTAATCCTTCATGTTCCCCAACATAATTTCTGACTCCTCCTGAACTTGGCACCTCTGTCTCATTAGTAATCCAACACCACAGACTGAGAAAAAACACTGCCTTGTTCTTTGACCCTCAAGGTAAAGGTCTGAAGATATATTTGTGTTTGCCCTGTGATAAGAGAAAGTTTTTATACTTTAAACCGTCTCCTGTTTTCCTAGCTCGACAGTCATGTATTCTGTTATGCTTTGACCATTTTTTTTGATTAAATATAACCTTTCTGTGCTCTCTAATCTACATTGTGGTCCCCACTCCTTTGCTAGCAGCCTTAATACTTATGCATTGCTTAATTCTTAATACTGCTGTATTTTTTTTCTGTTTCGAAAACATTCCATGTACTCTTTTCGAGGCTGGTCATCCGGTAACACCGTAGGAACCATCGCGTCGGGGGAGGGGAATCCACACAGATTTTCAGCAGTACAGCTGGGACTGCCCATGCCATTGACATCCGTTGACGTCACCAACCCTATATAGATGTGGGCGACCCCTCTCCCCCCTCAGTTATTTCCCTTGGAGACTAGGGGAGCAAGGCTCTCACTGTGGGGTGCTGTGGAGAGAAAGAGGTATCCTGACTTAAAAATGCTGGATACACCAGATAGCCAGTTCCTAGACAGGAGGCCCATGAAGGGGGATATTGGGAGGGAAAATATACCTGATGGCTGAGATCCCCTCTAAGATCTACTGTTGCAGTAGGTTCATACACAACTGTTCTATCTTCTTTGGGGGTATCTCTGTCATCAGGTAACACCGTAGGAACGAGTACCAAGCAGTGACGAGTGTAAACAGACAGTCTGAGGCAGGATCTCCACAAACTTAAGACAGGAGTCCCTGTAACACAACCCTGCCAAATCCTGCACGGGCTCTTGAGGCAATGTTCAGACTGTAGTGCTTGGTGAAAGTGTGGACTGTACTCAGAGGCGGCAGAATTAAGGGCGCTTCCCCGGAGCAGTGAGCAGCAGGTCCTTCCATCTTTGGCGCTAATCAGGAGTGGGAGCAGGCGCCAGTCAAAAGAGGGGAGGCCGTGCACCAATCGGGCCAGGAGGAGGAGGTTGAAAGCCGGGTCAGGGCTTTAAAAGGGCGGGCCCAGGGCGTGAGTTTGGAGGCAGCAGAATTAAGGGAAATTCCCCTGGAGCAGTGAGCAGCAGATCTTCCCGGCCGCTAGGAAGTGGGCCAGGGTCAACAGGGAGCGGCGTGCAGAGGAGCCAGAAGGAGCGGAGAGCAGCGAGTCCTTCCCAGCTGCTAGGAAGTGGGTCAGGGCCAGAGGGAGTAGCGACTGGAGGATCCAGGGACCGGCCATAACAAGGGCATTAGAGGAGCTGCAGTCATTTGTGGATTTTTCTGCCCACGCCACACACCCTGGCCTCGACCTCTCTTAAATGAGCATTGGAGGTGGAGCCAATTAAGGGGCGGGGGTCTAGGCATGGGGAGAAGGAGGAGGCCTGGACTCAGGGAGGGGTTGCTGCTGTGGCACAGCCTGTGAGGGGCTACCTGGTTTGGTATTGCCCATTGTGACCGGGAGCTCCTGCCACCCTTGAGGACTGACCTTTTCTTAAATCTATTGCAACAGTTCTTCTGTTTCTAAGCCTAATTTATCCTTTACTTTTTCTGGTCCCTAAGGTTGGCCACTCCTTTCTTCCTCTCTTGACTATGTTATAGTGTTCTCTTTGATTTTCCTTTTCCCTCTCAGGTCCTTGTACAGTAAGGTTATTGTGGTGATTTTGGAGTATATGAAAATAGGTTGTGTTTATCATTGTTGGATTTAGTATGTACAGTAATAGCACTATGTTATAAAATACCTTAATGTATAAACCTTATGTTTATGAAACCTGTAAATGTTGAAAATACCACAGCACTAGGTGTTTTGATAATGGTAAAAAGTACTAGGTGACTATTATAGAAATTAAGCTAGTTGTGTTATTTAAAATGCATATAAATTGTTGTAAACTTAACAAGCCACAAATGTCATGGTGATTTGCATATATCCCATGATGCATTGCATTATGGAAGTATGTGTGATACACAGATACAGATACACACACAGAAATGTGACGGCAGAGAAAGGCACCACGGACCATCTAGTCTACCCAACACCCTACCCCTCCCCTTCTGTTATGCTTCCACCCTCTCTTCCCCAACCCCTTAAATCTATCCCAAGCCCTCTTGAACCCCGCCACCATTTCAGCTGCCACTACCTCCTCTGACAGCTTGTTCCAGGCCTCCACCACCCTCTCCATGAAAAACTGCCCCCTGACATTACTGTACCTCTGTATTGCCCACCTTCCAGTTTGAGGCTGTGTCCGCTCGTGTTCACTCCCTTCTTCAATTTGAACAAGCTGTTACCCTCTATCTTATTTATTCCCTTCAGATACTTAAAGGTCTCAATCATGTCCCCCCTCTCCCTCCTAGTCTCCAGAGGGTACAAATTCAGCCCTTTCAGTCTTCTCTCATAGGGTACATTCTGCATCTCTGGTACCATTTTGGTTGCCCTTCTCTGCACCCTCTCCATCAGCTCAACATCTCTTCGTAGGTGAGTCCTCCAGAACTGCACCCCATACTCCAGATGCGGCCTAACCATGGTTCCATATAATGGTATTAGCATCTCCCTCTTCCTGCTATTAAACCCCTTGCAGTGCAGGCCAACATTCCATTTGCCTTTCCCACCGTCCTGCTGCACTGGCTGCTCACCTTGAGGTCACATGATACCATAATCCCCAGGTCCCTTTCTATTTCCTTCTCCTTAATCACCAACCCCCCAAGGGAGTAAGTTTCCCTCCTATTCTTCCTCCCCAGGTGCATCAGTGAGCACTTTTGTGTATTAAACTTCAATTTCCAGGTGTCAGACCAACTCTCCAGCCTCTCCAGGTCCCGCCTCATGGCTTACACCCAACTAGGTGAATCCACCCTATTGCAGACTTTTGTATCGTCTGCGAACAGGCACACCCATCCCTCCAGACCCTCTGCTAGGCCACTGACTTAGATGTTGAAGAGTATTGGTCCTAGCACTGACCCTGTGGCACCCCACTGTCACCGCCCGTTCCCTGGAATGTGTCTCATTTACCACCACTGTCTGACTCCTTCCCCTCAACCAGTTTTCCACCCACCTGGTGATCCTGTTGTCCACCCCTAGTCTGTCCAGCTTATGTACCATTCCACCATGCGGAACGGTGTTGAAGGCCTTATTGAAATCCAGATAGGCCACATCCACTGCTCCTTCCTGGTCCACTATCTGTGTCACCCCATAGAAAAACTCTTATCAGGTTAGTCTGACAGGACCTTCCCTTGGTGAAGCCATGCTGCCTGTCATCCTGCATGCCATTCATCTCCAAGTATTCTATCAACCTGATCTTAAGTAGTGTTTCCATTACGTTCCCCACCACCAAGGTAAGACTTAATAGGATGGTAGTTTTTGACCTTGTCCTCCCGCCCCCCCTTATGTAGTGCAACCACCTCTGCCCTCTTCCAGTCCGTTGGCTCCACCCCTGTGACCAAGGGCAAGTTAAACAGCCTCGCTAGATGTGGTGCCAGTTCAACCTTCACCTCCTTGAGAACCCTTGGGTGTATTCCATCAGGCCCCATTGCCTTGTCTACCCTAAGTCTACCCAGCTCTTCCCTTACTTCTTCAGCAGTGAATTCTGCCACAGCCAGCTGCCTGTGGCTGTCACCCTCCCCACCCCTTCTTGGTCCCCTACCCTCCCTTTTCTCTGTGAAGATTGAGGCGAAATAGCTGTTTAATGCCTCTGCTTTTCCGAAGTCCCCTTCCAGTATTGTTCCACTTTCCCTCCTTATCCTTCCAATCCCATGTTGTGCCCGCCTCCTTTCTCCAGTGTACCTAAAGAAGGTTTTGTCCCCCCTCTTTGCCTGCTTCGTTATCCTCTCCTCAGTGGCCTCCTTAGCCCTCCTTATCTTTTGCCCAGCCTCCTTTCTTTTTTCCCTGTCCTCATCCTTTTGTGTCCTCCTGGACCTCTTGAATGTTCTAGTCTTCTCCTTGACCCCTAATGCCACCTCTCTAGTGAACCATAGAGGTCTTTTCTGTCTTCTATTCTTAACCCTTCTTATACATGAATCCATGGCTTTAAATACCCATCTCTTGATGGCTGGCCATAATTCCTCCACCCCCTGCATATCCCCTATCCTCAACATTTCTTCCCCAACTACCTTCCTCATTCCATGAAAGTCAGCCTTTCTGAAGTCCATTACCTTGGTTCTTATCCTAACCCTCTCCCTGCCCGCTGTCACCCTGAACCTGACAGCCCTGTGGTCACTGGTGCCAAGCTCTTCCCCCACCTCCTCCACACTGTCCCCATTTGTGAGTCCCACATCCCACAGGTTTACACCCCTAGTGGGCTCACTGACCCTTTGTTGCAGGAATATGCTCTGAAGAGCCTCTAAGATGCCCCTGCTCCTTGAGGAGATTGCTGTCCGGGCCTCCTAGTTGATTTCCGTAAGGTTTAAGTCCCCAACTAGCACAATTTCCCCTTTCTGTGCCATCCTCGCTACTGATTCTACAAAGTATCCATCTCCTTCCTCCCCCTGCATAGGAGGCCTATAGACTACCCCAACACACAGGTTTTCCTCCTGTCCCCTGTATAGGGTGACCCACATTGTCTCTGTTTCCCCCTCCTCATCCTGCCCTTCCATGGCCCCAATCTCTTCCCCGATATGGGCAATAAAATGCCTGAGCTCCAGGTGATGTTAACTGAGGGAGCAGTGGATGTGGCAGCGGTCACTGAGACTTGGGCCACTGCAAGACATGACTGGGACCTGAACCTGGAGGGTTACACTATGTTCAGGAAGGACAGGGGGGAGGGAAGGGGAGGAGGGGTAGCAATGATAGTCAAAAACTGCATTGGCATAGGGGGAGTAGAGGAGGCGGAGGGAACCGTGGAGGCGATTTGGGTCACCTTGATAACAAGGGGGCAAGAGAGTAAAAATAGGAGTGATGTATAGACCCCCTGCTCTGGCGGAGGAGCTGGAGGACAGTCTGGTGGCAGATGTTAGGAGACACTGCAGACTGGGCAGAGGAATGGTGGTGGTGTTAGGGGACTTAAACATGCCAGGAACAGACTGGGAGACTATGACATCCTCTGTGACCAGGGAACAGAGGTTGTTGGATGTCTTTCAAGGCAGCGTTCTAACTCAGCAGGTGAGGGAACCGACCAGGAGGCACAGGTACTGGATGTGGTCCTGGCAGACAGTGACCAGATTGAGGCCTGGAGGTAAGGGACCCATTGATGGGAGTGACCATTGCCATGGTCTGGTTCTGCCTGGATGTAGGAGGGTAGAAGGCTGCACAAAGACGGAAGTAACTGACTTCAGGGGGCGGATTTTATGGAAATGGGAAGGATCCTTAAGGAGCATTTGGATGGGATTGGTCAGACATGGACGCTGATAGTAGGTGGAATCAGGAGAGGGGTAGGATGTTACCAGCACCTGTGCAAGAGTAAGACTTAAATGCGGTAGGGGCCCAAAAATCCCTGTTAGTGGACCAGGAGGTCCAGGAGGTGGTGCGGGAAAGAAAGCAGCCTATAAGAAATTCAAGTGCTCAAGGAGTGAAAGGGATCGAGGGGAGTACGAGCTGATGGCTGTGAAGGGCCACTAGGAGTGGGTGGAGGGCGGCCAAGGCAAGGAAGGAGGTGAACCCGGGCCAGGGAAATTAGGAGAGGGAAAAGGGTTCTTTAGATACATTGGGGAAAGACGATGGGTGAAGGGGGCAGATTAGCAGGATTAAATCAGGGGAGAGATGGGCACAAGACCTGGGGAGCAGGCTGAGGTACTAAATGAGTACTTCACCCAGTTTTCACCACAGGAAAATGGGGATGCTGCTTCATACATGGGAGGAGACAGAGATAATGAGGAGGGGGGACCCTTACCGACTGGGCAGGTCTGGGGGGCATCACTGGCAGGTGGGGGGAGGGCTAAGCTGGGAGAAGAGGTACCAGAAGTGGAAATCACAGCAGAGAGAGTGAGGGAAGCCCTCAGCTCCCTTAAGACGGAGAAAGCACCGGGCCGGATAAATTACATCCTGGAGTGCTGAAGGAACTTGCAGATGTCCTGGCGAAACCCCTGGCAGAGCTTTTCACCATCTCTCTGAGGACAGGGTGGGTGCCCCAAGACTGGAAGGTGGCGCATGTAGTGCCTATCCACAAGGGGGGATCAAGGGAGCTGGCAGAAAACTACAGGCCTGTCAGCCTGACATCGTGGTGGGCAAGGTGATGGAGGGCATTGTCAAGGAGAGGCTAGGGGTGACCTGGATAAGTCAGGGTGCCTGGACGATGAGACAGCATGGATTCATCCTGGGAAATCGTGGTCAGACAAACCTGGTGGAGTTCTGTGACTTGGTGACAAGTGCCTTGGACCTGGGTAGACCAGTGGATGTCCTCTTTCTAGACTTCAGCAAGGCATTTGACTCTGTTCCTCACGTGGGCCTGTTGGATAAGCTTTGGAGAAATGGGGTGGGAAACCAGATGATCAGATGGATAGGCAGTTGGCTCCAGGACCGGACCTAGAGGGTCGAGTTGGTGGGATAGTCTCATCCCCAAGGAGGGTCATTAGTGGGTCCCACAGGATCAGTCCTTGGGCCCTTCTGTTCAACGCCTACCATCTGACATAAGGATAGGAATCAGGAGTGAGATGAGTCTCTTTGCAGATGACACGGAACTGGGGCGGTGGTGGATGGGGAGGAGGGAGGTGACCTGCAGGGGACCTGGAGGCTCTGGAAAGATGGTCTAGAAAGTGGAAGCTGAGGTTCAATGCAGGAAATGCAGTGTACTCCACCTGGGGCCAGAAACCCAGGCCAAGTGTACACCCTGGGGAAATACTACAAGTCTCAATGGCTGAGAGGGACCTGGGGGTGGTGGTGGATGTCAAGATGAACAACTCTGAGACTTGTAGGAGGGCAGCAGCCAAGGCCAACAGGATGCTGGGATGCATCTCTAGGGGGATCACCTCCAGAAGGAGGGAAGTGATACTCCCTCTGTATAACTGCTTGGTGAGGCCGCACCTTGAGTACTGCATGCAGTTTTGGAGGCCACACTTAAAGAGGGACATTAACCTCCTGGAGAGGGTCCAGAGGAGGGCAACCAAAATGATTTGGGGCTTGGGGGACAGGACCTATGAGGAGAGGCTCGAAGAGCTAAATATGTACACATTGGAAGAGAGAAGGGACCGGGGGGACATGATAGAGGTCTTCAAGTACATGAAGAGGTAAATGGGGAGGAAAAGTCAGGGTGCTTGAAGGAAGGGGCCACTAGAGGGCATGGGTGGAAGCTGGAGGGGAAGATTCAGGGGAGAAGGAGGAGGTGCTACTTCACTGAGAGGGTGGTGGAGCCATGGAATGCACTACCTAGGGGGCTGGTGGAGGCAGAGACAGTGGAGGGGTTCAAGAGGGGGTGGGACAGGTACAGGGGAAGGGTTCTGGAAGCAAAATCCAATGCAGCAAGAATATCCGGAACTGGGAAGGGAGAAGCCAGAGAAGGTGAGGGGGACAGCAAGGTCAGCACCCAGGGTGGGGGCTGACCAAACGAGCAGACACGAAAGACCGTTAGGCCTATTCTGCTGGCATTTTAGTATGTTAGATATATAATGCTACCCCTCCCCCCGATCTTTCCTAAACAGCCGATACCGTGGGATTACTGTCTCCCAGGCGTAGTGCTCATTCCACCAAGTCTCACTCACTGCTACAATGTCTAGGTTCTCCTTCATCATGGTGGCCTCCAGTTCTCCCATTTTGTTCCCCAGGCTCCTGGCATTTGCAACCAAAGCCCTCCAACATGTAGCTCCATCCCGTCCTTCCCTGCTGCTAAATGTTCCCTTGATGAGTGTTGTGACTTTGGGGGGCTGATAGCCTCTCTGCTGTGCCTCACGTAAGGCTGGCCCTGTCCTTAGCCAGCCCCCCTTATTTAGTTTGAATTGAACTTCCTTGCCATGAAGTCCCCCAGTTTACTCTTTAGTGCAGCTGCCCCTGAAGAGCTCAGGTGCAGCCTGTTTTGGGCATACAGCCCCTCCTTCTCCCATGTAGAGCCCCAGTCACCTATCCAGCCGAATCCCATCCGACTGCACCAACCTAGTAGCCAATTGTTGAATGCCCTTATCTTCTTTCTGGGTGTGCTCGCTCTTGGTACTGGCAACACCTCAGAGAAGGAAATGGAAGGAAAAACAGTGTTGCTCCTACAGAACCTAGCAAGTTCCTCGAACCTTGCCTGTTCCTCCATCAGACTGTTCCCTTCCAAGTAATTTGTGCCCAGGTGAAACACCAGATGTGTACTTTCATCCTGCTGCTTACCCCAGGAAGGAATATGATGCCTCACCTCCAGCACCGTCATCCCTGGCATGCACTGTACCCATACTGCATTGTTTTTTACTCCCTTCCTTCCCCATTTCAGCCCCTTAATTATTGAGTCCCCAAAGAGTGCCACTCTACTGTCCCCTGTTTCCTGGGTGTCCTTTTGGACTCTAGCTTTGTGTCGTGGGGTTTGGCTTCCTTTGGACTCCTCCTCCTCCTCCTCATGTTCCATCCTGACTTGGTTTCTGCCCCTGCTGATCTTTCGTTCCCCATCAGCTAGTCTATCCTGATTTTTTTTTTTTTACCCACCCCCAGCATCTATACCTCTTCACCCTCTCCCTTTAGCCTTTCATCAGACTTCCCCCTCCTGTACCTCTTCATCCCTTGTACTTCTGTCTGGCTTCCTTCATCCCAGCAGACCCCTCCTGCTTCACTGCTCGAGCATGATCCAATTTCACCTGACCCCCCTCTGACTGCTCCTGGCCTTTCCTCATCTGCATCACTGTGCGAGATTGTGCTTGGTCCCCCTCCAACTGTTCCTGTCCTGACCATCTTTGCAGAAGGTTTTGAGCACCGTACCCCACATGGGGAAGTCTTCCTCCTTACCTCCTGCCCTGTCTGCATATTTCCTCTCTCCTGCACCCTGCCCATGCCCCAGGCTCCTACTGCAGCTCCTACCCTGCAGGGTTTCCACCAGTTCATTTTCAGCCTCCCAGGAGCTCAACTCCAGCTCTTCCTTCTTGCCCCTTTTCTTATGCCACAGTTCCCCTAGTACCACCTTTTGGTGTGTCCCTAATGTGCCCGTCACCTCCTCCACTCCTTCTCCTGCATGCAATGTGCCTGCCCCCTCCTTCCCCCCCCTTCCACTGCACCCGAGATCTTTCCTCCCACGTCCCCGAGCCGCTCTGCACCCCTCTTCTCTGATGGTCCCTGTTGGACCCCTTCCTCCCCAATGTCCTCGACTAGAATACCTATGAGGGCAAAACTATTTGTTACTGCCACCCTCGGGCCCATTTCACCTATGCCTGCGTTGTCCTTCATACTAGGCATCCGTCTGCCTTTTCCTGAGCCGACTGTCTTCCATTTCTCCTGATCCCTGACTGACCCCTTTTCTCTAGCTACAGGCATCATTTTTGTGCCTCTAGACTTCCTGCTGTCAGTTCCCACTGACCCCTATCCTCCAGTCTCTGGTGTTACTGTCCCAAATCTGGACTTGCTGTTGTCCGTTACCACCTCTGGTCTATCCCCCTCTGGATCCCCTTCCATCCTCTCCCTCCCAAGCCTTTGACTTCCGGAACAGTGTATCTGATCCTCCAGTGAATCCACTTGGCCCTTTCCACTCCTTCCTTGGCCTATACCGTCCCGGTCTCTCTACCCCATTTCCCCAGCTTCCCCCCCGCCCCATTTAACCCCCCACCTTAGCCCCGCCACTTCCTTTCTCAGCTGAGTGAGCTGCTTACACCTCATACAACCCTCCATCCTCCGAGCCCAATTTAGGATCATGGCTGTTCCACAGCTATTGCACCCCACCACCCGCCAAAGATCCTCCTTTGGTCACCCCCGTGCTGCCTACAATTTCTTCCGTGATACTTAGATACAGTCTTAAAATCACCCTTATGTATTTTTTGGGGCCCCCGACCCTCAACCCCTCCTCAGCCCCAACCCACAGTCGAGACTTTTTAGAAATAATAAAGCATGTGCAAACCATAGGCATCAAGAATTAATAACCATAGCTACCACATTCAAGTCCAAGTTATCAAGTTCAAGTCCAAATCCCCAGCACCTCCAGCGTCAGGAGTCCAAGATTAAGTTCCCAGCACCTCCGGTGTCTGTAGTCTCGACCCAGTTCATTTCACCTCAATTTCAGCTCTTTTGTGAAGGATTTCTTAGTATCTGTCAATTTCCCATATCCACTGAGGTTGAAGTCCAAGTCCCCTGTGGAGAAATGCAGAACCCAGTTCCTTTGCTGCAAACCAGCTCCTCACAGTGATTTCTTTAGCTCAGGAGGCTCCTTGCTCCCACTTTTTATTTTTATTCTATTTTATTGAAATCTAGGATTACAAATACCTTTGAGCAGGAACTGCTTATTTACAAAGGTTCCACGTCGAAGGAATTGGGGGGTATACCTACATACAAAGGTCAACATAATACATAGTTACACAATAAAACAAGTAAGAGACTGAGGCTTAGGAAATTCCAGTAATTCAAAATGTGCCAAATGTTAGGTAGCATGACATACCAGCCAAGGGCAATCTTAGAAATAAGCACTGCTGGTGAGAGGGAAGGGGGTATGCAGGTAGGAAGGTAATTGTCGGAGGGTAGAGGGTGAGGGTAAGAGCTCTAAAGGGGAGGGAGGGGAGGGATAAAAGTCAGAAATGCCCGGGGGAGGAAAGGGAGAGGGGGCAAGGGGGTAGGCAGGTAGAAGGGGACAAGGTGGGGAGAGGTAGCTGTCAAGACTGAAGTGGAGGGCAGTGAGCAGTGGGCCCCTGATTAGGCGAGACAGTCAGAACGACTAGTTGAAATGAGATGAAGTCGGAGTTGTCTCTTAAAAGGGCCAAGAGCAGCAGCAGTAAGAGTTTCTTTGTTGAGAGTATTGTACCACTGTGGTGCTCTGTGGGCAAAGGCCCTCTGGCCCATGGTAGTCTGGCATCTGGGGACAAGGAAGGTTAGTTGTGAACTTCTAGTTTGCTGGGTGCTGTGGTGGTCAATGAGGAGCTTTTCAATGCCTGGGGGCATGACCCCGAGGAGGACTTTTCTGGCTAAGAGGCAGGTTTGATACTGTATCCGGCTGATGAAAGGAAGCCATCCTGCCTGAGTGTACAGGTCACAAGTGTGTGTAAGTCGGTCAGCCCCAGTTAGCAGCCTGCATGCTTTGTTGAGTGCAACTGTAATTCTACGGAGGGCAGAGGCGGAGGCAGAGCCATAAATTGCTAGCCCATAATCGATGATGGAGGTGACAGAGTGTTGATAGCCAACTCAGAGTGTGTCAGGAGTCGTGGCAGTGTTTGTGCCTGTAGAGCAGGCCTATACAGATGTTGGTGGCTTTGGCGACAGAATCTATGTGCCGATGGTAGGAGAGTGAGCTGTCCATGTGACACCTAGGTATTTAAAATCAGGAGCGTGTTCAAGTAAGGTCCCCATTTGGTTTAGGATGGTGAGGTCATGGGATTTGTACTTGCTCCTGACGTTGTAGAAGGTCATAACCTTTGTTTTTCTGTAGTTCATGACCAGTTTGTGTAACTTGAACCATTCTTCAGTGCGCATGAATTAAAGCTGTAATTGTTTCTCGAGTAGCTGTGCGTTTTGGTGGTTGGTGAACATGACTGTGTCATCGGCATAGAGCAGTAATTTCTGGTGGCAGACACTGGGAAGGTCTTTGAGGAAGAGGCTGAAGAGTAGTGGCCCCAGGATGGACCCCTGTGGAACCCCTGAAAGGACTGGCTTTTCTTCTGAGGTGACACCGGCAATCCTAACCCGCTGGACCCTCTCCCCAAGGTAGCTTGAAAACCAGAGCAGCGCTTCATTGGAGAGCCCAATGTTTGATAATTGCTTGAGTAGGAGTGGGTGGTTCACAGTATCAAAGGCTTTTGTAAGGTCGATGAATACTGCCCCTACACAGTTTCCTTAATAGAGCATGGTATGGATGAAGCCCGTGAATTCTAATAGTGCAGTGGTGGTACTGTGCCCTTTTCGGAAACCATGTTGCTCAGGACACTAGATGTCGAATTTTTCCAGGTACTTGACTAGTTGGTCTGAGGCGATGCACTCCAGGGCCTTAGACAATGGAGGGAGGATGGAGATAGGTCTGTAGTTGGAGTGCAGTGATTTGTCTCCACTTTTCTGTACCGGGGTGATGGTCGCCTGTTTACAGCGAGATGGGAACTGGGACATCCTTAGTGATAGGTTGAGGACCTTTGTCAGAGGTTCAAGGACTTCTTCAAGGACAAGTGCTAACAGCTTCAGGTCAAGGGAGTCACCGCTGTAGCCTGCGTTGTGAATGGCCTTCCGAATATAGGTTCTGGCTTCATGCACTGGGATCTCCTTGAAGTAGAATTGTGGGGCAGGGTGTAGGAGAGGAGCAGTTGCAGGAGGGTTACTACCAGAGGGGGCATCAAAGAAATTAGAAGGGAGGACACTATCCAAGTTGGAGAGCGCATTGTTAAAGGTGTTGGTGATTGTGTACAGGTCAGATGTTGGTGTTCCATTTATGTTGAGCATGGTGGGTGGTGACTTGGGGTCCTTGCCTGTAAGGTCTTTCAAGTTACTCCAAAAATTTTTTCCATCACCCCAGTAGTTGGAGTGAGCTTCCTTGATGTATTTGCATTTGGCACTCCTAACTGCCCACGTGCACTCATTTCTGGCAGCTTTATATTTATGAATATCCCCGGGTTTGGATGTTGCACGGGCACAGTGCCAGAGATGATCCCTTTGTTTGAGTTAGTAAAGTGATTAGATCGGGGGTTATCCAAGGGTTAACTCTGCCCCTGACCTTCAGCTTTTTGAGAGGTGCAAAGATATTGCAGGCCGCAGTGAAGTGGCTGATGTAAAGGTCTAAGGCTTGGTTTACATCAGTGGCACAGTCGATTGGTGTCCAGTCCAGGTGGTTTAGGTGTGTCTTTAGTAGCTCAAGGTACCCCTGCTTTAACACTCGGGTGTAGATTATTTTAGGAGGGGGGTTAATGAATTTGTTTGTCCAGGTACATGTGACCGGTGAGTGGTCCCTGATCCCATCAGGGAGCACTGAGACTTTTGAGATTCATTCAGGGTGATTAGTAAGGATCCAGTCCAGAAGTGTGTGCGACCCTGTCCTATAGTTGTATCTGGTGGGGGTGGTAACAAGCTGGGTGAGTTTCTGTGACGTGACAGCATCTTTGTAGTTTCTGGCCTCCAGCGATAGCCAATTTATGTTGAAGCAGCCTTGTACTATGAGTTCAGAGTTATGGTGTAATCCCTGTAGGCTTTCCAATATGCTCATAAATCCATTGTGCTGATCTTTAGGGGGTAGGTACACAGAGGCAATGGTGAGCTCCTTGTTGTGGGCCCCGAGTAGAACTTTAATAGCGAGAACCTGCGAGGGTGGTTTAGGGTTTGATAACGGGAAGACTTGACCCAGATAGGAATTTCTCAGGTACATGGCTCAGCCCCCACCTCGTTTAGAAACCCTGTCCTGCCTGAATATAGAGTATCCAGGGATGGTGACTGCAGCGTCTGGTATCTTGGGGTTAAGTCACGTTTCGACAACAGAGAGTACATCAGGGCTGTGTTGCTGGACCCACGTTTGCAAGATGTCAGGTTTAAGGAGGCTGCAGCCATTGATTGAGGCTAATGTGAGGGACCCCTCCCGCCTTTTTGTGGCATGGGGTGCTCGACCAATAGGCCCAAGGTTAGGATGAACATTTCCAGATATCAGAAGTAGCATAAGTAGTATCCTAAGAAGGTACGCTTTAATCATTTTGCAGATTAGTTTTGTTGTTGGGCATCTAGTCCTCTTGGCCTTGCTGGTCTGCGTTTGCCCCGTGATATTGCAGAGCACAATATATAAAGCCATGTTCTCAGAGGTGCCACGTGATTGATGAAAAGTAATCAATTCCACAGGAAATGGTGAACTACCGGGGACCAGAAAACTGTTATTGTAGCTGAAAGACCCAGAATGTGATAAATTCCTGAAGGGGTTAAATTCCTGAAGGTGATGAACATTGACCTGTTGCATATGCAGGATGTAAAAATCCTTTGTTAGTATATTCCCTTTGTTCTCCAAAATGGTTTTGAATAGACCTCAAAGACAAGTACACATCTTTTAAGAACAAGTCAGATGGAAATGTGGATTCAATGCAGCACTCCACAACTCAGTGCTTGTATAACAGATTTTCTGACCTTACTTTTGGCTTTGATGGCTTCCAAAAAAGTTGGTTTATACTAACATACTAAAATGCCAGCAGAATAGGCCTAATGGTCTTTCGTGTCTGCTGGTTTGGTCAGCCCCCACCCTGGGTGATGAGAATGCCAATACCTGGTGGTGATGTTTTGCAGTTTCTTAGTCCAGGAAATGTTCATAGATGTTATGTCCAAGAATGGTCCAGTTCCACCAA
This sequence comes from Neoceratodus forsteri, assembly GCA_016271365.2. Classification (NCBI taxonomy): domain Eukaryota; kingdom Metazoa; phylum Chordata; order Ceratodontiformes; family Ceratodontidae; genus Neoceratodus; species Neoceratodus forsteri. The sequence continues at coordinate 207,511,290 of JADMNL010000023.1, read as the reverse complement.
GCAGAAACACACGAAAATCCACAAAAACTAAACTACTGACAGAGACAAACACAAACAGCCAGCCACACAGGCTCTAGAGGAAATGGAATGGGCCCATTTCTATCAGTCTGGCTGGCTATTTTTAAAGCCTACTGCCTTGGCTCTTCTCTCCCTGATTGGCCTGATCTTACACCGCTGTCTGCGGTTGGCCGGCTGTCTGTCCCTGCTTCAGTCGACGGACTGCCACCTGTGTCCCTTGCTAGTTCAGTTCCAAACAGCTCAGCTCTCCTTCCTCTGATCACCAACCTCGACCCCGCTGCCGACTGCAGCCACAGCTCCACGCAGCTCTCCACTCTCCTTTCTCTGGTCGCCGACAGCGACCCGCTCCCACGCTGCTGACACAGCTAACACAGGAATGCACAGTCCAATTTCTTTCTATGCCACCTGGGCTATTGGTACAACTTATGACAGATGTCACCCAGGGTCACAGCTAGGCAGCTATTGACAAGAGGCTTTGGCTATGCAAGACCTTGCAGGCATGCACTCCCAGCCCCATTGCATTGGTAGCCTGGGGCACACTTACTTAAGTACAAGTGCAGGATGTGAAATTCTTTTGTCCTTGTGTTTCCTTTGTTATTTAAAGAGGTTGTTTAAAAGCCCACAAATAGATCCCTTGGGAGCAAGCCAGACGAAAATGTGGATTTGAGCAGGACTCAGAGTCACTGGAGTTTGTCAGATCTAGTTGCTTGACTTCTGTTTTGCTTGGGATAGCTTCCAAAAAGTTGATTTTAAACTGAAAATGCGAATACCTTGTGGTGATGCTGTACAGAAATCCAGTCCAGGAGACCTTCACAGATGTAGTGAGCAAGAATGGTGTAGTTACTCCAAGCCGAAAATCTTGTAAATCCCCAAAAATTAAGCTACAAACACAAACAGCCACCCACACAGACCCAGGAGGTTTACAAGTGTATGTCTTTGAAACTTGATTTGTTACCAGTGCCCTTTGGGGTTAACTATTCTTTCAGTGATTCTGCATTGAGGTCCTCTGTTTATAGCTTGTTTTGTTTTTTCTTCTTTTTGGGCCCCCACTACGTAAGCAAGTGAGGCCTGCATAAGGGTTATGGGCACATCTCAGCTAGTAAACTGGATCAGAGATCAGTGTCAGTAGGTGCTGGCTAAGTGCAGGTAAAGGACATGCGTAGTCTGTTGCTGCAAACTGATGTACTGAAGAAGGCATATGGCATTGCAGAAGCTTATTTCCTGTATTTTGAATAGACATCACACAGAGACTGTGTGTTGAACCTGAAATTCAGCGTCTGGTCCATCTGTTATCCCACAACCCCTCTACACCCATGTTACATGTGGTGTTTCTCAATGTACTTGGGAGGGGTATTCTTGCTGTGTACAGCTTGAGTTGAGGGGGGCCACTCTGCTTGGGTCTTGGTGGGATTGCTTTTGTATCTACATGGGGAGCTTTTACATGCTAACATACTAAAATGCCAGCAGAATAGGCCTTACGGTCTTTCGCGTCTGCTCGTTTGGTCAGCCCCCACCCTGGGAGCTGACCTTGCTGCCCCCCCCCCGCCTTCTCTGGCTTCTCCCTTCCCAGTTCCGGATATTCTCGCTGCATTGGATTTTGCTTCCAGAACTCTTCCCCTGTACCTGTCCCACCCCTTCACCATCTCTGCCTCCACCAGCCCCCTAGGCAGCACATTCCACGGCTCCACCACCCTCTCAGTGAAGTAGCACCTCCTCCTTTCTCCCCTGAATCTTCCCCCCCCTCCAGCTTCCACCCATGCCCTCTAGTGGCCCCCTCCTCCTCCTTCCTTCGAAGTACCCTGACTGTTCCTCCCCTATTTACCCCCTTCATGTACCTGAAGACCTCTATCATGTCCCCCCCGGTCCCTTCTCTCTTCCAGTGTGTACATATTTAGCTCTTCGAGCCTCTCCTCATAGGTTCTGTCCCCCAAGCCCCAAATCATTTTGGTTGCCCTCCTCTGGACCCTTTCCAGGAGTTTAATGCCCCTCTTTAACTGTGGCCTCCAAAACTGCATGCAGTACTCGAGGTGCGGCCTCACCAAGCAGTTATACAGAGGGATTATCATCCCTCCTTCTGAAGGTGATCCCCCTAGCGATGCATCCCAGTATCCTGTTGGCCTTGTCTGCTGCCCTCCTACAAGTCTCCGAGTTGTTCATCTTGACATCCACCACCACCCCCGGTCCCTTTCAGCCATCGAGACTTGTAGCATTTGCCCCCCCCAGGGTGTACACTTGACCTGGGTGTCTGGCCCCACGGTGCAATACCTTGCATTTCCCTGCATTGAACCTCAGCTTCCACTTTCTAGACCATCTTTCCAGAGCCTCCAGGTCCCCCTGTAGGGCCACCCTCCCCTCCTTCCCATCCACCACCGCCCCCAGTTTTGAGTCATCCGCAAAGAGACTCATCTCACTCCTGACACCTGTCCTTATGTCAGAGACATAGGCGTTGAACAGGAGGGGCCCAAGGACTGATCCCTGTGGGACCCCACTAATGACCCTCCTTGGGGATGAGACTAGCCCACCAACTACGACCCTCTAGGTCCAGTCCTGGAGCCAATTGCCTATCCATCTGATCATGTGGTTCCCCACCCCCATTTCTCCCAGCTTATCCAGCAGGCCCACCTGAGGAGCAGAGTCAAGTGCCTTGCTGGAGTCTAGAAAGAGGACGTCCACTGGTCTTTGCCTTTAAATCTATTAGGATGATGCTTGGGCAGTGCTGGCTACTGCAAGTTGGGTACTGCTTGTTAGATTGCTTGGGTATATGTTGCTACAGCTGGGGAGGGGGTAGATTGACTGTATACTGATTGACGGGTACTTTCAGTGCCGGTGGGGGCCCATACTGTTCACACCCAAAAAATGAGGGTGGGATTGAATGATGCAAAAGCGGGCATCTTCAGGAGGATGATTGGGTGTACGTGGTGCGGGGCAGCCATAATATGAAATTGGGCAAGGTGGTTTGGAGGATGCCCAGTGTGTTACCATTTGGCAGGTCTCAGGCAAGAGGTAGAGGGGATCAGGAGGAAGGGGAGGCAGGAACCATACAATGATCAGACGAGGACAATATGGCATACCCCAGGGTATAGGGGTGAGAGTGAGAGGACTAGGACCACATGGTCACTTGGGGGTGGGTCATGAAAATACCAATGTACAGACTTCACTCCAAAGGGAGGGGAGGGAGATAGGAGTGGGCAAACTTGAGGAAGACATCACACTTACAAATTGCTTCACCTTGCTGTATCCGGATGATGAGGTGGAAGAGGCTAGCAAGCAGGGGGAGCAGACCAACTGGGAGGGATTGGTCAGGATTCGGAGGGGGGCAGTGGACAGGAGAGGGGGCCAGAACCAAAGGAGGGAGGGCATAGGAGCGTGAGACCAGGGCACCAGACTGGCGGGGAGGGGAGCAGGTGCCGGGTCTGAAGGAAGTAAGGCAGAGGGGACGCCGCGGAGCTGAGGCAGGGTAGATGAGGCGGGGTCAGGACAGGGCAGTGTATGGGGATGGGAAAATCAGTCAAGGAGGGTGGCGCGGGGGCACTCTGAGTAGGCCAGCTCCGAGACTGGAAATATCAGAGGGGTGCAGGGCACTAGGGGAATAAGGGTTCGTTAGTGCAGAACCTGAGGGGCGAAGGTGGAGAAGAGGTCTGGGTGGTGGAGCAGTTGGCAGCAGTTCAACCGGGAGGAGTTAAGGGCGTTGGAGGCTGATAGATACCGGGTGAGGAACAAGCTGGGAGTGGAGACCAAAGTGGGAGCCTGGAAGGGCACAACCATACTAGTGACGCCCAGGCTGTGGGAGGGGAAGGAGTAAGCTGGTGGCTGTAGACAGGAGAAGGAGTTTGGAAGGGCACACAGACTTGTGACCCGAGGTTGCAGGGGGTGAGAGGAGCCAGCTGGGGACCGTAGACAGAAGGAGCCTGGAAGTGTACGCACAGTTTGGGGACACCCAGGCTGTGGTGGTGGGGGGGAGCTGGATGACGTAGACAGAAGGAGGAGTATGGAAGGGCACAAACAGGCTAGTAACTTGGGGGGAGAGGTGAAGGTGCTCCTGCTGGGTGACTCCATGATTAGCGGTATCCAGTGGAAGGGAAAATACAGCCCAGTCAAGGCTAAGTGTATCCCAGGTCTAGCCATACATAAGGTCAACTTCCAGGTATACTCGATGGCAAGGGAATGTGGGGGATCACAGACTTGTTCATTCGCCTGGGAACAGATGATTTAGAAGGGAACAGTGAACTGGAGATACAGGCACGATTCAGGGAATTGGCCAGGGTTTGCCACTGTACAGGATGCTCAGTCTCTTTCTGTGAGATACTACCAGTACCAAGGGCGAGCGTGGAGAATAAGCAAAAACTTAGAGGTGAATCAGTAGCTTAGAGAGTGGTGCAAGTCAGAAGGGTATGGGTTGATTGGGGATTGGGGTGATGCATGGGAAGACAAGGGGCTCTATGCCAGGGATAGGCTACACCTCAACCTGAAGGGAAGGGAGATCCTTAAACTGAAACTTTCTGGATTCTTAGGCGCTTGGTGGGGTTTAAACTTGTTAGAGGGGGAGGGATAGAAAGACTGAAAGCCCCGGGGGTAAGCTTGGTTCAGGACTAGGTCATGCAAAGGGGGCTGCAGGCAGCATTAAAGAACCAGGGGGAACTGAGCAGGGAAGAGAAAGGGGTCTGCACTGGGCTTTGTAGACTAGGGAGGGGTGAGGGGGTCGGGTGGAGGATGGTCCTGATCAATTCCAAGAGCATGGGCAATAAAATTCCAGAGCTCCAGGCAATGCTAGCTGAGGGAGCAGCAGACATGGTGGCAATTACTGAGACATGGGCCACCCAGAGGCATGATTTGGACCTAAATTTAGGGGGTACACACAAGGCCCCACGTTTTCCGCAGCCGCGGAAAATCGTGGAATTGTGCCTCATCCACAGAAGTCACAGCCGGCCGCGGAACTGATGCAGATGTCAAGGCCGGCTGTGGAACTCCCACGGAACTGCAAATAAGAAAGCAAAAGCAGACATTTAAAAAAAACCCTCCTGGCAGTACTACGTGGCATTTTGAGAAGCTGCGTGTGGTGTACTGATAAAGGTGAGAGATGGGTTATACAGTCCCTGATCTGACAAACAAACGTGATATTTCCCCATCTAGCTGCCCGACTCATGTTTTCACGGCGATGAATTCTCAACTTGCATCTTACCGACAGCAATAATCCTGGTAGAAGTCAGCAGTGCCTTTTTCTATTTCCACATAATCTCTGGTAAAGTAGAAAAAAAACACACAGCTGAAACCTGCACATGACAGCTGGTAAAATAAAAAACACAGACACAGATCTGAAACTGTAAGCCTGTATGCCTATTATCAAGCCCGAATTGAAAAGACTTTTCGATTTCTTTCCTATCCTGATTTTCTCGGTTTTTCACAAAATAGCTGGTTAGGTAAAAAAACAGAGACCTGAAACCCGTATAGCTACCGAATACTAAATGAAAATGAAATCCGGGCAGCAGTCAGCAGCGAATAGCTGATAGACTCCTTTTCTTTTAAGCATGGTGTAATTAGTGACCTGTTCTAATTAAAATTATACACCTGCCATTGCAATTACAGGCAACCATAAATGGAGTTTGCTGCTATTGCTGCCTCTTTTAGTGACATTTCGTTATGTTCGGGCTATTGAGAGAAAGTCGGGCTAATTACGATTGGGGTAATTGTCAGGATCGAGACCCTGACGGGACTGCAGAGTCAAGCATTCGAGTGTTGAGGAAAATGTATGGATCCCACAGTAACTCCCATCCTCCTTGGGGGGTCCCAATTAGTTGCTCGCCATATGAAAGTGCAAGAGCTTGGTTCTGGTATTGGGACATGATTGTTACTGGCAAAACTGGTGCACTACAAAAGGTCCTGAAACACTACACACCTTAGTAATGTCCCTTTATTAATTTTTTTTATCTCCAGTTGTGTTAGTATTCTACAAATTCCCTCTCCCAGTGCTAGGGCAAGTGGCGAATTTGAGCAGGTGAGAGAGAGCTATCCTAGCCAAGCAGTATGAAATGTAATGCATCGCGCTGGGCTGTGACCTCCCAAATGGATCTGACCTCTGTAGTGTATACAGGTGACAAACTCCGAATATTCGCCAAGTGAAGTTTCGAGCATTGGGAGTGGAGTGCAGTGATTATTGTTTTAGGGCTTAGGCAGTATGAGCTTAAAGGAGAAGTCCACCCAAAACTTGAAAAAATATATGTTGTGCAGTGTGTTTTAATTTGTATGTGAAAGTTCTAGTGTTTCCTTCCCTCTGACTGGTATTAGGAGTTTTTCCTAAATTAGACCACTAGTTTTACGACCCCTGAAGATCTCCATATCAAACAGCTTAATTGTATTCCTTTGTCCTACAGTGCACCTTGTTTCATGTGACAGTGATGTAGCAGAGGTCATAAATCCAGCAGAAAGCATTGCTTTACAATCCGTTCACAAAAGTAGAGATGGCTATATTTTAAAATCTGTAGAATTCAGCTTGGTAACTACCCTCATCGTAAAGGTCTTACTGTCCTGTAAAACTTTGCTGGTAATTTGTGTGTAGCTTGTAAAGCTTCCAAGATGTTCAGTTTGTTTGGCATGTGTGTGCTGAATGTTGGGTCTCTTACATCACTGTCACATGTGACAAGATGCACTGTGGGAACAAGGAATACAATTAAGCTGTCAGGGATGAAGATCCCCAGGGGTCGTAAAACTAGCAAAAAGCTAGCAGGCTAATTTAGGATAAACTCCTAATACCAGTCAGAGGGAAGGAAACACTAGAACTTCACATACAAATAAAAACACACTGCACAACATATATTTTTTCAAGTTTTGGGTGGACTTCTCCTTTAATTATATATATTAAATACCCTATTCCATCTGCTGGCTGACTGACTAATAATGACCTCTTCTGCAAGGCAAAATTGGGGAAGGGGGGGAGAAAGAGAGAGGGAGACAGAGAGACAGACAGAGAGCTGTCACAGGTAAGCAGAAAGGAGTGATTCTGGTTGTTAGCTGTTTTGCATTATTAGCGTATTTTACTTTGCACTGATAGTACAAAACAGCTTTGCGCTAATACCGCGCTGATGTGCTCACTCTGTTTTGTTTCTTGTTTGTGTGTTTTCTACCAGCCCATTTGGGGGGGAAAAAAGTTGACCCTAAAGTCCTATGTCCATGGGTGCTCTCTACTTCTGCCTGCCCAATTGCTGTGTCTTTGGGGGTGGGGAGGCTGGGGTGAGGTTATTGTCATGGAACGTCGATTCACACCCACATACGCGTGCACAGCATAGCAAGGCACTAGCTGTCTGGAGTTGATGTATGTCTGGGTGTGCAACGAAGCACCATGCATCTTCATCTCCACGAAGTGGACTAACTCCAGACAGTCAATGCCTTGGAGTATCTTTGTACTTATAAACTGGGTTCCCTGACAGAAGGAAAAAGGTTTAAAAAATATTTGTATTTTAGAGTTTTTTAAGCTTAAAAATAAAAAGTAGTCCTTAATTCAGTTTTGTACTAAGAGGTGCTGTTTATAAATGGCTCATTTGGTTTCCATTTTAATGGTAAACTTATAAAAAGTAAAATTGTAGTTGTATTTTGAATTTTGGTTGGAGTATTCTTGTTGAAAGCAGTGGACAAGTTCTAAAGCTGGGAATTGGTTTTCACTAAATACCAGTTCTGGATTCTGACATTTGTATCTGGTATTCTGGCCTCCTAAAAGTCCAAAAGCAGTGGTGGCTGTCTCTATATAATTACGTGGGTCAGAGGTGCTTTCCAGTTCTGCTACTGCCAACCAAATTATACCCCCCTTCCCTCCACTGGGATGATGAAACAATGAAATAATTGTCTCTTAAGTATTTGTTTATGGCATAATCTAGTTTGAAAGTGCTATTGTGCTTAGAGAGAAATTAATTTTATAAGCTTGTCATGATCTCAACCAGTGTGAGTGCTATCTGTATCTGTGTGAGTAGGCTATCTATCTGTATCTATTCTAAATTAATCAACTGAATCCCTACTGTGATGTAAAAATAAATGTATGAAACCTACAAACATTTATTCGTCAGGTGGTGTGTGTGTGTGTGTGTGTGTGTGTGTGTGTGTGTGTGTGTGTGTGTGTGAAATTCTAGCCAAAAAAACATGTTCTCCCTCCTAAGCTGGTCTCCGGGCTTCCTTACTCCTGGGCTGTACCTCCTGATACTGATCGAGAGGCAGGAATCAGACCTCTGCAGTAGGGGACATCCAGCCCTCCACTTCCTGTCTCCCTCAGTTTACTTCCTGCCTGCAGTCTGACAGGTACTCTGCAAGCAGAGCTCTGTCACCACAGGGCAGAGCTGAAGACAGCAGACTGTAATTGGAACAATTTCATTTTCTTTTGGGACTGCACACTCGGATCCAGAGTATTAGTAGCTGTGTTTCAGCACTCCTGCATGGGGTCTAGTCTCAGCCTTGCAAGCTGCACAGACTGGCGCCATTTTACTGCAGTGATTTTTTCCCCCCCGCGATTTTGGCGGTCTCCAGCAGTGGTCTCGGGGCCCAGCTTGTGGCCATGGAGAGGCGAGGGCCCGAGCAGTGGCGGGAGCATTTGGCAACAGCTCTGTTCCAGGTTGGGGACAGCATTGGGGCATCATTCACAGGGATGTTCTGGGAGATGTGCACACCCCTTGGGAAGGGCCCTTCTGTGACGGTGAGGGGAAAAAAAAAAAAACCTAAAAAAAATCCTGCCATTGGTCGTTGAACCAGAAACGAGCACACTCGTCCTGTTTCGGATTCCTTTGACTGCTCAACGGTCATTGATTGCTTGGCTTTGGCCGAGCCTGTTTGGGTAGAGAGCCAGAACACTAGTTCCATGCTTCCTTCAGTGGGCTTGCTGGCTGTGACACAGGCTGACCAGGCAGTAGAGATTTTTCTCAGTCTGGTAGACCTATTGTCCGAAGGGTTCGAGGACAACTCAATCTCCAGGACTCCTCTCTCCCAAGAGGATCAGGAGCAGTCGGCGGACCCAGCTGTCTCGTCTTGGGAGCTGCCCCCTTCTGGGCTTCAGCAGCAGGAGCTGGTTCATGCTCTTTACATGGCCCCCTTCACTTGCCTGTCCTTGCCATTGACTATCAAGTCGTCGGTTGAGATTGTGGTTGAGGGATTCCTTGTACTCCCACTCTTGATATTTGGCCCAGCAGCTCCACAAGCACTAGTCTTCTGATGATGAGAGGCTCTCCTAGGCTGCGTTGGCACTATGAGGAGCTGATGTGGTAGCAGTGGGTTTTTGGGTAGGCCCTCTTCCTCAACCCCAGCAGTTATCTGGTCGCCGGCAGTCTGGCCCACCTTGGTCCTGCCGTAACTGGTGTCTGCGACGCCTTCCTTTTCCCCGATTTACATACTAACATACTAAAAGCCAGCAGAATAGGCCTTGTGGTCTGTCATGTCTGCTCGGTAGCTAACCACCTACTGGGTGCTTGCTAGGTGGCAGGATTTTTCAGGGTTTTTTATTTTCTCGCTGTCACAGGGAGGATTAGGGTGGAACTGCTACCCCATCAGCTGTTGCAGGGAGCCCCTACCAAGGCTTCCCAGTAGCCGTACAGCTACCAGCTTACCAGCGTGGATGTTGGTGGAGATTACCCACTCTTGACGAGTCTAGGGTGGTACACGGCGAGAAGCATCTGAGGGTTGGAGGAGTCTTTGAACTCTGGGTCTACCATGCAGTCCTTGTGAACCCCTGGCTTCGACCGTGAATCAGCCAAAGAGTTGACCACTGACCGCAGGCCGGTGTCCTCTGGGGCTATGCTTTGATTGATCTCTTGAGTCTCTATGGAGAGCCCCCTCAGAACTGGTCCAGAAACTGGCTAAGTACCCCGTCACAGAAATACTGGACAGGGATGATTACACAGGGGCCACCTTCCTGGTGACTGAGGCCATTCTGGGACCAGCGCTGGAACTTTGGTAGTATTTGGTCTTCTGTGCGGTGCCCTCAGCCTGCATGGTCTGCAAGTATGCAGTCTCTACCGCCTTCTTTTCCAGTTTCTTGAACCACCCTTTGGCAGAGGTTTGGTGGCAGACTCTGTTTTCTTAAAGACTGGGCAGTGTCTGGGATGAAGACCAGCCCTCCCAACAAGGAGTCCAAAAAACTAGACCACACAGTGAAGAAAGCGTACGCTATGTCCTCCCCGGGTCTGTCAGGTGCGTTACGCCTTGATGGCCAACTTGGTTACTTTCTGATGGGGGTTCTCAACCATGTCCTCTCTTGCCTTTCTGTGGATTTGCAGATGGCGGTTAAGGTGGTCAGAGGCCAGGGTCAAGTGCTGGCTAAACACCAGCTCCACACAGCCTTGGACATCTGCAACTTGTGTACTTGGTCCATGGCAGCGGCCATCGCGATGTATTACAGGGTTTGGCTGCGGATTTCCACCTTCATGGCTGACACCCAGCACAAATTGGCCGTTGTCCCCTTCTTGGACACTGACCTTTTTGGCCCTTGGGCGGATGGACATCTAACTAGGGCTGAAAAATCCAGTGCAATCCTTGATTTTGTAATGTCCTCACAGAAAGACCAGTAGCAAAAAAAGAAGCCTTTTCAGATTCAACCCTTTCAGTCACAGCAGCCCAGGCAGCAGGGGCATTTGCAGACTTGGTGACTTAACACCAAGTTTGCTGACCATGGCTTCAAGAAGACTAGGGGTATGGGTGATGGTGCCCCTCAGGTAGGTGGTGCCTATGCCACCTCTGGCTTCCAAGGCTGCCCAGTGACGGGTTAGGGTGTCTGCCTCCCGTCCGTCCATTCTCTGCCTCAGTTCCGTGTGTGTGTGTGTTGGTTGCGCCATTTCTGACACAACTAGTCCGCTATCACCTTGGACAAATGGGTTCTAGAAGTGGTGGGCAGAGGGTTACTGCTCGACTTCAAGGCTATCCCGCCATACAGACCCGAGGCACAACGAGTCCATGGTGTCACACTGTCTGCCGTCAGGGAGGACATTGATAATCTCCTAGAGAAAGGCGTCGTAGTCTGTCTTCTGGATGCCACAGCCAGACAGGGCAGCATGTCCAGGAATTTACTGGTTCCAAAGCGGCGGAGGGCCTGGCGTATACTGGATCTTCATGATGTCAGATCTGTTCTTGAAATGCAAGTTCCAGATAGTCTCTCTGAACCAAATCATTCCATCTCTGGAGCAGGGCATGTGAGTCTACTCTTTGAATCTCCAAGACACCTTCTTCCACTTTCCTTTCCAACAGGTGGTATTTCCAGTTCCATGCAACAGTTGAATAAGTGCATTGCAGTGCTGGCAGCATTCCAGAGGTGCTGAGGAGTCTGGGTCTACCCTTACCTGGATGACTTGCTGATAGCAAGGCTGTCCAAGGAGGCAGTGGAGCGGCCGAGGACCTGGCCTTCCAGACCTGCAGAGACTTGGGCCTTCTGGTCAACCCAGCTAAGTCTGAACTCAGTCACTTGCAGACGATCCACTTTATCGGGATAGAGCTAGACTTCCTCCAGGCCAAGTTCCAACTCCCTGCAGAACGGTTATTGGACCTTAACTTCTTTGCCCCAGGTTGAGCGCTCGAACCCTGCCTGGCTGGGACTTCCCGTGGCTGCTGGGGTAAATGGCATCCTGCACCAGCGTGGTCAGATGGACCTGCTGGCAGATGCTCCACCTGCTGTAGGAGTTGACCCACCAGTGATCTTGGTGCCTAGGTCACCTGGACCAGCTGGTCATGGTGACCCAGCCAATGAGGCGTGCTATCCTGTGGTAGCTCATTCCAGAACATCTGGAGGAAGGAGCCCCATTTGTCCACCCAAAGCTGACCATCACCCTGATAACTGACGCATCTCTGAGTTGGGGAGCACACCTGGGGGACTACAGAGCCCATGGGTTTAGACCCACAGGGAGTCCTTTTACCACATCAGCCTGCTGGAACTCTGAAGTACGCTTTGGTCTTATGGAATTCGCTTCATTTGTCTGGGGTCGGGTCGTGCAAGTCCAGACAGATACCACATCCATGTACTACCCAAACAAGCAGGGTGGTACGCACTCACTTCATTTGTTTTGGGAGGTCCTCCACATCTGGACCCTCATGTACAACTTGGATGCCGATCTCCTGGCAATTCATTTATAGCGGGAGCCTTCAGCCAGCTAGTGGATGCCCTCAGTCAGGTGGTCGAGGTGTCTCATGAGTGGTTCCTGCATCTGGAGGTGATGAAACACCTGTTCTCCTGGTGAGGCACTCCCCTGGTTGAGCTGTTAGCCTCCTGGAAGAACGCCAAGCTGAGGCTGTTTTGTGCCTGTCCCTCCCCACAATGTGGGACATGGGGGGGGGTGAATGCCTTCACAAGGCCTTGGATTCAGGCTTTCTCTGCGCCTTCCCTCCCTTTCCCTTGATCCACAAAATGTTGGTCAAGGTGAGGAAGGAGAAGGCACAGATGATCCTGGTAGCTTTTGACTGGCCACACCAGTTTTGGTACCCAGATCATCTCCGCTTCAGCAACAGGCCTCTGTGGCAATTGCCCCCTATTCCCAGACCTGCTCTCCTGTCTCAAGGGGAAGGTCCTGCACCTGACAGCCTGGTTCCTGAGCAGCTAGAGTTCAGGATTTCTCTCTCTCTGAAGATGTTCTCCACATTGTGAGGGCCTTCTGGAAAGAGGTGACCCAGCTATGATAACGCCTTCAAATGGAAACTGTTTTCTGTTTGGTGCCAGGGCAGGGAGCTAGACGCCTTGTCCTGCCCTTTGGCTAGAATTCTTGACTATCTGTGGTCCCTAGCCCAGTCAGGACTGAGGTCAGTGACCTTCAAGGTGCACTTGGCAGCCATCTCTGCATACTGGGCGCTGGCTGATATGCTGACGGTGGTGCAGGAGAAGGCGGTCAGGCATCCCTTTCTTTAAGGGCCTAAACCAGATGTCCCTGCCAATTTATAAACCAGCTCCATCTTGGGACTTGTTGCTGCTACTGGCAGTGCTCATGGGCACGCGTTTGAACCAGTGCACAGATGTGAGCAATGCTGCAGTTAATGTTGGCAGGTAGGAGTAATTTACTCCGTAGTTTAAAAATATAGTGAGTAAAACAAAATTGTGATGCATACAAGTGTGGTAAATCTGTAAACAACAAAAAAAAAACTGCTCCTTTTGAATCACCAGTTATATTATGAGGCACTATTCTATGGAGTGTGGAGCATTTACAAATGTTGGGTGAGTATTGGTACTCAAAAAAAAAAAAAAAATTCTGAAGATTATTTCCTAAAATTAGGTGAGTAAAATAGATCGGGGTATACCTTACCTGGAGTCCTGGGTGTGAGATGTCACCTCTGTCGTGGAAAACTGCCTTCTTGGTGGCCATCACCTCTGCCAGAAGGATCGGTGAGCTCCAGGCACTCTTGGTGGAGTCTCCACATCTGGTGTTCCACGAGGATGAGATTTTCCTCCGCCCCCCCCCCACCCGAAGTTCCTCCCGAATGTTTTGTTGGGAGTTTCACCGTAACCAACTGATTAACGTCCCGGTGTTCTTTAGTTCTCCAATCCCACTTCGGAAGCTGAGCACAGGTTCCATATTTTGGACCTGAGGCTCGCACTCTCTAACTGCCAGGAGCGTATGGCTACAGTTTGGAGAGAGGTTCAACAGCTCTTTGTTACCTATGCTGAAGCTGTACCTGGCAAACCAGCAGCTAAGCAGACAGTTGGCAGTTGGATTGTTTCCTGCATTGACCTCTGCTACAGGTTGGCTGGTAAGGAGTGTCCTGTTGGGTTTGGGGCTCATTCCACCAGTCATACTGCTGCCTTCGTGGCTGCTTCCAGGGACATTCCTATCCAGGAGATCTGCAGGGCTGCTACCTGGAAGTCAGCAGACACCTTAATTTCCCAATACCTTATTGACTTTGAATCATGCCGGGATGCTGGTTTTGGGTCTTCAGTTCTGCAGTCCCTGTTTACCAGGTAGGAGTGTGCGCCTTGCCCCCTCCTCCTGAAGAACTGCAAGGAGTCTGCCAATATGTGTGGCTAGTGCACCATATCCATGCCTCTAGACATGAGGGTTACTCACCTGTAACAGTTGATCTTCCACGGAATGGTCTCTTGCAGTAAGTCATTACTTCTGGGAGTTCCCGATAGGTGGCGCTCCAGCACGGAAGTCTCTTCCAGCATTATCTATACCAGGGACCACCCACACTATCTCACTACCTGGGTTGTACCTATAAAAGTGGGTGGTCCCTGGTAAGCTCCATTCATTTTTCCGCCCGCTTCAGCTCTGGCAGCAACTCTCCTAGTAGCAGTCTGTGACGTTGATTGAACCCATAGCCTGGGTGCCTGGGCTTCATACAGACACCATATATCTACAATGGATGATTTCCTGTCGCACACACAGGGTGCTCAACTAAAGGGCTCAAAAAACTTGAGTCCTCTTCAAGAAATAATATTGGGAAGGAAACCCCTTCACTTAAAGTCCTGCCTGACTGCCTTTCATCGGTCATGCCTCCAAAACCTGGATTGTCAAGAAGATATTCTTTGTCGACGGGCACGTCACCCCCATCAAAGGCAGGCTCTACTTCATCAAAAAAGGAATGTTTGTCAATGGGGCGTCATTCCTCAGCTCCCCCGTCGACCAGGACTCCTGCACCATCGACGGCAGAAGTCTTGCTGCCTTCCCCATCAACAGGAGGGTAACCCCGTCGGCGAGAGGGCTTTACAAGACAATATCATCCAATGAGAATGCCTCCTCCGTCGTAGACACATACTAAACTTCCTCACCGACAGGGGCTGCCTCCCATCGATCGGGACATGCTCCTTATGCTCCACCATCGGCGAGGGCCTGCCACCGTCTATGGGCCATGCATCCACTCTCCCATTGTAGACAGCAGCTCCATCGACGATGGAACATGTCTTCACTCCCCGCATCGTTGACTGAACATGCATTCACTATCCCATCATAGACGACTCATGCCCTGCCTTCCTCATCATCAATGAAGTATATTGCCCCATTGACTGAGCATGCTGTTGCTGACCCTCCACTTGTAAGACACACTGCATCATTGACAAGGCATGCTTCTCTGCCTCTACCGTCGATGGGACTGATGCCTCCATCGTCAAGACTATCATTGCTGCATAGAACACCACTCTTGCCTGCATATAGTACAGCTGTGGATGATCCTTATGGAAGGTTGACCATGAAAAGCCAAGAATATTCTCAAAAAACATGTATTGAAAGATGCATATGGAGCTACATTTCTACAAAATAAAGAACTCTGTGCTTCCGAATGCAGAGGCCCTCCAGCCTTGCTGTCGTTCCTACGTGGGGCTCACAACCCCGTTGGAAATGAACAAAGACGCCAAAGAAACACTGGCTCACTCTACCAGGAGGTGCAGATTGATCCCCCGTCCCCATGTATGCTGGATTCAGAAACTGCTTACTTGACAATTCCATCGTCACAAGTTCCAAATATTGAAGAAATAGTAAATAGAGTACTGGACTCTGTGGGTTTTGGCCATAGCCTCACTCCAGAACATAACCCTCAAACACAAATAATAACACCACCTCCATCAAAACAGGCACACACAGAGCTAGAATGCTTCCTGGTCCTGTTTCCTCCCAAATATGCAGATGAATATTTCTCAGATTATCACACTAATCCAAACCTCCATAGGACCTATGATGGTACCCCTGAAGAGGATATGAAGCTCCTTCGGAGGTGCTCTCCTACTGGGACAAAGGGCTGTTAACCACGAAGGGTCATTTCTCCACAGGATGACCCCTCATTTCCTGAAATGGTGCTACAAATACAAAAAAATAATGGGGTTTACCACAACGGAACAGGACAGATTAAGTAAAGATATGGCTGGATAACTGTGCCTACCGGAAGACCCTGTCCGGGCTATCCCTCCTTTTATACCTACGTTTAGAAATGCTATTACTGAAGCTTGGAGCCAACCCCTAGCGGCGCAGGAGTTGCCTAGAAAGGCCCACTGGCTGTATCAGGCTCTTCCCGATTATCAGTATTTAATGAATACGCCAGCGGCAGATTCTGTGGTTACTGTGGCTGCCCACAACCGCACTGGCAAGCCAAAACATACTAGCACAATACCTCCAGAGAGAGACTAGACGTTTTGACCATATGGGGAAGAGAGTGTTTGCTCTAAACACACTAAATATCAGAATACTTAACCATATGGGGCACATGCTGCAATACCTACGTACAGTGAGCACTTCTGCTGGAGAAGTTATAAACAGAATACCAGCATCCCCTGAAAGAGAGCAACTTACATCTATAAACAATCCAGTTATTTCACTGTCTCGACATCTATTAAGATCAGGATATGATCTTGCCGAGGCTTCGGCTCTAGCCTTTGCAGTCGGTATTCTTATACGCCACCAGGCATGGCTCCGACTTTCAGGGCTAGCACCTGATATTCAACACAAAGTGGCTAACGCCTCCTTTTCAGGTGACCATCCTTTTGGGTCAGGAGCTCAAATGATACTGGAGAACCTATAAGTCTGACAGACAACTGAAAACGGTATAATAAAAACCACACCCTCAGTATAGTTATTAGTACGAAACTGGAACTAATTATATCCCATGTGACTCCTTTAAGGGCAGAGAACAAGTAACAAGGACCATGGCGAAGCCGGGCCATGGCTACCCCTCCAGCTGCCCCAGGGCTTCTGCCCCTCATTAAAGACTCTAGATTCTGCCCCGGTCCCCTCTTCTTGGCCTGTGGGTCCTTTCGGGGCCACAAAAAAGACTGAGGCTTTTTTTCCCCATCTGCTTGATAAAGCTAGCCAATTTCTCAGGCATCACTGTTAATAGAACATCACAACCATTCCATCGAGATGCCTTTTTGACCTGTGGTGCACCGGACTTCCTGTCCCTCCCTCGACCAGGTCCATCCACTATTAACTCCCATACTGAGACACAACCAACCCCACTATCCCACTATAGATTATATTCTTCTCTCCGCCACTGCTATTCGCAGCTTTCCCTTGATCATGAACAAAGATCATATCAAAAAAGGTGAGTACGTTTACAGAGATTGTTTTAACCACTGCTTTGTTTGGTCACAGATGCATTGTTTCATTTCCTACATTATCTGTTACTTCAGTATCCTACTTTTTGCCAAATGGATACATTCATTACTGGCTAGACAGTCTTTGTGAGGGGAAGGGGGGTCTTCACTTGCTACTTTGTAGCATCTGTAAAGAATAACATTGTATTACTCAAGCTACAGTTACAACTCGTAACAAAGTTGCCTTTGCCTCAGATTGTGCTTTCACTGCTGATCACTGAAGCTTCATAATGGCTCAGTGCTCCTAACATATTCCTTCTAGTTTTTTAAAACCATGCTACACAGTGATTCATGTATCCCTTTATTCCACTGCTATGCTATTTTAGCATTCATTGGTCCCATGACCACATGTTACCTGTGGCAGAATACCATCTGTGGCCACTCACTGCCATATAACTGCTTGGGAATCTCCCAGAAATAATGACTTGCTGCAAGAGACCATTCCATTGAAGATAGTGCAGTTACACACAAAGACTTTTTCTGTAACAGTAGATCTTCTAAGAATGTCTCTTGCAGTAAGTAGTTTCCCTGTGTCATGTAATTGGAAAAACGATGTAATGGTGGGAGGCTTCGGTACCTTTGTGTCCCTAGGTGTCAGCGTGGCTCAGTTGGTAGCACATCCGCCTCTGGACCAGAAGGTCGTGGGTTCTCGTCCCACACCAGGATTGGACTTGCACCTAAAAATCGCTGGCATCTAAGTGCAGTATTGGGGGGTGCTATACTGCTGGGGTGTGCCGTCCTTCGGTTGAGACATTAAACCGAGGTCCCTTCTACCCATCCTGGTGTTGTCCTGGTGGGTGTCCAGGTGGAAGTAAAAGAACCCAGGGCACACAAAGAGAAGGGAAACATTCCTGGTGTCCTGGCCAACATTCCCCTTCCCATAAACCGATTCATGCAATTATCCAGGCTGTGTGTGTGGGTGATGATGTGCGATATGGCCACCACCACACATTGTCACTTCACTACCAGTCTAGCATTGCTTGTAAAGCGCTTTGGATGTATGAAAAGCGCTATATAAATGCTGATTCTTCTTCTTCTGCTTCTGAGCTGGAACTGGTGGGGAACGGAGCTTACCAGGGACCACCCACTTTTTATAGGTACAGCCCAGGAAGTGAGGTAGTGTGGGTGGTCCCTGGTATAGAGACTGCTGGAAGAGACTTCTGTACTGGAGTGCCACCTATCGGGAACTCCCAGAAGTAATGACTTACTGCAAGAGACATTCCTAGAAAGTCTACTGTTACAGCAAAAATGTTTGTGTAACTGCACTTTCTAGGAGTGGTATGGTGCATATCCACGCAACCCACCCGACCTCTCCTGTCAAGTGGCACACGGATCCCAGCTTCCAGCATGCAAGATCTGATGTCATGGGGCGGAGTGGAGGAGTATACCACCCAGGTGGGTGGGAGGAGCTTAGCTTGAAGACTTTTCAGCTGAACTTAAAGGGAATGGAATACTGCCAGAGTGTGGATGTGCACCATATACCACTCTTAGAGCTATAGTTGCAGGTTAGTAACACTCATTTTTATTGTATTGTCAAGTTGATGTTTAATTACATTTTATACAATTGAGTTTAACAAGTCCATGCAGATCATTTGGCTTTTGACCTTTAACACAAATTAATGCATATTGTTTTATAGGCTGGATGGAAAGAAAATCATGCAGCATTTATGAATGAACTGAAAAATCTTCAAGCCACAGGACTTACTACTCTTGGCCAGGCCCTGAGATCATCTTTTGATTTATTGAATCTCAATAGATTGGTATCTGGAATTGATAACTATGGGCAGGTACGTTACTAAAAACTATGTAACCAGTTGAAAATTCAGACCTTAATAATGCATGGGCTGTTGATAAGAGGAGATGATCTTTTTCTGTGCTGTTTAGAACATTTGTACCATCAAGGAAACATTGTCTGAAATTGCTTTAAATTTTATATAGAGTGGTATTTGCTTGTGTTGCCATTTGAAGTTAAGAATCCATTATTGTTTTAAGTTTCTTTAAAATTGTGTAAATGAAGCTTTTGACAAACAGTAGTTTTGATTTGCCTAGCTTCTGTGTAATTGCAATTTTGTGCGTAGTCTACATGATGCATAATTTATATCGTAAAGCTAATCTGGAAACGTGTACTGTGCGTTTTTCTTAAAGTACAGCTTAGCCACTTTCCCAGGACAAGATAATGGGTGGACAACAGTACTGTTTGCTTGGAGAGGTTGTTATGACAGCTGTTAGCACCTAGAGTGCAAACCTCGAGAGATCGCTGGTTGTCATGGCAACCTGGAAGTAAACTCAGTGTTGTTGTTGTTCACTGTTGCCCATCCATTGTCTTTTACAGTGTAGGAAAACTTTTCTATAATAGCCGAAAGTTTAACAGTTTGTAGTTATGTGTTACTTTAACTTACTTGGTTGCTGAAATTGTGTCCCGTTCACATGCTATGTCCTTGAGCCCCGCCAATCTGAATCAAATATGCAGAGCACGCAGCATGGACAGTACCACTCGCTGTTTCGATGGTGATTTTTCATAGGTATAGCAATTATATTTGACAGACATTCATAGTACACCAAAACAGAAGCTGATTTTAAATGAAGTCTCTCAGCTCTTAAAGTAAAGAGAAGCTTATGTCAAGTGACATGATGGGTGGTTTCAAACGATCAAGGGAAATGTTTTTAAAATGGGAACAGTAATTAAACGGCGAAAATACTGAAGTTTCAGGTTTTGAAAACCTTGTTGAAGCCATTACTGATCGCTCGTTTTTCTCTTTACTGCTGACAACTGAAACTGACGAAAAAAAAAAAAGTCGGAATGATTGATGCTGAGAGGGAAACTGGAGCATGCTGGCGTTCTTTGTTGTACCTTAGTAGTGACGTGGTCAAGATGGAACAGCGGCAGTTTGACGTCACTACTAGGTGCAACAACTCTGGGAATTCATTGAATTCCATTCTCAACAGCCCTTACCCATATAACTATAAATATTTACCCTCCATTTTCTCAGCAGTATAATCCAGCAAACTTGGTCTGTATACTGTTTTTCAGGGGAGGAATCCATTCTTTTTGGAGCCGTCTGTCCTGATCACCATCACAGATGGAAGTAAGCTGACAAATAACGCTGCCGTGCAAGAGGAAGTAAGCGTACAGCTTTTAATTTTTCTCTCCCATATACTTTTAAATGTGTGAATTTAATATTAACATGTTGGCAGGGTTAAGTAATCATACCAAAGATGTAAGAAGTTCAGGTGGTTATGTTGTAAATTATGATTAAAATTTGTGATGGGCATGAACAGGCAACAGAAAATGTAACTTCTGGAAATAAATTTGAGCGTGTCAGAGAGAGAGAGATGCCTAATGTAGAACCTTTTCTATTGTTAGCTCCACCTTCCTCTGAATTCTCCATTGCCTGGCAGTGAGCTAACAAAGGAACCATTCCGCTGGGATCAAAGATTGTTTGCACTGGTTCTCCGTCTGCCAGGAACTGCCGCAGTTGATCCAGAGCAGGTTGGGAGTGTGTCTTCTGATGATTCTGCCATTACACAGATGTGTGAAGTCACAGGAGGTATGAAATATTTTACCATGAATTTGTGATTTTAATATTTTCGTCAGATTGAACCTTGCATCACCATTTGTGTTTTTTAGGTACATCACTGGACTTCTTAATCCTTTTGTTTTTAGGAGCCTTTATCCAAATTCAGAGGCTCGTACTGAAGGCGTTTGTATATGAACACGCATGCACACACGCTGTTCAGCTCACCCCATTCAGTCACTCTTGACAGTCACCAACTCCCACCTTGTGCATTATTCCTCCATCCTGGTGCCAAGCAGTCCTCTCTGAACTGCATCTGTATTTGAAATATATGCAGTCAGGGCTTCTGCTAACCTGAGAGTGAGGGTATATGACCCTCCGTGTTATACTACCATCCTTATAGTTTTATTGTACGAATGTATGGGATTCTCTTATATAGAGCTACTCAAAGTTTTGGGTTGGAAGGAACAGCTATAGAAAAGCTGTACTGTTGGTTCAAATCCACATTTTATATCTCATTTTGTAACAGACTGGAGTGGCAGAGCTGCTGCAGCATGTTTGTGGAAAACCCTATTCTTCGCTGCAGTGGGAGTCCATTTAAGATATAAAATGGGGTAGAGAATGAACATTTGCTATATTATTAGCTCAGTTTTGTGGTATTAACATTATTGGGAGTCTTTTGATTGCTCGGACCCTTAGTTTTTGGGTTTGAACCCTTAACGCTAAACTGTACTAGTACCAGACTGGAGTCCTGGCAAGGACCACAGTTTTATCTATTCAGTTTAGCCCTGTGCGCGCCCCCCCCCCACCCTTTTTACTTTGGTTCCTGGATATCCACTGGCTAGCATCCTGACACTGGTTGGCCGTGAGTCACACACTCATGGTGAGGCCTCATCCGTAGTGACCATAATATGAAAGCCAGGCTTGGTGGATAGCGTCAGATTAGGGCAGAGGTGATCAGGAGGCATCTTCTCCCTTGTATGCCTCTCTACAAGATGCAGCATGGAAGTATTCAGTCTGTTTGTTAGCATCTTGCTGCTTCCTGCCCACCCATTTTCTTCTGCTGGTTTTGTTTGTTGATCGCTTCCTGTGGCCAGTCAGGCAATGATGTACAGTCTCCGATCTCCTGTGAGATCCAAGAAAGATTACAGAGAGGTGAGCACAGGGACTTGCTCAGGATCACTCAAGAGTAAGTGGCAGAATTAAGGATATCGCCTTTATTAGGCCACGCCTTTGGAACTATAAGCCATCAGCACTAGTACCACATGGAAACTTTTGCTAGCCGGGTGCAGCCCACGATGACGTGCAGCGTCAACATGTGTATATAAATGTGGGCAACCTGATTACTCCTCAGTTCTCTTTTCCTGCTGTCAGTCATCCTTATTGGACCTGCTGAAGGAAACTACGTCAGCTAAGCCATTGCCATTTTGTTCTTTTTACCTTTTTTTTTCCCCTTGGGTATATTTTATTTTTGCTCCCTCCACAGCCCGGGCATCCTTCCGGGGTGTTTGCTCGACTAAACCTCTGCTCCCTGCCTGAACCTCTCATCTGCAGGACTCCGCTGATCACCCAGACAGACCTAGCCTCCCGGATCATCCCTCGGGGCAGGTCTGCCCTCCCTTGGCAGCCTCTCTGAGATTAGAGAGGCCTTATTTGGGTGTCTGGTCGGCCGTGGAGTCCTCTGCAGTGATGAGCCGATGGTGGGATGTGGGTCTGTCCCTGGAGCCCCCTTCATCTCCCCGGTGCTGTAGTGGGGTTCTCTTCCCCCATTTGTTTATCCCCTGGAGTGTGGCTGTGCAATGACATCAGCTTGGCTTTGCTGCAGACGTCCGCCACACTCCTCCCTTCTACTTCAGCCCTAAGTTTGTGTAGTGCCTCCAGCTTCCACTGGGGCCACTACTGTGCTGGGCAGGCACTGGATCCCTCCCCAGAGAGAGGAGAGCAGTCCTCCAGACATTCAATCCTCTCTCTCTCCCCTGCCAACCCCCGCGCCCAAGCTAGTTCCCAAACCGGTCGCTGGTGTGGTGCGAGGTAAGGCGACCAGTGCCTCAGCCCTCCGTGCCACTGGGCCGGCTAGTTCTTTTTACTTTTATTAGTGTTATATCATTGTCTCAGCATGTCTCAAAAGTCTAGTAAGTCTTCATTGCAGTATTGTAAATGTGGAGGTAAAATATACAAAGGGGACACACACGTGATTTGTGTGTGCAGTTTTAGCCTGCCTCACGTGAGGACTTGTGAGACTTACCACAGTTTTAACCAGGCTATGAGGTGACACTGTAAGAAAGCTGGAGAAATTTCATTCTTTTAGACATTGAGAAGGAAAAAGGTTTAAAATCTGCTTCTCCCTCACAGTCGGCTAAATGGCGGCCATCAACGTCTAAGGATAGGGACAAGGAACGGGTGGTCTTCTGGCCATAAGCACAAACATGGAGAAAAAAAAAGTCTGTTTTGCTGGTCCGGTCCTAGTCATCGACCGTCAGTAAGGCACCAAAGTCAGGGCTTGGCATAGGCGTTGCAGTACATACCATGGATGGTATGACTTCATCCTTGTTGGGCCAAGGGCCATTGACGCAGGTAGTCCCGGCCCCTTTGCAGAGCAGCGTCAACTCTCTGGCTGTGCTAGTGTCCCTTTTTGAATGGATTTGATGCATTCTGCCTGGATTGCCAGTACAGGCAGTTATTCAGCTGATGGAGCCTTCTGGTACTCTTAACTCTATCGACTGGTTCCAGTAGCATGCCACAGATTCGTTACTCTCAGCCGGCAGTGGCATTACTGATCTAGTCTGTGGCTCCCATCGTCAATCGTGCTATGATAAAATGGAATATAATCCTGAGCTCATGTACATCAAGGGAGAACAGTTGCTGGTAGGGTCCCTCTCAATCTAATTCTGCCCTCTTATCCTGTAGTTAGTGAGGATTTGGTGGTTTGTACCCTGAAATCTCCTCCAGAGGACCCATCTTTCCAAACCATGATGCAACAAATACAGTCTGTTATGGGCTTTTATGTGGAAAAGGAAGATTCCACTAAAAGGAGTCCCATGGAATGTTTCGGGGTGCCTTGCTCACCCTTCATTATTATTCCACCTGTATACCCTGCATTAGAGGTTGCTACTGTGGCTGCATGGTACAGACTAGAGACTCTGCCTGCAGTCCCTAGAAAGGCTGATAACTAGTATACTGCACCATCTGCTAAGCTTTATTATGCTAACCAGCCAGAAACTCTTTGTGGTCACCATGGCTGCTTTTGATGGGTCTAAAGCCCCTACACATACAAGTAGTTTGCATCCTGATAAGAAATCTAGGAGGCTGGGCAAACATGCTTATGCCTCTGCATCATTAGGCCTTAGGATTGCAAACTAGCAGGCCCACATGAGCAGGTATCAGAACAGCCTGTGGAAAGCCACTTTTACTGCTGCTTGGGCTTTGCCTGATGGCTTTGCCAAGACTGATCTGCTTAAAACATCTGCTGGTGCTGAGGTTGGCAAACCTTTGCTGCACTCAGTTTATGATGTATCTGATGCTTCTGCAAGGGCTGCAGCTTTTGGCATTGACATGAGAAGATATTCTTGGCTTAAGAGTTGCTGAATTAGCCAGTGATGTGCAACAGATTGAATGTTGTCTTTATAGGGTCAAAACTGTTTGGCTGTGATGTTGAAAAGACTCTACTTGTCTGTCAGAGTTCAAAAGTGACTAAGGTCTGTTAAGTCTTTGTATCTGCTTCTGCTAGAGTTTGTGTCAAGGCTCCTTTCATTTGCCTGCTGCCCGAGGTTGTACCTGTTAGAAGATGTACAAGGTCATGATAGAAGAGGTGGCCCACTTCCGAGCCCTCTTCCCCCTTGTTGCCCACACAGAAACACCTTAAAGGAATCTACTCCAGTGGCCCTGCCACCTCTCGTTCTACAAGACTGTCTTCCGTCTCTCCTCCCCACCTCAGTTGTTACTTTCAGAGGTGAGTGTGAGGGCAGGATCACCCTGCATCTGAAACAGTGGTGGGGATCACTGCGGACGAGTGGGTTCTGTTGATAATTGCAAGGGGGCATGCTCTGGAGCGGTTGCAAATCCCTCCGGATCATCCTTGGCTTCCTCCTTTTTATCCTCAGCCATTTTGTCCCTTCTGAAGGAAGTACCTTGACCGCAGAGGATAGTTGGTTCGGGAGGTTGGCAGGTGGTTAGGAGGGGCAAATCAAGGGCCCCATCACTCAGTGCTCTCCAATGTATCACCTCCACAAACCATATAAAAACTACAAACTGGTATCTGCCTCATCTCCAAAATGAAACAAAGGGGTAGAGGACGCTGCAGAGCAGGACACTGCTGCACAAGAGCTAGCGCTACAAAACACATCCAAAACAGGGACCAAAACCACACACAAAAAAAAAAAAAGGAACTTCAAAACACTTCTGATCATAGGAGAGTCAATGATTTGGGGAGTTGATACCTACCTCCAGCCGGAGGTAATGGTCAGATGTCTCCCAGGTACATCAATGTGGAGAGAGACTGACCACATTGCTAAAATCGTGCAGGAAGCAGGAGAAAACATTGATGTTTTGGTACACATAGGGACTAACAGTCGTGCCAGCCCATCAGTTGTGGAGATCAAGGAACACCTGACCAGGGTGGGAGACTAACTGTTATCCATTTCGTCCGGAATCTCCTTCTCTGAGATCCTTTCGGTCTGGGAGAGGGGGGGCAGACGGACGGAAGGTCAAAGAAGGGGAGATAAGGGAGCTAAACATGTGTCTCAAGGGATGGTGCCAGGAAAAAGGACACAAAGTTGTAGGTAACTGGCAACGGTTTTGGGAGTGAAAATTCTTTAAATTTGATGGACTGCATCTGACTAAGGAGGGAGTTAGTGCATTGGGGCAGAAGTTCGACATCTTGCAGAATATTTAAACTAGCTAATGGGGAGAGGGGTGCAGCACCCGATGCATCGAACGGGAAGAACACTCTTCCCCCTCAGCCAGTGATCAGACAGGAGTTCAGCATGTTTGTAGTTCATTTGCATCACCAGGTATGGAAAAAGGTCCAGCTCCCCATATAACACACAGGGGAAACGCCGGACCTCGCACAACAACTAACGCGCCAAAATCTGGCCAATGGAAATTCATGTACACAAATGCCCGCAGTCTGGGAGCAATATTCCAGACCTGCAGGCAACAATGACAGAGGCTAAACTGGACATAGTAGCCATTAGCAAGACATGGTTCACCAGTAACCATACATGGGAGACTTCAGTACCTAGCTATGTACTGTTCAGAAGAGACTGAGGTGCAAAAAAAGTGTGTGTGTGTGTGTATATTTTTTTGGGGGGAGTGAATAGCCCTTTATGTCAATGAAAATATCAAAGCTACAGAAATTCAGAATACACATAAGGAGCCAGAAGAACTGTGGGTCACCCTGGAAACAGGAAATGGGACAGCCATACGAACTGGGATTGTCTACAGGCCTCCAGACCAGGGGGAGGACATAGACACATTGCTGTTAGATGTACAAAACATGACAGCTAAAGGGGAGGTTCTGATAATGGGAGACTTCAACATGCCAGATACAGATTGGCCAATACCAGCAGAAACATCTGCCAGAACTAGACACATAGTGGATTCCCTGATGGGGGAGGGCTTCAAACAACTGGTACGACAGGTCACCTGGGGGCCAATGACCCATTACATGGTATGGTTCAGTTTGGCCACTAGAACTAAATCATCCCATTCCAAGGCAAAAATATGGTACTTCAGAGGAGCTGACTTTGATAAGATGGCCAACAGAGTTAAGTTAGCCCTGGCAAGAAGAAATACAGGTGAGGGGGTACAGGCAAAGTGGGCAAGCATTAAGGATGCAATAATTGAGACAACAGTGTGTTAGGGAAAAAAGCAAGAGCAAAAGGAGGAAACTACTTTGGTTCTCAGAAACAGTAGCAGAAAAAGTCAGAGCCAAAAGGTTGGCCTTCAGGAAATATAAGGGAACGTAACGGAACGAAGATAGGGAGGCATACCAAACTTCCCTAAGGAAGCAGGAAAGGCAGCCAAAGGCCCAAACCGAGGAAACACTAGCACCAACAGTAAAAGGGGGCAAGTGTTTCTATAGATACATTAGTGAAAGGAGAAAGTCCAGAGGGGGTATTGCTAAGATCAAAGCGGATAAGGGTAAGTGTATGGAGGAGGACCAAGGAAAAGCATCTATCCTAGATAGATACTTCTACTCGAGATTTACGGAGGAGAAGGTAGGGCAGGGCTCACAGCTCACCATCATGGACACAGGGGGGAGGGAGGTGTGCACTAGTCCCTTCACAAAAGAAAGGATCCTACAAGAGCTCACTAAGCTCAGGGTGGACAAGGCAATGGGACCGGATGGCATACATCCCAGGGTACTAAAGGAGCTAAGGGTGGAACTAGCAGAGCCATTATCGGAACTGTTTAATGAGTCTCTGAGCACAGGAGAGGTCCCAGAAGACTGGAGAAGGGCTCATGTGATCCCGCTCCACAAGAGTGGTAGCAGGGAGGAGGCAGGGAACTACAGACCAATCAGTCTTACCTCAGTAGTGGGCAAGATTATGGAGGCACTCCTCAAGGAAAGGATAGTGCAACACCGGGAATCCTTAGGAGCACAGGATCCAAGACAGCATGGGTTTACAACAGGACGGTCCTGTCAAACTAATGTCATAGATTTCTTTGACTGGGTACCAGAGTGGTGGACCAAGGGGGTGCAGTTGATGTCGCTTGCCTTGACTTCAGCAAAGCTTTCGATACTGTTCCACATAGAAGATAGATGAATAAGCTGGGGTGCGTCAGAAGTTGGTCAACTGGGTGGCAGACTGGTTGAGCAGAACACAGAGTGTGGTGGTAAACGGTATACAGTCAGAAGAGATGCAGGTCACAAGTGAGGTACCGCAGGGATCAGTCCTGGGGCCAGTCCTCTTCAGTATCTTCATCAGACACATTGCAGATGGACTGGAGGGTAAGGTTTGTCTGTTTGCAGGTGACACCAAGATCTGCAGTAGAGTAGATGATCCAGATGGGGTGGAAAGAATGAGAAGAGATCTGGATAAACTGGTAAAATGGTCAGAAGTGGCAACTGGAGTTTAAGACAAAGTGCAAGATCATGCACATAGGGAAGAGAAACCCTGAAGCCACCTATAGGTTGGGAGGGGAGTTGCTGACAATCACAAGGGAAGAAAGAGACTTTGGCATCGTCATCACAGATGACCTGAAATCATCCAAGCAGTACACTAAAGCAGTAGGTAAGGCTGGGGGGGGGAGAATGGTGGGGTGTATTAGGGGTATCACAAGTCGTAAGAGGGCGGTAATAATCCCTCTTTACAAGACACTGGTTAGGCCCCATCTGGAGTACTGCGTGCAGTACTGGAGACCGCAACTGCACAAGAACATAAACAAAATGGAGGCAGTCCTGAGATGGGCAACCAAAATGGTGCAGGGACTGCATCAGAAAACATGAGAACAGATTAACGGAACTAAAGATGTATACTTTAGAGCAAAGGAGGGAGAGAGGTGATATGATTGAAACATTCAAACACCTTAAGGGCATTAACAAGGTGAAAGTCTTAACATGTTTCAATATAAGAAAAATAGCAGGACAAAAGGATACAGCTTGAGATTATAGGGAGGCCGATTAAGGGGTAATGTGAGGAAGTTCTTTTTCTCAAAGGGTGGTGGATGCATGGAACAGCCTAGCTCAGGAAGTGGTGGATGTGAATATAGTGCAGGGCTTCAGACAGGCATGGGATAGGCATAAGGGAGCAGTACAGATGAGTATGAATAGATAGGCCATTGACAGAGTACAACCCTATGGCACATTCATAAGGTAGAAAAAATGGGCAGACTAGATGGGCCTTGCAGTCCTTGTCTGCCGTCAACTCTGTTTCTATGTAAGGCGTTCAGTCTTTATTTCAAATCATGCCTTAGAACCGATTCCTCCTCAGGAGAGAAACAAAGGGTTCCGTACCAGATACGTACTAGTCCCAAAATAAGGGGATCTACGTCCTGTGTTGGATCTCGGGGATCTCAGCCTGTACATCGAATACAAAGGTATTCCTGCAAGCAGTGATTCACCTTTTGCAAATGGGGAAAAGCTTTGTTCTGTAGACATGAAGGATGCATACCTTCATGTAAAGATCAGGAAATCGCACAGACAATACCTCTGCTTTATGCTGGAGGGTGAACAGTATCAGTTCAGAGTATTGCCCTTTGGCTTGTCTTCGGCGCCACTGGTCTTTACCAAATGCTTGGCAGTCGTGGCAGCAGCCCTTCGCAGGGAAGGCCTGTATGTATTCTCTTGTTTGGATGGCTGGTTCCTGAGGGCCGGCTCCAGGGAAGCTCTGCTACATACCTTATTTTGGACACATCAGTTGTTCAACTTGGGGTCACAGTGTATGTGCCAATGTTGGTGTTGACTCCATGCCAAAAACTTCAGTATGTAATGACAGTCTTTGACAGAGAAAGGGGGGGTGTGCTCTTGTCTGCCCTGTCCTGTAGCACACTCTGATTGCCCAGACACACGTAGTACATAGGAGTCACTATGCTCTCGAGAACAATGTTGCATCTCCTGCCTCTCATGACTGCGGCCATAGTGAATGTGCCACTGGCATGTCTTCATATGAGAATCTCTCCGTGGACACTCACGATCCACGGGGGACCCATTGGGATCAGTTGACAAACTATCTGGACCAAATGATTCTTGTCACGTCTGCTCTTCGCAGTGTGTTATGATGTGTGGATTGCAAACACCTATGAAAGGGCGTTCCATTCTTTGTACCAGTGGTATCCGCTTAGATGAGTGCTACAGTTATAGTGCCAGTCAAGAGAGCGCTAGTCTTTATAGTGCTACCACGGACAGAGAGTGGGGATTTGCAGTGCTTGCTGTATGTGCTCCCCTGGTCGCTGTCCATGGTGCTGCCCAGGACAAGGGCAGCAGAATCCAAGAGGCTGGCCGAGCTGCTTCTGTGGCGTGAAGGGCTGGGGCATAGAGCAGCTTGGCCAGGCGGCAGTGGAGAACAGGGTTCTAATCCTGGTCTTCGACCATTCTGTAGACATCGGGACTTGTATTGTATTTACAGGGCGCTGTGGAAACAGTATTCCATGGCCCCATAAATTTTAACTTGCCCCGTGATCTGCTCCCCCCCGGGGTGAGAATCCTTGTCTGACTCTGCCCCCTGCAAAAATAAAAACAGCATTTTTGCTGTGCTGTTCTTGCCGATGGCATTGTGATTGGCTATATTCTGATCCAGTGCCGTACCAGCTCCTATACAGATCCTTACCATGGATGCCTCTGGCTATGGCTGGGGTGCTCATCTCAGACCTTACCAGACAGAGGTCATGAATCATGACTGAGTCCATTCTGCATATACATTTTCTGGCAATGAGGACTGTCCTGTACAGCCTTCAGGCATGCCAGAATTATCTTTGCACCCGTCCTTTGCCAGTCCTGATGGGCAATGTAAGTGTGCTGCATTATATCAGCAAACAAGGGGGCATTCACTCCTACCCACTATGCAGGGAAGCAGTGAGAAGATGATACTGGGCTCTGTCTCACGGCCTTCAGCTGTCTGTGTTTCTCCCAGGTCTCCAAAACATCTTGGCAGTCAGGTTAAGCAGGTCTATGTAAATAGTTCACGAATGGGAACTGCTGACTTTCGTGGTAAAAGACCTGTTCGCACAATGGGGTCATCCAGAGCAGGACCTGTCTGTGTCCCCACACAGTGCAAAACTGTCATGTTTCTGTTCGCTTAGTCCAGGGCCTGGAGCTTTTTGGCGAGATTGCATTGTCCTTCTCCAGGAAAGGGAAATTCCTGTATGCATTTCCCCCCATTCCTCTTAATACAGAGGGTTTTGCTCAAGCTGTGGGTGCGAGTGCCACTGTCATCCTTACTGCTCTGGCCTCGTCAGATGTGGTTTCCACTCCAACATTGGACGGTGGAGCCTCCTGTCCCCTTACCACTGTGTCAGGGTCTATTGTCCCAAGACCAGGGATCTCTGGTCTGTTGGGATCTGAAGTCCATAAATCTGCATGCATGGCTCTTGAAGAGATGGCCATTGCATGTTTTGGGGTATCCCCTACTCTCCATACCCAAGGGCTCCACCATAAGTGGGGAGGAGATGAGGTCTTTTTCGACAACTCATCCTACTCGGTCAGTGTTTTTTAATGCCAGATCTATTAAGAACGAGACCGCTTTTATAGCTGATTCTGTTGGAACAGCAGATCTGGTATGCATCACCAACACCTGGCTGGATGAAAATACAGGTCCTGTATTGGCTTCTGCTGTTCCAGCTGGGTTCAAGGTGATGCATGGCCGGAGGTTGGATCGTAGGGGTGGGGGTGTAGTCAGTATATTTAAGATGAAACTGGGCCTAGTGGATGTGCCAGTGGGGCTCACCAGATCCTTAGAGTGTATCCTGGGAGAGGGTGTAGGATGCGGGATACTCCTCATCTGCCGTCTACCAGGTGATGGTGGAGAATTCTTGCAGGAGATAGGTGACTTAATTGTCGATACGTCGCTGAAGGCCCCCAGATGGATAGTTCTGGGGGACTTCAATGCCTGCGTTGACGGTGAACTCTCGCAATTTGGTCAAAATCTCCTCCAGCTAATGATGATGCTGGGCCTCACATAGGTGGTTACCTCCGCTACCCATATAGGGGGTCACTTGTTAGATCTGGTGTTCCTCCTGGGGATGGAGATCTCTGATCTGGGGGTGGAACCAGTCAGTTGGTCTGACCATCACACCATAAGGTTCAGTTTCGGGGCTCCCCCAATGGGCCTGCCCCTACGGAGATGGTCCAGTACCACTCTGTAAGGGGGGGGTTACCCCAGAGGGTCTATCAGCGGTGCTGGACCTATCTGGGATTGTCGGGTGAATGCATGAATCCAGGGTATCTTGTACTGGGCTATAACAAGGCGGTGGGAGATACCTTGGACATGATTGCTCCTGTCCGTGTTCGACCACTCACTCTTCACCCAAGGACCCCTTGATTTGATGATTCCTTGAAGGAGTTGGGGCAAGTTGGTCGAAGGATGGAGAGAACATGGCGGAGGTCTGGCCTGTATGCTCAGCGGCTTAGATTGATGGAACATTACAAGCAGTATCAATCAGAAATCACCCGTATGAAGGCAGAATTCCTGTCCAGGGGGATTTCTGCTGTACAGAATGTACCGGCTCAACTCTTCCGGACTGTTGACAGATTGTGCAATCCAATCTGTCTCCAGCCTGGGGGAGCTTTTTCCTCAGCTGAAATGCGAGGAGTTTGCTCGATTCTTAGCGGATAAGGTTGCCATCATCAGGTCCGGCATTGGCCCGGCTCTCCCCATGAGGGATTGTGGAGGTTGGCGGGAGGTGGTGAGCACTCTGTTAGTCTGGACGGACTTTAGATGGCCGAATTTCAGACTTTGTGAAGATTGTCCAGACTTTGCACCCAAGCAGTTGTAGTTTGGATCCGGACCCTACACCCCTATTAGTGGGTTGTGTAGATGTTATCTGCCCGATCCTAGTGGAAATTTTCTGGAGTTCCTTGGAGAGTTGTTTTTTTTTTTTTTCTGACCTCCTCAAAGAGGCAGTCGTATGACCACTTCTTAAAAAAGACCTCCTTGGATCCAGACTGTCCAACTAACTACCAGTCTGTCTCTAACCTGCCGCTTGTCGGTAAGGTTATTGAGAAGGTGGTTGCGCTGCAACCGGACAATCACCTTGTGACCCACAATGTCTGTGAAGCTCTCCAATCTGGATTTGGGAAGAGACAGCACCGAGACTGTGCTTGTCCATGTATTGAATGACCCAATAGCGAAAGATGGAAAGGCTTGTACCATCTTGGTCCTCCTTGATATCTCGGCAGCGTTTGACACTCTGGAGCATGGTGCACTTCTGGAGTGCTTGTGGCTTCTTTGTGGGCTGTCTGGTACAGTCCTCGAATGGTTTCGATCTTTCCTCATGGACGGGTCTCAGAGGGTGGTCACCGGAATTTATTCCTCTGATGCCTTTTCCCTGTCCTGCGGGGTGCCACAGGGCTCCATATTGGCACCCATGTTGTTTGCAGTGTATATGCTGCCATTGGGAGATACCTGGCGATACGGTTTGAGTTTTCACTGCTATGCAGACAATACTCAACTGTATATGTCCTTTCTACCCAGACAGGTTGACGCAGTCTCTCTGCTTAACAGCTGTCTCGCTGAGAAATTGGATGAGCACCAGCAGGCTGAGACTGAATCCGGACAAGACCGAAGTGTTGGTAGTGGACCCAGGTTGTCAGGGGGCAGGTATGGGTGCTGGACAGGTGTTAGGCTTGTGGCCCGATGGTGTTCGGTTCACCACCTCAGACCAGGTGCGTAACCTGAGCTTTATTTTGGATGACAGTCTGACCCTGAAATCTCAGGTGTCGGCCATGGTTAAATCCTCATTTTACCATCTGAGGAATATCGCCCACGTGAAACACCTGGTTCCCCTGGATGATCTTCCAACATTGGTCCACGCCTTTGTCACCACCTGTCTTGACTACCGCATTGCCCTCTACCCTGGGTTTCCTGGGGTTGATATCCGTCGCCTGCAGCTAGTGCAGAACGCTGTGGCCAGGCTTTTGATCGGTACATAGAGGGCCAGTCATATTACGCCTGTACTGCGCAGACTACACTGGCTGCCTGTTCAGTGGCGGATCACCTTTAAGGTTGGCTTGCTAACCTTTAAAGCCCTACACAAACAGGGACCCGGCTACCTGCAAGATCTCCTGACTCCCCCCTCCTTCCTCTCTGATCCGTCGAGGAGAGATTGCTAGAGATTCCCAGGGTTCTTTTTAAAAATATCTGGTACCTGTGCTTTTTCTTTTGCAGCACTGGACTTCATGGAATTTCTACCTCATCGGTTAAGAGAATGCCTGACCGTCGACAGATTTAAGATAGAGTTGAAGACTTATCTTTTTCCATATGTACTTTTGTTTTTTTCTCTTTATGACCACTCCCACGCATCCCCGACGTGACGCATGCGTGTGGAGGCACATGTATGCATGCCTTGTGGGATGCCCCCCACCCCACCTGTCACACTGTTGCTGCCTGCACCTATCACCGGACCTCTATCCGGTGACAGCGGACTACAGGCGGTGGCCCCTGCCTTCTTCTCAGGAGAGGAGAGCTTCACTCAATCCGCTCCCACCCCCTTCTAATGCCGGCACCTCGAGGTCATTCTCGAACACAGGTCGCTAAGCAAGGTAAAGCGTCCAGCGCCTCAGCTCCACCGGGACGGCTGAAGACGTATCTTTTTAAATTGGCCTTCCCAGACTTATTTTAAATTTACTGCTATATTTGTTTTGTTTTAGTGTAAATTTTATGTTTGTGTACTGAAGCGCCTTGGTTGAAGAAGGTGCTATATAAATATTTTCCTTACCTTCTACCAAACACACTTATTCCCTGAAATAGAAGGGTTTCACTTTGTGGGCTGCTTCGTAGAATATAGACCCTTTAACTAGTCCTGTGAATGCTGTGTTTGGAATACTTGCTTTCCTCGTCTGATCCTGGCCTACAGTATTCTTTGATTAATGTGCATTTGGTCACTATGTCAGCTTTACATGCCACTACTGGTGGTGATATGGTTGCCCAAATTAGAGGTGTTCTTTATGTTTCTGAGAGGTATTCTCCATATGAAACCTCCTATCTGTTATCCAGTCCCCCATTGGGACTTGAATTTTGTGCTTAAGAAACTGGCTCCTTTTGAGCCTGCTGCTGTAAGTTGTGTCGTAAGCTTCCTGTCATGGAAAATGTTTTTAGTTGTAAGGACTTTGTCATGTGGGATTTCCGGGCTTCTGGCTCTAATGTGTGAGCCTCCTTATTTGAGTTTTCACAAAGACAGTGTCTCTTTGTGTACAAATCCTAAGATTCTGCTGAAAGTGATATCTGAATTTACACCGAATGAAATGATGAACCTTTGTTTGTAATATCCGGAGCATGCCAGCCAGGGTGAGGCATTGCTCCATACTTCGGATGTATATGGAATACTAAGATGCTGTATTGCCCACACCAAGGACTGCAGGAAGTCCTCTCCACTTTTTTGTTTCATTTTCACTCCTGTAAGAGGGCGTGTGTTTAAACCATACCTATCCAAATGGCTGGCACATGGTGTTAGGTTCTGTTACAGGGAATATGTTGAGGAACTTCCTTGTGCTGTTTGTGGTCACTCCACAAGGGGTATGGACACTTATGTTGCTTATTTCTAACATACACCTGCTGCTGATGTATATGCTGCAGCCGCATGGAGCACTGTTTATGCTTTCACTAAACATTACAGTCTGGACATCGTCTCTCATAGGCGTGCTGACTTTGGGCTTGCTGTACTGCAAGGCCTTCTGTCTTGATTAGTCATCAGACTGTGCCATCCTCCCAGTCTGTTCTGCTTGGGAATCATTCCAGTGGTATGGCCCAATGGAGGACAGCTCTTCAAAGAAGATGGTTACGTAAGAACTTACCGTACCAGTAGATGTTTGAGAGAATCTCTACAATTGGGCCATGTCATCCCTCTCTCTTCACCCTTTTTGATTTCAGTGGGGGTTCATATCTGATGCTGTGCCTAAAACCTACTCCATGCATCCTGTCTCCAGTCCCATGTGTCTCCTTGTATGCTTGGTGCTTGTCTCCTCTCATTGTTCCCCCATGGTTGGTGGTCCTCCAAGACTAATTTCTGGCTGGGAACTGAGGAGTGATAGGGCCGCCCACTTTCAGACACTGCACGTCATCATGGGTGGCCCCCAGCTAACAAAAGTTTCCGTGTGGTCCTAGTGCTGATGGCTTATAGTTCTAAAGGTGTGATTGAATGTGTAACATTCGTTTTGGGATTCAAACGTGGGTCTCCAGGTTCCCAGATCTGCACTGTAATTACTAGACCAAACTGCCTCCTTAAAACGTAACAACAAAGCAAAATGCACATTCACCACTCCTTAAGCAGTATAGTGTGGTGGTTGGAGCATCAAGCTGTGAAGCTAAGGACCCAGCAGACCTGAGTTTGAAACCCACAAGTTCCCCGTGTGTGTTACATGACTGTAAGTCACTTAAGCTTCTGTATTTCCAGTCAGTTGGAAATGAGCTTCGGCACAGTGTGCCTTTCCTAGCCTATAATTCTAAAATAATAAAACAGGAAGGCACATCTCCTTTACACTGGTCCACACTCCATCCGTAACTATCAGCAAGGTGCGCAGGTTGTCAGATTGCTCTCGGTAGCCCTGAGGGGTGATGCAATAGGCCTTCTGCAGCCCAAATTGTAGTTCTTGTCGTCCTGGTACAATTTTTTTCATTAAACAATTCTTTCAGAAACCTCAGTCCCCTCTGGTAAGCTGAGAATGCATATATGGGAGGCTCGGGCCTGATTCTCCAGCATTTCTAATCAGGCCCTGAAATGCGCATTTTCCTTAATCAGCAACGTAGTGGCACCCGAGGCAGACTACATTTGTCATTTGGCATCACAGTTCAGATTTTAGATGGTCCAGTGTTTCAATAACCGTTAACTCTTGCCCCAAAGGAATCCATTTTTGTATGCAAGTCTGACGCTGAAGAAATCGATCTCTGTAGTTTGTCTGAGGGATGACATTGTCTCCTCTGTTTCTGGTGTGGTTGCAGCCTGCGCATTCAGATTGACCTCTGAGGTTGAGAGGTTCCGCTTGATTTTCTCCTGTTCCACCACCACAATCTTTGCGAGGATTGCCCATCTTAGTATTTTTGGCTCCTCGATTCAGGAATGTTAATTGTTCTGCTGAGTTGTCATTCTAATTAGGCGATTTTGGGCATTAGAAGTCTTCGCTGACAGAGCTATGAGAGTTTGCTGCCACTCAGCTAAGGCTCCACAGCGCCCCCTAAATGCTCCATGTTACCCTTCTGGACATGATAATCTGGAAAATTTTCATACAAAGCTAAGCCAAAAGAAGAAGAGGGGGAGGGAGGAGGAATTTTTGAAAATAAGGGGCAGATCCCAAGGATCAACTTTACTTTGCTTTGACCTCTTGTACTTCTGCTATTGTTGCTGTCGGGGGATGTGGAGTCTAACCCAGTCACTACACACAAAAGTATTAGAATATCCTCCCTCTCTGATCTAAACTGGAGTTGACCACAAATGTCTAAAAGTCGTCCATGTGAACATTAATAGTCTGCTGACCAAGCTGCCTGAGCTGGAAGCCTGGGTGAATCTGTACTCTCCTGATGTCCTCGCCATAACTGAAACTTGTCTTAGACCCTGTATACTACAAACTGAAGTTGACCTGCCTGGCTATAGTATCTTCAGAAAAGACCAAAAGGGAAAGAAAAAAGGATGGGGAGTGCTCATATATGCCCAAGCTTGCCTTACTGTAACAGAGGTCCCATACCCTCTCTAGACTCCTCCCCTGAGTTCCTGCCCGTCGGAGTGCTCTTTGGAAGCACTTAAGTTACTATACATAGGCTGCAACTATAGCCCCCCGCCCCTCCCTTGGAAGCCAAGTCAGTATTTCAGACCCTCTTAAGATGCTTGAGGGACTTGTCACACTCTGATCTCCTGATACTTTAGGACCTCAACTTAAACTGACTGGAAAAAAGGACCAAGATGCCTTAAAAGCAGAGTCCATGATGTGCAACTCCATCAACTGGTCGAAGAACCTACAAGGCAAAATAACAAACTGGATATCATACTCTGAGAGATTGGATTTTGGTAAATTGGTTGGCCAGAACACTTAACAGCAGGAATCTTTTCTGACTTTCTAAGTGACCATTCCCCAATATTGTACATCTGGAGCAACATCTTCCTCGGGTCCTCCCAAGACTTGCTCTGACCAAGGACCAGTCAAAGCTTGACAGTGATGTCTTCCCGGAAGAACTCGCTCACGTGAACTGGAAAAGCATCAAAACACTGCAAAATGTCAACAAAGCCCTTAAATTCCTGATCAGTAACTTTTTTAGCAATGGTGAATAAACATGTGCCATTAGTGCAGAGAAGATTTAAAGGCCTGTGCTCTAAATGGATCACCCCTGCTCTCCGTAAACTTATGAAGGAGTGGGATAAGGTGTGGGAGGCCTACCAAGCCTCTGGACATCCTCATGACTGGCACATCTGCCGGCAACTGCGGAATAAATGTAAAGCACCTGCTAAGTGCAAAAGGATCTACATGAGAGAACTACAGCTAAACAATCTACAAAATCCCAAACTGTTCTGGGCACAAATTAACCATCTACTAAATGGTGCCCATCCACCGCAAGAACTCCAAATCAATAACGAGAGCATCGGGCGTGGCCTAGCGCAGGAGCGAAATGGCAGCTTGAGAGAGATGCTCCATCTCCATCACTTGCAGTCCTCATATTTTAAGTTTGTTCGCCAAACAGAAAGCCATTTTTGATGGGTAAGACCGTCCCGAAGCCTGCTCCAGTGAAATCTGGGAAGAAACGAGCAAAATTCCTGTTCAGTGTGCCCAGAGCTGGTGCAATCGCAAGAGGCCTACCCAAGCTGGGACACCGCAAGGAGCTCTCCCCGGGGCTTTCCTGTTCCTGAGGGACACCAGTGCATACAGAGCCCCACGCTCCAGAGGGTCAGATTCCTGTTCCCTGTGTCACTATGGCCGAGGGCTACCAAAACTTGGAGAGGCTCCTGAAGGACTTAAAATATGACTCTGGCACTCATATGGAGCGGGCTTTGATAATGTTACAGCCCAAATCCAACATCTTCAACAAACTGTCAACACGGTGTCTGAGACCGTTGAGATTAATGGGACACGTTTGGGCGACTTCACTACTCTGCATTCTAACGATCTGGCCAAGGTGCTTAAGGAGATAGATGTTTTGAAACAGATTCTCGATCACGAGAATCGTGAGCGCGGTTGTAATGTTAGGGTTATTGGCCTCTTTCGAGGGCCTGGAGGGGAGAGACTGTGCTAGCTTTATGCAAGGTTGGCTTAAGGAAACACTTCAACTCCCCCAAGATGCTACCTTAAGAATTCAGAGGGGTCATGGGTCCCCTGGCCTGAAGCCAGTGCCAGATTAGAATCCAAGGCATATTATTACATTTCTTCAATACCAGGACAGGCAGCAGATGTTGAATGCATTCGTAGAAAGGGGGCTATCCTGATTCAACAAAATCGCGTGAGCCTCTTCCCAGACTACTCCAGGCTGTTGCAGCTGCAAAGGCAGGCATTCGCAAAACTCCTTCACTCCATTTCTTGTCCTTTACACTGGCCTATCCTGCCAGACTAATCATCAGGCCTGTAGGGGGATCTCAGAAGGCCTTCACCAGCCTAGATTCTGCATTGGAAATTGTGAGGGAGCTGGAACGTCAGAGGGGTCAACTCTAGGAGCTGAATGAAATCTATACTGATCCTAAGGGTACTGTGTCTTGCTGTTTTCTGGGGTGGGGGGTGTTTTGTTCTTCGATCTGCAACTCCTCAGGGCATATCAGGGCAGGATCGGTGGGCTCCCGCCTTCCCCTTCTACCAGTACCAACTGCGTGACCTCTCTGGATCGAGGCCTCCTGTGGGACTGAACAGTTTTGCTAGTTGTGGCGATTGTGATGTCTCCACGGGGCATTTTGGATGTCACCTAGAGGGCAAATATGGACAGCCTGCGTGAAGAAAACTTCTTAATTTGCTGCTGGCATTGTGAGGAGGGTCTGGGGCCTGGAGTCATGGCCCTG
Organism: Neoceratodus forsteri; assembly: GCA_016271365.2. Classification (NCBI taxonomy): domain Eukaryota; kingdom Metazoa; phylum Chordata; order Ceratodontiformes; family Ceratodontidae; genus Neoceratodus; species Neoceratodus forsteri. The sequence continues at coordinate 207,472,119 of JADMNL010000023.1, read as the reverse complement.
CAGTTCTATTCACTTTTTCTGCCAGCTTATTTTAAGCGCTGGCACTTGGACCTGGTCATTTGTTTTGAATGTTAGGAATAAGTGCTAGCAATCTGTTTGGCAACTTACTGTGGGGGTTATATATAATGGCTTGGGGGGTGGTTATGATGTGATTGAGGGTTATGGTGTGTGTGTGTGTGTGTGTGTTTTATACACACACACACAACACAACATTTATTTACGTATATAAACATTTCATTACAGAAGGGCCCCAGGGTTGGGCTCAGCTTCATAGTTAGTAAGAGCAGTTCAGTTAATTCTGAAAATACCATTAAGGCAGGACAGTCCCGCCCTGTTACTCAGTTGGGGGTGATACTTCAGAGCCCTTGGGGGATCCAATGCCCCATTTACTATTAGTTCCATGAAGGACAGGGAGGAAGAAGGGTCTCCTTGTCCTCTCGCCCCTCCCGGTTTGCAATTCCATTATGGAGGGAGGGAATCCATATGAAGTTAAATTTCCCTTTTCTTTTCAATTTCATATCTGCAAGTGTTGGGACACTGTATCCACGAAAAGTAGTGGAAGGGTATGGCAGTTTCTCTGCAGTTTGCTGGGGGTGGGTGGGTTAAGGTTTGGTCAATACTTGTATGTTTGCTGTTTAAATTAGCAGGGGGTGACCTCATTAAGGGAGGAGGGGTTAGTAGAACTTTCTCTGCTCTTTGATTTTTCTTGTTTAAGGGTGCAGGGGAGGGGGATAGTGTTAGCAGTTTTGGGGGTCGCTGTTTCTTTGTATAGTTGGTTACAAAAAAGGAGAAACAGAGGTATCTAAGTACAGCTGTTTGGTTCTAGCATTAGCTCTACCTGGCACATTAATGACTTCTTTAATGATGGCTCAGATTAACCCTCAAGGCAGATACGCCATTGTGGTGGTAAATATTGGGGGGAAAACCTGGACTTTGGTGTCTGTTTACGGGCCTAACCTCGACTCCCCAGAATTTTTTTTTTATCCGTTTAGAGACTGCCCTGGCACTTTACCCAGATGACATTATCCTGGGCGGGGACATAAATACATATTGGGACCCGGAGCTGGACCACTCCGGTATGAGGCGTGGCCCAGTCCTGCGTAGTGTGTCTGCCCTGTGCCACCTAGTGGAAAGGAGAACCTTACAGGAGGCATGGAGATTTTGTCATCCAGACACCAGGGAGTATTCTTTTTACTTGCATGCTCACAGAGTATATAGTAGCTTGGACTATATTTTTCTCCCCTCTGTGGTGATGGGTAGTATTAGGGAGACTCAGTACGGTCCACGGGATTATATCAGACCACGCCCCACTCAGGGTGGTACTAGGCGGGGGAGGGTTCCCCCGATGTTCATTGTCAGTAGTGGAGGCCGGATCCTTCGTTGTTGGTAGACCAACAATATCGTAAGTAAATAAAGGAGAAGGTGGCTGAATTTATTTCACTAAACTGACCAGGGGACACTAGTTACTTCCATTATTTGGGACTCCTTAAGGCTTTCTTGGGGAGAGACTATGTTACTCCTCCTTTAAAAGAAAATCAAAATCCGGGCTTGAAGCGTCTTTAGAGAAGGACATTAAACGGTTGGAAAGGGAAAGTGTGACAACTTATAATGTAGATAAGGTGAAAGAACTTAAATCACTGAAAAGTAAATTAAACCAGATATCAGAGGGAAAAAATAGAGACCTTCTAATTACAAAATCTAATATGTACTTTGAATGGGATAAATCAGGGAAGTGGTTGGCGGGCATGGTTGAGAGAAAGAGGGATGAGCGCACTATTTTGAGGTGGAAGATAAGGAGGGAAACATTACCTATGAGCAGAATAAAATAAATGATTCCTGCTAAGATTTTTATTCCCACCTTTATACATCAGAATTTCCGGATGGGGCTGACCCAGTGGACTTTTTGGATGTGATCTCCTTTCCTACCATAGATGCACACAGCAGGGCGGAGCTAGACTTCCCTATTTCACTGGAAGAGCTGAAAGGTGTGGTGTGGAAGGTGAGGGGGAGGGCTCCTGGCCCTGACGGGACACTGTCCGAGTTATATAAAGTGATCTGGGATATTAGTGGTCCCCCCATGCTTCCGATGATTAGGGAAAACCTGGACTGGGGAACTCTGCCATCTTCCCAATGCTTGGCCACCATAACAGTCCTTCCGAAACCAGGGAAATACCCCCTGAAATGTTCCTCCTACTGCCCTATATCCCTTTTAAACTCTAATTACAAAATTCTGGTCAAATTCATAGTGGGTAGGTTAGAGATTTCTGCCTGCCCTGATCCATCCGGATCAGGGGGGATTCATTAAGGGAAGACAGGCAAAACGTAATATTTGTAGATCCCTTAACATCATACACAGTTGGCCTAAGGGGATGGAAGGGGGCCTCATGGCATTGGATGCTGAAAAGGCGTTCAACAGAGTTGAATGGCCCTTTATGACGGCTGTCTTGAGAAGGTTTGGTATTGGCCCTCTGAGGTGGATTGGGGCCCTATATGATTCGCCAAAGGCTCCGATTTTGACCAATAACATACTCTCCACCCCATTTGCCCTATCACGTGGGATGAGACTGGGATGTCCGCTTTCCCCACTATTATGTTCTTACCATCGAGGCTTTAGCCCAACGCATCAGGTCCCATGAGGGTATTAAAGGCTTTGTTTGGAAAGGAAGGGAACATGTGATCTTTCTATTTGTGGATGTTTTGTTGTTTATTCGCTCCCCTAGGGAATCACTCTGCCCTTTTCCCAGATTCTTGAAATATATGGTCCCCTGTCTGGCCACAAAAATTAATTGGGGGAAGAGCAAATGGATGCCACTGGGGGGTGAGAAAGGTCAAGTGAAGACTGCACACACTCAAATATCCCCAGTCAACTAGTTGAAATATTTAGGTATATTGATTCTGGCCAAAATCTCCACTTTTGTCAAAAACAAGAAGAAGGGAATTATTGCAAAAGTCATGGAGGATTGTTCCAACTGGAAAGCCCTACCCTTGACGTTTATTGGTAGGGTGAACCTGGTTAAAATGTGTCGGTGTTACCCCAATTCTTATATTTATTTCAGACGGTCCCTCTGAGCATCCCTCTAAAATACATAAGGGCCCTGGAGGGAGCAGTTACATTACTGTTATGGAATACTGGGAGACCCCGTATCAAAAGAGCCATTCTTTGGCTCCCCCAGAGTAAGGGAGGTCTAGGCTTTTCAAATGTTAAACATTGCTGTATTGCAGCACATCTAGCCCATGTCAAGGATGCCCTGCAGGACAGGGGAAGGCGCCCATCCTGGGTGGAGATGGAGGAGCCCTCCTATTTGCCTTTGTATTTCTCTACTTTGACAGGAATTAGGGGTCTGAATTCTGTGAGCAATATAATCAACCTTTGTACTAGAGCTATAGTTAAGGCTTGGTCGACAGGTCATGGGATGTTCAGCTTCCTGCTTGGGCAGTCTCCTGATTGTTCCCTGCAGGGGATGCTGGAAGAGGAGAGACTGTTGACTCCATGGGAAAGACCCATTCTTCGAAGGTGGTTTGTTAAAGGTTGTGTTTTTGGTACGTCACTTGGTGATTGAAGGGAGGGTCTGCCCGTTCGAAGGTACAGTATTCCCTCGGCCCATTTCCCAGTATATGAGAAGTTCAGACTGGTGCTGGAGGGGTATTTAGCCCGGATGGGTGGAGGTAAATATTATGTCAGATATACAGTAAAACATCCTCATGAGGACGTACCATACCCTGACACGGGGCCCATAGGCTGGACCCTGAGGCCCTTCCCCTCTGTCCGAAGTGTCTGGTTCATGAGAGCACCCTTTTCCACTTGCTGAGGGAATGCCACTGTGTGCAGAAATTCTGGAGGAGGGTCCATGACTTGTTGGGATCCATTATTGGCTCTTCTGTTCAAGTGGACCCGGCAGAGATCCTGTTGTGCCTCCAATGCGTGCAGGGGGAGAACTTCGGAAATCCACCTTCAGTCTTTGGCGGTTGGGCAACGTGACTGGGCCCCGTGTCCTTGCCACCCATTGGAGGCTTCACAAAACCCCTACAGTAGTGGAGTGGATTAGTGCCCTTATGGATAGTATGAAATTTGAGAAATTACAATATAAAGTTAGAGACCAGGAGGACAAATATTTGAAGATGTGGACCCCGCTGGAGGAGGTAGTTGTCAAGGACTGGTTCCCTCTGATTTAATGGGAAACCATCACCTGTAAGGGGTAGGGGCCCCCTGCACCTTATATCAGCTTGGGGGGGGGGTCACTTAGTTTAGGTTCATATCCTCCTATGGTTTCTCACTTCTTTAGATAAGACCCGATTGAAACTCCTTACTTCTAATTAATTCCACCCGGCTTGTCCCAAAAGGGGTGAAATTAAGCTTGTCCTACCACTGGGGGAAATTGATGTTCCACACAGGTATCCCTGGATTATTATTTTTGTTAAATGTATTTTTTTATTATATTTTACTTATTTGATGTGCCCATTCTGTCAAGCAGAATGCTAACAAAGTGCTTCCAGGTATGCGCATTGTTGGATTCTGTAACTCCATGTTATTTTAAATAAAGTTTAAAAAAAAAAAGGCATCAGGGACTCTCAAATAATAGCAAAAGAGCTCAGTACTTTACAAATCTGAATAGTCAGCACTGCTAATTCCCCCCCCCCAAAAAAAAAAATCTGCTTCGCGGGTCAGTCGCCCTGATTTTCATCTCAAACTGATCTAAAGAAAGGAGGGCCTGGATCAGCTGCTTAAGTTAAAACCCAACCAGTCTGCAGGTCATGATGGCCTTGAGCCCAGGCTACTTAAACTTGCGGCTTCAGTAATTGCCCACCTGCTGACTAAAACCTTCCACCTCCTCCTAGGGGAGGTCCCCCAAAAATGGAAAGTGGCTAACATAGATCTCATCTGTGTCTCATCTTCACCATTCATCACTGGTGGGTAATGGCTGGAGGAGCAGGACCCCACAAGAGCATTTATTTTTTTTTGGTGAGGGGAAGAGTTGATGCTGTGGGTGGTGTCACCCTCGAGGCAGACTCACTGGGTGCACTCGCGGGTTGGCCAGTAACTGACGCAGACTGCTCCATCCCAGTTCTGCTTCTCCCGCCATTGAATGAACATGACCTCGTGTGGAGTGTGAATTTCCTTCTGTGTCATCTGCCTAGTCCACCCTAGTTCTGCTTAAGCTGCGTTCTTGGCGCCGTCGACTGGTAAGCTCTTTCCTTTTTATTTTGACGGCGCAGAGTCCTACTTTTGTTGTTGCTTTTTCTTTCCGGTTATGTCTCGTTCAGGGGACAAGAAAACATCTTCCAAGGCGGGCCGGGCCCTGATGCATCTGTGGCCGGCTTTACTCTCACGGACCAGCATGACCGGTGCCTAACCTGCCTGGGCCCAGATCATGACATGGATCGTTGGGACACCTGTTTTTCAATGGATTGTCTAGTCCTTGAAGTCCGTGCATTCAAAGTTGGACGTACGCCACTGACTTTCGGAGGACAGGCGCGCACTAGGGATACCAGATGCAGGTCCCTTGACTCTTCGGGTCCCCTCCCAGTTCTGTATGGACCGCGGAGGAGGGGGCTTCCGCCCTTTCAAGCCTTTGCCTCGGCGGAAGCCCCTCTTGTGGTGCAGGAGGCCCGGCCGATTCCTCTGGGAGTCGAGCTGGAGGCACCATCCTGGCAGTCATCTCTTCGCAGGTGAAGCCTCCTCTGGCATTGCGGCCTGTCTCCGCCAGGCCCAGCAGCTTCCTCAGTGCTGCCCCGAATCCCAGTGCAGCACATCGGGATGGTGCCGTGGGCGGTGCGGGGGCTGGTTCATCGTGCCGTCTCTGGTCCCGGTGCCATGCATGGTGCTGGTGATCGGGGTGGCGCCGTGGGCAGTATTAGACAGACTTGTGGTGCCGTGGGTGGGGGGGGTCCTTGAGGTGTTCTGGATCTGTTCCTCCTCTGGGGAGGAGGATGATTCGGAGGTGGATCCAGACTCCTCTATCACAGGCCACTATGGCCCTACAGGACCCTTGACCTGGGAACAGTTCAGAGCCAAGGCTGCCTTATTCCCTGCCTATGTAAGATCCATGGATCGACAGGTGTGTTTCACCATTCTCCTGGGCAGCCGGTGCCTGACTCTTCAGACTAGTCTGCTTCCTCGTTTTCCTCACTTGAGGAAGAGGATCCTTTTATCTACCTCTCCTCGGACACTGAGCAGACCAGTTATCAGCATTTCCTTTTGGGGTTGGTCGTCGAGCTCCACATCACCAGACTGGCAAGTCGCAATCCTGAGTCGGTGGCACGTGCTTTTTTAAGCGAATTCAGTGTGGGCAACCTGGTGGTACCTGCCTGGCCCCTCCCTCTGTAGGGAGGTGTCGTACCACGCTTGGAGGCATCCTTAAGTCCCCTTTCCAGCCCTGATGGACTGCCAGCACAGGTATTGCGCACCCCTAGGGTCTCCAGGAGCTTTATCTCACCCCCCTTTGAGTGTGACGATCCTGGACACTCCTTCCGGGCATAGACGCCCAGAACGTGACCAACCCCCAGATACAGACTCCACGGAGATTGACTTCGGGGGGGGGGGGAGAGAAGGGCGTTTTCTTTGGCACTTGTCTCTTTCTCTCTCAGCGCATCAGGCCCATCATGCTGCCTACAACAGGCTCTTATGGTCCTTGCTAGGACAAATCCTAGCATCTATGCCTCATTCGGAGGCAACCAGACAAGCCGTTGCCCTCTCTGCACGTGGCCCAGAGCTTGCAAGGCACCAAGCAAGGGCATCATAATATGCCGATGAGGTGGCATACAGGTTAGCGGGGACAGCAGTCTGCATGAGGCGGATGTCATGTCTTCGTCTATCCCGGTTATCACCCATGGCCCGGTGAAGAGTGATTGCCTCCTCCTTCCGGGGAACCCATCTTTTTTTCCCCGCAGGGTGAGGTGGGAACTTCAGGGGCGACTTCCTTCTCCCAGCCATAGGGAGAGACCCTGCCTCATCCTCACCAGTCCCAGATCTAGTTAGGCCTGTAAGGATCCTCCCCCTCCTATGTCTTCCCAACAGGAGGCTGAGGGACATTCCCCCCTCAGGGAGGTACCAGGTCCCTTTCGGGGGGTTTGCTAATCACCCACCAGTGATGAATGGTGAAGACTGACACAAATAAGATATGAAAATTACATACCTACCGTAATTCTTGATCTTTCTGTGTATCTTCACCATTCATTACTGCTTCTTGCCCTCCTTTCCCTCTTGGGCCTCAGTCTCTGGGCGATGCCTCCTCCCTGCTTCTTTTTCACCAAGTTGGGGCCTTGTGGACCTTATTCCCTGGTACCTCTTGGCTTTACTCCTTCTGAGGGAGTCAGGGGTTTTCTGTTGGGAAAGATGAGCAGGGACCGCTTGTCCTTCCATTATGAGGGCTCACCAGAGCCTCTTTTGTCATTCTGACGAGATCCCCCTCTCCAGCTTTGGTCTGAACCACCTTAGGATTTGACCTGTTGCTTGGTCTTCAAACGATGGGGTTCTCCTTGGGACTTTTTTCAGATGGGCCCTGGTGACCGCTAATCCCTCCGGGAGCTGTGACTCTCCTCTTTCTAAATGCTAATCCAGCCGTCTATCCTATGCAGAGTCCCCCTCTGGATGGTTAAAGTCTTCTCCCCTAGGGAGATTCCCTTCTGGCATCATCCCCTCCTTGATTTGGAGGCATGTAATCTCTAAACCTCTGCGCAAAAAAAAAAAAGGCTCCTGTGGGGTCCTGTACCCACCAATGATGAATGGTGAAGATGCACAGAAAGATAAAGAATTACGGTAGGTACGTCATTTTCATTTCCAGTCCTTAAAGGAGGATGCAAGGAGCATATAGAGAACTGTCATCCTATCTCACTACTCAGTGCACTATCAAAAATGAAGGAAAGGCTTATATACAACCAACTTGTGTCCTACATTGCTCACTCATTGCTTACACCTGTACAGCATGGTTTCCGAAAGCATCATGGAACAGACAACAGCTCTTGTCTGTTTCACCAGACATTCTCTGGGCCATTGACTCTGGAAAAGCCACTGGAGTTATCTTTATAGACTTACAGTACCTAAGGCTTTCAACCTAGTAAACCACAATCTTTTCATCATGAAATTAAAGAACCTGGGGCTTGATCAACTGTTCTCCACCCAGATGGAAAACTACCTTACTTGACCATGCTCAACCTGTTTAAATGGGATGGCAGACTCTCATCCTTAAAAGCAATACATGATGGAGTTCTCCAAGGCTCCGTCTTGGGGCCACTACTTTTCTCACTAGTTAAACGACTTGCCCACTAACTGTGGCCAGGCCCAGGCATTATTATATGCGGATGATGCTGTCCTCTACAAAACTGATGGACGTAAGAGTGATTGAGGCTGGTCTGAACTTAGATTTTGCCATTTTGGAAAAGCAACTAGTAGACAGTCAACTTGTTCTGAACACTAAAAAAAAAAACAAAAAAAGCGGTGCTCCTAGGGTCCCGGAATCTTGGTTCTGATAGAGCCAGTGCTCTCTATATCGTTCTTTCTGGGGGAATTAAACTTCAGGTACTGAACAACTTTAAATATTTAGGCATCCTAATTGATAGGGAACTGTCCTTAAGACAAAGACCACAAGTGGGCCACACAGTTTGGTTTCTTTCCAAAAAAAAGTAGCCTTCTCTACCGGCTTAGGTCCTGCCTCACAAATGAGGAATGTCATTCTATAGCTAACTCCCTTCTCCTCCTCTTTATGTTTTTGTATGGAGCTCTTGTCCTAGCCTTACAAAAGGAAACTGAGTTAAGCAAAATTAGGAAAACTTACCATAAAATAGTCAGATTTACAGCTAGAATGGATAGCAGAGAGCATCACTGTACTGTGCTCACATCCCTAAAGTGGCCTTCCCTGGAAGATGGGCTAAACTACTCTATCCTTGGCCTTGCGTACAAAATCCTAATTGGATCCCTACCCTAACTTCACTGGTCTAGTGAAAATAAAAATGCCCACCAGAAATATCCACTCCTCCTGAGCCCGTCTCTTTTGGAGGTTCCTAAAACCAGGTCCCTATCCGACCAATGGTCCTTCTCTAGCAAAGTTTCCCGGCTGTGGAATGGCCTGTCTGTCTCCCTGCAACATTGTCCCTCTCTTGAGACATTTAAAAAATCTCCTCAAAGCCAGTCTTTCAAAAGATTATATTCAGGTTGAATTAGCGTTAGCCTTTATAGACTTGCACCACCTAAGTTAAAATGTGTAGCATCTCTCTGCATAGTAACTATTCATTTCTAGTTTGACTTGATCAGTAGTCTTACTTGAAACCACAAACTCAGGCAATGAGTTCCAGCCAGCAACAACTCTTTAGGAGAGCCAATTTCCTCCCAAGATTTTTCCTGTAGTGTTCTCCCTTAAGCTGTGCAAAATGCCTTTGCAGCCGTGCCTGGGTCAATTTGAAATTTAGTCCCAGACATTCTCTGATGTCATTGTTATTTAATGCAGTATGGACCAAACGCATGTCACGTCTAGTTGTTCTGTACTGTAATGAAAACAGACCTAGGTCCCTTAATCTGTGTTCGTAATTTTAATCCTTCATTTCTACTATCCACGGATCTTGTCGCTGACCTTTAGACGCCCTCCAGTCTTCTCACGGCCGTAACATCCTGCACTTGTACTTATTGTTCTGAACTTGCCCACCATGTCCACTTGATTAAATCCTTTCATATTATCTTGTAAAATTCCACATTGTAACTAACAAAAAATTGTATTGTTTTATGTATGTATCCACTGCTGTATCTCTGTACCATTGCTTTGTAATTGAAATTGAATGTTGTCTTTTATGTAACCAATTTTGGGTTGCCCCTGAAAAAGGGATGTCTGTCTCAGTGGGCTTACCCGGTTAACAAAATGTAACAAATAAAAAATTTTGGTTGTGACCGAAGTAGAAATTTTAGGGTGCTATATTAGTTTTTGTCATGGCTATTGTGTTATTTTTGGGAGTTACCCTCTCTTCTGTTTAGCTAGTAGATCAGCATAGATTTTACAGTTTACCAGCACAACCAAAAACCCTCTGTTCACATTGGGTCCTTCTTCCAGACCCAAGTCACCTGTGCAGCACACCTTTGTCAATGCTACAAATAAGAAATGATCCTGACCACAAAGCCAACACACTCCTAGATTGTTTCAGGCACTACGAAGTAGGCATACAGAAAGAGACCTGGTTGAAGTCTGTACTGGCTTTGGACATGTTGACAGACTTTTTGAAACAAGTCACCCTTCCTATGGAGGAGCAGACTCCTCTCCCCCCCCCCCCCCAAAAAAAGTGTCTGTTAGATTGCAAGGTGGAGGCCACCATGAGGACATTATGAAGTCATGTCTGTTATAGCAAGATCATTGCCCCATAAGCATACTTTGTTAGGGCCGGTCTTATGTGGCTGAATCCTTAGGGAATAGTAAACCTGCCACAAGAAATTACAGGAAAAGTAGTAAGTTTATTCGATATACTGAAGTAGCTGTAACCTTCATATATGATGCCTCTGCAAATGTCTTTCCCACAGTGACTACAAACATATTAAGTAATGTCTAAGAAGGAACCTGTGCCGCAGACCATGATTAGCAGACGTGGCCTCTAAAGTCCACCTTGTACTTGCCCCTTGGATGGTTCGCATCGATTAATGGAAACTGATAAGATGGCAGAGAGGGCCTTTGTGGATAGGGGCTGCATATCCTTGATCCACAGCTGTTGTGAGAAACATAAAAGTTGACGGCAGATAAGGACCTCAAGGTCCATCCAGCCTGCCCATTTTTCTACCTTATGAGTGTGCCATAGGCCTTTACTCTGTCAATGGCCTGTTTATTCATACTAATCTGTATTGTTCCCTTATGCCTATCCCATGCCTGTTTGAAGCCCTGCACTGTATTCCTATCTACCACTTCCTGAGGTAGGCCGTTCCATGTATCCACCACCCTTTCTGTGAAAAATAATTTCCTCACATTCCCCCTTAATCCACCTCCCTCTAATCTCATGCTGTGTTCTCTTGTCCTGCTATTTTTCTTATATTGAAACATGTTACTCTTTCACCTTGTTAATGCCCTTAAGATGCTTTAGTGTTTCGATCATATCACCTCTCTCCCTCCCTCCTTTGCTCTAGGGTATACATATTGAGCTCTGTTAATCTGTCCTCATGTGTTTTCTGATGCAGTCCTTGCACTATTTTGGTTGCCCTTCTCTGGACTGCCTTTATTTGGTTAATGTCCTTGTGAAGGTGTGGCCTCCGATACTGCAGATAGGGCATAACCAGTGTCTTGTAAAGAGGGATTATTACCTCCCACTTACGACTTGTGATACCCATAATACACCCCAACATCCCTCTAGCGATGGCTTCCAAGGGTGTTGAGTAGTTTTTTGTGGATCATGATCCACAAAAACAAGAACATTTTCTGTAGCCGTTTTCAGTAAGGGAGAGACAGAGGAAACACCTTCACGCCTTTGTTCTCACGCTGGTCACTCTTAAGAAGGTGTGTACTGTGTAGGCCGACTTTCAAGCACCAGTTGAAATAGTTTGCAAGCATTCACTAGGAGATGGTCCAGCCTGACCACAAGCAGATGTGTATGGACTCGGTCTGTGTATTCTATAGAATTCTTAACTCTGTCTTCATTACTTTTTCTAGCAATACTAAACCCTTGAAACCTTGCAAAAAAGTACAAGCAATATGACCGACCATCCAACATCAAGAGATCAGAGTGACAGAGGAGGTTCAGTGCACGTTCTTGAACAGAAATGGTGCTTGTACTTAGTTTTACTTTCTTATTCCTGGGGCTTGATCTTAAACTCTTAACCCTTCATGTCAAGAAGGTAGTTTTTGCATGTAGTCCCTGATGTACATTGTCCGATGCATAGAGCCAAAAGTTTTTATGGCATCAGTGGTTCTACAAAGTATTTACCTTCATCCCCCAAGGCACTACCTCACAGATTGCTGCTTCCATTCATAACTTTTGGATACTTTCAGTTCAGTGCCCTACCAGTTTTCTTCTGTTTTACACAGAGTATTTTCCTAGAATACTAGTGGTGTTAATAGCCCAGCTGTGGTGGGTATCGACCATTTTCCATACCAGGATGACATTAGACACCTCCTTCAAAACAATCAAAGCCGCAGTGGAGAGGACATTTTGCATCTTGGAGTCATGGCGGGAGGAACAACCAGGGTTTACCCATTTAAGATTAGTTGGACACAAAGTACAACCATAAAAGTCCAGATGTTTACTCAGGCTTTTCAACCAGGTGCTCAGAGCTCAGTGTGGAGCATCTCGAGGATCCTGGGCTTGATTGTACCTTACACAGGTGAGATGCCGTGAGGCAGGCTGCATAAGAATTCTCTGCAAGATGTTTTCCTGTACTACTGGTTACTGATGTCCAGCACACCATACACCTTATGGGTAGCATCTGAAGTGGCCCAGTCAGCGAAATGGTACATCTTGGAGGCTTTTTCTCCTACAAGGCAGGCCGCTCAGCCAACGAGAGCCAGTTGAGTTATATATACAGAATTTTGTGTCATGGGCTGGGGAGACCATCACAGACACTAGGACAGTTTCCTTTCTGGGGTGTTGGATACACAGGAAAACCAAAATTCACATTAAAATGTTGTAAATTAGACTGATGTGGTAGATGCTCAGAGTATCCAGATGGAAAATCAGTCCTGGTTGTCTCATATAACTGAAGAGCAGTTGCTTACGTTAGTTGGCAAGGGAAAACTGATGCAAAGTCTTGATGAGGAAGGCACTGAGCAGGCTCAGGTGGTCAAAGAAGAACATGTTAATCATCTCCAAGAAAAATTAAACACCAGAATGGTTTGTGTCAGCTGCCACACAATGCACCTAGGGGAATTGTCCTAAAACAAAGCATCTTCAGTCATGTGACACAAGTCTGTTCCACAAATAAACATGTTCACATCCAGTGGTAATTGTGAGACTGCTATGTACTATTCCAGATTCACAGTGCAGTCAAACATACAAGGATGCCTTCAGCTTGGTATGATCAGGGATACAAGCTTTTGCCTTCCCACATCTGGCCCTTTTACCAGAACTCATTTAAAATAATATGCTGGGGGATGCCTGATGGCCTGAGAGGAGATGTGCCCCCACCCCCAACACTGCGACCCCTCACATTAGGTCTTGGGGTCTACTTCCTCGTGAGGGGTTGTGCATGTGCATATTGTGACACGCCGTGTAAGGCTGCCAGAGGTTGTGGCAGACTTCAGAGTTGTAGGGTATTACGGGTCAGGGAGAAAACTGTTAAGATAAAAACCTGGTTACAGTCTCCATGATGGCAGCCACACATGGATCATAGATTTCAGGGATGGACGACTCTCCCAGTGACCCTTGCTGCAGGTGATAAGTCGTGGGATGGTGGTAGCGGAGAATTTGTCAGGTGGGGCAGGGTAGTTGCCTGGACATTGAGGCCCCGATGGGCAGCCAGCAGGAAGAAACTTTGATTAACCAAATATAAAAAACAGTTTTGATGGGCTAAGGCCCTCTTGATTCCCACAGCACCTTGCTGTGCCTGAAGGCTGTGGTTTTCTACAACTGTTGGGAATGTCAGCCCTTGGAGGTTTACTGCTGTTACCACATCTGTTGACTTGCAGACTAATCCTTCAACTGAACCCAGTCTAGTTACTACTGACATTATTTCCATATGGGGCATTTTGGAGATCTCTAACTACTCATTGGAGTGAGTGGACATGTTCTTCAAATCTTGTCATCAGTCAAATAAAATGTGTGCCATTGTGTGTGTGACAGATTTACTCCTCTGTTGGACAGCTAAACTAGCGTGCAAGAAAATGTTTGTGCAGCCCAGTTTTCTTACAGAAGATGCTTAGTTTTACAGGAGTGTTCCTTTCTTGTGGCATGCTTCAGTACGAAGGTGAAAAAAAGATGAATCTCTTGTCTCCATTGTACTGATTTCTTGAATTTTTCTTTTTTTTATATAACGGCTAGTTCTAGGGACATGGATATGTTGTTCATCCACACTCATTGGCAGGTATCCTTGCCGCTTTAAATCTTGCCGGAAGGTCTTCAAGCTTGCTCCTCCCACCCACCCGGGTGGTATAACTCTCGGCTCCGCCCCATGACGCCGGATCTTCCTTACCGCTTGGAAGCTCAGGTTCCCTCCTTAACGCTCTGCGTTTGAGACTGGTTCCTATTTCTCCGTTTGCGGATTTAAAATAAATTTTGCAAAAGACTTAGTCTTCGATCCCTCATGGCCTGGATGGACAAATCGACTCCCGGATTTCGGAGATGCCCATGCGGCAGAAGATGTCTCGGACAGATCCACACTCCACGTGTGTCTACTGTTAGGCCTTGAGCACGACCCGCCGGGCTTGCGACCTGTGCTCATCTTTCTCGCCTACGTCCCCTCAAGACCGTGCTGCCCGATTAGCTAACTGGGCTGGGCCCCGAAGCGCTTCCCACCGGTGAAGTCCAAGGAGGCCCGGTTGGCGGTGTCCGCGCGGGCGGGTTTCCGGCGGATCAGTTCGAGCGATGGTCGCCTTCGAAGAGGAGGCGGCGCGGGTCAGATCTTCCTCGCCGCGTGCATTTATCCCGCCTCTCTGGGCTCTTCTTACACGGCTTCCTTTAAGGAGCTTTGTCTGTCCCTCTCACTAAAGGAGAAGGCCTACGCCTGCGGACCTTATTCTCGGTCCAAAAAGAGGGACAGGGGTAAGTCCCTCCGTCGACGCTCTTGGGAGCGGGAAAGGTCCCTCTCCCCGGGTCGTCGACCGTCGGCTTCGGTCGACCGCTCGGCTTCGGCCACTGGCCTCACTGTGTCCCCGTCAGGTCAGTTGACCGAGACTCCCACCGATGAAGTCGAGATTTTTCTCGACCCGTTGGACGGGCTGTCGCCTTTAGCAGCCGAGATTCCCCTCTCCCCGGTTCCCCCGGGAGGAGTTGAGGATCCCGTGGCTTGCCTGTGCCTCGGTTCGGAGCCCCGGATGGACCATCCGAGCTGAAGGGAGGCCGACACCTCCCGCACCGACCTCGGGAATTCCGGACTCTCGTCTCGGTCTCGGACCTCTTCGCGGTCCAGCCGATCCCACCGTCATAGGCGGTCTCGGTCTCGGCACCGCGGTAAGCGGCGTCGCCGCTCGTCCTCGTCCTCCTCCTCGGACGAGGGGAGGCTTCGGCGTAAATTACGTCGACGGTACGAGGACCTTATGTTGCAACAGCTCCTCCTGGCCGGGAGTAAGCCGACCCCGTCGCCTTCCCCGGCCATTAAGTGGCTGTCACCGGAGCGGCCGACACAACCCCTCGACTTATCCGAGGAGCCTATACCCAGGCCGGTTGTTCGGCCAAAACCAGCTGCTCCACCGATTCCGGTGGAACCTCCGCCTCCACAGCCACCAATTGGGGCTCCGACCAAGGATTCTCGGTCGGCTAAGGGTCTACCCCATCGGCTGTCAGTTACCCTCACTCCCGACCGACCTCGGCAGGTGAAGGGTGGCTCAGGCCAGAGGCAGCTCTTCGAGGACTCTTCCGAGTCCGAAGATGATTCCTCCTTTTTCTCCAAGCGACTGGACTTGGAGTCTTCAGGAGGTCAGCCTCAATGGGACGATAGCCCGTCAGCTTCCTAGGACTGCTTCGGCTCATCTCGGAGTCCACCGGATGGAGCTCGAACCCGCTTCCAAACGGGCCAGGTATCCCCTCACGAGGATTCTGGACGAGGATTCTCCGGACGGAGGCCTTTCCGGTGGCGAGGCCATAGTGGGTCCGCACTGGAGCTTTGGCAGCGCCCTGCTTCCTGCCCTGCACCTTCGCCAGGATGGCCAGGAAGTATCGGTCCCTACCGGTTCCTTGTCCGGTTTTGAACACCCTCTGCTGAGGGGTTGGTTACCGACAGCGTTTTCCGGCGCGCCCGGCTGCGCCAGGGATGTGGGACAAACTCCTGACAAGGAGTCCAAGAAATTGACTATGTCAAGCGAAAGTTCACGCTATGTTCTCTCTCGGCCTTCGCCAGGCCAGTTCGCTCCTCATGGCACATTTTCTCATGCCCTGTTGGGCTCCTGGATGAGGTCATCCTCATCTTCCCCCGATCTGCAGACTACGGTTAAGCAGGTGCGGGACCAGGGCAGGGCAGTGGCCAAACAGCAGCTCCAGACTGCTTTGGATATAGGGGACTCATGTGCCAGATCGGTGGCGGCCGAGTGGCTATGCGTCGGCGAGGCTTTGGCTGAGGATATCCACCTTTACTCGGATACCCAGCACAAGTTGGCGGATGTTCCTTTTGGGGACTGACCTCTTCGGCCCTGGGGTGGAAGGTCACCTGCAGAGGATCGAGAAGTCCAATGCTACCTTGACTCTGTCTCTTCCGCCAGGAAGGACAAAGGCTGCAAACCACAGCCTAAGCCCTTTCGTCCTTCTGTGCCCCCGGCGCGCCCGGCCCAGCAACGTCAGGGCCAGCAGGCTCGGCCTTGGCATCCCAAACCCAAGCCGCCGGCTTCCTCTAACAGGAGGCAGGGAGGAAAAGGCCCAGGAGGTCCCTCGGCCGGTCCCTCCTCCAAGCCTGCCCAGTGACGGGCTGAGGGGTGTCGCCCCCATTCCCGTCACCTTACCCCTGGGTCCCCCCGTGGGGGGACGGCTCCGGCACTTCCGTTCCGCCTGGTCCGCTGCTACCACGGACAGGTGGGTCTTGGAGGTGGTGGGAAGAGGCCTGCCTCTGGAATTCGAGCAGGCACCACCCTTCAGAGCCGTCGCCCCTCGGGGGGCTTCGGGATCCCCAGCCTCACTGGCGGCTCGTCGAGCCGACATCGCTCTCCTCCTCCAGAAGGAGGTGATAAGAGAGGTGGTGGACCCTCCTTCAGACCCAGGGTTTGTGTCCAGGTATTTCCTGGTTCCGAAACGGACGGGGGGCTGGCGCCCCATTCTCGACCTACACGACCTAAACAAGTTCCTAAGGTCTCGAACCTTCAGGATGGTCACTCTGGCTCAGATAATACCATCCTTGGAGCGGCGTGTGGCTCTGCTCTCTGGACTTGCAGGACGCGTTTTTTCACGTCCCTATCCGTCCGTCTCACCAGAGATTCCTTCGCTTCCGAGCGGAAGGATCCCTCTTCGAGTTCCAAGCCATGCCCTTCGGCTTGTCTCCAGCTCCCAGGGTCTTCACCAAATGCATGGCAGTGGTGACAGCATTCTCATGCGCCGAGGGGTCCGGGTGCCCTTACCTGGACGACTGGCTGATAGCAGCTCCTCCAGGAAGGAGGCGGAGTGGTCCAGAGATCTGGCCTCCAGGTCTCGTTCTCAACTGGGCCTCCTTATCAACGAGGCCAAGTCGGAACTCGAGCGAAGCAGGTGATTCTATTCATCGGGCGCAGCTTCGACTCTCTTGAGCCAGGCGCGGCTCGGCGGACAGGGCAGGGTTCTTTCCTCCTTTGCCCGATCATTTCTGGTTGGGCAGTGCCTCCTGCCGGGACTTCCTGCGCCTCCTGGGTCTCATGGCGGCCTGCACCAGCGTGGTCCGTTGGGCCCGCTGGAACATGCGTCCCCTTCAGTGAGGACTGGCCAGCCAGTGGTCACACGCGCTGCGATCCTTGGACCAGCTTAGTCGGTGACACAGGGGATGTGGAGCGCTCTCCAGTGGTGGACCGTTCAGATCATTTGCAGGAGGGCATCCCGTTCGTCCGCCCGGCGCGACGTCTCTATCGACCGATGCCTCTTTGATGGGTTGGGGTGCCCATCTGGGGAACACGGGCTCATGGCCTCTGGTCCCCGCGGGAGTCCCGATGCCACATCAACCTGCTGGAGCTCCGAGCGGTCCGCCTAGCTCTCACCGCCTTTGCTCCGTTCCTCCGGGGTCAAGTGGTCCGAGTCCAGATGGACAATACCACGACCATGTACTATCTAAACCGCCAGGGCGGGACGCGCTCCATGCTTCTATGCAAGGAAGCTCTCCGCATTTGGTCACTCGTGCGCAGCCTGGAGGCGGATCTCCTAGCCATTCACGTGGCAGGAGCCTCCAACACCCTGGCCGATGCCCTGAGCCGGATAGGGGCTGCATCCCACGAGTGGTCTCTCCTGTCGGAGGTAGTACAGCATCTGTTCTCCCATTGGGGCACACCTCAGGTGGACCTGTTTGCCTCCAGGGAGAACGCGAAGCTGAGTCTGTTCCATGCCCGCCCCCCTCAGCAGGGCTCGCTGCAGGGGGATGCCTTCTCGAGGCAGTGGACCCCGGGCCTCTTTTACGCCTTTCCCCCATTTCCCTTGATCCACAAGGTGCTTCTCAAGGCGAGGAGGGACAAGGCGCAGGTGATTCTGATAGCCCCAGACTGGCCTCGCCAGTTCTGGTACCCAGATCTCCTCAGTCTCAGCTCCAGGACTCCGCGGCAGCTTCCAGCTCGCCCGGACCTGCTCTCAGTCAATCAGGGGAAGGTGTTCCATCCGGACCTTCAATCCCTGCACCTGACGGCCTGGTTCCTGAGCGGCTAGAGTTCCAGGCCTTGGGTCTTTCGACGAGGTCCTCAATGTAGTTGAGGCGTCCCGTAAGAGTCGACCAGAAAATGCTATGCCTTCAAATGGAAAAGGTTTTCCATTTGGTGTCAGGAACAAGGGCTTGGACCCTTCCTCCTGTTCCTTGGCAAGCATCTTGGACTATTTATGGTCCCTTTCTAGTCAAGGGCTTTAGGTCGGCGACCCTAAGGGTGCACCTGGCAGCCATCTCTGCTTGCGGAGGCGCGGGCGGGAAGCAGTCGGTGGCATGAGGAGAAGGTGGTCTGGGCGCTTTTCAAGGCCTTGATCACATTTCCCTCCAGTCGGGGAACCCCCACCTCCGTGGGATCTACTGCTGGTACTGGCAAAGCTCATGGGCAAGCCATTCCAACCTATGCACAGGTGTGCTCTTCTCTCACCTGTCGTGGAAGACCGCTTCTTGGTGGCTATCACGCCAGCCAGAAGGATGGAGAGCTCCAGGCACTTTCCATCGAGTCTCCTTACCTGGTCTTCCACAAGGACAAGGTTGTCCTGCGCCTCACCGAAATTCCTTCCGAAGGTGGTGTCTGAGTTTCACCTTAACCAGGTGTTGACTCTGCCGGTGTTCTACCCCAATCACACCTCGAGGTCGAATATAGGCTCCATACTCTGGACCTAGAAGGCGCCGCTTATTATAAGGAGCGCCACGGCTGAAATTCGGGAGAGGTTCGCCAGCTGTTTGTCACCCACGCTGAAGCCGCATCTGGCAGACCTGCAGCCAAGCGGACTATACAGGTGGGTAACCTCCTGCATAGATCTCTGTTATAAGTTGGCGGGCATGGAGCCTCCCAGAGGGATAAGAGCTCATTCTACCCGCCATACTGCTGCAACGGTGGCTGCTTCCAGGGACGCCCCTATCCAGGAAATCTGCAGGGCTGCTACCTGGAAGTCAGCAAACACCTTCATTACCCATTACCACATCGACCTTGAGTCCGTGGATGCTGGTTTTGGGGCCTCGGTTCTCCAGTCTCTCTTTCCCAAGTAAGTATTGGGGTGTGCGTCTTGCCTCCCCTTCCCGGAGAACTGCTAGGAGTCTGCCAATGAGTGTGGATGAACAACATATCCATGTCCCTAGAAATACAGGTTACTCACCTGTAACAGGAGTTCTAGGAATGGTATATGTTGTTCATCCTGACCCTCCCGACCTCCCGGCCCGACGCACAACCTGAGCTTCCAGCGGGCCAGATCTGGCGTCATGGGGCGGAGCCGAGAGTTATACCACCCGGGTGGGTGGGAGGAGCAAGCTTGAAGACCTTCCGGCAAGATTTAAAGTGGCAAGGATACTGCCAATGAGTGTGGATGAACAACATATACCATTCCTAGAACTCCTGTTACAGGTGAGTAACCTGTATTTATACCAGTCCGTTGGCATGGCGGTAGCGATACCACGCGCGATGCCGGGAACGAGCGTGGTTCATTGTGGGCTTGCTTGGGTTGGGGGAGAGGTTTGAGCGTGCCATGGGACGCCTTCCGGGAGGCCTGTCGCACCATCCCACTACCACCACCTGTAGATGCGTGGCCAGCAGCATGAGAGTTGCAGTTTGGGGAGGAGGATGCTGTTAAGTGCTTGGCTGAGATGTGCATCAGCATGTCTACAGCCTGGAGGCTCTGTCCTTCGTGCTGGCTTCCTTAGTGGGTGGGATTTCTGGGACCAACAGGCATAAAACATAAAAAACTTAAGTCCCCAATGCCGCGCAGCATCATGACTTGACAACAAATTGGGGACGGAGCATGATAGTTGAAGTACCACCACTGAGACCTTGTAGGAAGACAAAATGTGTATATATGATATACAGTTATTAGTATTCCCCAAAAAACACACTCTAGATCCTCATGGGCAGAAAGGAATATATTCACAGTAGGTTGTGATTGGCTGGAGTTGGCAGTGCGAACAGCACATTTTTACTTTCAGAACCCCCAGCTGACTTGCACGCCTACGCTAGCCTGCCATTTTTTATTTTGAATATCTGTGAACGCAGCGCTACCCTGCATACAGACAATACCCTGTATTAAAAAACAAAAGCCAAGTCCATTTTAATTCGTGAACAAAGTCCCTACATGTTTTTCACATTAACATTAAATATTTATGGACCTGTGGAAGGCTGACATTTGTACATACTGTTGTCTCAAGGGTAGTAGTAGTCCATTGGACGCATCTAGACTACCCTCCCACTTCTCAGTGGTAGTTTCATGTTCTTATTTACCTTGTATAGAGCAAGTTCTAAAAACATTCTCTTTTTTCACAGTGTACTATAGACAACGGTAATGAATTCCCTAGGTTAACTATCTTTTGCATATAAAAGACCTTCCTTTCCTAAATAGTAGTCACAAAGCTTATAGAAACGACTATTATCCTTAAGGTAGTGTAACTAAATCTGTTACAAAAAAGATCGTGTTCTGTTTAGTAAGCTGGTCAGAAAACGCATATGGTCTGTTGGTAAGAAAACTGATTATGGCCAAAAAGGAGAGGCTTTAAAACTACTGCATTTTAACTACTTTGGTTCTGTAAGCTTTACGTGATTATTATAATTTTTTATTTCTTTTTAAACATGGTAGATAAGTCTTGTTTTCAACGTTCTGTGTATTCATCAGCAGTTTGTTTTTAAGTGACTTGTGATCTGGGCAGTGGGATTCCCTTCAGTATGCATATGTATGAGTTATATCTTCACAGCCCGTGATGGTAACT
This sequence comes from Neoceratodus forsteri, assembly GCA_016271365.2. Taxonomy (NCBI): domain Eukaryota; kingdom Metazoa; phylum Chordata; order Ceratodontiformes; family Ceratodontidae; genus Neoceratodus; species Neoceratodus forsteri. Next base: position 207,450,983 of record JADMNL010000023.1, on the reverse strand, counting down.
TCAGAAACTGGAAAAACCCGTGTTTATTCTTAGTCAGAACAACCATTAGTATCTTGTGACCATTTCCAAAAATAATTTTTTATAATGCTTGAAGCTGCATTTTGAAAGTTGTAACATTTGAACTGTTAGTACAGTTCTCCTGTGTTGCTGCATTTTGTTTTTTATGTCAATATAAAGCATTTTGTTTTATTTGTATTAATATATTGTCACAGTAGTGATAGTAACAGTACATCTACTTAGCTGACTCAAAGCTTTCATTAAAAAAAATCAAGTCTCTAGCTGTAACTTTCAAAATTATCCCATTTTGAAGAAAATATCTTTTGAAAGGCCTAACTTTTTTTTGTATTTTGAATTTGTATTAATTTTGCAATTGAAAAATTAGCATATTTACATGGCACAGTATAACATGTACAAACAGAGGTAATAGATCTTACTTCGAGAGGGTTCCTTCAGTAGGTCATCACATATAGGACTGGTGCCACCTGGCATCGGGCCGCACAGCAGACTATTCTAGCAATACCTGAGGGGGACCACCCACCCGATGTCGCGTGACTGTATAAAGTGGGCGGTCCCCACGCCCACCCTCCAGTTCTTTCCCGCAGTTGCCTTGTGTCAGCATCATCGCAGACTTCCAGTAGCGATCGTCGAGAAAGTTAGTTCGTGTCTGTTTTTTCCCTCGCAATTTTTTTCCTAAAATTCAATCTGTAACTTCATGTCTTCTCCGAAGGAAAGTGCTCTGCTTGTGGAACGCAGATCCTGCACAGACACGGTCATCAAAAGTGCATTCTTTGCCTAGGCCCTAACCATCCGATCTCCTCGTGACCTGACTGCCAGTCATTCAACCAGGCCACTAAAAAGCGGAGGCAACAGGCATTGGAGGCCCACCTTCTTAAATCGCGTCTGGCCTCCCTGGAGAAAAGGATGGAACACCTCAGGGATTCGTCTGAAAAGTCTTTCTCTTTGAAAAAGCATAAAGAGAAGGCCAGGGAGCGGGCTCACTGCATGGACGATGCCAGGCCGTCCACAAGCAAGGTTTCCTTACCGCTGAAGTCAGACGGTAAGTCGAATAAAACTCCAGCGGCTAAGTCGGCTGCCAGCTCCTTCGGCGACCGCCCTGCTTCTACCAGTAAGTCGGCCCTCGGCTCCTCTGGAGACCGCGCAGGGGCCGCTAAGTCGACTCCCCTGGCTGGGGGTAGTTGCCCGGCCACGGTCGATAAGTTGGCCAAGTGCTCCTCCCCTGACCGCTTGGGCCATGCCCGCTAAGACAGCCATCTCCGACAACCGCACAGGCCTGGTTCCCCTGTTGGGGCCTAACAGCGACCCACCCGACGTCCGGCGGGACCATCGGGAGAAAGCCCCTCTCCCTCCTGTAACTGCGCCCGCATTCTCAGTCCCCAGATGCGTCCGTCGACAGTCTTGGAGACCCCATCGAGCCTCTCAATGTAAAGGGTCCTTCACCGCGTTCCCCTGCGGGGGCCCCGGACCAGCAGGCCCCTTTATGGCCGTCCGGCTTTACTGTGAAGGTCCCTCTACCTTCCAGTGGGACACAGACGCCTCCTCCGACGTCGGTGATCTCGACGCCAGTCCCTTTGCCGGGACCGGCCGACAGGCTTTTACCTCTGGCCCAGATGCAGGACCTGACCCCGACGCCGGAGCTCCCTCGTCTGGTCCCAATGCCAGCCCCTCTGACGCTGGACCCTCTTCTGGTACCAGATCGGGTTGCGCCGGTTCTGTCGGTTCCTTCAACATAGGCTGTCCCGACACCGGACCCTCCTCCTATTTATACTACGGCGGGTCCGACATGGATTCCCCCGACGCCTGACCTGTCGTCAATATATTCCAGGCCCTGAACTGTCCCCCATTACCCCTTTGGGTATCCTAGGGACCACTACCCGGGGGGTTCCACTCCTGATTGGAGCCATTTTGGGCAGTTCCACCATGGTTACAACCCATATTCCCCTTATATGGGTTTCCAGGGGTATTATCCCCTCCGTCGCCCCCTCCTCCTCCTCCTCCCCCCAGCCTCAACCAGTCCCCTCCCGGTGGTCCTGGATTTCAAGACCTTAATTCAGTCTTGTGGCAGGGGCCAGGGTCTGAGCTGGTTACGGATCTGAAGCCAGACTCCGCAGCCACAGCTTCCTAGATCCCCTTCCCCGAGCAGTTCGATTTCTACTGCCCACATCTCAGGGAAGACTCAACAGGATGTCACCCTACGGGATTTTCATCGTCGCCCTGTTGAGGAGGCAGAAGACAGTTCCGACGAGAGGGAGGACTCCGACGAGGAACCCGCGGAGGACCCTGAGGATACGAAGGGAAGGACCTCACCCAAATCCCCTCCGGAGGATCCTTTCGAACCTCTTGAGGATCTTAGGAGATCATTTTGACTGGGAGTTTGAGGATCAGGATCCCATGCAGCAGAGACTCGCAGAACATCTCTATTTAGAGTCTCTGCCATCTAATCTGGTCCCACCATGGATGGGTCCTCAAGACCTCACCACCACCATCTGGCAGATGCCTCATTCGATCCCGGCTGTCCCCAAGAGGGTAGACAGGCTCTACCGGGTGCCTAAGGATGCACCTTTTTTAAAGGCTCATCCTAAGGCAGACTCTCTCATCTCGGCTGCCCATGACCACTCTACAGCTTCCAAGCACATGAGCACAGCACCTCCTGACAAAGAGTCAAGGCTGATGGACCAGTTTGGGAAGGTTTACTCTTCGGCCACACGCGCTCTTTGCTCCCTTAGTTACGTGGCCCATATGGTATCTCACCAGAAACAGACTATGGCCAGGTTGGAGGTGAGGGTCCAGTCCATGGACCCATCACCCCTTAAGGAGGAACTTGCTATGGATCTCTGCCTCTCCAAGATCTCTTATAGGCATGCTCTTCTTGCCACCTACGACTGTATATTCAGTGGCTCGTACCTCAGCCACTGCCGTTGCCCTTCGACGGCACTCCTGGCTTCGTCTCTCTGGACTTGCCAATGAAGTCCAGTCGGCGATTCAGGATGCTCCCTTCAGGGGCTCAGTCCTTTTTGGAGGAGATACCAGAGATGGTATAACAGATCTACAGGACAAGGGAGGGGCCCTTAAATCAGTTAGGTCCATGTACCGATCAGGCACTCAACAGCAACAGCAGCCCTTTTGGAAAAGGACCGGGAGGCAGCGGAAAAACGCTCAGGGACGCCAAGCTAAGCGTAAGGCCATGGATGCTGCTACCCCCGCCCCCAAGAATCAGCGACGTTCGGGGGAACCTCCTCCCGAGCATCCCGCCACTTCCTGACTTTCCGTCCCCACTGCTTCCTCAGTCTCTCGACTGGGAGCGGTTGGGGGGAAGGTTCGCCCTCCACACGCAGGAGTGGGAGGGGATGTCACTTCAGACTAATGGGTCTCGCAACTAGTGTCCGGCTGGACACACAGAGTTTCTGGAGATTCCTCTGACACCTCTGTGGAGGTCCTCGCACTCCAGGGACCAGGCCCTCTCCTTCGGGCGGAGGGAGGTAAATGCCTGCCTCAAAGGAGCAATTGAGCCAGTCCTCTCCGGGCAAAGGGGACAGGGGTTTTACTCCCATTTCTTCCTGGTTGCAAAAAAGACCGGGGACTTCAGACCCATTCTCGATTTGAGTCACCTCAACCAGTATGTAGAGTACAAGAAGTTCCGCATGCTGACGCTTTAGAGCCTACTCCCTCTCCTGTTAGAGAACCATTGGCTCTGCGCCCTGGATATGCAGGATGCCTACCTACACATCCCTATCTTCCCCAGCCACTGCCGCTTCCTGCGTTTTTGTTCCCTTTTGGTCTGTGTTCGGCACCCCGGTTTTTACCAAGTGCCTGGCGGTGGTAGCGGGCTACCTATGCTGCAGGGGTGTTGCAGTGGTTCTCTTACCTGGACGACTGGCTGATCTCAGCCCCGTCCAGGGATCTGTTAGCGGAAACTCTAACCTTTACACTGGACCTCTTCAATTGACTGGGGATAATGGTCAACATTCCCAAGTCATCTCTAGTACCGTCCCAGAGACTGCAGTTTATTGGGGCAGTTCTGGATACAGTCCAATGCAGAGCTTTCCTTCCTCCAGACAGGGTGGAGACCCTAATCAGTCAGGCTCACAAGGTAGCATCTCTCAGGGCCATTCCTGCCTGGGAGGTCCTTCGACTCTTAGGACTGATGGCAGCTTCCATCACGACCGTTCCCCTCACAAGGCTGCACATGCAGATCGTGCAGTGGGATCAGCTTCTAGATGACCTGGACCATCCGGTCTTGGTTTCTTCAGCGGTCCAAAGGGATTTACAGTGGTGGGAGAATCCCCACAATCTTTCCCTGGGACTTCCGTTCCGCAACCCTGCATTGGCAGCTACCCTCACCATGGATGCCTTGAACATGGGATGGAGGGCCCATCTGGGGGATCAAGCTCCAGGCCTTTGGACAGGCCTGGAGGCTTCTCTCCACTTCAGTGTTCTGGAGCTCAGAGCGGTCCTATATGCCCTTCAGGCTTTTCAGACCCTGCTCCCTAAGGGAACTCTGCTAATCCAAATGGACAACATGTCAGTAGTTTGGTACATCAACAAACAAGGAGGAACCCATTCATACCCCCTTTGCAGGGAAGCGACTTCGGTGTGGAGCTGGGCAGTCCAACACCACCTGATCCTGGTGGCCGTGCACGTTCCAGGCGTTCTCAAAGTCTTGGCAGTCTCAGCAGGACTCGAACCCTCATCCACGAATGGGAATTACATCAGGAAGTGGCGGACTCCATCTTCCAAATTTGGGGGCATCCAGAAATCTACCTCTTTGCCTCTCAATCCAACGCAAAACTGCCCAAGTTTTGCTCGCTCGTTTCAGAGCCACATGCTTTTTGGAACGACGCGTTGTCTCTATCCTGGACAGGGAAATTCTTGTATGCTTTTTCTCTGTTTCCCATTCTACAGAGAGTTCTTCTAAAACTTCAGGCCGAAGGAGCAAGAATAATCCTCATTGCTCCACTCTGGCCAAGACAAATTTGGTTCCCGCTGTTACATCAACTCTCCAGGGAACCACAGGTTCCGCTTCCACTGACACATGACGACCTGACCCAGGATCAGGGCAGGCTGGTACATCCGGGGCTCAGGACCCTGCATCTTCATGCGTGGCTCCTTCAGACATAGTGATTTCTCGCTATGGGGTCTCCTCTAGAGTGGCTCAGGTCCTCATTGAGGCCAGGAAACTGTCCACCCGCTCCACTTATGCTATGAAGTGGAAGCGGTTTTCGATCTGGGCATCTGTTCAGGGTTGGGACCCTGTCTCCTGTTCAGCCCCAAATGTCATGGAATACCTCCTTCATTTATCAGACTCTGGTCTTCCTAATTCTTCCTTAAAGGTCCATATCTCGGCCATTTCTGCGTACCATGAGCTAGTGGATGGTAAACCCGTGGCTCAGTTGGAGGTCTCACAGACCTTTCTGAAAGGCATCCTCCATCTGAAACTCCCTATCCGCAGCCCAACTCCACCTTGGGATTTGAACTTCGTCCTGGAAAAGCTCACACTTCCTCCTTTTGAACCGGCTATGAGCTGTGATTTGCGCTTCCTTTCTTGGAAGGTGCTTTTTCTGGTGGCTATCACCTCAGCCCGAGGGATTTCGGAGCTTCACGCTCTAGTCTGCAAGGAGCCCTACTTGATTTTCCATAGGGACTGGGCAGTCCTTAGGACACACCCGAGATTCCTTCCCAAGGTGGTGTCGGAATCCACAGTGAACCAATCAGTAGAGCTTCCGGTTATCAGTCCCCTTCCAACAAGGGTGAGGCACTCCTTCACACGATGGATATCCATCGGATCCTCTGGTGCTACACTCACTGGACTAAAGAGCTCCGCTTTTGTGATCAGCTGTTCATCTCCTTTGCTCCTAGGACTAGGGGCAAACCGGTTTCTAAGCAGGGCCTTTCTAAATGGTTAGGCAACTGCATTCGGTACTGTTACCAGAAGTATGACAAACCTCTTCTGGGTTCCATAAGAGGTCATTCTACTAGGGGCATGGCTGTCTCTGCGGCCTTCCTTCGGAACGTTTCTGCAGCGGACATTTGTGCTGCCGCTACTTGGAGTTTTGTCCACACCTTTACCAAACACTACAGTCTGTACATTGCTTCTAGGCGGAGGGACGGCTTTGGATTAGCCGTCCTGCAAGGCCTTTTGTCCTAAGCTGGGTCTGTGTGGGACTTCAGTTGTTTCTGCTGGAGCTACTTTCCTCCTCCTTAGTTTCTCTTCCTCTCTCTTTCTGGAGGGACTGCTTGGGACTCTGTCCTATATGTGATGACCTACTGAAGGAACCCTCTCGGAAGTAAGATAGTACAGTTACATAGGAACTTACCATAACAGTAGATCTTAGAGAGGTTCCTTCAGTAGGTCATATTTTTCCCTCCCTCCTTCTCCTCATTTATGTTTTACAGGGACTCCAATTCCTGTTCGCTCCTGCTGTATGGCCTCTTCCTGGCTCTGGCGGGAGAACTGGAGGGCGGGCGTGGGGACTGCCCACTTTATACAGTTGCGCTGGCGTTAGTCACATGACACCAGGTGGGCGGTCCCCTGTCAGGTATTGCTAGAAAAGTCTGCCGTGCGGACCGACGCCAGGTGGTGCCAGTCCTGTATGTGATGACCTACTGAAGGAACCTCTCTCGAAGATCTACTGTTATGGTAAGTTCCTACATAACTGTACTATCAGGCTTATCTAAAAAAGTGAGAAGAAACTCTATCATATTATAGTATATGGTTTGACATATGTGAAAATCAGTAGCTGCTGAAAACTTAACTGAGCATGTTCTAAATGTGCATGTTCTGAAGGTTATTGTGCATGTTCAAAAATAAATATTCATAAGCGATGCGCTATTCGGCACCTGATTGAAGGAAACAGCAGTTAAAAAAAAAATAAATAAATAAAATCAAACAAACATGGTACCACTCACCAAGACAATTTGGGCATGGACTGCTGTAGTCTGCTCAGTGTCTCCAAACTGTGCTGATTTTGTTTTTTTTTTTTTTTGTTGGCTGGCACAAATGTTTGGAGGGTCAGGATGGGAATGGGACTACACCGACTGACTTCCCAGCAGACTGAGCTGCCAACAGCAAGCGGGAACGCGAACACAAGGTGTTTAAACTTTCAGTAATTTAACTTTTTTCTTAATCTTGGGGAACCGTATACTATAATAGTGTATAGGGAACCATATACGAACAAGGCTGTGTTTCCATCTCTGGGTTGAGATGACATCATCGGGACCTCTCAGCCCCTTGATGGAAACACAGCCTTGTTGTGTATGGTTGCCCATACACTATTTATAATGTAAATGCTAGGTCAGTAAGCGCAATAAAGTGTGTATTCAGACATAACTAACTTCAGTAACTGATATAACTGTACAGGAGAGAGCTAGTAGTTTTATTCTCTTTTTAAAATGGAATATGATGAATGCTGTGGCAATACTATTTGAAACTGGTTTGTTGTGCCTAAATGGTTTCAATTCGGAGAAGGAAGAGTAAGTACGGACACGTTTAAGTTATTCTGTGAAAAGCTGACAGAAACAGAAAAAGGAAGCGAAAAGATGCAGCAGCAAGATAGACTGAAAGTATCAGGAAGAAGAAAGGGGGAGGAAATGGAGGAAGGGGGGGCAAATTAAGGCACAAAATTCGGATATTTTTGCATTTGGTGTATCACCCATCATCTCCAGTGATGTTCAAAGCTAGGAAGTGTATTATGTAAGGAGTGTATCAACCTCTGTAAAGCATAGATTTCTGTTACTATAGTTTGCCAGTCATCTAACATGGGGACTTTGGGGGTCAGCCACAGGCGAGTGATGGTCTTTTTTTGAAGCTCTTATCAGGTTAAAAAGTTAGTCTGATCTCGAGAAAGGCCTTTTTGGTGTGGGATAGCTAGGAGAATTGGTAGGGTGTAATTGCCCTAGGAGCATTAAACATGTCCTCTAGTTCTTGTATCACTGCCAACCAAAATGACCTCAGTAGTGGGCAAGACCAAAAGATATAGATTTGGTTCTCTGGGGTGGTCCTGCAGTTCCTCCAGCATTGGGCTTGGCTGGTATTGGTGTATTTGGCCACCACTTCTAGTGCGCTGAAAAAGCGGTACCTGCATTTGCATGGAAATTCACGCCTCACCATGGCAGTTGTCAGATGGTGGGCCGAGAGAGCAAATTTATGCCAGAGTCTTACAGTAAAACTTCCATTGAGGTCTGTGTTCCATTTCTGTCGAATACGTTTTGTCGTTGTTACGTGAAGTTCTTGAAGAGCCTTCACCAGCTGGCTGATTAAATGCGTAACTGAGTCACCATTTACATGAGTAATTACAAGCTGCATCAATTAAGGTAAGGGTTTGGTTACAGCCAAGTGCACTTTTTTTTTTTTTTACTATTAATGTATGAGCAGAACTGATAGTGATCAGACAGCTGTAGATTGTACTTCAAATAAAGCGCCTCAAAGGTTGGCACTCTTTGGGGGTCCAAAAGCTGAAAGTAGAGGGGGCGTGGTCAGCAGCCAACAAGGGCAGATGCATTTCAGTGGAGCTCTGTCTTTTTAGAGAATAAATATACAGGAAAAAACAAATTCAAAATAAAATTGACAGCCTTTTATTTTTCCATCAGTCAGAGAGACATCATTTTTACCTTCTGGAAGATTTCCGTTCTTTTAAAGGAATGGGAAAGCCAAGAAATACTGCGACTACGGAGCCGGGAGGTAGAAGCAAAGCCCAGAGGCCTGCAGAACCTGCAAATAGCGTACCAGTGGAAACCGCGGCAGGTGGCCTCTTCGAACCGTCAAATAGTGCCTTGCTGCAGGCTATTGGAGAACCGGACAAAAAGGTAGATACTTTGGGAACACGATTTACTGGCCTAGAAGCAAGAATGGATCTGGTATCCTCAGAGGCTAAAATAGCAACTGATACAGCTAATAAATCTGCAGCGGCAGTAGCAGGAGTCATTGTCGAAAATAAGCTACTCCGTCACCGTTTAGAAAACTTGGAGAATGGAGTGAGAGTGGCCAACATTCGATTGCTGGGAGTCCCAGAAGACACAGGAGGAGGTGGTCTTTTGGGGTATATTATTGCCCTACTCCAGAAGTGCCTGGATTTAGATATGCAGCAAAAATGTACTAAAAACATGTAGGATTACCCCTCTGAGAGCCCTTCCAAAGAATCTTACTAGGACAATAATGATTGTGACCAGCGCTCCACACATTCGAGACCACATTTTGGAGGCAGCTAAATCAAGGGCACCATTGAAGCTGGCTGGGGATGCCCAGATACGCTTTTTTCCTAACCTGAGCTACTCCACCCGACAATGCAGAAAGGCCTTTGATAGCGTTCGAGCATGCTTGAAAGCACTGGGGTTAATGCACGTGTTGCAACAGCCGACCTGACTGCAAATCTACTACGCTGGTAAGACTTTTCTTTTCTCTGATACAATAGAAGCAGCGAAGAAACTGGAATTAATCAAAGAAGGCTTTCATCGCTCCCGCCTGCAAGCCCTTCTGATGAAGAGGACTGAACTCTGATAAAATGATCTCTTACACTTAAATAGCAAGTGCTGTATACAAGTTTAAAAAGAATTAGAAACTGCCACATGTTAATCTTAAAACACTGCATAAGTGCCTCCTGCTTTTAGGTGTTTGGTTTAAAAGAAATAATTGAAGGTGGAACATGAATCTGTTCTTGGTAATATTAGCCAAACCGTGTGGGCCCCCCCCCCCCGTGTTACCCTGTGGTATACCTGTTATAGTTGATGATAAAATCTGACTAGCTTTAGATAGTGTCTCACTGTCTCCAAGTTTATTCACCCTGATGTTCATAAAAGATTTGCTGACAGAAGTATAAAGCCTATATACTTTAGGCAGAATATTCGTATACAGGGTATTTGAAAGACTAGAAGATTTAACATGTAACTAAGGTATGTTTATATTACTAATGGGATATTCTCGGAATAGACGGGGCTCTATACAGCTGTGCCCTATTATATTGGAACAATTATAATTCTTATGTAGATTTATGGGCAATAAAGTGCCAGTTACTAGCATTATAGGGCGAGTTTCTTCACCTGGTAATGACTGCTTTACTAATTTTATAAACTGTCCATAAGTATGCTGCAAAAGCCACATTTAGGGTATCTTACTATTATACTATATTTGAAGATCTCATTTAATTGGTGTCTCTGTATAAGGTATCCCCCATATGTAGTAACAATGGATTACAAATGGCATATCCTAACATTGAATTGCTGATTTTTATAAATATTAGCTATATCTGTACCAAGGATATGTATTTTACAACGTAAATTGCATTACAAACTAATACAAATAAAGTAAAAAAAAAAAAAAAAAGTAGAATCTGAGTCCCTGCCTATTCTAATGCTTCATGAATTTGTCCAGAGCATTAACAGGAAAATTCTGAATCCTGTGCAAGTTGCTCTAAGTTGAAACAGTCGCTGTCACCTGCCATTGTTTTCTCGTCATAGCCATGTAAGGAGTACATTTTGAATATGGTTTACTTTGTAAGGGGTAGCTGAAAAAATAATCAGTATTAAATAGGTCATTGATAAGGAATTCTGTTTCTAGTAAGTTTGGTGAGATTTGTATAATCAAATATAAAATGCTAGGAGATGTGCAGTTTGTGTGAACCAAAGCAAATTAGGGAGATTGACTACACCTTTGTTCCGTGGGAGGTGTAGTACTGAGAAGCGAAACTGAGGTTGTGCTCCATTCCAAATGAAACGAGAAAATTCAGTGTCATGATTGAAATTAGGGACTGACATGACAGGTAAAGTCTGAAGGTAGTATTGGATAAGTAGGAGTACATTTTGTCTGATTACCTCCTATGCAGGAGAAAAATCTGAGTTGCACTTGGGACCATTTGGATAAATTGTCTATTTAGTTAATATTTCATAATTCAGTAGCTCTGAATGTCCGAGATTTTTTTGTTAACCTAAATATTGAATGGCTCCTTTTTGCCATTTAAAGGGGAAGAATGTTTATATGGATGGGGTTGGAGTATAATTATAGAGGAGTACCTCATGTTTTTTTTTTTTTTTTTGTGTGTGTATTTAAATTATAACCTGCCAACTCTTCAAACTGCTAAAGAAGATTCTGTAGTGCGAGGAATGGAGTCATCTGGGGAAGCTGAGGTCAGGGAAACATAATCAGCAAAGAGAGAGAGTTTATAATCTTTCCCTACTAGCGGGATACCGGTTATCGCTGGTCTAACCAGATAGCTGCCGCCAATGGCTCCAGGCACAGTGCAAGAAGAAGAGGGGAAAGAGGGCAGCATTGGTGGTCGCGTCTCTCCAGAGTGAAAGGGGTCGTGAGGAAGCCATTTATTTTGAGAAGCCTGTGGGGAGGTATAAAGCCCCTCTAGCACCGAAGCGACTTGGGTGGGAATACCAAAGGTTTTGACAGAGTATGCCAAAGAAAGGACCAGTTCACTCTGTCAAAAGCCTTCTCAGCATCTAGGCTGAGGAGGGCTACTGGGATGTGTCTGGAGGTAATATACTCTAGCAGCAACGACGTACGGTGAACGTTGTCATGGATTTAGCATGTTCTAATAAACCCAACCTGGTCCTTAATGACTAGTTTGGGCATGAGTGGCTCTAGCCACATAGCCCAGACTGCCATAAAAAGTTTATAGTCACAGTTGAAGACTGAAATAGGGCAATAAGAGGTGGCGAGATGAGGATCTTTGTCAGGTTTTAAAATGGCAGAGATTTCTGTGTAATTCCAGGTGGAGGAGGGATACCGTTGGTTTGTACTTCCTGAAAAGTCTTTAGTAGTGGGGGTAATAAAACCTCCTGGATGTTTTTTTTTTTTTTATAACATTGTGCTTGGTAGCCATCAGGACCTGGGCATCTCTGGCGAAGCGCGCATGCGAGAAACCGGTCGGGCCTTTTAGGAGTTGGGATCAGCACTACATGGCACTTTATCGTTTTTTATATTTTACGATTAGTATGCAATAAAAACATTGGAAATCACATTTTGAGAGTTGGATGGTGCTTTCTTCTCATGTTTTCTCACCTCTGGGATTTGGCATCTTTTAGTACCGTGACAAGTTCTGAAAGAGAGATGGGGAGGAGTAATCGTTCAGCCTCTGTTGAAGCTAGTTTGGGAAGGAAAAGGTGGTTAAGGACACTATTAAGGGTGTCTGAGGAGGGCATTTCGTCTGAGGAGTAGAAAGAGCGATAGTCGGTCATAATGTTCTGATTGTCCTGGGGGCACCCTGTTTAGGTATGTGTCTGCAGATTGTAGAATTGCAAAATGCACGTCTGAGTCCGTCTTGCTCAGAGGCAATGGGCTAGGTTTTTAGCACCCCCGGGATCCTTCCTCATAGTATGTTTGCTGCTTTAAAGGGACACTGTCGATCCCTTTAGGCCTCAAACTGTCCCTAGTTTAAAAAAACATATTTTGTGATTGTTAGCATTCTGTAAAACGTGCTAATGTGGCTGGTAATTTGATTCTGATTCATTTTTTCTTTTTAAAAGAAAGACTGCCCACCTTACTGGTGTTATCACACCAAAATGTGTTTCTTTACATTCCTTAATCATCTCCCACTATCTTTCTTGAACTTAGGAACACCCCCAACACAGTCTAGCTGCTCAAGATGCAGTGAGTGCAGGGGAAATGTCTGCATCATATGTGGCTGCACTGCATTGGGGGTTTCCCTAATGTTCAGGAAGTGAGCGAGAATAGATCAAGGATTTGAAACGAAACAAAGTTGGGTGTAAGTAAACAATTACCGTGCATTTCAGTTGTACTAAGAAAGGAGGCAGATTAAACCACCAGCAACACCAATGAATTTTAGAGAAGGTAAGCAATCATAAAATGTGGGGTTTATCCTAAAATAGTATGATGCAAAAATGGTTGACAGTGTCCCTTTAAATAATGCAAAGCTTGCTCTGTATGGTCATCTAGCAGTTTTTGCATTTCTTGTTTTACTTGAGCTAATTGGAGTCTGACTGAAATGTCCCCTTGATGTACAACATTCTGGAGTGTTTGCAAGGTCTGTTATTCCAAGTACTGTGTGTTACGTTTTTTAACTTGTGCGGACAAGTAAGCTATCAGTTCTCCACGTATTACAGTTTTAAGTGAATCCCACAAAATAGGGGAAGAGGTGTCTTGGGTTATTGTTGTCAGCTATCATGGCGTATGCCGTCTTTCAAGTGCTGTACTAGAATGGGGTCTTAAAATATGGATATGTTCAATCTCCAAAAGTTAGATCAGAGAGGTTTTTCTTTGGATAATTTAGCGACTACTGGGGTACAATCGGAAAGTAATGTGGCTTCAGCATGTATGTGTTGAACAGAAACAAAATGTTCTGCTGTGGTGGTGAGGTAACCTTAAGCGTGCCGAAGTATTAGTTCTCCCATACCCGGGACCCCCCGCACACCACCGGTGGGCACCCCAGATTGCCCCCTAGGGCAGAGACACTGGGAGGGTCCACTGTGTAATCATCCAAGCGGTGCCATGTTATGTAGTCTGGTGGCTGCAGGAGTCCTCTGGCTCAGCTTCATGGAAGGGGGGTGGGGGTTGGTGATCAGCCTAGGTCTGTTTTTGTCCCCTTTGTGGTGGGAGGTGTGACATGCAATGGCATAGGGGTGTAAGCGCCTTGTCTGGCACACCTCCTAGAACTTCCTAAGCCTCTCCTGCGTTGACCCCCAGCCTCCGTTAGGAGTCGGTCAGACAGCGTGTTTCCCCCTCCCCCTGGAGGAGAGCAGTCTGTCGAATGCTCTATCCTCCTCCCCCCAGCCGGCCCTTTGACTCCCCGAGCTCCCATCTGAACTCGGGTCATCAGCGTTGCAAGCAGAAATCCAACTGCAGTGCTGGCTGGCTGGCCAGTCTGCAAGTATTTTTGTAATGGGTTGGGACAAAATGTCCGAGGTCCTGTCGAATCTAGGGCTGGGTTCAAAGTGACATTTAGGTCCCCTCCAAGAATAAGTTGCCCTTGTAAAATAGGGAATAGCTTGTTAAGGAAAGATTGTGCAACTGTTTTAGTGGAACCCGATGAAAAGTAGACATTTGCTGTTGAGGAGTGTTTCCTGTTAGTACTGCAGTAATGACCGTCTGGGTCTATTACTTGATTTTGGAGTTGAAAAGGAACTCGGGGCTGTGGACCCCGAGCAAGATGGATGCTTCAGCTTAATGCTCTGTTTCACACTTTTTTTAATATTTATTCTTTATTGTGCATGTCGAAGTTTACAAGTTTGTACAACACACATTTCTGTTTGAGCAGTTGGCATGCACGATTATATTACATTTCATTGGTATCACTTTATGTTCTCTATGTTAACCAATAACTTTGTTAAACTTCAACTTTCCAACAGTTGCTAACTATGCAGGGGTCGAAATTAACATACCCAGCCTGTTCCAAATGCAAGTAGGAAACAGGCTGGTGCAAGTAGTTTTATTTCTTGCCTGCACTATAGTGCATGTGGTGTTTTTTTTGTTCTCTCAGGGCTGCAATTCCAAGAGGCGCCACTAGGGGCACAGCACCGAGCACAGGTGGACTTTTTTTTCTTTTCGGGAGATGACGTGATCGTGTGCATGTGCTACTGTGAGGACGACTCGGGAGTGAGCAGTGGTGACTAAAAGCCCGCTTCCTGAACAGCAGCTGCACTACAAGCCAGAGCTTGGAGGAGTGCCACAAGAAAGGAGGCGGGACGCGGGGCAGCAGCGGGACTTATTAGAATACCGCATTTTGGAAAGTAGGCTGGGCTGGCAGTATGGCTGGCACTATTAACATTAATGACCTGCTGGGATGCTTTAGATGATTGGGTTTGGTAGAAGGGGTGGGGGCGGGCACTGCACAGGGATGGGGTGGGAAGGCTGCAGCAAGCAATCGGAATTGTGCCAGTGGGGTGGGGGGTGGGACGGTCACTCGGTGAGCTGCTTAACTAAGGCGGGTCCAAATCAGGCTTGACTGGCATCTGGCAGCATGCTATCTACTGCTATGTTAACTCTATTGTACCACGTGTGTCTTTCTGTCACATGTGGTACAATAAGGTTCACATAGCCGTGCGCATCCCTTGTAACTACGCAGTTGTGAGAGACTTTCTTAGAGAGCAGTCGCTAGGCAGGAAGCTCTGTGAAGGAATCACATATTTTTTCTGGGTCAACAAAAAAGAACGTTTAGCTGTTTGTAGGCAGGAAGAAGTGTTTAGCAAGATAAAGGTTGCACTTTGAGGACAAAATAAAAATATTTATCTCGGGGAAATTAAGTGGCAGAACTAAAGTAAATCGGGACTTCACCACACCACCCCCAATCAAGGGGATTTTCAGTCCTGTGATTTCATACATACTATTGAAAAGAGAGCAAGAAATTAAGGAGGACTTGACTGTCTCAGAATGTGTGCTATTGAAATTTGTGGTTAATTTCTACCACAACTTTGCTCCATTTTGATCCTGATTTTTTTTTGTGGACATAGTGGTGTTTCTTTGCTTTTGTTTGTGGGGGCAGCCATGAACAAAGCTCTTTAATATAGCAGGAGCTGCAGCAGTCAAATCCCTCACAGAGTGTGTGTGTCAGTCAGTCCCAGTCCGGAAGACACCAGTAGTACTAGTCCAGTTTCTTCTTAGTGTGTGTGGTGTTTGGGGGCTAGAGAAAAGAAAAAAACAACTTTCGTGATGAGTGTGTGATTTAAAAAATTAAGAAATTTAAGGTTGCTGCAGGCTGCAACCCAAGCCAAGGGCAGTTGCTGTTTATTTTCTAATCTGAAAAAACGGTCAAAAGGAATTCTGGCTGTTGAGATAGCAAAGCAATTATGGGGTTCTCACTGCACCCACTCTAGCCTAGCCAGTAGCCACATTCCAAATCAATTTTCCAACACCCACTCAATTTACTTTTCTGAGGGGGGAAAAAAAGTGACAAGTTCAAGTGGCTGTTATATTAGCAGGAGCTCAGAGTTCAGCTGTAGCAGAGGTGTAGGTCAGGTGATCAGATCATCAGTCCTATATAACACTTGACAAAAGCACTGACTGTTGACTCCTCTGACCTACAACTCAGTTCAGTGAACTCCTCTTACAGTAACAGTCCAATTTTTCTGCGACTAAACAGAGGAGAGTAAAAAAGCCTAGAAATCATAAAAAAAAACAAAAAAAACTCGGGCAGTGTCTGTGTGTGTGAATGCTATAAATAAATATAAATCATTTAAGCAAAGGCAGTGTGAGATTACAATTTACTCACAGCCAGCCTGGGCAAAGAGCAGTTGGATGTTTCTTTATATAAGATTGGGGAAAAAAAAGTAAGGGTCTGCATGTTAAGCAATGTCAGTTTCCCCCTGTTCCCAGTCACACCACAACCTTGCCACAGTCTGAGACTGAATTGATGAACACGTCCTGGTCCAGACCCCCACTCATTTTACCTGAGGGGTGTGGGTGTGGGTGTGTGTGTGTGTCTGTCTGTCTGGAAGTGGCGTCATCAGTCGGTCTGTCCAGCATCTGTAATAATCAGAGTAAAATAAATATCTGTGTGTGTGCTGTAGCACTAATTAATATACTGCACATAGAAACATAGATTTTGCCGGCAGACAGGACTGCCTGGCTAAGGTTTACCCAGTCTGCTCTATACTACGTGTACTGTACTGCACGTACTACTGTGTGTGTGTATCTGTGTCTAGTGTAGGTCTTAAATTGGCTATATAAACCACCTGACCCCCTCTTTCTGTAGCTTGAATATAAAGTTACTATGTTTTTGTGAGCGACAGAAATATGCAGTAACAGTACACTACTACTACCACTACTGCTAGTCACAGTGCCACCACTGCACTGCTCTGGCTACCGAACCTGGCCCTGGGGTTCAGCCTAAGAAAGAGCCTTGTGGACTAAGGTCAGGACCTACCGTATTCTAAGGAATTTATCTTTTACCATAATTGTTGCAGAGTAGTTTATCTCTGCTGTTCAGTGAGTGTGAGCCTCCTGTGTGCTAGTAGTCCCTACGCCAACCAAGTCTGACTGGGATTGGGTTACTACTAATTTTGTGAGACAACTTAAAAAAAATCCTGCCTGGTTCTTCAGCTAAGTCACCCTTGTAGACTTAGTGTGTTGTCTGTGGTGTAAAGAGTTTAACCTACAAAGTAATAAAAAAAATACTCAACACTCTTTTTTCATGGACAGCAGTTTTTGACAGCTCCCACAGCAGACCAGAATCAAAGCCAGGCCCAGATCCATTCTGAGTCTTGTGTAACAGTCCCTGTCTTCTGGCAGTGCCAGGTCTCTGGTATATGAATCTGACTTCATTCTTGGCACTTCGAGCCTGTCCATAACAGAACCTAACTCGCATGCTTCTTCTGAATGTTCTGGTGTTCTCCTCCCACCTTCTTATGTTCCGGTGCCTGATTCTAGTCCTAGCCCCATTGCTGTCCATGCTCCTCAGTGCCTCCTCAGCTTCCTACTACTAATGAGACAACTGATGGAGAGCCACTCTTAAAAAAGAAAAAAACATAAATTTGTGGATTCATGGAAACAGAATCATACGTGGCTAAAGTATGACAGTGAACTGAACATCATGAAATGTGAGAGAGATGTGAACTATTTGATAAATCTGGAAAAAATAATTCCTTTCAGGATGGGTGTTAATAATTTAGAAGGGCAAATGTAGAGTTTCATGAGGCATCCAGAAAAGCATTTTTTGCTCACTCTATAACCCCTGCAGAGTAGCCATTAATGAAACTTGTCCAAAAAATGGAAGAAAAAGAATTTGTATAAATGAAGGTTCTTTTCAGAACAACTTTTTTCCGTGCTAAAAAAGCACGGCCTTTTACTGATTTAAAAGATGAAATAAACTTATGTGTGAATGGGGTCTCTGTCAGTTACACCTACTGCAATGACAAACAAGTGAGAGTGTTCACGGAATATATTTACAAAGATAAGATGGAAGTTCTAATCACATTGGTGAAATCACAAGATTTCTTTTCTAGTCTGTCAGATGGCTCAACAGACAAAAGTATTACAGAAGAGGTAGTTTATCTCTGCATCTTGGAGAAGGGCATCCCTGTTACTAAATTTGTAGCTCTCAAGCCTCTTGAAAAGGCAGATGCAGAAAGTATAACATCAGCATTATAAAATACCATGGAAATTGATCTCCAAATACCAGACTGGAGAAATAAGTTGATTGCTTGTTGTTTTGATGAGGCATCAGTCATGATGGGCAGCAAAACGGGAGTAGCCACAAGGCTGAAAGAGGAGGCCAGATTTTTAAAAGTGGTGCAGTGCTGTGCACATAGACTTGAGTTAGTCACTAAATACGTGATCAAGGGGGCACCTCTGTACTCCACAGTGGAGGATTTGCTTTCCTCACTGCACAGTTTCTATAAGCACTCTGCTTTAAACTGGTCAGGCTTACAGGCTGCAGGGGAGGCACTGGGCATCAAGGTACTGCGCCCTGTAAATACTGGGGGAACAAGGTAGCTGCCACACTACAGCGTGTTGTTAAAGTGATGCAGACAAATTATCCGGCTACTGTTACACATCTAGAGGACCTATCAGTAAATGGTGCAGGAGATAAAAGAGAGAAGGCCACTGCAATTCTGAAGCAGATAAAATCATGTAAGGTATTGTATTTAATCAACTTCCTAGAATTCTACATAGCAGTCATGTCCAGACTAACGCTGACATTCCAGCAAAATAACCTAACGGTAGACTCTGTGCAAGCTAAAGTTCTATCTTTCATGAAGAAACTAAAAACTCTTAGAGATTCGGAGACTAGTGATTGCCTTGAAACAGGAATCAGTATTGTGGATGGTAAGCTGCATTACAAAGGTGTGGAGCTTAGTTCCTCTGGTTCAGCAAGACGCAGCAGCAGATCAGATCCTGACGAAGATGCAAACAGTACCAAGAGCAGTGTAGTGTCTATTGTAAAGAAAGTGGTGGATTCCATGTTAAATCAAATGGAAACTCGTTTATCTGAATTTGTCAGTGATCCTGTCATTGCTGAAATGAGAATTTTCAACCTAACTGGCCTAACTATGAAGATTCCTTGGCAGAGTATGGAGACGCAGAAGTCAAGTAATGTCATTATTTTCTTACTACAGTGACATTCTGGAACCAAAGGGGTACAGTGCTGTTTCAGCACTCTTGCAGTGGTCGGAACTGAAAGCATATGTCCACAACCTAAATGCAGCTTACCATCCACCTTTAGATTCCACTACTATGTGGGGTAGAGTTCTCTCGGAAGAAAGGGATGACCTCAAAAATATTCTAGCTTTGCTGAAAATATTTCTTATAATTCTGTCTTCAACTGCGGATTGTGAACGAGGTTTCTCGTTAATGTCTCGAATAAAAAAGGACTGGAGGGCAAACCTGAGATCACAAACTGTGTCCGCTTTAATGGCCCTTAATCTGAGCAGTGAGACCGTGTCCACACACTCACCAGATAATGCCATAGCCAGGTGGTGGACATCAGGAAAGAGAACAAGGAGACCTTGGATTGCTCCTTACGGTTTAAGAAAAGAGGAAGAAAAAGGCTGGGAAAGTGAAGAAGACACTGAAATGTAGAACAGTATATAAATATACTATTGTTCCATATACTACTATTTCAAAATTCAGTATCTTTTGTTCAATTTTTATAATTTTTGTTCAGGTAGCCCGACTGTGGTACATGTAACTTTCGTTGCCACATGCACCATAGTGCAGGTACCTCAGAAAGTTTTCTATCCCTGTGTTCAACGTCATCTGCCTTGAAGTGCTCTCAGATCTGCCTCCTTGCATCTTCTCTCAGTGCCAAACTTACAACTCTCCATGGTTCAGAGACGGTTTGTATTTTCTGCTGTGTCCTACTGGAACTCTCTACCACCTTCTATATTGGCCTTCACCTGCCTCTCTCAATTTCAAAGTTCGCCGTTATCTCGCCTAACGTGGTCCACCCTGCTCCTGCTGACTCCTAACCCCTGTTAACTCCTTGCACGATTCTCCTAGCAGAACTGTCCACTCCATCTCCAAGAGAAAAAAATACTGTAAATGATGTCTGTATGTAAGGTTTTGTTGACTGTGCTTTAAATTGCTTATTTTGCATAACTGAATGTAATTGATGTACTCTTATTGTACAACTACTTGTCTAATTTCGTGTATCAATGTACTGCACTTCCCTGGTCACCCCTGAAAAAGGGACGGTCTTGTCTCAGAGGGCCTACCAGGTTACCAAAGTTCAATAGATAGTCATTGCACATTACATCAAAAACAATAGAAGCAAATGTGTAGGCAGTTTGAATTGTGCAGCATACTTCACACCGCACTGTCAATGTTGCACATACCTCATTTTCAGAAGAAAGCAACAAAAGCAACAGTCCATGCACCTGTACTTTTACACCGTGATGTAGTTTATACACTGTAGTATTGCTGTACTACAGTGGGGAGCCCACCCAAATACTAATATTTTGAAAATATTCAGCATCTCAGTGTAACACAAAATATTCGGTGGAATCAAAATAATTTTTAATAACTGACTGGCTATTTTGCATAGCTGTACTACACGGGGGTGTCTCTGCATAACATCAACGGTCATAGTGAAGGATTACGGCCAGTTGCACAAGCAAACAGGAAAGGTTTACAGTAACAGGCTTGTGTCTTAAGCGACGCCACTTAGTCATGCCTCTTCCTGTCCATGTCCAAGTCACAGACATGCCAGAGTCAGAATAGTATCAAAACAGTGCTTACAACTACTAATATTTAGAAATGATTATAGGACCTGGGGGAGCCGCAAGCACCTCCACAGAAGAACGAACTAATATTTAGAGTACATTTCGTCTTAAGCGACGCCACTTAGTCATGCCAGAGTCAGAATAATAACAATATTATTAACAATGAAGGAAACCGCCACATAGGACCCAGGGGTGGGGGTGCGGAGCGCCTCTGTAGAAGAAACAGCACGTGACTTAAACTGTGTTTGATGTCTCGAGTGTGAAGAAACAGTGATTTAGGAACAGTAGGTAGGAAATGCAGAAAAATACATGCCTTAAGCTATGTCTCGAGTACTGTGCCCTCACACAATTAAGAAACTGTGATAATAGTAGGTAGAAGAGGACAATGCTGGGAATCTGCTGCCTCCGCTGTAGTATCAGTCTGTATTTGTACTAATAACGAGCTGATGTCTGATTTCGTCTGTAGTCTTTTCTGTATGTTTGCAACCATCATTGGTCATAGTTAGGGATGTAAGTTTGTCACGGATGAGGTTTTAATGACTCATTGTTTGTTCATGAAATCATTAGTAAAGGGTAGTAAATGTTGTGGCACTGTCATCATTGCAACATTCTGATGACACAGTTAAAGTCATGGAAGTCCTGAATAAAGATCAAACATCATGGAATTAATGGCTTGTCTGCCATGACTGCATCGACTGCCATGACAAACTTAGATCCTAGTCATAGTGAAGGATACAGCCAGTTACACACGCAAACAGAGAAAGGGTTATGGTAACAGGATTGCGTCTTAAGCGGGCAATACTGACGGATTACGGCCAGATTGTGTTGATGCGCAGCTTTCAGAGACTTCACGGTAATGTGTATCCTGAAGCTGCACGAGCGAGTGAAAACAGCCGGAGAGCTAGTGAAACTGCATGCGCTTTCTACACAATCACCACTAACACAGCAGATGTGACAGTAAATGCAGAGAAATTATTTTTTATCTCGGATACCATATTACCGAATACAGAATAATCACTGAGGACCGGGGGGGGGGCAGAACGCCCCCACAGAAGAAAGAAGCAATCAATATTTAGACTTTTTTTTTTAAATAACCAAGACAATATTTGTTCTTTTTTCTGCGTGGGCGCTCCGCCCCCACACCCCTTGGGTCCCACGAGTTAAATTATTGTTGCTTTGTACTCTAAATATCATCTTTCTTTGTTGTTTAGTGGACTGTTTATAATCTTCTGTGGTGCTTCGCCCAAATCCATGACTTTTAACATGTACTTTAGCATACTTTAAAACATTTTGAGACAGTAGATTCTTTTCTATGGATTCATACCAGGATACAGCTAATTATAATCTCTATATAAATAGCACAGATTGGTCTGTGAATTCGTTTTCAGTAAACTGCAATTGGTCTTAATTACACTGTTGTCCTGATGTCATCACACTTTAACAGTTGTATTTTAAAATAAACGTTAGAGTTGCTTTGTGTACATAAAAAGTAGAACACAGCTTCTTATATTCACTGTGGAAAAAATAACAGATTAATCTAAAATACCATTGAATTTGAACAGTTCAATGAATTGCAATGTACTAATGTTCTTCTCGTTACTGAACTAATTTTCGCTGTTGTCCCGGTTGATCTTCCACCTCCTGAAATGATCATGGTACTGTTATGTTGGGGTGCACATCTCCAGACATAAGGATCCTGAAACAGAGTGGAGGCTGAATTGCACATGAATGTCTTGGAGATGAGAGCTGTCGTAGACTGCCTCCAGGCAGTTCAGAATCGTCTGTGCTCCAGTCATCTGTTAATCCAGAGGGACAATGTCCGTGTCATGCACTACATAAAGAAGGGGGCGCTCACTCGATCCCCTATGCAGGGAAGCAGTGAGAGTGTGGTACTGGGCAGTGTTTCAGGACCTACAGCTGTCAGCTGCGTTTCTCCCAGGTCTCAAAAATGTCTTGGCAGACAGATTAAGCAGGTCCGAGTCCCTGGTTCATGAATGGGAACTGCCACTCTCCATGGTACACAACCTTTTCGCTTAGATGGGTTCATCCAGAGTTGGACCTTTTTTACATCCCTTACACAATGCAAAACTGCTGCATTTTTGCTTGGTCGACCCAGGGTCTGGAATTTTTTTTTAGTGAGACGCTTTGTGTATCTCTTGGAAAGGGAAAGCCCTATATGCATCTCTTCCTCCCCCCTACCCCATTCCTCTCCTACAGAGGGTTTTACTTAAGTTGAGTGCCACTTCTATTCTCATTGCACCTCTGTGGCCTTGCCAGATATGGTTTCCACTCCTACATTTTAGCGCTAGAACAGTCCTGTTCCTCTTCCCCTGTGCCAGGGTCTGTTGTCCCTGGACAGGGGTCTTTGGCCTGTTTTGGACCTGAAGGCCCTACACCTGCATGCATGGCTCCTAAAAACATAGCCAATGTATGCTTCGGGGTGTCGCCTAAGGTTGCTGGTGTGGCTAGAAAGCCTTCTACCAGACATACGTATTCCTTGAAATGGAAGCATTTCACTTTGTGATCTGCTTCTCAGAATATGGACCCTTTACGTGTCCTGTGAATTCTATTCTGGAATACTTGCTTACATTATCTGATTCCGGCCTGCAGTATTCCTCTGTTAAGGTGCATCATACGCTATTGACAGATATAAGTAGGTAGCACACTCGCCTCTGAGGCCAGGAAATTAGAGGGCTGTGGGTTCAGTTCCCACATCTGGCACTTGGGTTACTATCCCAGTACTGACACTGTAGTGCAGCATGAGAGGGGTGCTGCACTTCTGAGGTGCCGTCTTTCGGATGAGACGTTAAACAGAGGTCCCATCTTCCTGGATTGGTGGTAGTTTCAGGTGGATGTTAAAGATCCCTTGGTACTTATCGAAAAGAGTATGGGAATTTCCCCAGTGTCCTGGCCAAATTTCCCTTATTCACTAAAAAAAAAAATACCAACAGCTTAATCTAGTTTAGGGTCAGTTGGCATTCATTTGTATCCCCCTCCCCCGGGTCGTGCCTGAAAATAGGCAGGATTTGTCTAGTGAACTTACCCGGTCAACAAAAACTAAATAAAAAAATAAGGGTGTACAACTAAAGTGTCCCATACTTTACAGAGAGGTATCCTTCATATGAAGTCTCTTCTCTGTAATCCAGTCCCCCCCCACTTGGGACCTGAATTTCATACTTGAAAAATTTACCTTGGCTACTTCTGAGACTGCCTCGACTTGTGGCTGCTTTCTTTCATGGAAAACATTGTTTTTAATTGCCAAGACCTCAGCTCGTAGAATTTCTGAGCTTTAGGCTCTAATGAACGCGCCTTATTTGATTTTTCACAGACAGTATCTCTCTACGTACAAATCCTAAGTTTTTTTCCGAAGGTGGTGTCAGAATTTACTCTGAATCAAATGATATACCTTCCTGTTTATTATCCTGAGCATGGCAGTAAGGGTGAGGCATTTCTCCTTATTCTTTATGTACATAGAAAACAGAGATTACTCGCACTAAGAGCTGCAAAAGTTCCTCTCAGCTTTTTGTTCTCTGAGAAAAATGGCTCCCCTGTGACTAAACCGTGCCTGTCCATGTGGTTGGCTAACTGTATTTTATATTACAGGAATCATGGTAGGGAACCTCTGGTACTGTCCATGGCCACTCGACCCATAGTATTGCCACTTCTGTTGCTTGCTTTTGAATGTTTCTGTAGCTGACCTATGTGCTGTTGCCACATGAAGCGTTACAATCTAGACATCGCCTCTAGTAGGCATGCTGGCTTTGGTCTTGCAGTATTGCAAGGCCTTCTGTCATCAGACTTTGCTATCCTCCCTGGGTACTTCGTACTTCGTAGGAATTGTTCCAAAGGTGTGCCCCTATGGAGGAAATCTCCTTGATTAAGATAGAACAGTCCTAGGGACATGGATATGTTGTTCATCCAGACTTATTGGCAGGTTCCTTGCCGCTTTAAATCTTGCCGGAAGGTCTTCAAGCTGGCTCCTCCCACCCACCCGGGTGGTAAAACTCTCGGCTCCGCCCCATGGCGAGATCTTCCTTACCGCTTGAAGCTCAGGTTCCTCCTTAACGCTGCTTGATTAAGACTGGTTCTTAACTCTTCGAAAGTTCAAATTAAAAGTTTTTTGCTAAAAGACTTCGGTCTTCTCCTCGCGGCTGCGATGGACAAATCGACTCCCGGTTTTCGGAGGTGCCCTTGCAGGCAGAAGATGTCTAGGACGGATCCGCACTCCACGTGCGTCTACTGCCTGGGCCTTGGGCACGACCCGCAGGCCTGCGACTTGTGCTCTTCCTTTTTGGCCTACGTCCTTGAAGACTGTGCTGCCCGATTACAACTGGGGCGCCCCGAGAAAAGAATTCCACCGGTGAAATCTAGAGAGGCCCGATTGGCGGTGTCCGGCGGTGGGCTCGGCGGATCAGCTCGAGCAGATGATCGCCCTCGAAGAGGAGGCGGCGCGGGCCGCTTCTACCTTGGCTGCGGCATTTGTCCCGCTCTCTCTCGGTGCCTCGTACTCGGCTTCTTTTAAGGAGCTTTGTCTAACCCTCTCGACCAAAGGTGAGGGTCCAACTTCTTCGGGACCTTTTTCCAGGTCCAAAAAGAGCAAAAGTAAGTCTCTCCGTCGACGCTCTTGGGAGCGGGAAAGATCCCCCTCCCCTTGTCGACAGTCGACTTCGGTCGACCCCTCAGCTTCGGCCACTGGCTTCACGGTGTCCCCGTCAGGCCAGTTGACCGAGACTCCTGTCGACGCGGTCGAGATTTTTCTCGACCCGTTAGACGGGTTGTCGGCTGGAGAAGCTGAGAATCCCCTCTCCCCGGTTCCCCCGGTGGGAGTTGAGGATCCCGTCGGCTCATCTGTGCCTCCGGTTCCGGAGCCTTCGGTGGGATCGTCCGAGCCGAGGGGAGTGCCGATTTCCGACACTTCTCCTCGCCTTCCTCGGCCTAGTCGAGACTCTCGGTCTCGGACATCCTCGCGGTCCAACCGATCCCGCCGCTTTAGGCGGTCCCGACACCGGGCGCAAGCGGCGCCACGCTTCCCTCGGACGAGGGAGGCTGGCGCGCAAGGCCGGGAGGTACGAGGAACTTATGTGGCAACAGTTCCTTTGACCGGGAATAAGCCGACCCAGTCGTCTTCCCCGGCCATTAAGTGGCTGTCACCGGAGCAGCCGAAACAACCCCTCGTTGTAGTCGAGGAGCCTGTTCTCAGGCTTGTTCGGCCAATTCCAGCTGCCCCACCGATTCTGGTGGAACCTCCGCCTCCACAGCCATTAGTTGGGGCTCCGACCAAAAATTCTCGGTCGGCTTTGGGTTTGCCCTATAGGCTGTCTGTCACCTCACTCCCGATAAAACCTCGGCAGGTGGAGGTGGCTCAGGGCCGAGGCAGCTCTTTGAGGACCTTCTGAGTCCCATGATGGTTCCACCTTCTCCAAGCGCATGGACTTGAGTCCTCGGGATGGCAGTCAATGGACGATAGCTCTTCGTCCTTCTTAGGGTTGCTTCAACTCATCTCGAGTCCACCGGATGAAGTTTCAACCCGCTTAAACGGGCCAGGTATCCTCACGGAGATTCTGGACCGAGGGATTCTCCTATGGAGGTCTTTTCCGTGGCCAAGCCATAGTGGGTCCGGCCTTGAACTTTGGCAGCATCCTGCTTCCTGCCTGCACCTTGGCCAGGTTGGCTGGAAGTATGTGGCTCCCTACTGGTTCCCTGTCTGGTTTTTTCGGAACACCGGCCGAGGTTGTTACGGAATAAGCGCTCTGCGTGCCGAACGCCAGGGATGTGGACAAACCTCCGACAAGGAATCCAAGAAATTGGATGATGCCGGGCTAAAAGTCTATGCCAAGGCCCCTCTCGGCCTTCACAGGCCAGTTCGGCCCCTCATGGCATTATTTTTTCACGCCTGTTGGGCTCCTGGATGAGGTTGTCCTCATCTTCCCAGAGATCTGCAGACCACGGTCAGGCAGTGCGGGACCAGGGCAGGGCAGTGGCTAAACAGCAGCTCCAGACTGCGTTAGACATCGGGACTCATGTGCCAGGTCTGTGGCGGCCGCAGTGGCTATGCGCGTTGGGCTTGGCTGAGGATATCCACTTTACCGGATACCCAGCACAAGTTGGCGGATGTTCCCTTGGGGACTGACCTCTTCGCCCTGGGGTGGAAGGTCACCTGCAGAGATCGAGATAGTCCAATGCTACCTGACTCGGTCTCTTCCGCTCAGAAGGACAAAGGTCGCAAGCCACAGCCTAAGCCTCCTTCGTCCTTCTGCGCCCGGCGCCCAGCCCAGCAACGCCAGGGCCAGCAGGCTCGACCTGGTATCCTAGTCGCCGGTTCCTCCAACAGGAAGCAGGGAGGTAGGCCCAGGAGGTCCTTGGCCGGTCCCTCCTCCAAGCCTGCCCAGTGACGGGCTGAGGGTGTCGCCCCATCCCTGTCACCTCACTCCCGTTCCCCCATGGGGGACGGCTCAGACACTTCCTTTCCGCCTGGTCCGCTGTTACCACGGACAGGAGGGTACTGAGGTGGTGGGAAAAGCCTACCTCTGGAATTCGAGCAGGCCCCGCCTTCAGAGCCGCCAGATCTCGGGGGCCTCGGGTCCGCAAGCTCACCGTGCTCGGCGAGCCGACATCGCCTCCTCCTCCAAAGGAGGTGATCACGAGGTAGAGGACCCCTTCAGACCCGGGTCGTGTCCAGGTATTTCCTGGTTCCAACGGACGGGGCTGGCGCCCATTCTCGACTCTACACGACCTGAACAAGTTCCTAAGGTCTCGAACCTTCAGAATGGTCACTTGGCGCAGATAATACCATCTCTGGAACACGGCATGTGGTTCTACTCTCTGACCTACAGGACGCTTCTTTTCACTGCCCCTATCCGTCCGTCACATCGGGAGATTCCTCCGCTTAGCGGAGGGATCCTCTTCAGTTCCAGCCATGCCCTTGGCTTCTCTCCAGCTCCCAGGGTCTTCACCAAATGCATGGCAGTGGTGACATTTCATGGGCGCCAGGGGTCCGGGTGTACCTTACCTGGACGATTATTGATAGCAGCCCTCCAGACGGGAGGTGGAGCGGTCCAGAGATCTGGCCCTCCAGGTTTGCTCTCAAGTCGGCCTTCTCATCAACGAGGCCAAGTCGGAACTCGAGCCGAAGCAGGTGATCCTGTTCATCGGGGCAGAGCTCGACTCTCTTCGAGCCAGAGCACGGCTCCTGGCGGACAGGGCCGAGGTTCTTACCTCCTTTGCCCAATCATCTCTGGTTGGGCAGTCGCGCCCTGCCCGGGACTTCCTGCGCCTTCTGGGTCTCATGGCGGCCTGTACCAGCGTGGTCTGTTGGGCTCGCTGGCACATGCGCCCCCTTCAGTGGGGACTGGCCAGCCAGTGGTCACAACGCTGCGATCTTTTGGACCAGCTAGTGATAGTGACCCGGGAGATGTGGAACGCTCTCCAGTGGTGGACCGTTCCATTTCATCTGCAGGAGGGCATCCCGTTTGTCCGCCCCGAGCCAACGGTCTCTCTATTGACCAACGCCTCTCTGATGGGTTGGGGTGCCCATCTGGAGGAACACAGAGTGCACGGCCTCTGGTCCTCGCGGGAGTCCTGATGCCACATCAACCTGCTGGAGCTCCGAGCGGTCCGCCTAGCTCTCACCGCCTTTGCTCCGTTTCTCCGGGGTCAAGTGGTCCGGTCCAGACGGACAATACCACGACCATGTACTACCTGAACCGCCAGGGCGGGACGCGCTCCATGCTTCTATGCAAGGAAGCTCTCCGCATTTGGTCACTTGTGTGCAGCCTGGAGGCGGATCTCCTAGCCATTCATGTGGCAGGAGCCTCCAACACCCTGGCCGATGCCCTGAGCCGGATAGGGGCTGCATCTCACGAGTGGTCTCTCCTGCCGGTGGTAGTGCAAGATCTGTTCTCCCACTGGGGCACACCTCAGGTGGACCTGTTTGCCTCCAGGGAGAACGCGGAGCTGAGGCTGTTTCATGCCCGCCCCCCTCAGCAGGGCTCGCTGCAGGGGGATGCCTTCGAGGCTGTAGATCCCGGGCCTCTTTTACGCCTTTCCCCCATTTCCCTTGATTCACAAGGTGCTTCTCAAAGCAAGGAGGGACAAGGCGCAGGTGATCCTGATAGCCCCAGACTGGCCCCGCCAGTTCTGGTACCCAGATCTCCTCAGCCTCAGCTCCAGGCTCCTGAGGCAGCTTCCAGCTTGCCCGGACCTGCTTTCAGTCAGTTAGGGGAAGGTGTTCCATCCGGACCTTCAATCCCTGCACCTGACGGCCTGGTTCCTGAGCGGCTAGGGTTCCAGGCCTTGGGTCTTTCCGACGAGGTCCTCAATGTGGTTGAGGCGTCCCATAAGGAGTCGACCAGAAAATGCTACGCCTTCAAATGGAAGAGATTCTCCATTTGGTGTCAGGGCAAGGGCCTGGACCCTTCCTCCTGTTCTGTGGCAAGCATTTTGGACTATTTATGGTCCCTTTCTAGTCAAGGGCTTAGGTCGACGACCCTAAAGGTGCACCTGGCAGCCATCTCTGCTTATAGGGCACGGGCCGGGAAGCAGTCGGTGGCGCAGGAAGAGGTGGTCGGGCGCTTTTTCAAAGGCATTGATCACATTTCCCCTCCGGTGCGAGAACCTCCACCTCCGTGGGATCTACTGCTGGTACTGGCAAAGCTCATGGGCAAGCCATTCGAACCAGTGCACAGGTGTGAACTCTTCACCTGTCGCGGGAAGACCGCTTTCTTGGTGGCTATCAGTCAGCCAGAAGGATGGGAGAGCTCCAGGCGCTTTGCATCGAGTCTCCTTACCTGGTCTTCCACAGGGACAAGGTTGTCCCTCCCACCCAAATTCCTTCCAAGGTGGTGTCGGAGTTTCACCTTAACCAGGTGCTGACTCTGCTGGTGTTCTACCCCAATCACACCTCTGAGGTCGAATATAGGCTCCATACTCTGGACTCCTAGAAGGCGCCGCTATTATAAGGAGCGACGGCTGAAATTCGGGAGAGGTTTGCCAGCTGTTTGTCACCTACGCTGAAGCCGCATCTGCAGACCTTCAGCTAGCGGACGATAGGCAGGTGGGTCACTCCTGCATAGATCGCTGCTATAAGTTGGCGGACATGGAGCCTCCCAGAGGGATAAGAGCTCATTCTACCCGTCATACTGTTGCATCGGTGGCTGCTTCCAGGGACGTCCCTATCCAGGAAATCTGCAGGGCTGCTACCTGGAAGTCAGCACACACCTTTTTACCCATTACCACATCGACCTTGAGTCACGCTGGATGCTGGTTTTGGGGCCTCGTGTCTCCAGTCCTTATTTCCCAAGTAAGTATTGGGGTGTGCGCTTGCCTCCTCTCCCCCGGAGAACTGCTAGAGTCTGCCAATAAGTGTGGATGAACAACATATCCATGTCCCTAGAAATACAGGTTACTCACCTGTAACAGGAGTTCTGGGAATGGTATATGTTGTTCATCCACACGACCCACCCGACCTCTCCTCCGGCTTCGACGCACAACCTGAGCTTCCAGCTGGCCAGATTCATGCCGCGGGGCTGGAGCGGAGTTTTACCACCGGTGGGTGGGAGGAGCAAGCTTGAAGACCTTCCGGCAAGATTTAAAGCGGCAAGGAACCTGCCAATAAGTGTGGATGAACAACATATACCATTCCCAGAACTCCTGTTACAGGTGAGTAACCTGTATTTACTCACCATAACAGATCTTCAGGCGAGTCTCCTCCACTGGGCCACAGCACACCTACCTTCCTTCCCACGTTACTGAGGTATGAGCTGGAAGGTTTGTTGTCCTACCTTGTTTGGAGGGGTCCAAAAGTGCCTTTTATATTATGTTTCCAATCTCATGCCTCTGCTTGTGTGTCTGGTAATAAGAGGCTGTCCGAGCTTATCTCTGGGGGAACGGTATATAGATGCCAACAGCTTACAGTTCCAAAGGTGTGGACCAATGGAGGAGATTCTCTTGAAGATCTGCTGTTACAGTAAGCAACAGTTCTTTTCACTGCTAGTGTTCAGTTCACATTCACACGGACCCGCCTGACCTCCACTGGCAAGGCTTGCCTTGGATTCCTGTTTTTCATCATGCAGATTTAAGCACTGGGTGGGGGCGGAGCCAGAGGATTATGTGGTTGGGTGGTAGGAGAAGTCAAGCTTGAAGACAGTTTACAGTAACTGAGCATTCCCAGTGGAAGACAGTCTGTGAAGTGAATTCTAATAGTAGAACTGTAGTTACAAGTAGTAATCTGTATAAGTAAGAAACCATAGCAAAATTAGTAAAAAAAGGTGACAAAACCTTCTTCAGGTATATCAGGGAAAGGAAGAAGACCAATGGAGGGATTGTAAGGTTGAATAAAGGGAGTGTGCAGAGGGGGACCTAGAAAAAGCAAGAAATTCTAAACAAATACTTCTGCTCAGTATTTACAAAGGAATGGGAGGGACCAAAATTAGGGGGTAGAAACACACATGGGGGTGGACACCAGTCCGTTCACGGAGGAGAGAGAGAGTCCTAAAGCAACCCTAGAAACTAAAAGTGGACAAGGCAATGGGACCAGATTGGCTGCATCCCAGAATACTGAAAAAACTCTGGGAGGTAATAGGGGCATCACTGACAGCCCTGTTTAACAAATCACTGGAGGAGGGGTGTGGTGCCGGAGGACTGGAGGAGGGCAAATGTGGTAGCACTACACAAAAGTGGGAGCAAGGTGGAGGCTGGAAATCACAGGCCAGTCAGCTTGACTTCAGTGGTGGGGGAAATCCTAGAATCCATGTTAAAGGAAAGGATTGTGGCAAATCTGGAGGCTGGTGGGGCACTTGTGAGTTCTTGGGGTTTTTACATGTCTCCTTGGAGGTGAGAGATCCAATGGAGACTGGAAACTTGGGTATCTTTCCCCTATTACTGTGATCTTCTGCAACTCTGAGGACTTTCTGCTTAGCCACCAACAATTCTGAGGATTTTCTGTTTAGCCACCAGTAAAGCTTTCATAATTTTGAGGATTTTCTTTGTTTTTGGGTGGTTATTACTACCTAATTGTTTATTTGGATTTAAAGATTGGACTTAATTTATTTTTATTTATGTGTGTTTTGTTGCGGGGTGTTTTATTTATTTTATGTTTAATGTTAAATTTATATGGTTTTAGGTTTTATTAATTCAGTCTTCCAAGATGTGCTGGAGGCTCGCCCCATGGTCGGCAGGGCTACTATCTCTTCCACTTCTTTCGCCTCCCTCCGCCCTTTCATCCCCCCCCCATATTGCATTTTTCTGCTTACCAGCGTCGTAGAGCATTGGGCATTGTACCCCGGGGGAGGGGAAGGGCTGGGGGGTGCGAACAGCAGAGGTTGAATGAGCGCGACCATCCCATCGGGGGTTGTAAGGTCCAGAATGCGCCCTAAGGTGAAATGGAATCCGGGGTGGGCATGTAGTTCTGGCGGCACCGGAAGTTCATCCAACTCGAGCGGTGCTATGCAGTGCCAGATCCACCAAAAACAAGATGCCAATTATTGCTGATCATGTAAATTCGGTGGATCTGGCTTGCATCACCGAGACCTGGCTGGATGAGAACCCTGACCCTATTTTAGAGGCCGCAATTCCAGCAGGTTACTCTGTGATTCACCGCCTCGAGATTGATCGCTGCGCCTGTTGTAACCCAAATTGGGCCTCACGAGTGTACCAGTTGAGGAGGCTGAGTTATTTGAGTGTACTGTGGTAGCAGGTGTAGGCTGTAGGATCGCTCTTATCTACTGTCCACCGGGGGATGGGAAGCGGTTCCTTCAGGAAGTGGCTGACTTCATCATTGACATGGCATTTGAGTCTCCTAGGCTGATGGTCCTGGACGACTTCAGTGCCTGGGTCAATGACGAACTCTCGCAATTTGGACAACACTTCCTCCTGTTAATGACATCTCTGGGCCTTACACAGGTAATTACCTCTGCTACCCATAAACATGGTCACGCCCTTGACTTAGTTTTCCTCCTGGGGATCGAAACTTCTGATTTGAGGGTGGACTCAGTCGGATGGTCCGATCACTACACCGTGAGGTTCAATTTTAACGCCCCTTCTCGAAGGCCTACCCCTGTGGAGATGGTCAAATACCACCCTTTACGAGATATTAACGCTGATGGCCTTATGGCGGTGCTTGACCTATCGCCCATTCTGGTTGCAAACAGCGACCCAGAGGACCTCATGGTGGCCTATAATACGGCTGTTGTGGCGGCCCTGGATGTCGTTGCTCCTGTCCATGTTCGTGTCCTCTCCCTTCGCCCTCTGTCTCTGTGGTTTGATGGGACTTTGAGAGAGATGCGGCGACAAGGACGAAGGTTAGAGCGTTGCTGGCGGAGATCTGCCCTTGATGCCGACCATCTTAGATTGATGGATCATTATCAAGTCTATCAATCTGCAGTCTCCCATAAGAAGGCAGAATTCCTGTCCAGGGAGATTGAAGTTGCTCAGAACCGACCAGCCCAGCTTTTCTGAACTGTGGACAGGCTGTGCAACCCGGCTTGTCTACAAGTTTGGAAAGAGTTTTCACAAATAGTATGATGAGCTTGCTCGGTTCTTTGCAACTAAGGTGGCCGACACCAGGGCAGCTCTCCAGCCCACATACTGTATGGGTGTTGTTGGTGATCAGCGCTTGGTCACTGGCCTTCAGCTTTCCTGGAGTACATTCGACCACCCGGAGTTCATGGATGTCATGAGGATTGTCCAGAATGCATGCCCTACATGCTGTAGTTTGGACCCTGGACCAACTTCCCTGATTATGGGTTGTATTGATTCCATTGGCCCAGTCCTTGCATGGATAGTTTGGTGCTCCTTGGAAACGGGTGAGTTTCCTAGCTCCCTGAAGGAGGCTGTGGT
Organism: Neoceratodus forsteri; assembly: GCA_016271365.2. NCBI lineage: Eukaryota > Metazoa > Chordata > Ceratodontiformes > Ceratodontidae > Neoceratodus > Neoceratodus forsteri. The sequence continues at coordinate 207,417,521 of JADMNL010000023.1, read as the reverse complement.
AACACCCCTTCTGAAGAATGCTTCTTTGGACCCAAACTGCCATGCGAACTACAGACCAATCTCTAACCTTCCCTTTTTAGGGAAGGTGATTGAGAAGGTAGTGGCTGTGCAACTGGAGAGCCATTTGACCATCCATGACAGCTACGAACCCCTCCAGCCCGGTTTTCGAAAAAAGCATAGTACTGAGATTGCGCTGGTTTGGGTGCTCAATGATGATCTGATGGCTAGAGATCGGAAGAACCACTCCATCTTGGTTCTTCTTGATCTCTCATCAGCATTTGACACTGTGGACCATGGAGTTTTGCTTGACCGTCCGAGGTTCATCTGTGGCCTGCTGGGTACAGTCCTCTGGTGGTTTACATCTTTCCTCACTGGAAGGACTCAGAGGGTGGTGTCTGGGATTTATTCTTCAGACCCAGTTCCTCTGTCTTGCGGGGTTCCTCAGGGATCAGTTTTGTCCCCTGTGTTGTTCGCAGTGTATATGCTTCTCCTCAGAGACATTGTAAGGAGGTATGGACTGAGGTTTCACTGCCATGCTGATGATACCCAGCTATACCTTTCTTTGGCACCCGACCAGAATGGAGCTGTCTCTGTCTTTAATAACTGCTTGGTAGAAATCCAGGAGTGGATGGATTCGAGCTGGCTGAAGTTGAACTCTGGGAATGACTGAAGTATTAGTTGTGGATTCAGGATGCCGGATAGGGGGGTTGGGGGTATGTTCCGCCTTCGGATTATTCCAGGGGGGGTCAACCACCCCTGGCCTCTGAACAGGTGCGTAACCTGGGGGTAGTCTTTGATGAGGGGCTGACCCTGCACTCGCAGGTGTCATCCATCATCAAGACCTCTTTTTACCATTTGAGGAATATCGCCAGGATTAGGCACCTTGTTCCGTCCAGCGACCTTCCCATGCTGGTTCATGCCTTTGTGTCCTCCCGCTTGGATTACTGTAACTCCCTTTATTTAGGGCTTTCAGGGGTTGAAATTCACCGTTTGCAGTTAGTGCAGAATGCAGCAGCCTAGCTTTTGACAGGAACCTCTTGCTTCTGTCATATTTCTCTGGTGCTGCGCGGTCTGCACTGGCTGCCAGTACAATGGTGAATCACCTTTTTTTTTTTTTGTGTGTGTGTGTGTTTCTCCCTTGTATCCCCAACTGCCACTTCTTCAGGTCATTGTCAAGGACGCTCTGCCCCATGACTCTGACGCCAATCCCTGACCCCACATCACAGCCACCTCAAGGTAACCCGGTGTAACCCTTCGTTGGATGGGTCCTCTGCTTCCTAGGAAGAATGGCCTGGAGGCCTCTGCATTGGCCCTGGGTGCTGCTGAGGTCGGGTTGGCTTCTTGGAGTTCCGAGGAGGCACTGGTCCGGGCGGCCATCATCCGGCAGTTTGGTGGCGACATTTTTCTGTATTTTCCTCCTTCAGTTCCCATGCGTCACATCTGCACTGCCCCTGGTCTCCACCAGGGGCTGCTATAGAGCAATGGCTGTCCCTAACCCGCCCGAGGAGAGCAGTCCTTTGGACGCTCAATCCTTCTCCTTCCCCTGCCGACCCTCCGGTGCCCGAGTCCATTCCCGAACCTGGGTCACTGGTGTGGTTTGAGGTAAGGTGCCAGTCCCTCAACCCTCTGTGCCACCGGGCCGGCCGAATCACCTTTAAAGTCTGTTTGTTGACTTATAAAGTCCTACATGGTCAGGGCCCTGACTACCTGAAAGAGCTTCTGATTCCTTACCGCCTCCGGCGATTACTCTGCTCAGCTAGTGTGGGGTTGCTAGAGATTCCAAGAGTTTGTTTGAAATCTTCTGGGGCCCTGACATTCATGCATGCGGCCCCTTCTCTTTGGAATTCTCTACCCCGCCAGTTGCATGAGTACACGACTATGGAGGGTTTTAAACGGGCCTTAAAAACCCATTTATGGAACCAGGCGTTTGGTGACTGATTATTTTTGATTTAATTTTAATGCTTTGGATGTCTGTGTACCAACTGACTTGCTGCAATGTGTAGACATGTTAATCGTTTTTAAACTTGTTCGGCTCCTTGGTTCTGGAAAGGCACCTTATAAATAAAGTTTTATTATTATTTATTTAAGACCCGAGGCAGCATGGATTCACAGCAGGAAGATCTTGTCAAACAAATCTGATAGATTTCTTTGACTGGGTAACCAAGGTGGTGGATCAGGGAGGGGTGGTGCACATGGCCTACCTAGAGTTTAGCGAGGCATTTGACACCGTCCCACACAGAATGGTAGTAAGCAAGTTGTGTAGTCTGAGAGTAGGCCCTAAAGTGGTACAATGGGTCAGAAATTGGCTGAGCAACAGGACACAGAGGGTGGCTGTGAACCGAGTTCAATCCCAGGAGAAGGGAGGTGACCAGTGGGGTGCCACAGGGTTCAGTTCTGGGGGCGGTCCTCTTCAGTGTCCTAATTAGTGACATTGTGGAGGGGCTGAAAGGGAGGGTGTGCCTCTTTACGGATGACAGCAAGATCTGCAATAGGGTAGACACTCCAGACGGGGTGGAAAAAATGAAGAGACGCATGCAAATTCGAGGAGCGGTCAAGAGAGTGGCAGCTTTAATTGAGTGCAAAAAAGTGCAAAGTCATGCACTTGGGCCCCAGGAATCCTGGAGAGAAATACAAAATGGGAGGGAGATACTAACAAAACTGGAAAGGGACCTGGGGGTAAACATAACAGATGACCAAGCAATGTGGAGAGGAGATGGGGAGGTCCAGAGGGATGCTGGGTGCATAGGGAAGGGGCATCACCAGTAGAAAACAGGAGATGATGATGCCACTATACAGATAGTTGATTAGGCCACATCTGGAATACTGTGTTCAGTTCTGGAGACCGCATGTCCAGAAAGACATTGACAGAATAGAGGCGGTCCAGAGAAGGACACCAAAATGGTGGAAGGACTGTACCAGAAAACATAAGGAAAGGCTGAAAGACCTCAATATGTATACCCTGGAGGAAAAGGGGGTGTGGATATGAAGGAGACATTCAAGTACCTTAGGGGAATCAAGGTCCAGGAGGGGAGGTCTTCAAAAAAGATGTGCAAGAACAGGGCGCCACGATATGGGGCTTGGGGGGTGGTGAGGAAGTATTTTTCAGAGAAAGGTGGTGGATGTATGGAACAGCCTCCCAGTGGAGGTCATACAGGCTAAAACAATTGAGTTCAAGAACGCATGGGATAGACAGAAGGCAACTCTAGTGGTAGGAAAGGGAGGGTAAGCTGCTGATCATTTAGGATTGGGAGTTAAGTAGGTAGGGAAATGGGCAGACTATGGTGGTCCAGGCTGTCCTTATCTGCTGTCAACATCTGTTTCCGTACATGTTTAAACAACCTATTTTGGGGGTACCTGTTTATGAAGCAGGGGCAGAGTCCCTTCCAACCATAAATTACTTCACTACTTACTATGTGTGGAAGCTGTCCAAAATGTACCCAACTACTGTGTCCGCACTGCTGATTCATAGTGCAACAAGCCACAAATTTTTTTTTTTGAAAAGGAAGAGGTGGATACCCAAAAAGAAACAAAAAAAATAGAACTTCAGAGTAAAGCACATAGAACTCCTACTTTCCAGCATTGCATAAAAAAAAAAAATTAAAGAACAGTTTGCTGGCCTGTTGGCACAGTAACGTCACTACCACTTGCAACTCTGGCATTCCAAGTGCAGGAATGGGCCTGAGTTGGAGGATCAGGTGTCCCACAGGACACTGTCCTCCTCGGGGAAGGAGGGTTTGCAGACTCCGCTTTGTTACCACCATGCCGATGACCAGAGGTGGCAGTGGAACTGGAACACAGGCAGGGAAGACAGCAAGCGGCTCTGACGTACACTGACCCCCCCCCCTCTGTGTGTGTTTGCATTACAGTCCATGCTGTTGGCGGCCTGTGCAGGAAGCGGGAAAGAGGGGAACCCAGCAAGGTGGGTGGCATGATGCAGGCACTCTCATGCCCTGATGATCTGACTGTCCACCATCTCCTGAAAACTTGGCCTTCATGTGGAGAGTTTGGGGTGGCTCCCTTCTGAGGCTACCCAAATGTGGGTAGGTGGCAAAGAATGATCGGGTGGGGCTGGGAGGCCTCCAGTGCTGAAGGGTGCTGCCGCAGTGATTGGGGGGGGGGGTTAAAAAAAAAAAAATTCAGAAACATACCCAACTGCTATGTCTACATTGATTCGAACTGCAACAAACAGTGAAACGTTCTGAAAAGTAGACTGGCAATATAATATGTGTGTTTACCTGATCCAGTGGCTCGTGCATATGCAGTATATCATGTTTTTCATCAGGCAACTGTTAAGACACCGTAGCACTTCAATTCAAAACCTATAAATGACTGAAAATAACCTTTAAAACAATTTGTCAGTGGAAGAACACATTCCAGACCTAGGATCATGCTTTATAGTAACATACTTCCTGGTGATTGAGATCCCTTCACCTGCGGGCTCGTATCTACCCATCAGTTGGAATGCTACCCTAGCATAGTCCCCGCTTTGTCATGTGCTATTCCTTATGTAATTTACAGTCTAGACTGTATTAGCCCCTTAAAAATAGCTAGCATTCCTGGTGTACAATATTTGTTGCCAGTGGTACTTGTAAAGTTTTTACAGAATGCCACTTGGGCCAACTTGGGAAAGAAGATAGTGTGGGCAGACTGTATGGGGCACTAGGCTGGTTCTATGTCATAATAGGGATCGCCGAACGGTGATTGCTATTATGGTGAGTGTATATTGCCGAAAACCACATCGGCAATATGCACTTGTAAGCAACCAGACATCCAGCATTGCAAGAAGTGTGTTTAAGCGCCCCCACATCTCCCTGCTTTTAGATTCTCAACTCCAGGTGGGTGCATGTCAAGGGGGGGGGCATAGTCCAGAACCCCCAAAAAAAAACAAAGTCCTGCAGCCGTAGGCACCAGCAAAACTACATCCCTCCCGGCACCAGCCCCAAACCCTGGACCTGCTGCGCCGGTGCCAGCCTCCCTCACCACCACACCACATGGCTGGCTTGGCAGCAGTAGGTCTAGTACATTTACTTAAGCCACTTGCCTATCCCTCGCCTTTCCTTCGCTAACCTCCCTTTCTGGTCACCCTCTCCTTCCTTCTCCATCGCAGTGGGTCGCTACCCTTGCGGTCAACCTGTGATAAAAGTGCTGAATATGAGTCGCTGTTTTTGCAGTCGCCCATATTCTGGCGCTGTTATCACTGGATACCAACTAGGCCATTTTCTGCCATTATATTCTGTGTTTTCGTGGTAAATGCAGTCCTTATGAAAACAGCATGATGACCTCCATCTACCGGTCTAATATTGTGCAGAAAGGAGCAGCGTTTTTGTCCCAACACTAATTCCCCTTCTCCCTAATGTAGGGACTAGCCTTTTCTGTTAGAAATAGGGCAATACAGTGTACATATTTTTTAGTGTAGGGTTGCTTTTGGAGACTACCAGTTGTGTCAAAGTGTGTATAATGAGTATGTGTTGGTTGGGAGCTGCTGTCCTGTGGGAACTTTGATATAGTACCAGCGATTTTGCCTCATTGTTTGAGTAAGCCATGTCTTCAGGATATAAGATTCAGTTTAGGACTTTGCTGTTTTTAACAGGGATCTTTATTTTTATCCCCTCCTCTTTCTCCACCCCCCTTCCCCCAACCAAAATGTGCACAGGTCGCTCATATTGTGTTCGTACACAAAGAATGGTGAACCAGTGTCTGGAGTCATTGGTGCAAAAAGTTCTGAGTGGGGTTGTTATTAATTTTGAAAAAACAGGACCAGATCCAGTACCAGCACCAGCTGGTGAAGGTAAGAACATTGTACATTTTTGGTGACTTACAGATGCCTTCCATCTCGTACAAGGTAGGGTGAAAGCACTTCTTGGCACGGTTTTAAAGCAACAGTGCAGCAAAGTTGGGGGGGGCGGGGAGAGACAGTTTGGCCCAACCTTTTTATTTTTATTTATTATAATTATAAATGATTTAGAATGTCTTTAAGCTTATTTTGCTGGTGAAAGGTTCTCATTCTACTACAGTTTAAGTACTTCCTTTTTAGTGTTATAGTTTTTTCAAGAAACAAAGATGGCTGCTTCATTTGGCTTCAAAAAGTATTGTGTAGTCTTCATAGCACAGTGCATGGGGAACTGCTTGCCATGGCAGTGATCTGGGTTGGCTCTCTGAGCTTGGATCATTGTGGGTCAGCGAGAGGATGGTGAGGTGTCCTGTTGGACAGCCTTCGCCTCATGGGAGTGGGAGGATGTGTTGCTAGCTTTGTGACTGCTTGAAGACCTGGCAGGGTAGGCCTACAAACGGTGGATGGCAGTGGCCCCATGTTGCCACACCTCGGTGTGCGTGCACATGTGGGACCCTGTTTAATGCTGTCTGAGGAAGGGAGTAAGGTGGAAAAATGAGCAGCTGTCTAAATGGTGTCATCGGTACACTTGGGCCTGTTCCTGCTACTCCACCGCCACTCCCGAAGGCACTCCGGTGGGGGGATGGGAGAGAGATGCACAGCTGTTTGCTGACCCTGTTGCATGGGGGGGGGAGATGCGATGGATCCTGTGGCACGATGGTGGTAATGTTGCTGGTCCATTGCCAGTGAAACGGGAAAGTTGATGGCAGGCTCTGGGAGTGAAAAATGCAGGATTACAAGAAAAAAGAAATGTCTAGATCCGACAAGGTTTCGGAGAGAAATCCTGTAGTGCATAGCATAAGAAGCACTTTGAAAAGTGGAATTAACAGGTTAAACCAGTATTTTTAACATTTGTAGCTAAAAACTTGACTTTTTTTTTTTTTTGGAAAAAGTTTTGTTGCACTGCTGCTTAAAATTGTAAGAAATTTGACTTTTTTAGACAATATCGTATTAGAATCATTTTAAATGTCTCCATTTCCTGGTGACATTTGCATAGTGTACTGTATCTGAGAACACCTCAGTGGAAACCTGCTGTTGTCTCATTAAGAAATTTAGTTTCTTCGGGCCAGCCTAGTGGTGCAGAGGGCTGAGGTGCTTAGTGCCATACCTCTCCTACGCCGGCGACCCGAGTTCAGGAACGAGCTGGGGTTGGGGGAAGGGGATCAAGCGGCTGGCAGGCAGCTCTCCTCTGCCGGGTACAGAACGTTGGTCATCCTGGCACTTGGCTGTCACTGAGTGGAGGCTTGGTGGCAGTGCCTTGCAGATGAGGGCCAGGTGCTAGTTCAGAGTTGGTGGGATGGGGACTGCTTGATCTGGTGTGCACGTGCACAACGGTGCTGCCACTGCCTTGCAGAACTAACAGGAGATAAGTGAAGGAAAAAGGATGGGCGTGGCAAGTGCGTATGATTCCTGCTGGCCACACCTCCACATGCCATATCACCAGGAAGCCTGGCACGAAGAAACTGGATTATGTGCTTTTTGGGGCGGTGTCCGACCTTGCCTCCTGACCCTATCACAGGGGATAAAACTCTGCCGGTGCTCTTGCTACTGGTGCCTGGGGAGGCATAGGACAGTGGAAGGAGGTGGCTGGTAGAAGGGAGCTTTCCTTGCCGTGGCCCCAAGGAGCATAAACAAAATATAGAAACAAATTATTTTTCCAGCAGTAGCAGCACCACAATCTGGTTTCTGTATTTGCAGTGGAAATTCAACTGTTGATAGATGTTTATGTTGGTTAAGGGGATAAGTAATTGCAACCAACATTCTCATGTGTTCTGAACTTCTGACTGAACGGGGGTCAGTGAGTCCCTGCTGCATTTTTGTGAAATCTGTTTGCAGCAAAGGCTTGCAGGCATAGGAAACGGGGGCAAAGATAAGAACAAATGGTTCAGACAAGCCTGCCCCACTCAGGTTGATCTTGGTTCACAGTTCGGCTTCTGTGCTTTGCTCCATATCCTTCTATGTTTGCTTCCTGAAGAATGATGCAGTTTTCTGCTGAACCCATTTTGTATAGTTGATCTTCTCTTGCGCCTTACCTCATGTTTTTGTTACCCTTTCAGCTGAACAGTTCTACCTTATTTGCCAGTCTCCTCCTGGAAGCTGAATGCTTCCGATTGCCTCAGTGTTTGACGTGCCCTTTTTTAACAGAAAACAATTTGCATGGATCAGCTCATCAGTCGCCTTTATCGTTTTTGAAGACTTGCTTTTGGTCACCTTAAAGCTTCCGCTTTTCAGGGATAATCAGTTCCTTGGCATTTGTCGATCAGTTCTGTAGGCCAGGCATAATTTTGGTTGACTTACACTACATTCTTTCAAGAGATGAAGATTCTTCTCCTGGTAGATGGACCAATACTCCAGATGTGGGACTAACCAGTGCATTTCAGCAGTAACAGTGTTGCGTCTTTTGGCTTATATTCTATCCCTCTGCTAAGGAATCTTGCAGTTCTCTTTGCACTGTGCTGCTAATTTCAAGGATTTTTCCTCAGTAACCCCAGATCTTTGTTCTGGTCCAGACTTTATATGACTGATCATGTACTACACATTTCCTTTTCAGGTTGTTTGCCATGAAATACATTAGTCACCTGAAAGGTCCAGATTTCTTTGAATCTGGTTGATTTCGTCCTCATTTTTGATTATATCTCCAATCTGGGTATCATTCATAAACTCCGATATCTAATTTTAAATACTCGTTCAAATATTTTATATATTACAAATTACAAATAAGATATCAAAAGATCAACTGCTGGGGTGCTCCACTTGAAAGCTCATTTGAGATGGGAAGGCCACCATTTCTGCCATCAGGGATTTGGTTCACTAGCCACACTCTGGCAGTTAGGTGAAGGCAGCAGTCACTGAACATCTTCAGGCTGAGCACCTCCCACCAGCCATGGTGTATGTCCTCTGGCTCTGCTGCCTTTGTTGTCTCTTCTTTTCAGCTAGATTGGACAGGTATCCGCCTTCACAGTCCTGCATGTGTAACAAGATTCTGTTTTTCAAGTGCTAAATTGTTGTGGTAGTCTTTATAATTTCATCTTCTGGTTCATGCTCTGTCACTGATTTTCGGTACGAAACTACTGAAACCAGGTTTTAAACAGTGCACTGCTGCTGGAGAAAAAAGAAAGTCAACCTCCAAGCCAAACATGTGCCTTTATTGCCTGAGGCAACATCACAGTGTGGAGCAGTGTCTGTCTTGCCAGGCCATGCATCCCACATTGCTTGGGGAAGGAAGGTGCAGTTTTACCTCAGTAGGCCCAAGGATCACAGGCAGCCCTTGGCAGTCACTGGGTTGGTGGCACAGCTACAGGGATGTGCTAGTCCTTGGTCTTGATGATGGTTCCAGCTGAGCCCACTGTCTGAAGGCCATTCACAGATGATTTCCATGAGATGTACTTGGCTCTCTAGATCTGTGGTGAAAACCTAAGAGTGCAAGCACAAGAAACGCCGTTGTTGTTGATCATTGGACCAGAAATACTCGTGGCTTTTCTGCTGTCAATTCTCCTGACTGCTCGACCTTTGTCGCGCTGCCACCAGTCGAGGGGAGGGTTGAGGTGTCCATGGTGGCCCCATTGGAGCCTGCAACTTGGACTATGGTCAGTCAGCCAGTTTCTCAAGCCGGTCAACTGGTTGTGGAGGGAGAAGGCGACAAGGCTTTGTTGATCTTGAAGACCTGGTTTCTCCCAATCGTCACTCAGAGAATTTGACACAGTCACTGAGCTGGCCTGGGTCCTGTCTACTCCAGTGGTCATGTTTCTGGTTCCCACTCAGAAGCCATTCGTGGCGCTATGGTCTCCCTGTTGAGGCAGATAGTATACACGGCTCCACCGGTGGACACACTCCATCGGCTGAAAGATGGATGGTCGAGGCATCATTCATGGTCCCACTGTTATTCAGCTGATCGGCACAGAAACTGACGCTCATCTGCCTCATTGTTCTGAGGATTGATATCAGTGACGTCTTTGTTGCAGGTTCAAAGACCTGCTTTGATAGCAGTGGGCTGTTGCTGGGCAGGGCTCTGCTCCCAGGACCCTATTTGCAGTGGGTTGCCCAATGTGGCTGCCCTAGCCTGTGGATTGGCAGAATGCGGCGTCTGCTTCTATTCTGCTTGTGGTGGAACCCTGTCCACTGCAGCTGCATTAGGTGCTGTCCCCCGCCCAGGAGTTTCGACCGAAGATCGGCATGCCAGGTTGATTGTCAGAGATCAGCCAGGGCTCTAGGTGGTATGCCCCGCCCCAGAAACAGACCTGGTCCGTTAGCGAGGGCCTTTCTGATTTCAGTGTGTCCTCCATTATGTCGAGTTGAACCCACCCTGTCAAAATTCACTCATCTGATAATTGATCCCAGTCAGGCTCAGCCTCTTTTGGAGATTTACTTCAGAGTTTGTTGGAATCCATGGATCTCTCCTTGGCGCTGGTGCAGAAGATGGCTAAATACCTTTCCATTGACATCCTGGACAGGGATGATTCCCTGAGGTGGCCATTCTTGTGTCGGAGGCCATTATTGGTCCAGCGTCTGACCTGTTGCAGCACCCAGTGGCCTGCCCGGTACCCCTTACCCATATGGCCCACAAGTATGCTGTCCCTATGGGGAGCCTCTTTGGGGGGGGGGTTCTCGGATCACCCCTCCATGGAGGGGCTAGCATTCTACTCTGGCTTTTGCAAATTAAAAGGTGAAGGGTATGTGGACAGGCAACCTGATAAGGTGTTGAAGAAAGTGGCCAAGATGGTCAACGTAGCTGCCACTCTGAGCCTCTGGCAAGCCAGTTGTGTCATGATGATGGCTTGCTATGGCCACAGCTTGTTCAGTTTCATTGGGGACCTCTTCCTCTCACTCCTGGCTTCCAAGAAAATGGATGATTTAGCCAGCCCGGTGGTGCTGAGGGTTGAGGCGCTGGATGCCACACCTCTCACGCTACGCTGGCGACCCGGGTTCGGGAATGGACCCGGGTTGTCGGGGGTCGGCCGGGGGAGGGAGGATGGAGCTTCCCAACGGATGCTCTCCTCCCTCGGGGTGGGATGCCAGTGGTGCGCTTGGAGCGCCTGACATCCTGAGAGGGTCGGTGGATGCACAGACTCCCGAAAGGACACGGTGGCTCCGTCTATCGGAGCCAGGGAGGGGGGACGCCATTAGGCGCTTGAGAGGAGCGTGCATTAGCACGCAGACTCTCTGCACCGGTGTCTGAGGACGGGGTTAAGGGGGGGGGAACAAGACAACTCTGAGGAAAAATGCCCTCCGGTCACCTAGATGAAGTCCTCCGGAGCCGGCCTTGCCACCCTCCGACCAGGGGCAGACCCCAATGTGCAGCTGCCACAAGTGGGGAAAAGGGGGCCTCTCCTCGCCCCGCCCGGGGGGTAATCCGGGCCATCAAGGTTCCCCCCAATGGCAGTGTGGCACTCTAGGGGCAGACCAAGCTGGTCGGCAGAGGTGGGGGCCGTCACTCCTTGTAGGACGGAAGGAGTGGTGATTGGAAGGGACAGTAAGGAGTGGATAAAAAATAAGTAGAAAAAAAAAAAGAAAATGGATGATCTTGCTTCGAGAGGGCTCTTGCAGTAGGTAATTACATATAGGACTGGTGCCGGCAGGCGTCAGGACCCCATGGAAAAATTTCTAGCTAGCAGTCTCTGGCGGGGTACCACCCCCACGTCAGGTGACCGTCATACAATGTCAATATAAAGAGGCGGTCCCCCACGCCTGCCTTCCAGTTCTTTCCCGCCGATAGCTCATGTCAGCGCCTTACAGAAAAGTTCAACGCTTGTCAGCCTCAATCGTCTGTAGTTTTTACCGAGTTATTTTCGATTTTTCGAATTTTTGTCAGGTATTCATCTGTGTATGTCGTCCCCTACACCCTCTGAGCACAAGAACAAGTGCGACTCGTGCGGTGCCCAACTCCTGCACAAGGACGGCCATTCCCAGTGCCTCTTCTGCCTAGGCCCAGATCATCAGGTGAAGTGCCAGCACTGCCTTAAATTCAACGCGGCCACCCGCAGACGGTGGCAGCAGTCCTTGAACAGTATCGTCACACCTGACGCCCCAGGCTCTCTGCAGCGGATAACCCCATTGCCTACCGAGGTCCCCACGTCCCCTCAGTTCACACCTGGGGATTTCAATCCTCCTTCCCCGGTTGAGACAGACGACCTTGGGACGCTGCCATCGGGGTTCCCCCCTCCTACGCTGGACTAGACGCCGCCTTCCGGCATCCCTTTGCCCGACGGAAGACCTGTTCCTCTGTCAGGACCGTCTGACCCGTTTGGTGGTCTCCATACGCTGGGCCCGACGCCTCCTCCATCCGGTCTGCCAGCAGGGCCTTTACCAGGACCCTCTGTTCCTTCAGAGCCCCTGGCACCAGTGTACCCGGTGCCACAGTACCTGGCTCCTAAGTATCTGATGCTGCAGTACCAGACACTGCTGTCGGATGGATACTTTTATTACGGGTACTCGCCCTACCCGTATCCGTTACCTCCTCTTCCACTGCCCACTCCACAGCCGCCGGCAGATCTGAAGGAGGCTGTGGTCTCCTGGTGGGCTGAGGCCAAGGCTCAGCTCACCAAAGAGGTTGAGAGTCCTCTTCTGACATCGGTCCCTACGCCAGTTCCCCTGTGTCGGAGACAGGAGACTCCTTCCCCTTTACCCGATGCCAGAGGAGAACCTTCTGGCACCCGGGTGGGAGGACATGCACCCCTGGGGGCTCCCCAGAGGGTTCGTTCCTCCCCGTCCCAGGGAGGAGTCGTCATCTTCTACCTCAGAACCATCTGACTCGGATTCTGAATCCGATCGCTCTGATCATGGAGACGAGCCCCATACTTCAGAACACCCAAGGCTGAGGGACCCTCTGAAGTCTCCTCCGGAGGACCCTTCTTTTCTGGAGCTCTTGAGGAAGATCCAGGAGACACGTCAGTGGCAATCAGTGGAGCCAGACCCACAGCGTAAGAAGCTTGCTGTCCATCTGGATCTGCCCGTGACTGCTCCCACATTGATTCCACCCTGGATAGAGCCACATGCCTATCTTGTTTCAACTATTTGGAAACAACCATCCACACTAGCCCCCCTTCCGAGGAAGGTGGGTAGGCTATACCAGGCTCCGGAGGGTAAAGACTTCCTGAGTCTTCACCCCAAGGCAGATTCAGTTTTGATCAGCGCCGCCCTCGGCCACTCCGCCAACCCCAAACATCTGAGCTCGTCCCTGCCTGACAAGGAATCCTGACTTCTGGATCAGTACAAGAAGAAGATTTACTTCTCTTTGACCCTAGGCATCGGGGCCCTCAAGTACGTCGGCCACATGGGGGATTTCCAGAAGTCCATTTTTAGCCAGGTGGAATCCAAGCTGGGCTCCCTGCCTGATTCACAAACTAAGCAGGAACTGGGAGACCTGGTCCACTCCACTCATTCGGCCTGTAGGCAGATGCTTCGTGCCACCTACGACGCGGTGGACACAGCTGGCAGGAGCTCGGCTTTCACCGTAGGCCTACGGCGTCTTGCCTGGCTCAGTGTGTCAGGACTGGTCCCTGAAGTACAGTCCGCTATACAAGATGCTCCCTTCAGGGGTTCGGTGCTGTTCGGGGGTGATGTCAAGGACATCATAACCGAACTGCAGGAAAAGGGCACTGCACTAAAGTCGGTCTAGACTTTGTACAGGCCCCCTCAGGGGCAGCGATGTCCTTTCCGTCGTCAAACCTGACAGAAACAAAAGCCCAACCAAGGAAAGCGCACCAACAAATGTCGGGCTCCTCCAGCAACCAAGACTCCCCCTAGCAAAAAGTCCGCCCCGCACCTTCTGACTCCCTGCCTTCCCCTCTGCCTCTTGCCATTCCAGAGGAACTGGTGGGGGGGGGAGATTCTCCTCCCATCTGCCGGGTTGAGAGAGGATAACAATCGACACTTGGGTGCTCCAACTAATATCTGCCGGACACTCTATGGAGTTTCTACAGAAACCTATTCGAAAACCATCCCTTCAGTCGTCTTACTCCCCACAACAGCTTCCTCTGGTTCTAGAAGAAATCCTGTCCCTTCTGTCGAAGGCGGTGATAGAGCCAGTCCCCACTCATCTTTGGGGGACGGGTTACTATTCCCATTTCTTTCTAGTTCCAAAGAAGATGGGAGAATTGAGGCCAGTCCTAGACCTCAGCACCTTGAACATGTTCGTGGAGTACAAATACTTCAGAATGCTCTCTTTGCAGAGCGTTCTACTGTTACTCCGGCTGGGACAGTGGCTATGTGCTCTGGATGTGCAGGATGCGTACCTGCATATCCCCATATGCCCTTCCCATCGCAAATATCTCCCATTTTTGCTTTCAGGGGGACCACTACCAGTTCAAGGCCCTCCCATTTGGTCTCGCCTCGGCTCCTCGAGTAGTTACCCAGTGCCTGTCTGTGGTGGCGGTCCACCTGTGTACCCAGGGCATGCAGGTCTTTCCGTACCTGGACAGTTGGCTCCTGGCGGCCCTGTCCATGAAGAACTCCTGCACTCTTTCCCTTACCCTGCAGGTTTTTACCAACCTGGGTATTACCATCAACCAGGTCAAGTCCCACTTGCCAACGCCTCCAATTTACAAGGGCGACACTGGACATGACCACAGGCAAAGCCTTTTTGCCTCCAGACAGGGTTGAGACTCTTCAAAATCGGGCTAGTCTTCTGTCTAGTAACAGACAGGTCGGAGCCAGTTCAGTCCTCTGCCTCATAGCGGCTGCCATTCTGACAGTTCCGTTCGCTCTGCTCCATACGAGGATCTCTCAGTGGACGCTTCAGTTGCAGTGGGACCAAACCACGGACGATATAGACCAAGAGGTGCTAATGTCTGATCCCATGATCAGGGACTTGCACTGGTGGATGGTTCAGGAGAACCTGTGCCTAGGAGTTTCATTCTGCATCGCTCCTCCTTCTCAGACGTTGACAACGGATACGTCAGGGGAGGGCTGGGGTGCCCACTTAGTGTCTCACTGGACTCAGGGCAGCTGGTCCCTGTTAGAGCAGAAACTGCACATAAATGTGCTCGAACTGAGGGCAGTCCAGTATGCCCTACAGGTTCTAATTCCCTTCATTCTTCCTAATCATCTTCTCATCCAGTCAGACTTGTGTAGCCTGGTAATCAACGAACAGGGAGGAACATGTTCCTACTCCCTGTGCCGGGAGGCGATGAGAGTCTGGTATTGGGCAGCCCAGCACAACCTTCACCTGACCGCAGTTCACGTTCCGGGAGTAGAAAACACCCTGGCAGACAAACTCTGTCGATCCTAAGCCAGAGCTCATGAATGGGAGTTAGACCAACAAGTCGTAAATGACATCTTTCGGCAGTGGAGGACACCTCAGATAGACCTCTTCGCCTCCCCCAAAAATGCAAAACTTCCCACCTTTTGCTTGCTCGCTCCAGGGCGAGACGTTTTCTGGTGGGACACTCTGTCTCTCTGTTGGTGGGACAGATTCATTTATGCCTTCCCTCCCATTCCTTTGACTCAGAGGGTCCTGAACAAACTTGGATCAGAAGGTGCTCGAATTATTCTCATCGCCGCCTTCTGGCCCAGGCAAGTTTGGTTCTCTCTTCTGCAACAGTTTTCAGAGGAACCTCCTCTTCCTCTGTCGCAGCACTTTTTGACCCAGGATCAGGGGACCCTTGTTCACCCAGGCCTCAGATACCTTCATCTTCATGCGTGACTGCTGCAGACAAAGCTAAAGCCCGCTCCGGAGTCTCTCCTTTAGTAGCAGACATTTTGGTAGAGGCCAGGAAGCCTTCCACCAGGTCCACCTACGCTATGAATTGGAAACGGTTTTACATCTGGGCATATTCCAAAGACTTGGAGCCTTTCTCATGCCCAGCCAACAAAGTCCTGGATTACATGCATCACCTCTTCGACCTGGGTCTCAGCCATTCCTCCTTAAAAGTCTATATGGCAGCTGTGTCAGCCTACCTCATTCCCTTTGGAGACAGGACTTTTGCTCAGTTGGAAGTCTCCCAAGATTTTTCTTAAAGGGGTTCTCCACCTGAGACCCCCATCTGCAATCCTGCCCTTCCATGTTACTTGAATTTTATTCTAGAGAAGCTCACACTGCCTCTTTTCGAGCCAGCAGCAGAAGCAGACTTAAAGTTCCTTTCTTGGAAGACACTCTTCCTAGTGGCCACCACTTCTGCTCAGTGCATTTCCGAGTTTCAAGCCTTGATGTCTAAAATCCCGTATTTGATTTTCCACAGGGAACGTGTGGCTCTGCGCACCAACCCTAAGTTTCTTCCTAAGGTGGTGGCTGAATCAGTCCATTGAGTTACTGGCTTTCTTTACGCAACACTCCAATCAAGGGGAGTACCTCTAACATACTCTGGATGTTCACAGAATCCTGAGATACTACACCAATTGGACTAAGGATCTCAGGAAAACTGATCAGCTTTTTGTGCCTTTCGCTCACAAAAGGAAAGGCAATGCTGTTTCCAAGCAATGTCTTTCCAAATGGTTGGCCAATTGTATCACTTTCTGTTATGACAAGTACAAGAAGACTCTTCCAGGTCCGGTCAGAGGTCACTCCACCAGGGGAGTTGCTGCCTCTGCTGCTTGTTTCAGGAATGTGTAAATGGCAGACATCTGCGCAGCTGCAACCTGGACTTCGGTCCATACCTTCACAAAACACTGCAGTTTGGACATTGCCTCTCGCCGTAGAGCAGGCTTTGGGTTGGCTGTTTGTAGTCCCTCCTTTCTTGAAACCTGCTCAGCCTTGAAGTTGTATTGTGGATGACAATCCTCCTCCTCGGTTTTTTCTTGTTCCAGACTACTTGGGATTCAGTCCTATCTGTGAATACCTACTGCAAGAGCCATCTCGAAGTAAGATAGTACAGTTACGTAAGCACTTACCCTAACGGTAGATCTTCGAGAGAGGCTCTTACAGTAGGTATTACCTTCCCACCCTCCGTCCCCCTAAGTCTTATTCCTTTCCATGGGGGCACATCCTCTTCTCTCTCATCTTGCCTCTTTTGGCGGGGAAAGAACTGGAAGGCGGGTGTGGAGGACCGCCCCTTTATACCGATGTCGTAAGACACCAGTCACCTGACGGGGCGGTCCCCCACCAGAGACTGCTAGCCAGAAGTTTTCAGTGGGTTCCTGATGAATGGCAGCTTTAGTCCTATCTGTGACTACCTACTGCAAGAGCGCCTCTCGAAGATCTACTGTTACGGTAAGTTCTTACATAACTGTACTTTCCCGGAGTAGGCAACTCGTCTCCATTGGTGACGTCCTCAGAGGACAAGGAATCATTTGTCCACCTTCCTTCAGCAGCAGAGTATGCTTTGTATCAGTGATTCTTGGGGGAGATGCTCCAGTTGCTCGACTTGCATGGTTTTGCAAGCTGCAATCCAGCAGCCCTGCCGTTGAGACTCATTGGAATTCACAGTCTCGATATGGCTGTTATTCCTCCATGGCCCGACGCCTTTGAGGAGGCACCTAGAGCAGTGTGGAGGTGTTCCTTCTTTGATTCAGCATTTCCCAGGAATCTCCTCGTGTGGTATCACACACCTTCTGGGTCTGCTGGTGATTTACCTCACCCTTCCTTAGGGCTTGAAGTACTGCAGACCCCGTTGGTGTGATGATGGCTTGTATGTGACCAACCTCCAGAGGCAGATACCGCACAGACAGGTGGTCTTTGTAGGAAGGCTTTTACCTCAGCACGCACCCTAACGTCCATTTCTACACACTATGCACAATATGGTGACCTATAACCATTGCCTATGATTGTAGCTAAGCACCGTTGGGTACACTGCTGCAGAGCAAGACAGTCTGGCAGGCCATTCGCCTTTCTACCCAGGGTGTGGAGGTAGCTGGCACTAGTTAAGGGCATCTTCTGATGCCAGCGAGGTGGTCTTCAGTTTTGCAGGAACTGCAGTCTGCATCAGGCAAATGGCATGGCTTCGCCTCTTCTGACTGGCATCTTTGGCCTGGCCTAAGGTTCTTCACTTGTATTTCTAGGGGCCTCACTACTTCTCTAGGGTCAGGTGGAAACTGTTGGGGAACCATCCTGCTCCTTTGCCAGAGGAGTCCCTGCGTAGCCCTGCCCGGTATCTGGTCTTGCCAGACCTGTAAGGATACCCTGCCCTCAGGTGTTCTCCCCACACAGACGTCTGAGAGTATCTTTTAGCTTCTCCCTCAGATAAGATGGGGAGCTTGGGACTAGGACTCATAAGCGGAACTCTGGTGAAGATTGATTCTTGGAAGCTATGAAAGTTTTGTACTGCAGTTAGCATAACTATTGATTTTTTCAGCATATTTTCGCTATTGATTGCCACACCTGCCCACCATTCCTCGCTCTAGCAGGCCCAGGGCCTCTGGGCGGCTCTCCCATGTAGTGTTGGCGGGCACCATCTAGTCATGTCATCATCCCCAGTTGTATACTCCCTATAGAATAGTTGTTTTTTTATATAAAAAAAAAAAGGGGGGTGGTGGATGGGACCCATTGCTGGTTCCCTCTCCCACCGGAAAACCAGGGTGAGTGCGCCTTTCACTGCCCTCATATGAACCAAGAAAAAAGAACCTAGCTCCTTTCCTCTTTTTTCTTTCCAGTTCTCCTCCTCCTTGCCAACGGTATGTCCTTTTCCTGGGGTACATCCCTATTAGTTGCCAAATGCACTCTGTGCCTCTGGGCACTCTCCAGTTTAACTCCGCATGGCAGTTGCACTGTCTGTGGAGGAGTGCTGTGCGTTGGAATGGATCATATACACTAATTTTTACTCTGGGTACAGCCCCATTATTGCAGGAGGAGCAGGTCTTTGTCTTGTCGTCCTCCCCTGCTTTTTTTTTCTGGCTGTGCCAGACTCTTCCTTTTGGCTGGTTTACTCCTCTTCCTCTTTTATGCCAGCTGGGCTGTTGGCCCACTACCTTAGGGGTTTCTAGGGAGATGAAAACATCTCAACACCGTTGTGCTGAAGCTCTGCAGTTCCACATGCCCCCAATATACTATTTCCTTCTCCCTGATGGGAAGAATGGATATATTTTAACTGACTATTCAGTCAGTCCTCTGGTAGTATGGGGTTTGTTTTTTCCAGGAGTCTGTGATTTCATTCCTGTTGGCATATTGTGCCTTCTCTTGCAGGGGAGGGTCCCAATTCTGGGCACACACACTCTTACCTTTCTGCTGGAGACACATACTTCAGAGCTGCTGCCTTTAAGATTACTGTCCATCTCCTGTCTGGCTAGTGGTGTAAGGCTCTGGTTCTATCTACAGCTACCCCTTTAGGCCACCTGGTGTGCTCCTTTTTCCTTTATTCAAAGGTTGGTAGTCTGATTTCATTATTTTGTTATTTCCTGTATCCTTTCCCTGTCCCTTTGGTCCAGGAAAATTGTTGACCCTCTCTTATTCAAATAGACTGGATAGACCGTGTGGCCTAGATCTGCTGGCAGCTTTGTATGTTCGTATCTGTTTCTCCCCCCGTTTTGTTTCTTGGCAAACAGAACTGAGGTTAACAAGGGATCCAGCAATGGTTATTGACTGGTGTGCAGGTGCCATACACAATAGTCGTGGCCGGTCCCTTGACAAAAGCTTTGCACCCAGGAGTCCTAGTGCCTCAGGACCAGACCCGTAAGTGTAATTAATGGTGAAGATATTCTGGAAGATCACCTGTGACGTGAGTATGTGACTTTAATTTCCATATGATAATGCTGACCCAGATCTTACTGTCCCTGGAAGGTAGTGGTTTTGCTTTCTTGACCTCTGGGACGTGCTCTTTCATGTTCCAGTCTTTGTCCTACCACCAGTACCGCCAGTTCAGGGTGGAGGGGGTGTTGTACCAGTTCAAGGTCATGCCATTCGGCCTGTCACGTGAGCTTTGAGGGCTTCAGTGCAGAGGTTATCGGTCCTTCAGAATCCTCTGTTTACGTATGGATTTTGTTTTGATTACTTCCTCCCGTCAATTCTGGGTGCTGCAAGGTGTCTGTGAAGGTAGGTATTTTTAAAGTTCCTCATGGCTGTGAAGCTTTTTTGAGGTCGGGAGTTGAAATTGGGACTTTTAGGCTTGCATCCCTAGTGGCTACTTCACCGAAGTCCCCGCCAAGGCAGTTTTGGTACCCGATCTCCTCTGCCTCAGCAGCAGACCTCACTGGTTGCTGCCTCTTCACCAGGATCTAATGACCTTCAGTCCTTGCACCTCATGGTCTGGTTCCTGAGCGGCTAGAATTCCAGGCCATGGATCTCTCCTAGGACGTGCGCCACGTTGTGGGGACCTCCCCGAGAGGAATTGATTTGCCAGTGCTATACATTTAAGTGTAAGAGATTGTCCACGTGGTGCCAGGCAAGGGGCTTGATCCTCTTGCCTGTCCTGTGGCTAGCATCTTGTAATACCTCTGGTCCCTCTCTTAGGTGGGACTGTAACAACTCTTAAGGTGCACTCTGCGGACATCAGGCACTTTTTCAAAGGCCTGGATCACCTCCAGTGTGTGAATCACCACCACCTTGGGACGTACTACTGGTGCTGTCTGTACTCATGGGCAAGCCATTCGAGCTTACTCACAGGTGTGAGATGTCGCACCTATCATGGAAGACTGCTTAATATCAGCCAGCAGGCTCTGTGAGCTCCAGGCACTATCAGTGGAGTCTCCAACCCTTCTTCAGATGCCGACTGCAGGCTCCATACTTTGAACCTGTGGATGGCGCTCTCTTATTACAAGGAACATGGTGGGTGTTTGGGATGAGGCTTGCCAGCTGTTTGCAACATATGCTAAAGCCGTGCCTGGCAGACGGGCAGCAAAGCAGATGGTTGGCAGGTGGACGAGACCCTGCATCTACCTCTGCTGTAGGTTGGCTGGTAGGGAGCCTCCTGTAGGGCTTGGAGCTCATTCCACCAGACATACCGCTGCCTCGGTGGCTGTTCCCAAAGATATCCCAATACAGGAAATCTGTAGGGCTGCTGCCTAGAAGTCATCACACACCTTCATTTCCCATTGCAGCATTGACGTAGAGTCTTGTCAGGATGCTGCTATTGGGTCCTCGGTTTTTCAGTATCTGTTTTCAAAGTGGGTGTGTGCGCCTTGCCCCCTACTTCAGGAGTTGGAGTCTGTCAAAGTGTGAATAGTGAACTATATCCACACTCATAGAAAAATTTTACTCATCTGTAACTGTAGTTCCAGGAATGGTATATAGTTCATAGGAATCGTAGGAAATTTCAAGCATTATGGACTTGCATCCTTATAGCTTGCCAATCCCAAATATTTAGAACTCAGTAGTTCTGTCCCTACAAACCAAATCAAGTCTTGACTTGAAAATACACGTATTAAGCCTGTTCACCACTGTGGTTTAATTCACATTGACACAACCCACCCGTCCTCCTCTGGCAAGTGGCACACAGATCCCTGCTTCTAGTGTGCAAAGATCTGACATCACAGGGCAGTTTATGGGGATATAACGCCTGGGTGGTGGGAATAGCTTAACTTAAGGACGTCTGACGAATTGGCACTAATGGTGGAACTTCCAGGATGTGGATGTGAACTATATACCATTCCTAGAACTGTGGTTCCAGGTGAGTAGCCTACTTTTACTTATCAGTAACCTTAGGACTTGGAGAGGATCTCCATAGAGAGATGATTTTCCCACCTGCCATTCACTTGGTATGGCAGACTTCTTTCAGCTTTTTGGTACAACACTACATTGAGTGTCAACCACTTCTATCACATGCTGCCACTTGTAGAAGGCAGTGTTTGCTTCACTCCCCCTTTCTCTCTGTGCATGATAGGTGGGGGTGGCTCCAGTTTTGCAGTTGGTGGATATTTAGAATTCTATTCACTGCTGGGAAACTGAAGTAGTTGGGGGCCACCCGTGGTATACGGGTAACACAGTGCTTGGACAGTGTTCATGAAGGCACGGTGATGGGTGGCTCCATCTTGAAGAAGCTTCCTATGAGGTCCTGATGCAGATAGCTGCTTACGGCTCTTTGGAGATCTCCTAAAGTCTACTGTTACTAGTAAGTAACTAACCTTTATAGGTACTTGAAGAAACTTGATCAGTAAACACAATAGGTCAAGGTGAAATTTAACCTAATTAAGATCAAGTCAATACTAACACCCAGTAGTCCAATTATCCAGATCCACAGCAGGCCAACACACACAGCAGGCACCCACGGCAGCACTATAAATATAGGCAGTATAGATCAGAGAAGGTTCTAAGCTGATATGATGTAATCCAGTTCAGTCTGCACAATCATGACATCCGGTTAGATAATGGGATGTAAATTCAGTCCAAAATAAGCCCACCACAGCATCCAAAATCTTCAGAATGGTGTGGGTTTATGTCCCATGCCAGGAACTTGTACTTAGACCCCATTTTGGCCCTGTAGTGCAAGGGGCAGTGGTCTCTGCACTGTGGAAATTGCAGCCTTTCAGTCTTTGGTGGTTGTCCAGGTGGAATTTAAATACTCCATTGCACTGTTTGAAAACAGTCCAGTAACCTGTTCCCCACTTTTATTCTTTTTCACCACTAGACAATCTCAACAGGGAACTGTTCTTTTTGTTGCTAGTCGGAGGAAGGGGCTTTAGTTGTGTGACAGTTTTAGTACATGATATTAATATAAAGGGTGAAGATGGGCTGGGCTGGCTCATTGGTGCAGCGGACTAGCTGCTGCTTGTGATTCTGGTGACCCACGTTTGTTGGGGGTGGGGGGGCCTGGGCTACTGGAGGACGATCAGTTAGAGGAGTCTTGAGCATCCCAGTGGAAGATTGCCTTTGCTGGGATGAGTGGCTGGCTGTTGCATGCAGTGCGAGCACCCCCTGGAGATTGGCTGGGGTAAGGCATGGCAGCTCCTGTGAGTGCCCATTGCATTGTGCGATGTGGGGGTCCGTTATGTCATCTTGTCGAGGGAGGGCCACAACACTGGAAAATCCCCTAGCTGCCTGCAGGATGACATGTTGCTGGCCACAGGCCCCAAACCACTGGCCAGACTCTCAACTATATGCTTGACTCAGTCCGGGGGGGGGTGCTAGCCATGGGGGCCTTTTGTAGGATGGAGGTAAGTCGTAGGGAGTCAGAGGAATGGGTTGGGGTGGCACACTGAAAGGGCAGTGAGGCAGAGTAGTTTGGAGCAAAAGTAAAAAAGGGGGGATTAAGATATCTTAAACAGTATGTGATTGTGAATGGGAACATCTGAGATGGGTACTCCTAACCATAGTCAAACTTCTTATTTTGAAGAAACTTTTTTAACCTAGCATGGCTAATAGTTTTTTTGTGATTGTCTGATGGTTTTGTTTCAGATGGAGTTGTTGATCCAGCTAGATCTGCCCCTACGACGTTTTCTCCCCAGCCTTGGCACAGTTGTCGTAAGCTTATTTATGTACGACCCAACCCCAAAACTGGTGTTCCTGTTGGGCACTGGCCAGTTCCAGAATCATTCTGGCCTGATCAGAATTCCCCAACTCTGGTAAGCCTGACCTAAAGTTGAAGAACTCGAATGTTGCTGTTTTTTGCATAAGTGTGTTTAATGATTCTAAGCATTCCATCTTTGCACTAAACCTTGTGATTCTTAGTGGTTTCTGTAGGGTCCCAAAGCACAGGGAGTACATTGCTTTCAGTACCCCCTTCCCCCCGGCCTTCAGGATATTTATCCTATAGAACTATCTTAGTTGCATAGAATCTGATGGCAGATAAGGACCGCTTGGCCCACCTAGTCTTCCTATTTCCCTACCTAACGCAGTACATTCTAATCCCAAATTGATGTCACTAATGGGTTGTGTTCTCCTTTTTCTAATCCCTCGAATTTATTTTTGTTTCCCATTACAATCATTAATTTATTTAGCATCTAAAACTGTTACAACATGCATTTTCTGGGACAGAGCGAGACACCTGTGTAATAGGAACAGTATAAAGGGGAACAGTCTGCACAGAGGACTCCACACTCAAGTGGGGGGAGCTGGTCCCATTGTGCACTCTCTGGCCAAAAACATTTTGGTTTGCTTACTGTTTACTGTAGTATAGTAGATTATATCAGACTAATTTTACTTAGTTGTAGGCTGATATCTTTTACTAAAAATCCCAGAATCCCCTGCAGCTGACATCAAAGTAGTAGACATCAGTGAGAGATTCAGTAGCCTGCAGTGTGTTTAGAGCTTTTATAATCTCCGATCAGATGTTTTCCAGGACTGCTTTTCTCCAGTAGCTAAGTACAGTCCTCTGTGACTGTAAGTAGCACATGGAGGATCGCTGGAGCAGCAAACAAGAGATCGGCTTATATAAACTCTTCACATGCACTGCGGGCTATTGAATCTCCCCCTGCTGCCTACTGCTCTGATGTCAGCTGCAAGGGATTCTGGGATATGTAGTAAAAGATGACGCCAGCCTACAACTAAGGAAAATTAGCCCAATGCTGTTTACTACAGTATAGTAGACTATAAGTAAACCACAATTTTTCACCTACGGAGTGCACATTGGGACCAGCCCCCGATTTGAGTATGAGGCTGTGCTGTTTTCCTTTAAATATCATTGTGTGTCTGTCTGCTCCTATGGGCAGGCAGTGGTTGGTATGGACGGTCTTCCCCTCTCAGCTGGGATATATTTAAATTTGTTTTTAATGTAAAATTTTATTGTGTGCGAGGCACAGAATAATAAATCAAAGCAGGTACAGTTTCATTTTCTCTACTTAGGATACTAATTCACAGACCATAATACATATTCCATGGTTACTGGTCCCTTTAAGCATCACATTAATAGATATCCATGTTTGCTACCTGAATAAGGGAAACTCTAGATATATTTGGACCTACCCCACACACAACCTCCATTACATAAGTACTCTGTTGTGCATAGCTCCACCCAGTGACTGGCCATACCCCACATTATCAGGATTTCTAAACAGCAGCTGTCGCCTTTACCAAAACATAATATTTAGACACAGTCCAGCTTGTATTTTACATTAGTTCTGTATTCCACCTCGCCATTATTTATTACTGAGGTCATCTGCATAAAAACAGGATCTTTGTTCCTGAAGAGTTCATCTATTCCTGTTGCAGTCTCCCTACCCGAGGTCATAATGCACTGCTTGTGTCATCAGTTACTCCCATGGCAACAGACTGTAATGTCACAGCAGAGGATTATAACTTGAAGTAGGGAGTCCGCTATAGAGGCAGTTGAACCCTGAAGGATGAAGGATAAAGATCATATATTCTTGAAAATATCCTTAGTAATGAATACTGGGGAGGAGGAATCTTTACAATATATATGGAATGGAAGCTAAATTGTACCTAATTATTATATCTTTAAAAGTTTTTTTTTTTTTTTTAAAGCATCAGCATCTCTTTGAATGTAGATATAATTCTCCACAATCTTCCTCCTTCAGGGGATGAAATCTGGATCTACATTTGAGACGTATAACACCCAGTGCTACCACTTGGAAATAAATTGTTCAGATCGTTTATGAGTGAATGAATGTTGTCATTCTTTCCGTGGTGTAAATTTCCTCAGCTGTCTTACGCCATATTTGCACCAACAGTACTGGGGTTTCATCCAGAGGTGTGTGATAGCTTTCTTGGCTGCAAGGATTATATATATATATATATCATTGATCTGGAGGGAAGACTGACTTCTGCTGAAGGAATCGATAATAAAACCAGTGCTGGGGAGAGCAGGGTCTGAGATCTGAATAGTTCTTCCAGTTGGACATCTGTGTCCTCCCAGTATGGTGTGAGTTTTGGACAAGAACAGAAGACATGTACCTGGTCAGCCTGTGAGTGACCACAGTTTCTGCAGCTTTGCCTGTATCTCACCGGCATATTTTTTCTGGGTACTGTCAGAGTTCGAAAGTATCTGTACCTATACTTCCAGGTAGATTCACTCCAGGGAGTGCAGGGAAGTGCTGTACTCTAGGGAATGTTCACTCGCTTTTTATTTTCACGTTCTTTGCACTAATGCAATTAGCACGAATAGTAACGGGGAGCAAATATATTTTGAATACCGCTGCCCGATGCAGACAAATGAAACGGACATGGGTAGCACTGTGTACCAGATCATCGGAAACGAAACACTAATGAACGAAGCAGCCAGGATTTACAAGTAAAAATCATACTTTATTTAAATTGTTTTAAAAGTATTTTGGAAAAAAAAAAAGCAAACATCTGTGCTCTGGAGTATCTCAATTCAATTTCAGTTTTCCTCACATTCAGAAGTGTTCTGGAAAACAAAAGGAAAAAAAGAATCCCTGTAGTAGCAGGCAAACAACAACAAAAATGGATTGCTACTACAGTGTCAATGTGTTCTACTCACCAATTCTGGCATCCAAGCCTCTCTCGTGGGCTCCAGAAATGCCTGCCTCCATAAACTCCTGGACACAGTCTTCCTCTCTCTCTCAAAGTTTATTGAAGCTGTTCTCCACCCACATCGCATATTTCTCTTTTAATGTGGACATTTTCAGATCGATTTTCACCCTCTCTGAACCATCAGAGAGCTGGTCTGATATTACTCAGGCATACCAGGATGTGAAGCACTGCTTCATATGATCTTTAAAGAGCTTGTTTAGTGAAAAATCTAGGGGCTGCAGTAAGTCAGTGCAGGAAGCTGGCACAAAAACAGGAATGAAACCTGCCTCCTCTAACTGCTAGAGTACAGCTGCTGTAGTATGCACCCTGAAAAGGTCTAGAATGAGGAGCCCTTTCTGTTCATTTGGCAGCCCCAGAGAACGCTTGATGCTAGCAAGGTGTGGTACAAGCACAGCTTCAATGTACTGCTGTGTTGTAATTTCGTTTGCCCAGTGATTGGGCAAATGTGTGATATACCATTCTCTGGGAAATTTATGACTGGGGTGCAATGCTGTAGTTTTTCCTCCATAGATCATTTGAGGCGGCAGCAAATCACCAGCAAGTGTACACCCAAGTACCAAAGACACCTGCCTTTTGTCTCCTAGTCCCGCTAGGGCCACTTGTCTGGACCCTGTTGCCGCATTGTCCACTGTGACACGGGACGAGATTTACCCCCGTTTCATCTATGTTCACCACAAGCTCGGGGGGGGGGGGGGTCGGCTCCTGAGCCACTGCTTTAGAGCTTCTGGCCAAAAAAAACCCTCTTTCAACAGTATGAAATTGAATGGGGTTTTACGGGCGGCTTTGGTGCCATTACGACAGCTGTAACCCATCCTGTTCAGGAAACCCCAAGCCCATTTAGTGGTGATGGTAACACTGCCACCGTTCTCCACCAAGATCTATGGGCTATTTGATTTAACAATTCCGAGGGCAGTGGTATGCGCCACCCGTGCATTCACCATGGCACCCTTGCCTCGGAGGCTGGTAATAATGAAGTGTAGCTTGTCCTCCACCTCCTCTGTTAGCAAGGTAGGTCTGCCATGGGGTTTTGTTGGGAGAGATGGCTTCAATAGAGTGGGATCTGGGGTAAGTTTTAGTCGCTCTTTATAGTCCGTTTTGAACTTTCTGACTGTGGACTCATTGATTTTACGACCGTACTTGGTAGAATAGTACCTGAGACTGCCGACATCACCGCATTTTCGGTCGCATATCATCCAATTTCAAATCTGACCTTACCAGTATGAGGCATAGGTTGAAGAGTGGCTCTTTTTGTGAGGTGGTGGTTAGCAAGCACTTAATTCCAGAACAACTGAACTAGCGGTGAACATCCAGGCCAGTTCATGTTGCTAGCTGCTCTGAGGACACCTCGTGTAGATCAAGAGGGTACTCTCTCTTGCTAGCTTTGCTAGTAGCAATCCAGCGCAAGATGGACATTTCTCCAGTGATTCGGCAGCAAACCGAGCAGCAAATAAATGAAGCAACGATCAAGTACGCGTTTGTTTTACACTACATACTGCAGTCAGGACAGCCTGATCTTAAGTGGCAGTTGAGTGCTGTAATTGATCAATTACAGTACAGCACAACCGACCAATTACAGTACAACACAGCACAGCCGACCAATTACAGTACAGCACAGTAGACCAATTACATTACAGCAGCAAATGCTAATACCAGAAGTGAACCAGGTGCGAACATTTCAGACCGTGATGGTCTTTAGGTCTTGTAGCACAAACGTTTGCAGATGCAAACATATTCTGTTATACAGTAATCTTCAGTGCTGGTATCGTGTATTTGAGCCAAATAATCATATTAAGTGACAGCTATAACTCTTTGTTCCAGTTATTCAGGATAGTCTGGGTAGAGTCACCTTTTAAGTCCTGTTGGCCCTGGTGCAGATTGCCTATCATGTGTCCCCAAGGAGTATTCTTTAGGGCATCTTATGACATCCGAAGCAATAACTGAGCCGGCTCAGGTAACTGGATATGATCTACCAATTTGTGAAAAAGATGGGTGCGAACCTAAAGATATTTGTACTGCTCGTGGCCTATGAGGCTTATCTCTGTGCTGGAGTGTCTCAAAGGAGAGTACTCTGGGGGAATCCGAAAATAGTAAAGGTGGGTGAGCCCTAGCTGTCTCCAGTGCTGAAAGTAAGGTCAGTTTGTATTGGGAGAAAATTGTCTGCTGCCCATACTCGGAACAGATTTAAATTTCTGAGAGTATAAGGACATGCCCCATCCCAATACTCAGTCTTTCAATATGTCCCATAACTTAGCAGGGAAACTGTTTTATTTAACTTCCTGTATGTTTTTTTTCTTCAACTGGACCAATCGTGGAGTCCCCAGCAGCTGAAGATCTGGCATCCGAAGAGGAGCCAGCAAACGTGGTGCTGCTGGGGACTTAAGAGGAAGGAGCCCAGGTTGTAGTGCCTTCTAGGACTGTTACAGCCCAAGTTCCTCACATTTCCTTTGCTGTGCCCAGCTTTCTGGTCGCCACATTGGTGGGGGGGGGTGTCTTTCGCACTAGGAACCACGCGATTGTGGCCGTGCCATCTTGGGATGCCTAATGGACTGGCTGGCAGCCATCTTTGGCATGGCCATGAATGTGAATTACAGAGTGTGCAGGCCATTTTAGTTGCAAACTGATGTGTTTTCTAAGTCTGTGCCTCAACGCTTCAGCTGGAGGAATCTCAAACAGTTACCGGTACGCTGCTTAGGACTGCGGTTTGGAACCAGTCCTTTTAGAACATAGAAACATAGAAGTTGACGGCAGATAAGGACCGCAAGGCCCATCCTGTCCGCCCATTTGTTTTTCTACCTTATAAATGTGCCATCGGCCTTTGCTGTCAGTGGCCTATCTATTCATAGTCATTTGTATTGCTCCCTTATGCCTATCCCATGCCTGTTTGAAGCCCTGCACTGTATTCATAGCCACCACTTCTTGTGGTAAGCCATTCCATCCATCCACCACCCTTTCTGTGAAAAATTTCCTCACATTCCCCTTAATCAGCCCCTCTAATCTCAGGCTGTGTCCTCTTGTCCTGCTATTTTTCTTATATTTAAACATGTTAGACTCTTTCACCTTGTTAATGCCCTTAAGGTGTTTGAATGCCTCGATCATATCACCTCTCTCCCTCCCTCCTTTGCTCAAGGGTATACATATTGAGCTCTGTTAATCTGTCCTCATATGTCTTCTGATACAGTCCCTGCACCATTTTAGTTGCCCTTCTCTGGACTGCCTCAATTTGGTTAATGTCCTTGTGAAGGTGTGGCCTCCAATACTGCATGCAGTACTCCAGATGGGGCCTAACCAGTGTCTTGTAAGAGGGATTATTACCTCCCTCTTATGACTTGTGATACCCTACTAATACACCTAACACCCCTAGCCTTACCTACTGCTTTAGAGGTCTGCTTGGATGATTTCAGGTCATCAGTGATGATGATGCCCAAGTCTCTTTCTTCCTTTGTGACTGCTAGCAACTCCCCTCCCAGCCTATAGGTGGCTTCAGGGTTTCTCTTCCCTATGTGCATGATTTTGCACTTCTTTGCATTAAATCCCAGTTGCCACTCTTCTGACCATTTTGCTAGTTTATCCAGATCTCTTCTCATTCTGCCCACCCCATCTGGATCATCGACTCTGTTGCAGATCTTTGTGTCATCTGCAGACATATAAGCCTTACCCTCTAGTCCATCTGCAAGGTTACTAATGAAGATGTTGAAGAGGACTGGCCCCAGGACTGATCCCTGAGGTACCCCACTTGTGACTTGCATCTCTTCTGACTGTATACCATTTACCACCACTCTCTGTTCTCTGCCCGTCAACCAGTTTGCCACCCAGTTGACCAACTTCTGACCCACCCCGAGCCTACCCAGCTTATTTATCAATCTTCTATGTGGAACAGTGTCAAAAGCTTTGCTGAAGTCAAGGTAGGCGACATCAACTGCTCCCCCTTGGTCCACCACTCTGGTTACCCAGTCAAAGAATCTGAGATTTTTTGACTAGGAACTGAATGGAAATAACAGGCATTTTTACAGTGGGCAAAACTGTATGGTCCCACTTATTCTTCAGAACTGCAAGTCATTTTGTTTTATTATTGCAAACCTCTGGGTTCTAATTCAGGTTGCAAGCAAGGGATATTGCACCCCAGGACTGTATTTTCTTCTGGAGTCCCTACTTTGTATTGAGCAAGCTGGCCTTGTATATTTAAAAATGTTTTTAGTAACTGGATAGGTAGTCCTAAACCTTACCACTATGGAGTCATTTGATGCCTCTGTGCAGGACACTAATTCAGTGTCTTCCAAGTGCAGGAAGTGCCACGCTAAGCTCCACACCGTAGTGGCAGGTTCATACTCCACTTCCAGCGATAAGGCATCTGCTCAGTGTAATGAAGCGCAGAATATCATTTCTACCTCCAGAAGGAATGTGGATCAGGGAGGTTCCTCAGAAGCAGCTTATGTTTGTCCTTGGCCTCAGACAAGCCTTTTACACTGACTTGGGAAGGAACTCTCTCCCTCTCCCCAGAGACTGGACCACAAGACCTGGTATCCTTCTTATGAAACTTAATTCATGTGGTGAGCCTCTTTAACGGGCCAGTTGGCCAAGCAGAATGCCAAAATAGAAAATGAGAAAGGGCCTCTCCTGATCCCTCAGACATCTGCTCAATTTGGAATGCCACACCCACAGGAGCCGTCCAGACCTAGGGCCTGACCCCTGTACCCTCCGATGA
The DNA here is from genome assembly GCA_016271365.2 of Neoceratodus forsteri. Lineage (NCBI taxonomy): Eukaryota > Metazoa > Chordata > Ceratodontiformes > Ceratodontidae > Neoceratodus > Neoceratodus forsteri. The sequence goes on along the minus strand of JADMNL010000023.1, from coordinate 207,386,681 downwards.
GTAGGATGGGGACTTGCACTTAAAAAATGGGGAATGGGACTCATTGGACGAGCAGCATGATAACTACTAGTCTGGCAGGAATTTTCCTTTGGACAGCCTCTCAGCAATAATGAAACAAACCTGCATTATGTTGGACCTGAAAGAGGACCAGCAACAGGCCTCTTAAGAGGAAGAAAAAGACAGACCTGCTAGAAATGCCAATAAGAGGGGAAAAAGCCTTCCTGGTATTGGACACGAAGGAAATTAAAACTGACTCACACAGTCTGCAAGGCATCAGCCACACACTTCATGATATTATAGAAGCTTATTCATGCAGGTGGCCTGGCATCAGTATGCATCTCCGCAGCCATGACCCTACTGTCCCCTTCAGTTTGCCCGCAGACTAAGGTTTCAGATCAAATGTCTCTCCTAACCAGGAGTGCTGCCTTTCTAGCAGATTCAGCCTGCAATATCTTGAAGATTGCTACCAAGCAGTCCCTATACTCTGTGCTGGTCATAAGGGCACACTGGCTTCAACAGTGGGCGGCCAGCAACGCCTCAGAATCATCCTTACTAAACATGCTGTTCAAGGAGAACTGCTCTTTGAATCGGAGCTGGAAACCCTCATCAAGAATGTACTCCAAGTGGGTTCTGTCCCAAGATAACAATAAAACAAAACAAAAAAAACAGTAGGAAGCCATTCCTTTAGCAAAGCAAGACAGTACCATCCGGAAGACATTATTTCTCCTAGGAAAGGTTGCAGAACAGTTACAACCAGGGCTCCTTTCACCACAACAGAGGAGGCATGGGCATAGGCATCTGTACGAGACACCAGAGACCGCAAGTACAATCAGTCATACTGAGATGCAGCTTGCCCCGGTCCTCCCCCAGTTTCTGGGCAAGACAATGCAATTTGTGGATGGCCAAGTGTTAGAAGTTGTTTCCAAGTGCTACTCCATTGCATGTCTAGACACTCCAACCTGACACTGATTTCTTTAGTCTCAGGTTTCTCACAGCCCTGTCAAACAAAGAATGCAGGGTGCAGTACAACACCTTATGGATATTGGAACCATATAGCCGGCCATAGTCTCAAAACAGGGGTCGGGTGTATACTTCTATTTTTTTCCTTTGGCCCAAAGAAGACCGGGGGGATCAGAGTTATATTGGATTTGAAGCCCCTCAACAGATAAAAAGCAGCACACTTAAAGATGGAAAGCCTATGTTCTATGTTGGCCACTATTCGTCAGGGGGATTTTCTGGCATTGTTGGATCTGAAAGATGCATAGTCCCATTCATCCGTTACACTGCCAATACCTAAGATTCTAGGGACATGGATATGTTGTTCATCCACACTTATTGGCAGGTTCCTTGCCACTTTAAATCTTGCCAGAAGGTCTTCAAGCTGGCTCCTCCCACCCACCCAGGTGGTAAAACTCTCGGCTCCACCCCATGACGCCAGATCTTCCTTACCGCTTGGAAGCTCAGGTTCCCTCCTTAACGCTCTGCGTTTTCGTCTGGTTCCTGAAATTTTCGGTCTTCGAATTTAATTGGAAGTTTTTCTAAAACTTTGATCTTCTTCTCTTGCTGCGGCGATGACTCGTTCGTTTTCCGGCTCTCGGAGGCACCCAGTTAATCCTTCCAGGAAAGACCCACACTCCATGTGCATCTACTGCCTTGACTTGGATCATGATCCGCAACTTTGCGATTTTTGCTGTGCCCTTTCGACCAGCTTTCTGGAGGATCATGCAGCCCGTTCAGGGCTCGGGCAACCTGAAATTTTTCCTGCTCTGGAAAATTCCTTGGAGACTCGTCGGGCAGTGTCCGCGTCAGCTGTCTCGGTTGAGTAGCTCGGTCTTCCTCCTCTGGGGAGGGTGCGGCTGCCCCTCCCTCCTCCTCGGTCGCGGCGCTGATCCCACTCTCCTTGAGTTCTCCCCATTCAGCTTCGTTCAAGGAGCTTCGCCAGTCCCTTTCCTCGAAGGGAGAAGGACCTTCGGAACCTGTCTCTCGGCCCAAGTCCAAGGAGTCGCAGGCTAAGTCCCATCATCTGCGCTAGAGGGAGCGGGAGAGTTCCCCCTCCCCCGCTGGCTTCACGGTGTCCCCGTCAGGTCAGCCGGCCAGGACTCCTGTCGACATTGTCGAGTCTCTCGACCCGTCATCTGGGCTGTCTTCTGCTGGAGCCACCATCCCTTTGCCGGTTCCCCCGGCGGAGGCTGAGGTTCTGCCGGTACCTTCGGGTCGACAGGCCTCGGCCCCTCTTCTGAGCCGAGGGGAGAAGCGAGGCAGCCCGCTCAACCCCGGAAACCTACCCTCGGTTTCCCCGGGGATTCGGGTCTCAGTCTCGGTCCTCCTCTCGGTCAAGCAACTCACGCAGACTTCGGCGTTCTCGGTCGGGGCACCGAGTTAAGTGGCATTACCGTTCTTCCTCGTCTCCCTCCTCGGATGAGGAGTGGCTTCGATGCAGATGGCGTCGACGTTACGAGGAGTTCATGTGGCAGCAGTTGTTGTTGTCCGGGAATCAATTGACACAGATTCATTCCCCGTCGAGCAAGCAGCTGCCGCCCGATCGGCTGACTCAACCGCTCGTTGCAGTCAAGGTGCCCTCTCCAGGGCCGGTTGTTCGTCCGAACCTTGCTGCCCCACCGCCCTCGGTGGAACCTCGGTCGGGTCACGACTTGTCCCGCAGGTTGTCTGTCCCCCTCACTCCCGCCTGCCCTCGGCGGACGAAGAGTGACTCAGGCCTGAGGCAGCTCTTTGCAGACCCCTCGGAGTCCAAAGTAGACTCCTCTGTGTTCCCCAGTCGGGAGGACCCGGGGTCCTCTCCGGAACGATCTGTGGACGGCAGCCCATCGTCCTTCATGGGGACTGACCTTTTCGGCCCTGGAGTGGAGGGACACCTCCAGGGGACCGAGAAGTCCGATGCCACTCTGGACTCTGTCACTCCCGCCCGGAGGGACAAGGGCAGCCGGCAGCCTTTGCGTAAGCCCCTTTGCCCCCCCGGCCCCTGCGGCTCGACCGACCCAGCATGAGGGCCAGCAGGCTTACGCTGGGTGTCCTGTCTCCAAGCCAGCGTCTTCCTCTAAAAGGAAGCAGGGAGGTAAAGGCCCAGGAGCTCCCTCGGCCAATTCCTCCTCTAAGCCTGCTCAGTGACAGACTGGGCTGTCCCGGCCCGTTGCTCTACCCGGAGTTCCCCGTGGGAGATGGCTCCACCCGGTCCGCTTCCCGGACCTCTGGGTGTCGGAGGTGCTAGGGGAAGGCCCTGCCTCGGGATTGCGAGCAAGAATCACCCTTTCGAGCCGTTTCCCCACGGGGGTCTTGGGGTCTGCAGCCTCGTTGTCGGCCCGCTGAGCCGACTTGCCTGGCCCTCTAATTAGAGGCGATCAGGAAGGTTTCGGATCCTCCTTCAGACCCTGGGTTCGTGTCCAGGTATTCCTGGTCCCAAACGGACGGGGGACTCGCGCCCCATTCTCCCGCACATCCGGATGGTGTCTCTGCCTCAGATATACCATCCTCAGAATGGCGTGTGGCTTCTTTCCTGGACCTCCAGGGCCGTGCCCCGCCGTTCCGTCTGTTTCTGGGAGGCGCTCCCTTTCTTAAGTGGGGATCTCTTCCCAATTCCAGGCCAGGCCCTTCGGTCTCTGCTCGGCAGCTTTCTGCGGCATCGAGGGGTCAGGCGTATGCCACCCAGATGGCGGCCTGACTGCAGCGCTTTCGAGCGGAGGGGCGATCAAGTTTTGGCTCTCAGGCTGGTCTCCCTTTATCAGAACCCGTTGGAACCGATGTCTTAGCGGGTGATCCTTCTTGAGACTGAGGCTCGACTCTTGAGTCGAGCTCGGCTCCCTGGCCGGACAGGGCTGAGGTTCTTCCTCCCTTACCTAGTCAGGTCTGACTGGGCAATTCGCCCTCCGGGACCTCCTGCACCTCCTGGGCCTGCAGCGGCTGGCTCCAGCGTGGTCTGTTTGGACCCGCTGGTTCATGCCTCCCTAGTGAGGACTGGCCAGCCAGCGGTCACAGTGCTGCGTTCCTTCGGACCAGTTTGTGACTACAGCCCAGGAGTTAGGGGAACGCTCTCCCTCGGACCGTTCCAGCTCTTGCAGGAGAACATCCTGTTCGTCCACCCTGAGTCGACGGTCTTCTCCGACCGATGCTTCTCGGATGGGTGGGGGTGCCCATCTAGGGGAATACAGAGTGCTCTGCCTCTGGTCCTCTCAGGAGTCCTGATGTCTTTCCTACCCACTGGAGCTCCAGGCAGTCCGCTTTTCTTGCACCGCTCGCTCAGTTTGTGCGGGGTCTAGTGGTTTTAGTCCAGGCGGACAACACCACGACCATGTGCTACCTACCCCGCCAGGTTCGGACGAGCCCCTTGCCTCCTGCGTGGGGGCTCTCGCGTGGGTCTTTCACGCCGGGGCGTTTTCCTAGCCATTCGATGGCAGGAGCCTCCAGCACCCTGGCTGATGCCTAAGCCGGACATAGGCTGTGCCTCACAGTGGTCTCCCCTGCCGAGTGGCGCAGGATCTTCTCCTCCTTCCCTCCAGGGAGAATCACGAGGCGAGGACTGTCTCCTGCCCGCCCCTCAGCAAGGTTCGCTGTAGGGGATGCCGTCGAGGCCGCGGGACCCGGGCCTCTCTCGCCTCTCCCATTTCCTTTGACCCACGGGCAAGGCGAGGAGGACTAGGCACAGGCGATGCTGGTAGCCCCAGACTGGTTTGCCAGCTCTGGTATCCAGCTCTCCTCAGTCTCAGCCCCAGGCTCCCGAGGCGGCTTCCAGCCCGCCCGGTCCTGATCTCTGTTTGTTTCAGGGGAAGGTTTTCCATCTGGACCTTCAATCCCTGCACCTGAAGGCCTGGTCCCTGTGCAGCTAGGGACCAGGCCTTGAGTCCTTCGGCAAGGTCCTTGACGTTTTCGACGTCCTGCCAAAGTCGACCAAACATGCTCGCCTTCAAATGGAAGAGTTCTCCATTTGGTGTTGGATAGACCTGGGGCCCCTCTCCTGTCCCTCGGCGAGCATTCCGGACCATCTGCGGTCCGTTCTTTTTGAACTAGGGCTTCGGCCGACAACCCTCTAGGTGCTTCTGTTGGTCACCCCTGTCTTCCGGGCGCAGGCCGGAAGGCATTCGGTGGCGCAGAAAAGGTGGTCTGGTGCTTTTCTAGGCCTCGATCACACCTCCCCTTCGGGGGAGTATCCCCTTTCTGTGGGATCTGCGTTGGTATGGGCTTTGCTCATGGGCAAGCCATTCGAACCTTTGCACAGGTGCGAGTTTCCCCACCTGTTGTGGAAGTACACCTTCTTGGGGCTTCTCTGCCATCCAGAAGGAGGGGAGAGTTCCAGGCGCTTGTTTTGAATCTCCCTATCTGGCCTTCCACAGGGACAAGGTTGTCCTGCGCCCAACCCGAAGTTCCTTCCATAGGCGGTGGCGGAGTCTTTCCCTAACCGGGTATTGTGTCTGCCGGGGTTCATCCCCATTCACGCCTCGGAGGCCGTATATAGGATCCATTGGGATCCTATTTAACGCTCGCCTACCCAGGTAGCTTAGGGCTGAAGTTCGGGAGAGGTTCGCCAGCTGTTTGTCATCTACGCTGAAGCCGCACCTGGCAGACCTGCAGCCAAGCGGACGACGAGCAGGAGGGTCACCTCCTGCATAGGTCTCCGCTGTAGGTGGGCGGGCATGGAGCCTCCCAGAGGGATAAGTGTTCATTTTACCCGCCCTTCCGCTGCATCGGTGGCTGCTTCTGAGGATACTCCTTTCCAGGATATCCGCAGGGCTCCTACCTGGAAGCAGGCTATGCAGTTTCCCCTTCCACATCGACCTTGAGTCCGCGCCGGGATATTGGTGAGGCCTCGGTTCTCCAGTCTTTATACCTAAGTAGGGGTGTGCCTTCGCCCCTCCGGAGAACTGCTAGAGTCTGCCAATCAGTATGGATGAACAACATATCCATGTCCCCAAATAGGTTACTCACCTGTAACAGGAGTTCTAGGAATGGTATATGTTGTTCATTCACAACCCACCCGGCCTCCCCGGCTTTGACGCACAACCTGGCTTTCAGCGGGCTAGATCTGGCGTCATGGGGCGGAGCCGAGAGTTTTACCACCTGGGTGGGTGGGAGGAGCCAGCTTGAAGACCTTCCGGCAACATTTAAAGCTGCAAGGAACCTGCCAATAAGTGTGGATGAACAACATATACCATTCCTAGAACTCCTGTTACAGGTGAGTAACCTGTATTTTTGTGGCATGCACTTCACGTCCCTGCCATTTGGACTGTCTCCGGCAACCTGAAATATTCATGAAAGTAATGTCAGTGCTGGCTGCTCAGCTACGGGAGAAAGGATTTCATGTTGATCCTTATCTAGATGACTGGCTTATCTGGACACGCTCCCTCAAGAATGCACAGATAGTGGTGGCAACAGTAAAAGACATGATGCTACTACATTATTTTTATTGTTTTACTCAACTGATGTACAGTTGATTCATACAACTTATATTGGAAACAAATTATCTCACTTCGAGGGGGCTCTTGCAGCAGGTAACACTGTTAGGACTGAAACCAGCAGGTGCCAGGATCCCACGGAAAACTTCTAGCTAGCAGTATACAGCAGGATACCGCCCCCTGACGTCATTGCGCCTTGATGTCTACCTATGGTATAAAAAGGGTGGGCCCCCAACCTCAGTTCTTTCCCTGCTGTCAACCTGCGCAAGTTTGACCTTCGTGGATGCCTTCTGCTTTAGTCAATTAACATTTTCTTTGTGTTATCTGAGCTTTATTATTTTCTGTTTTTTGGTTTTTTTTTTTCAGATTTTACAGCTATCTGTGTATGTCGTCTTGTCCATCCTCCTCAGAGTGGCGGTGAACAAAGTATGCTTGTGGAAAGCAACTTCCTGACAAGTATGGCCATTCGATTGTGCCTGCTTTGCCTAGGCCCGGACCACGACACTGAGCACTGCCAGGATTTTAATCAGCGAACCCGGCTTCTCTGCCAGAAGACACTGGAAGCCTTCCTGCTGCAGCAAAAACTTATAGCGATTGAGGAGGAGTGCCACAAACGTACCTTCTCTTCCCCGGCCTCTGGGGCTTCCAATTCTTCATCAGCCAAGGAGACATAGTCTTTGGGAAAGCACAAACACCGGGAGAAGCACAGGGACAAACCCCAGTCAGCTTCTCGCTCCGCACAAGTTGGGTACTGAACATGGGTCTTCCTCCTGCAGGAGGTCGGCCCCCTCCACTCCGGCTGCCCGCTCTCCCTCCGGGCTCGCAGTGGTCAAGCCACCCGCTCTACTTACTGTCTTGGGCAGTGGTTCTTTGCGGTTCATGACTTCCCCCAGCCTCTCAGCCACTGATGCTTGGGCCCATTCAGCAGGCAGGTCCTCAGCCAGGTGGCTCAGCTGGGTCCTAATTGGTCGGCGAGTCTTTGTCCGTCGCCTTCCCGGTCAAGGCGTCTGGTAAGTCTGTTCTGGCGTGGGGACTGTGACCTCAAGTGACCGCCTCCTCCTCGTGTGTGCACCTCTGGCTCTCTCAGGAGCTAGCTCCCCACGGCAGGCTTCCCCTTCTAGGCCGGCCCCTGCTGCTTCACCAGACCAGCATCAGTCCGCACCTGTCCCATCGTCACCGGCCACCCCGACTTCTACCCCAGTGATGCCTCAGCCGTCTTTGCATATCCCTCCACAGTTGCCGGCCCTGTCATCACACAGCCGATGCCTGAGGGACCAGCGCCCTGTCTTTCTACTGTAGACAGACTCGTACCCCAGGGACTGATGTCAGTTAACCCGACGCCAGTGGATCGGACACCAGGGTTACTGCAGCCCAGGAAACCAATGCTTGGGCCCTCTCAGCCTACCCCCAGATGCCAATCCTCCCGGCCATGCCTCAGAATCCACCCACAGATCTTAAAGCCCTTTTCAAGGCCTGGTAGGCATACGTCAAGGATAAGGAAGCCCCAACAGAGCCTCCGGTGGACCCTCCTACCAATCCAACTAAGGAGCAGGTTCCCCCCAGGAAGGCCCTGATGCTACCTCCTAGAGATCCTGCTCCGCAACCAGATGAAGCTGGCACCAGTAGTCGAAGGACCCTGCAACATAGGCATCCATTGTTTGCCCTCTCCCTCTCCTGACTCAGGGGAAATACTCCTCCTCTTCCTCGTATGATGCTTCCGGAGACTCTAACCTACTGTCCGAGCCAGAGGAGCCCAAGGACACCCTGCGGTTCCCTCCAGATGACCCGACTTTCAAGGATGTGATGAGGCACATCTAGGCTCTTGTGGATTGGGACACGGAGGAATTGAATCCTGAGCGATGTCGTCTAGCCACTTTTCCTCTGCAAGGAGGAGTCATTGCCTTTAGTTGTTCCTCCCCTTATTGACTCCTTCAAGGATGTCAATAGGGTTGCTTGGAAACATCCCTCTACTACACCTACGACATCTAAGAAGGCTGCTTGACTGTATAATGCCCCAGTGAGCAAATCTTTTTATGGGGCGCACCCAGAAACTGCCAGTATTAACGCGGCCCATGACCGTTCTAAGCAACCCCAGCAACTTAGTACTCAGCCTCCTGACAAGGACTCCAGGCAGATAGACCATTTTGGTAAGAAGGTCTATTCCTCAGCCACCTGCGCTGTCCGATCTCTAAAGTTTCTAGCCCACATGGTTCAATATCAGAATGCCCTGTGGGAGAAGGCTTTTGAAGTGGCACAGGCCCAGCCTGATCTTCTCAGAAAGGCCGAACTGTTACACCTCTTAAAGTTGGGCTCAAATGTGAGAACTTGCATTTTCCGAGCCTCTTATGACTCTGCAGACTCCACTGATAGAGCTGCGGCTACAGGAGTTTGCCTGCGTCACTACTTCTGGCTTAGGGTCTCTGGTTTTGCTCTGGATGTCCAGTCAAAGATTCTGGATGCCCCTTTTAGAAGCCCCATTTTGTTTGGTGAGGATTCTCAAAATATAATCACTCTCCTTCAAGAGTCCGGCAAGGCTCTACGTTTGGTTCAAACATTGTACCGATCTCTGCCTGAATCGTCCCAGCAGCATTCCTTTTGTCGCACCTCCAAGAAACAACCCGGAGGTCAACAACCCAGAAGTGCCTTAAGAGAAGGCTACTTCCCAAGCCACGGCAGGTTCTGCCTCAGGAGCTCCCAGAACCCTCACACAGGCCATGTTGCCTGTCCCAGACTCCTCTGCCTGACTCCTTACCCGAATCCCTGGGGGACGCTGTGGAAGGGTCTTTTCTCTGTCCACAGAGAGAGTTGGCACAGAATAACCTCAGATCAGTGGGTTCTGCAATTTGTGGAACAGGGCACACCTTAGAGTTTTTGGAGATTCTTCCAGACAATCCTCCAGTCCCATCCTGTTACCCTCAGGCCTATCTCGCCCTTATCGAAGAAGAGATCCAAGATTGGCTCTATCCTCTGGATATGCAGGATGCCTACCTTCACATCTTGGTGTTTCCACCCCACAGGAGGTTCCTTCGCTTCTGCTTTCAAGGGAAACCACTACCAGTTTCGGGCTCTGTCGTTCGGCCTGTCCTTGACCCCAAGGGTCTTTACAAAATGCCTCATAGTAGTGGCAGCGGTCTTAAGGAGGGAAGGCCAGTATGCCTTCCCCTACCTAGATGACTGGCTTCTGACAGCTCCCACCAAGGAGCACTTGCTCAGAACCATGGAGGCCACTTCCACTCTGTTTCACAATCTGGGGGTAACTCTGTCTCCTCAAATTCTTTCCTTGGCCAAGTCCGAGACCCCTGTACATTGGGGCAATCTTGGACACTGCCCAAGGCAAAGCTTTTCTTACCCACAGACTGGGCAGAACACCTTCAGGCACAGGCTCAACTGGTCGCATAGTCTCGCCAGGTTCAGCCAGAGTTTTCCTAAGACTACTGGGACACATGTCAGGGGCTATTGCAACAGTTCCACTGGCTTGCCTGCACATGAGGGTAGCCCAGTGGAATGTTTGGGTCCAATGGGATTGATGCACAAATGATTTGGACTTTCTGGTGTTGGTATCCAGTTCAGTGCGTCAGACTATGAAGTGGTGGCTGAACCCCTCCAGTTTCTCCAAAGGGGTCCACTTCTGGTCAGTCACCTCAACAGATCCTGACCACGGATGCATTGTACCAAGGCTGGGGTGCCCATCTGTCAGACTCGGGGGACCTGGTCCCCATTAGAGCAGCATCTCCACATCAGTGTTTTAGAGATGCGGAGCGATCCTGTGTGCTCTGCAGGCATTTCAGATGACCCTGCTCCCAGGACTTCTTTTGATCCAAATGGACAAATATGTCTCTGGTCTTTTACATAAAGGGGGAACACATTTGTTCATCTGCAGGGAGGCAATGAGAGTTTGGTATTGGGCCATAGAGCATCACCTGGACCTGACTGTTGTGCATGTTCTAGGCATTCAGAACACATTGACAGACAGCCTAAGCCATTCTCAGTCCAAAGCACATGAGTGGGAACTGCTTCCTTCAGTGGTTAAAGATCTTGTCAACAGGTGGGGAGGCCCAGAGCTTGGACCCATTTGCATCCCCATCCAACACAAAACTACCCAGTTTCTGTTTGCAAGATCCAGGGCCTAGTGTTTTCTGATGAGACATGTTGTCACTGTCTTGGACAGGGAGGATTCTGTATGCCTTTGCTGCAGAAAGTTCTGCTCAAGTTGCAGTCAGAAGGGGCAGAGATGATTCTGATAGCCCCTTATTGGATGCACCAGATATGGTTTCCACTCCTCTAACAGTTAGTGGATCGTCCGATTCCCCTGCCTCTGTGCTCTGCTTTCCCAGGAGTGGGGCACCCTGGTCCATCTTGACCTCAAATCTCTGCACCTTCATGCATGGCTTCTGCAGACTTGGCAATGGCCTGATTTGGGGTTTCTCCTCGGGTAGCAGATGTCCTAGTGGCTGCCAGGAAACCTTTCACTAGATCCACTTATGCTATGACGTGGAAGTCGTTGTGCGTATGGGCCATCGCTAGCCACCTGGATCCCTTTACCTGTCCGAGAATCTTGTTCTAGAGTACCTCCTTTCCCTTTTGGACTCGGGCCTGAGTTACTTCTTGATCAAGGTGCACTTATCTGCTATCTCTGCATACCAAGCACCTATCGAGGGCAAGACCCTTGCCCAGCTTGACATTTCCAGCACTTTCTTGCAGCACATACTACATCTGAAACCTCCCATCAGGGACCCTGTTCCTCTCCGGGATCTGTTATTTATTTTAGAAGAGCTTACTTTGTGCCCTTTGAGACAGCTGCAAGCTGCGGTTTCTGTTGTAGAAAGTTATTTTTAGTTGCTATTACTTCTGCTCGAAGGATTTCGGAGCTTCAGGCTCTGATGAGTAGAGAGCCTTATTTAGTTTTTCACAAGGACAGGGTGTCCTTGAGGACCAATCCTAAGTTTCTTCCTAAGGTGGTGTCAGAGTTTACTCTGTATCCGGTGTACTACCCAGAAAATTCAAATCAAGGGGAGACTTTACTGCATACTCCGGATGTCCACTGGGTGCTTCTATTATCTGGACCGCACCTGAGCCATCAGAAAAACTGAACAGTTGTTTTTCTTTTGCCCAGAGAAAAGAAGGGGCTTCTGTTTAAAAAATGTTTGTCCAAATGGTTGGTTGGTTAATTGCCTTGTTTGTTGTTATCGCAAACATGACGAGCCTTTACTGGGCCCTGTAAAAGGGCAGTCTACCAGGGGTGTAGCTGCTTTGTTTGCATCCTTAAGAAATGTGTACATTACTGACATTTGTACAGCGGCCACTTGGAGTTCAGTCCACACTCTCATCTGGCATTACAGTCTGGACATTGCATCTAGGTGTAGGGCAGGTTTGGACTGGCAGTCCTACAGGGCCTGCTCGCTTGAGAGCTTTGCTCTGACTTCCGGCCTCCTCCCAGATGACCGGGGTTAGTCCTTTCACTGCTTGGGACTCTGTCCTAATGGTGTTACCTGCTGCAGGAGCCCCCTCAAAGTGAGATAGCACAGTTGTGTAAGAACATACCGTAACAGTAGATCTTCAAGAAGAGCTCTTGAAGCAGGTGCTGCTTTCCCTTCCTCCCTCCATCCCCCTGGAGACTGCTTCTCCATCTCTGTTGCATCTTTTCTTCAGTTTAGAGGAACATCCTCGGTTCTCTAATTTGTATGTGCTGGGGTCTCCAGCAGGAGAACTGAGGTTGGGTTGGCAGAGCGCTCTTTTTATACCATAAGTAAACTGCGTCGGGCCGATGTCAGGGGGTGGTCCACCGCTGAATACTGCTAGCTAGACGTTTTCTGAGGGGTCCCGGTGCCTGCCGGCTTCAGTCCTAATGGTGTTACCTGCTGCAAGAGCTCCTTTTGAAGATCTGCTGTTACAGCAAGTTCTTAAGTAACTGTACTTTTTTTTGCCCAGGACTCCAGTGCTCACAAACACAGCAGAGATCTTCAGAAATTCAAAGTATTTAATGAAGCATGTCCTCAGAAGTTACACACAGTGGTGCAGTTCTTGTCCCAGCGCTTTTATTTCTTGTATCGTTGCCTGGAGTGTGAGCTCCCTCTAAGCCCAGCACCCGCCAAAAATACCTGTGACAAACCACAACCCCTGTCTTTTGTTTCACTGATGTAATGTATATTGTGCAGTCTGTAAAACACCGCCAACCAGAACTGTACAGTTTCTTAAAGTAATTTGCATGTCTATGACCAACTGAAGACCGAACAAAGTGATTTACTCATACAATCCAAATCGGAGCATCTTGTGGTTGACTGGTAACATGTCCGTGGGAAAATTACTAGTCTTGACTGTTAAAAATGATGCAAAAGTCCACTATACAATATCGGTCCTGATCATCAGAGCAGAGAGGCTGGTATTAATGCCTAATACAAATGTATGTTATCTGCGTCTGCAAGTATACAATTCCATATAATCGGTCATGGCGGTGCTCAACTGGAATGGGTCTAAAGGAAGGAGAAAGTGTCCTGCAGCGAGCATTGAAACTGAGGGAGTGAAGAGCAAGCCAGGACTGAGGACAGTAATGAGTTCCAGGAGGACACAGCAGAAAAGGCGAATGATCTCCGTGCCACAGAGAGACGCAGGTTTGGCACTGTGAGATCTGAGAGCATATTGAGGGAGTCAACATTGGATATAATCAGCTAGGCAGAGGTGTGAATCAATGTACTAGCTTGTGAACAAAGCTCAGGTTGGCGTAGCGCAGTTTGGCCTGATAGGGCAACCATCCCAGGGCAGATGAGGCATCACGACGATGATGGCGAGTGTGGGTTTCCAGAGCAAACCTACCCACTCTGTGGTAGACCTGCAAGAGACGCAGGTACTGTGAGTGCGGAGAGAATATCAACAAAGACTACTCGCACAATGTCTGTCTGCTGCTTAGGCCTCTCTCACAACATGAAGCCCTGTGAGATCTGCCGGGTGTTCAACTCGACAACCAGGTGACACAGGAAGGGGGCTTTGGAAAAATTCCTTCTTCAAAAAATGGTCAAAGCAGTAGAGAAGCAGCTTCAGGGTAAAGTCATGTCGCCATACCTGTCGACTGACTTGTGATTGTTGAAGTCCCAGGACAGATGTTTGGGGGAGTCACAGACATAAGCACAAGGACAGGGCCTCCTGGCGAGATCCAGGTTGCCCTTGCAGGCTACAGTTACAACCTCTGCTTCAAAGTCAACCGCTTCCTGACCTTCAGCCAGACACTAAGGTCACGGCATGGCGTGGACACTACTGGCCCTATTATAGCTGATACGTCACAGTCGTCGATGGAGAACCAACTCCAGTGTTGACCACTTCAGTTGTGCTTACCCAACCAAAGCAGCACTGACGCTCAGGCAGTTCTCATATAATTTTCAGACACAAGACCTCTACTATTGAGCCCCCTCAGGAAGACTATGATCGAAGCACAGGGGTTTTCTGTGGCAGTGCTGTTTCAAACTACGTCTGGAATTTACCAGTGAATAAAACTGGTAGATTTCAAAACTCTAAACTCGTTGACTGATTTACTGACACACAGGTACTAGTGTACGCTTTACTAACTTGATTGTACTACAGATTTGTTTGGGGATCAGCAGCCCTGTGTAAAGCGCCAGGCTCCACTCCACTCTGCACACCTGTTCTTGTTTTGGTTTACAAAACTTCTACTGCCTGGCCTTCCTGTTCCAGGGGGCCTGTCAATGGGGACTACCACAGCTACCCCATCATTGCTGCAAAGTAATCCCTTGCAAAATAGATTTATTCCTGTCCATGTCATAGTCTACAATGAACGTGAATATAATCCTGATCTCATGATACAGGAGACTGAGGAGGAAGACTATGCTGAGAGCCACTGTGGACATGGCACTAGCTCCACAGTTGTCTCCTGTAGTGAGGAGACTATTGTGAACAGACAAAGATCACATCCAGAGGATCCCTCATTTTTTAACAAGATGCAGCAAATGCAAGCTGCTTTGGGCTTCACCTTAGAGGAGCAGGATTCTACCAAAAAGAACCTGCTGGAGTTTCTGGAGATGCTGGAATTTCCCCTCTGCTGTGGTTCCTCCCCTGTTTCCAGCCTTGGAAGATGCCACTTATGCAACCTGGCATAGGCCAAACAATGTACCAGCTGTGCCCAGAAAGGAAATGAAATATATTCTGTACCTTCTGGAAAGCCCTTTTATACTAACCAGCCTGAGACTGACTCAGTGGTGATCAGTGGCCCATGGCAGGTCCTGGGCACATAAGCACCTGAGCTGCTTTCCTCCTGATAGAGAATCCAGGAAATTGAATGTTCTGTGCAAGTGTACCAATGGGTACAGCCCTACTGCACACTGTCAGGCGGGTGGTGCTGCCTCCGCCACTGACCTGGGGGCGCAGGGTGGTGGGGCTTAGTGGGGAGGGGGTACTGTGGAGCTCTCACTTATTATTACATATGCCCGCGATCGGGCTGCAAGCGGTCCACTGGACCATCAGGGATATTGGACTTATAATTTTCACAAAGATGCCCGCGATCGGAGTGGGGGGTGCGCCGCAACAAAGGTGCAGCCGGAGCTCAGGTGGCCACCCACAGGTGGCTGCAACACGGCAGCTCACCTGTGGGTAGCCAGCTGTTCCTTTTTTTTTTTGGCTCACCTCTGTGCAGCGCAAGTAGGGGTTGTGCATGCATGGACTTGGCACATCCGTGGGCTGAATATCGGGATATGCTGAGTATGCAGCACTCCCACCTCGCGCATTACTGATCGCTCCGGCACATTGGGATTTGTGCCAGGCACAATCCCTGTTTGAATATCGCACGGGCAACGGTGGGTTGCGTATGGCACAACCCTTCTGAATATCTGGGCCTTAGTGTCCGTGGTACTTTTCTTGTTGGTCTAAAGCGTGTGTGTGTGTGTGTGTGTGTGTGTGTGTGTGTGTGTGTGTGTATGTATGTGTGTATATATACATACACACACACACACACATATATATCTATCTATATACAGTGTTTATCCTCCTCGGCCTGCCCACAAGCATCTGTCCTCCAGTCCCCACCTCACCTCCCCGGTGATGGGGCAGAAGTGCCGTCCCCCACCCCCTTTCCCCGAGTAGGTATCTGGAGCGGGCTTGGATGTTCTTGAGGCAGCAGTACTGGAGGGGCTTCCATGGAGCCGGCAGTGTTTCCTCTTTGCTTGAGTAGATTTCCCCGTGGCCATGAGCGTGTAACAAAGCCACGCTACTTGTCTCCCTAGCTCTGATGCTACCACCAAAAAAAAAATCATCCACTGAGAGGCAGCCAACATACCCACCCATCCGCGGGTGAGGAGAGCAGTCATTGGAAGCTTGATCTTCTCCCTCCCCTGCGACCCCTGCTTGCTCCTGAACACTGGTCGCCAGCGTGGCGCGAGGTGTAGCATCCAGCGCCTCAACCTTCCGTGCCACTGGGCCTAAAAAGCATGTATATTTTTAAGTATTTATTTTCTAAGTATTCTTTGTGGGGTTGATTTTCCTGTTAACTATTGCTTTAAAACTGATGTGTTGAAACCGCATTTTTCCAAGGAGTGTTTCCCAGCTCTTCTGAATTGGCGCTGTACACAATCTAAAAGGGTATAGCTATATAACTACATAGATGTATGACATCCAGTTACCATACCCTGGACAGCTGTAGGGTCTGCACTAGTGTTAGTAATTGTAACCAACAACTACCCATTACTGGACCAGTTAACACGGTCCCCTTATTTATTTCATTGGTGTTTATTGTACAGATAATTCTCATAATATATTCGCCCCTCAGAGCACTATGTAAACTGTCAGATAGAATGCAAGTTCCATTTGAACTAGGAATTCTGATTTTGCATAGTATTCTTCTATAGGTCAATTAGGACTTAAGGGATATATGTAAAACCACATGTCTATATGGCTGGTCAAAATTTAGGACTTTTCTCCATCCTGGTTATTGTGACTCAAGACTTACGAGTCATACAGGTTATCTCACTGATGTCCTCACAGGTGACTGATCTGACAGCCAGTAAGCAGCAGTGAGGTCCGTCAGTGAGGTCACAGTGCTGATAATGTAGTGGGGAAGGGGGGGATAGAGACAGATACTGCATGTCAGCTGCCTGGCAGAGTGCTGTCCCACACAGCACACATACTAACGTCATGTAAACAACTTCTGATTATCCAAAGGGAAAATAAAAAGTGCCTCGGATATGAAAGACAATGGTTGACTGCTTTTAAAAAAAACTAGTACTATATTTAGGCAGTACACTAGCTCTTTAATTTCATTATTTTCCATTTGGAGTTAATTTGCAAATACTCTGTGTTAGGGTGTTAGATTTATTCATTCAGTTGAGATAGTACAACAGTGGTTTCTTCATTTCCCAGGGATCGGAGACGTCTTGCTTTGATTCCCATCAGTGGGAACCAGACTTTTTAATGAACTACTTGTTTTTTTTTTTGTTTTTTTTTTTTTACTTTCTTGTAAACTCATAAATACAATTTTTGTTTGAGTTTGCAAAAAAACCTTACAATCTGGTTACAGAAAAGGTTGCCAGTTGCTTTACACGGTCATTCTCTTTAAGAAGGAGAATAAACATGACCCCTTTCCCTTACGTGAGACACTCCAAATTATTATCCATGGCTAGTACAGCTCAGAGCTCTGCTGGGAACTGTAAGTATTTGTCATGTCGATTCCCATTTACCAAACTGGGCATTATACCACAAATGTTCCTGCAACTTTTGTAAAACAGCATCCCGAGGAACCATTGCTAGAGAAACAGAGAACTTGTAAATATAAGAACAATATTGATGGTTGAGAAACCATGCATCCCAAGTGGATATAACAATCTATATAGTACTCTCTCTTAAACCATTGCATGGGTGAGATATACAGTGCTCACAAATGGTAAAGTGCTGCGTTTTGTTTAAGGTAGTGGTATTTTTACAATTTATTAAAGCAGAACCGAATTTGGTGATGATTAAGGTGCTATCAGTAAATTGGTATGACTGAGCCAAGGAAGACCGAGCCTACAGGATTTAAAAATTGTAAATCCAGTTGCAACCATGAGTCGGGTTGATGCTGTTTTTTTTTTTTTTTGTTGTTGTTTTTATTACCGCTGTCCGGTGCCTCCATTATGTAACCCACTACTTGCTTCCTGGGTTCGGGGAGAAAACTGTTGCTCGGCATTTTGGCTAGGTTTGACTTCTAGTCAGGGGCACCCAGGTAATTCCGAACACAGGAAGCAATAACTGTAATGTCCAAACCAGGAGTGGGATTCTAGAGTGTGGCTTTTATTCACAACACAACAGAATAATAACGCATAGCTGGACCCCCACGGGGCTACACTCCTGGTAATGCAGATATCCGGAGACCAGAACACATCTTCTTACACACTGAAACCCTCAGCTTCTGAAACACA
Source organism: Neoceratodus forsteri (assembly GCA_016271365.2). Classification (NCBI taxonomy): domain Eukaryota; kingdom Metazoa; phylum Chordata; order Ceratodontiformes; family Ceratodontidae; genus Neoceratodus; species Neoceratodus forsteri. The sequence goes on along the minus strand of JADMNL010000023.1, from coordinate 207,368,890 downwards.
CTGGTGCTCAGCCCGAACTCTTACTCTTCTCTGGATTCCCTGTTGTGGCACATCCGGCCAGCACTTGGATACACTTTCCATATGGCATGGATATTTATAGGTGGCTCCCTCTACCACCCATGAGCACATACTGGCTCCATAAAGGGAAAATATTCCATCTAATCCCACATCTGGGTACTTTCCCTGAACACTGGCCAAGTGCCCAGAAGGAAGCTAAAGGTGCCCAAACTGAACCCATGGAGGTAAATCTGGTTACTCCAGATTGGGGAGAGGGGGGTCTTCCACCTCTTGCTCCCAAATCTATACCCGGCCATTCATTTGGAATCAACACCTTTCCTGAAACACACTGTTGTAGAATGCTGTCTCGAAATGTGTATCACACTTAACACTCTACTGTCTCTTGAAAAATAGTGTCCTGACTTGTAATGTTCTTTAAGTGGCTATGTCCATCCCTGTAGACCCCCACTGAACAGATTACATTTTAAGTCGCACACACCTAGTACTGTACTTAGCTGTCCTTTCTTGACTCCACAGTAGCAGATACTAAACACATTGTCTGGTGAAAACATAGGCTCTCTGGCAGAGCTGACTCACCCTGGCTTGCAGGTGCCCACATGCTTCTGGAAAAACAAACTACTGCTTGTGCCTCAGCACTTGAAACAACACATGACAGACAGCGTTCCCTCTTCAGCTGGGCCAGGGGATTGTCCCTGAAGTTGCTAGCTTCTCTTCTCTCCCCGCTCAGTCCCTCCCGGGATGGGACACTGGAACAAACTGGGGAACGGTCTCTACCACTAGACCAATTTCTTCTGTATCTCTGTCTAGGGCGAGAACACACACCCTCTATCTCTGGGTAGCTCTATAGCAGAGCTTAGCCCTGAGGGGCTGCCAACTGCAGCACACCTCCTTCACTCTCTGACCATGGCTCAAGACTGACTCAAAACCTCCTAATGTTCTAACTGACTCTCTGCTGCAACATTCCAAAGTGGCTTATGCTGCTGCAAGAATTCTATATGATGTCATCCCTCCAGCTCAGCTGAGACTGAGGACAGTGAGACAGTGTGAAATCCATTTAACTGGTGTTTCTCAAGCTGCCTTTCCCTGCCTGCCACTAGATCTAAGTGGGATTCTTGTAACACCGGGGGGGTTACACAGTTTCCAACTCTTGGCAAAAGCAGACTGTCACAAGTTGTTTTTGAGGTGTTAGGGCATGATTTTAGGAACTGTGCATTTTGTCCAAAAACACAAAGAAAAAAATGTTAAAAAATAAATAAAATAAACAAGGAAAGCTCTTTTGGCCCCATAGTGAGCCTTGGTGTCACCTAAGCATTCGTAAGGCTCAGAAATGGAGGTAGTGCCCAGTGATGGTGGAAAGCATGCATCAGAGGATTCATTACCTCAGAAGCAGCAGTTCCTTACAAAAGGGACAGAAAAAGATAAAGCTGCCAGGCTATTAGCGAAGCACACTAAGGAACTCTGGGCCTCTGGGAGAGGGAGCTCTGAAGTTATAATTGGAAAGTACAAAAAGCCTCACAGCAGGTGCTGGAAACAGTGCCTGCTAAGAAGAAAAGGAAAAAAAAAAGTCCCTCAGATTCCTCCTGCAAGGGATAAGAGAGCAGGCAGTTGAACCCAGGCAAATGCCCTCTACAGAGTACATCACCCAGATGTGGCACTTTTTCCAGACTTTCCAAGCCGTGGGTAATGTAATGGGTATGAGTGTCCAGTAAGGAAGGGAAGGGGTCATAAATCGGGCCATCCTGCTGGTCAGCTGATCCCTTCTACATCCCGGTCCGCCTGCCTTGCCCCTGTGCTCAGATGTTTTGTGATGTTTAATTGGGTAGAGTGCAGGGGCACGCCCGATTAAAGCCTATGGGGAAGGTTTTAACAACGTTTTTACCAATGTTTAAACAACCCTTGATAAAAATGACAGCAACCGCTCAACTAATTGGGTTCCTATTAAGTGGTGGCTTTCACAAAAAATGTTGTCAAAACTTCCCTATTGGCATCATAGGGTCGAAGTCGTCCTGTGGAGTGAAGTCATCCTAAATGTCAACCCATTTTTGGGATGTATTAAATTATTTAAAAGATTTATGGATGAGTTATTTTTGATATGGACTTGACACGAAAGAAAAACCTTAGTTTAATTTTTAAACTATCTGGAAGAGAGCAACCCTAATTTAAAATTTGCGATGCTTAGTTATAGACATACAATTGATTTCTTGGATTTAAAAATTTCCAAGAATGATCAAGGAGGGGTGGTCACAGAACGTTTCCGTAAGGACACTGACAGAAATTCTGTTTCACATTTCAATAGTCACCACCCGAGACCTCTAATGGAGGACATCCCAAAAGGATAGCTTATATGACTTGAAAGAAATAGTAGTGATTCAGGAGCATTTGAAGAGGGGGGTCGACGACAGTGAAAAAAATTATTTTTAGAAAGCGGGCATAATGAAAACTGTTACTAGAACATCACAAGCAGTATCGGGTATAGATAGGATTGAACTGTTACGTCCTAAAACCAAAAAAATGTAATAAATACATTTAAGGGGGATGACACGGTTACTTTTGTCTCTCTCTTTTTTTTTTTAATTTTTTTTATTTATCATTTTTCCTGGGAGGCCTCTGTCCTGTCTCTACCCTGGTCACGGCCCCTGAAACTCCCACCAACCGCCAAATACCGCAACTCCCACTTACTCCCGGCTTGCCCCCGAAGGGCGGGACCACGGCTCCGGTTCCCCTAATTCCGCCACCGTGGAACTAGTATCTGGTTGGGAGTGCGGCAGCAGTGGCTAATTGAAGCCCGGGGAGGGCTTCATGTAGACAGAAGCTCTCTCCTCCATTTTCTTAGTTTTTTCCTCCGAGGCGGGGACGTGCAATGATGTCCAGCATCTTCCCTGCCTCCATTGGGTGCGAGCGCCGGCGTTGTGAGACCCTCAGCCTCTGCTAGGGGTCCGTCACGCGCCGAGCACTTCCCCACCCTCCCCCCGGAGAAGGAGAGCTGTCTGTAGGATGCTCAATCCTTCTTCCCACGGCCGTCCCTCCAGCGACCTGGGTCTTTTCCCGAACCTGGGTCGCCAGTGTCGCAAGTGGAAATCCAACCACTGCACTAGCGGGCCGGTCCTCTGTCTGACATTTTAGTGCCCAGTCACATTCAGTGAAAAGTCATTTTAGACAACTGGCATATTTTAAACACTGAACAGAAATTTCAAGTCACTGAGCAGCAACCATGTGTTGTTTTTAGAAGGGGTCAGAATTTGAGTGATAAAATCACATATAGGTTTTACAGGGATAATTCACAGATAATGGGAAGTCAGTTACCAAAAGGCACCTTTAAATGTATGAATTGCACTTTTTGTGACTTTGTGTGGATGGCTGATCATTTTTCAGTAGTGAATGTAGACCAGACTTTTTAAAGCAAGGGATTTAATAGATTGCAATATGGTGTCTAATGTATATTTAGCACTGAGCGCATGTAACACTTACGTGGAGAAGACCGGTCGCAAGTTCAAATTGAGAACAGGGGAACGTTTAAGAAGTATAAATAAGAAAGACCCTAAAAATTCTCTAGTGATGCATGTGTCGTCCTCAGTGGAGAACCAGAAGTTCAGATTTTACGAGATTGAAAAGGTACGTGTGGGCCCCAGGGGTCGGGACATCAGTAAACTGTAACTACGGAGGGAACCCTTTTGGCAGATCAGATGGAAATCATGGATGGGACTAGGCTTGAATGGAAGTTTGCAGTTGGAGCCATTTTTATGTTGAGTTTTAGAATTGTAATGCAGTTGTATCTATTCACTATTCAGTTGTATGGTTTGTATAGTTTGTAAATATGTTGTTCTCCCTGTTTTCCTTTTTTGTCCCCTTCCAACCCTCCCTCATTCTTATTTAAGCTGGCTCACAAATCCATTGTTTACCCATCTGAAGAGCCAATCAAAATGAAGTACTGTCTCTTTAAGATGCGGGTTAAAGTGATGGTGGGAGTTTTGAATTTGTTCTGCCTTGACAAAGTACAGTTTTTGGCACGAAACGGTGGTGGCGGAGGTGTCACTGCTGTTTTATTCATATTTTCTGTGGTTTTTGACCGGTTTTCTCCCTGTTACACGGGGCCCCGGTACACGGGCATCGTCCATGTGTGGAGGTGCACACACACACCCTGTGATGCCAGCTGAGCCCCTCCCTGAGGCTGTCGCCGGTGCTCCCTCAGGTTGGTGCTGCCATCCATCCTCCACTAGGTGGCAGCCAGAGGCCGGGGAGCCTCCTGTCCCTTCCAGGAGGAGAGCTGCCTTGCGGTGGCTTGATCTCGCTCCCCGGCCGACCTCTGACAACCTGGGCTGGTTCCTGAACCTGGGTCACCAGTGCAGTGTGAGGTGTGGCATCTAGCGCCTCAGACCCCAGTGCTACTGGGTTGGCTCCTGTTTTTTATTTTAAATAAAATGTTATCTTCATCCATCATGGAGTGTGGACGCTCGCTTCTTCAGTTAGCCCAGCCTTTTGGAAGTTGTGTTAAATGGGCGCACTGCCACGCTCTCCCTGGTTAGATGGCACAAAACATCTAAAACTATTAGGATAGTGTGAGGACCAGGTGAAATGGGACCTAGGGAGTAGCCAGACGTGGTTGGTTCGCATACACAGGGCTCCCACTGGACCAAGTAAGCAAGTAACTGTTGGGCCAGCAGCCTTCACTCATCCCCTTAGGACAGTGTTGTACAGTGCTACATCAGTGAGAAATAAAACCGCCATTTGAATGCGTGGTTGTGCATGGGGGTTTAGGTGCAGGGTGCTGGGTCCTTCTCGTATACTGGCCTTCAGGATGTGAGGGGGAATTCCTGCAGGAAATCAGACTTCATTGTTGAGAAGGTACTGGAGTCTCCCAGGTGGTTGGTTCTGGGCAACTTAAGTGCCTGGATCAACGACGAACTCTTGCAGTTTGGACAAGATTTCCTCCAGTTGATGAAATCAGTGGGCCTTGCACAAGTTACTACTGCGACTCATCAACACGGATATGCCTTATCCTTAATGTTCTCACTATGGCTCGAGATAAATAACCTCTGCGTTGATCTGGTCCCTTGGTCGGATCACTGCACAGTAAGGTTCTCGTTCAGGGGACTCCCCCCCTCATTGTCCACCCCCAGTGGAGGTGATCTGGTACCGCCTTTAAAGGGGTTGTCCCCAGCAGGACTCCAGGCAGCGATGGACCTCTCAAGTGTGATGGTGCATGTGAGGCAGGATCAGGGGAGGTGGTGGTGGCCTATAACAAGGCCATCATTTCAGTCCTTGATACTGTCACACTGGTTTGTATACGACTCAGGACTTCTAACTTAGGATCCCAGTGGTTTGGTGGGGAGCTTAGGGAAATGAAGACCATGGGTTGGAGATTGAAGCATTGTTGGCAGAAGTCCAGGACTGACGAGGACAGACTTGCTCTGAGAACTCACTACATCCCCTGTAAGAAGGCAGCATTCCTGTACAGGAAAGTTGCAGCAGGGAAAAACAGACCGGCTCAGCTTTTCCAGATTATGGACAGGTCATTATATCGGCTGGCTCTGAGAACTCACCGTGGTGATTATTAGAGGGCAATCTGTTTTAAGAAAGCAGCCTTTCTGTCCAGGGAGATTGCAGCAGGGACAAATAAACCAGCTCAACTTTTTTGGGATTACAGACAGGGTATTACATCTTTCCTATCTTAGACTGGTTAAGTCAGTTTCATTTGCTAGATGCTAAGAGGCTCAGTTCTTCTCTGACAGTGTGTCTACGATCAAGTCTGGGATAACCCCCATGCTGTTTGGGGTAGATTTAGGTCTACGTCAGTGGAGGAAGTCTGTGGATGATCTCTTGAGTTGCGGCCCACCTGCTGCGAACTGGTCACAGGTCCAGTTCATCTCCTGGTGAGTTGTGTGGGTGTCCTGGGTCCAGTGTTTGCAGAGATAGTCCAGTGCACCTTTTCTGAGGGTCCTTTCCAAGTGCACTGAAAGATGCATTGGTGAGACCCCATTTGAAAAAAACATCTCTGGGCCTGGACTGCTTAGCAAATGACAGAACCGCCTCTAAACTTCCTTTTTTGGGAAAGGTTATTGAGATGATGGTGGCACACCTTACGACCTCCAACATACACGAGCCACTCCAGTCTGGATGTAGGTCAAGGCACAGTACAGAGACCACGTTGGTCAGGGTGCATAATGACCTACTCAGGACTAGAGATAGAGGTGAATGGTCCGATCTTACTTCGAGAGGGCTCTTGCAGTAGGTAATTACATATAGGACTGACGTCGGCAGACAGCAGGACTAGGAAAAATTTCTAGCTAACGGTCCTGGTGGGGACCGCTCCACGTCAGGTGACCGGCATCAGGCAGCGTTGGTATAAAGGCGGTCCCGGACGCCCTTCTCCCAGTTCTTTCCGCCCGTCAGCTCGTGCAGAAAACTCCTCATGAAGTTCGTGCTCAGCCCTTTTGTACGTCGTTTTTTTACTGAAAGTATCAGTATTTTGCAATTTTATTCGTCAGGTGAACGTCTGTTTATGTCGTCCCCTTCAAAGAGGTAGGACGTACAGGGTGGTGATGGGGAGTTTCTCCTTACTCCTGAAGTCCCTGCTCTGTGGTGTTCGCCAGCACTCAGTCCTCCCACCTGTGTTTGTGGTATACATGTTGCCCCTCAGAGAGATCATCAAATGCTATGGTCTTGGTTTTCACTGCTGTGCAAATGACACCCTGCTATACTTGTCATTTGCACCCGTACGCCTGGCATGGGTGACATGCTTAATTTGTGCCTGGCCGAGATTCAGGACTGGATGTCCTCCAGGTGGCTTAGACTAAACCTGGACAAGACTGAGGTACAAATGATTGAACCTGGTTGATGGCAGGATGCAGGGCTACAAAGGAGATGACCTGCCTTGTTCTCAGTTCCTTCAGTCTTGTGGCATCTGCTAAGGTTGAGTCTGGGCATCATTCTGGATGAAAGATTTGACAATCGAGTCATCCGTATTCTGGAATGGCTGTTACCAGTTTAGGAACATTGCCTGGATTGAAATCTTGATCTCACCAGAAGACCTGCCCTCTTTGGTACATGCCTTCATAATTTCCACATGACTGCTGTAATGTTCTTTATCTCAGGGTCAGTGGAGGTGTCTTATGCTTGCAGCTAGTGAAGAACGCAACAACCAGGTTACTGATGGGCCTTCTGAGGTTGTATGTGACCCCAGTCCTGCATGATCTACACTGGCTGCCAGCAAAGTGGCGAATCACCTTCAGGGTCGGTTTACTGGCCCTACAAAGCACAGCCTGGGCCTGGTTTACCTGAATAAACTCCTGTGTCCATTACCACCCTTCTCACCCTCTGCTCCTCAGAGATGGACCTCCTAGCACTTCCCAGGGCCAAGCTCAAGACATCTAGGGAATCACACTTTTGAAGTTGCTGGTCCTATGCTGTGGAACTCGCTTCACAAATCCTTGAGGGAGGCCCCTAAATGGGGGCCTCATGACTCACTTATTTAGAGAAGCGTTTAGTCTGATTGAATGCTCACTGGCAGTTTTAGTCGAATGCTGTATTTAATTTATTATTCTGATTTTATTAGCCTACTATGTCATTATGTTTCTGTGTTTTAAGTGTTGTGCAGTGCCCAGAGCCCCTGGGGTTAGGTGCTCAACAAATACATTTACTACTACTACTGCTACTGCTAGTTACTAAACAAACAGGGAGGAACAAGATCCTCAAAACTGCATAGAAGCAATGAGGATCTGAGGCTTGGTATGCTCTGGATGCCAACATTTCTGCAGTCCATCTGTCATGCAAAGACGGTGTACTGCCAGACTCCTTGGGCATGATGATCCGGTGCAGTCACAGATGGGCCCTGAACCAGAAAATGCTGGCATCAGTTTTCAAAAGGTTGTGCACTTAATGGATAGACCTGTTCACATCAGGGGACAACAATCCGCTCCCAGAATTGTGTTGCAGACCCCCTAGTCAAGGAAACTGTTCCAGAGGATGCCCTTCCCCTGACATGGATAAGGTTCCTGTATGCCTTCCCTTCATCTTCCCTCAGAGAGAGAGAGTACTCATGAGACTCAGGAGGGAGCAGACAGAGATTCTGATAGTCCCAGACTAGGCCAGGCAGACATGGTATTTAATGGTGCTGACCCTGTCCTGTATGGCTGCACTCACCCTGCCACTGCGACGCAACCTGCTCACCATGTCAAGGGAACAGCAACTTTCCTAGACCTCAGAACATTACACTAGAGGGCATGGTTCTTGAGGAGTTAATTCTTTCTGGCTTGAACGTGTCACAATAAGTATTGGAAGACCTGAGGGTTTTCAGGAAACCAGCAACAAGGAAGGCATACATCTCTAAATGGAAAATACTCACATTTTGGTGTACTCTCATGAAAATTGTTCCAGTACAAGCAGGACTGCAGATAGTCCTGAATTTTATTTTGTGGTTTTTTTGGTTTTTTTTTGTTTGTTTTTTTAAACTGGGAAAAGGACTATGTCATTCTTCCTGTTTTCTCTGTGTGTGTGTGTGTGTGTGTGTGTGTGTGTGTGTGTGTGTGTGTGTGTGTGTGTGTGTGTGTGGTGTATGATTTACCCTACTCTTTTTGAGAAGTACCATGGGAATGTTAACATTCACTTGAACAACCACCAGAACAAGCTGAGGTTTAACATCTCATCCCAAAGACTGCACCTCAGAAGTACAGCGCCTCCTTATGTTCCACTGCAGTGTCGGTATTGGAATTTTACCCCAGGTTCCTGGTGTGAGGCTAGAACCAGGTTTACACGGTACACTTACAGTCCCTAGGCCTGAGGCCGTTGACACTGAAGGTATACTTGTCATCTGTCTCAGCATACACATCAGCAAGCGAGAAAAAATCTTTAGCCTTACAGCCTATTTTCAAAAGATTTTTCAGAGGCCCTAGTCACTTTCACCCTCCTGTTACAGAACTGGTCCCCCATGGGATTTGCATGATGCCTTGCCCAACTGGTAGAGTTTCCAGTCGAGCAACTATGGCTACAGCAGTCATGAAGTATGTCACTTGGAAAACTGTTTCCCTAGATCCATGACATCTGCTAGAAAGGTAAGCAAACTGCAAGCATGTGTATGGGCAAGGTAGTTTTGGGGGAGGGGGAATAAGAAATTCCTGTCCTAGGGTGGTATTGGAGATCTCACTTTAAGATGCAACTCTTGAAGCAGGTAATAACTGTTAGGACTATGCCGCCAGGCACTAGGACCCCATGGAAAAATCCAAGATGGGGGACCGTCCCGACATTGGCTCCGCCTCGTAATCCTCAGTATATAGGAGGTGGTCCCCCGGTGCCTACCCAGTTCTTTTCCTGCCATCAGCCCTGCATTTCGACTCCATGGACACCTCCTGCTACTGTCAACCGCCATTTTTTCGCAATGCTCCACGCAGTTCAATTCGAGTTTCTCAATCGCCTATTTATGTTTACAGAGTCTAGCACTTCTACACTGCGGCGTAAGGCAAAGTGTGCGTGCAGCAAACAAAGTCCAGCCAAAGACTGCCATTCGGCTTGCCTTCTGTGCCTGGGACTGCGGCACAAGTTGGACGACTGCCTGCACAGCCTCAGCTTTAACAAGCACGCCCTCATTCACCGCCTGAAGACACTCAAGGCTCACCTGCTGAAACAAGTGGCCGCAATGCAAAAATCGCACTCTGGGCACAGGTCTTCTTTGTCCTCCGCCCACGACGCCTCCCCCAAGGAGAAGCACTTAGGGAAGCATCACAGGACAGACATGACAGGCCCAGGTCAGACTTGCAGTCCCGTTCCCCGCACAAGAGCTCCAAGGCTGGTGGTCAGATTCTGCGCCCCCCCCGTCGCTAGCCCTTCCAGGGATTTCGATTGCTAAATCTTCCGCCTCTACCCAGGCATTGGATGGAGGTTGGGGCAAAGGCCTTCCAATGCTTTCTTCAGTGTCTCTGGCCATCAGACCCCACAAACGCACGCTAGGGTCTACACCTGAGGACTTGGCCTCTTCTACTTCGGGCATCCATCTGAACCACGCCATCAGTAAGGCCTCGTCCTCCGGTTCATCAGCCAAGGCGAACGACCACATCAGGCACCAAGGTCGCGAGCTCATCAAAGTGCCCTCCGCACCTAAACTGTCGGCCGTCCCTGCAGCCCGACAGCTTCCGCCGTAGTCTGTCTCCATCCCTCTGGAGTAGGACCAGACATCTGTCTCCAAGCCATCATCAGCCCCGCTACAGCGGAATAGGCCTCTCCGCCAGTGGACCTGACAACCGCTGACCTGACACCTGGCCCCACCAAGCCTACACCCACAGGGCTTGGCACCCAGTCATCAGCCAAATCCAATGCGTCTGATGCTCAGATGTTGGGTAATTTGCCCTTCGGGGCCAGCTAAACCGCTGTCGGACCAGCCATCCGGTTCAATGGTTCCTTTAGCGGAAGTAGGAGCACTCTTTTCCAGCTGGTGGAACACTGTTAAAAGTGGCCTGCTACCCAAGCCTGAACTCTTGGGAGCGTTGACCGTTGTTCCACAGCAGACTCCTCCCTGCAGGGCTCGGTCGCCACCCCTGACGCCAGACCGCCCGACACCAGGTGGCTCAGACCAAGGCTTCGACGGACATCGGAGACAGAAGTCACCTGTCCTCAAGGTCTCTCTCCCGCAGGCGTGGAGTGGGTCTACCGACCGTCGCTTCCGAGAGTGGAGCAGGTCAAGCGGACGTCGCTTCCGATGTCTGAGTAGGTCCACAGACCGTCACTCCAAACCATTGGGTGACTACAGTGGTTCCTCTTCGCCTTATGACTCCTCTAAGGACGACCTCCCTCTGCCTTCACCGGATCCAAGAAAGGATTCACCCAGGTCTCCACCTGGTGATCCCACCTTCCTCGAGGTTATGAGGCATATCCAATTCCTCAACCGGTGGGAAATGGAAGAACTGGACCTGGAAAGGAGATGCTTGGCTAAGTTTTGGGGGCCTACCGACCCAAACCGCTAGTAATTCCCCTGTTGGCGGAGCCATTCCAGGATGCAACAAAACTGGCATGGAAGCATCCTTAATCTACTTCTGCAGTACCCAAAAAGGCTGACCGCATATACAGAACCCCCAGAAACGAGCTCTACCTTGGTGAACAATCCAAGGTGGACTACATAGTCCTTACAGCGGCTCACAGCAGCCTAAGCATACCAGCTGCCAGATGAGGAATTGAAAGACTGACCAGTTCGGGTGGAAGGTGCACACCTCGTCCACTTGTACTATCAGGTCTCTGAATTTCTTAGCACATATGGTCATATACCAGAAGTGCCTGTGGCAGAAGGCTATGGACCTAACCAAGACCCAGCCAGATTCTCCAAACAAGTCTCAGCTTCTAGCAGTCCTGCAATCTGGGGCAGATGTGGGCAAACGTCCTCAGATGCTCATGCAATGTGGCAGCCTCAGAAGTATGTCTCAGGTGACACTTGTGGCTTTGAGTGTTCGGGTTCCGGCAGGACTTGCAGGACACTGTCTTGGATCTGTCATTCCGGGGCCCTGTGCTCTTTGACCAAGAGTCCGAGAAGATCATCACTGGCCTACAGGACTCTGGGAAGGCTGTCTGCGAAGTACACAAGATGTACAAGTCGGAACCTTGTCTCCCTAAGCGCCAGCCCTTTTGGAGGCACCAGGGACAGCAAGCAAAGAGATGGCAACAACAAGGAGGGTTCAAGAGAAAAGCACCCTCTCTGACACCAGGAACTCTGGGACCGTGAACAGCTAAGCAGTCCAGACCACCTCTCCCCACTCAGTCAGCCTCCGCCTGACTTCGGTCCAGCTCCCCTCCTCCAGCAGAATCGATAGGGGAGGCAGTGGGAGGGCAGTCCTCCCTTTACTGCACAGGTTGGGAGAACATCACGACAGATCAATGGATGCTGCAACTTACAGAGAGGGGCTAAACCCTGGAGTTTTACCCAACTACCCCTGAGCAATCCACCAGCCCACATATTCAGCTCGCCATCCCATGCAAATCTCATTCAGGTGGAGATAACAAGCCCTCCTGTCAAAGCAAGCGATTCAGGTAGTACCGGAATCCCAGAGGGGCAAAGGTTACTACTCTCGCTTCTTCCTGGTTCCGAAGAAGACCGGGGTCCTTCATCCCATCTTGGACCTTAGTCAACTGAAGGTCTTTATAGAGTACAAAAGGTTAAGGATGGTGACACTCCAGGGGTTGCTTCTCTTGCTGTACCAAGGAGATTCTCTGCTCCCTGGACATGCAGGACACGTACATTCACATAAAGATCCTGCTGTCCCACAAGAAGCATCTCCGGTTCACTTTAGAAGGAGAGCACTACCAGTTCAGGGCCCTTCTTTTCGGCCTATCCTCAGCACCTCTGGTATTCACCGAGCGCCTGGCGGTAGTAGTGACAGCTCTCAGGAAGCAGGGTCATTACATCTACCCCTACCTCGACGACTGACTACTAACAGCCCCGTCCAGAGAACAGCTATATCAGACCCTGGAGTGCACCTTCAAGATGTTCCAAGACCTGGGGATAACTTTAAATCTCCCAAAGTCGGCCCCTTGGCCATCCCAAACACTCAAGTGCATAGGAGCCATCTTGGATACGGTTCAGGGGAGGGCCTTTCTCCCTTCAGACAGGGCAGATCTCCTTTAGGCGCTGGCTCGGAGAGTAATCTCTGCAGACCAGGCTCCAGCCAGAACGGTACTACAACTCCTGAGTCATATGACGGCTGCCAATGTGACCATGCCTCTTGCTCGCCTGCACATGAGAATTCTGCAAAGGAACCTCAGGGTGCAGTGGGACCAGCGAAGCGACGATCTCGACCAGAAGGTCAGAATCACCAAGGCAGTACACCAAACCTTACTATGGTGGCTGAATCCCTCCTGCTTGGTGATAGGGGTTCCCTTCAGATAACCCCCAACAAGTTATCACCACAGATGCGTCGGGCATGGGATAGGGTGCCCACATCAGGAGTAATCAGACCAGGTGGTCTTGGACTCAGACATGAACACTCTTTGCATATAAACGTTTAAGGACAACCTCCGTCCAGGCCCAGTTCTAGTCAAGATGGACAACATTGCTGTGGTTTTCTATCTTAGCAAGTAGGGGGGGAACGTGTTCATACCCCTTATGCAGAGAAGCCATGAGGTTCTGGTACTGGGCAGTTCATCACAGCCTGGAACTGTTTGTGTTACATGTCCCAGGTCTTCAAAACCCCTTAGCAGACAGCCTCAGTCACTTGCAGTCCCAAGCTCATGAATGGGAACTACTTCAAGAGGTAGTAGATAGCCTATTCAGAAGATGGGGACTCCAGAGTTGGACCTCTTTGCGTCCCCACTCAGTGCCAAACTGCCCAATTTCTGCTTGCTAGAGCCAGGGCCTGGTGTTTTTTGGCGAGACGCATTGTCCCTTTCTTGGACTGGGATGTTTCTCTATGCCTTCCCCCTTCTGCAGCGAGTCCTCCTCAAGCTACAGTTTAAAAGACACCTAGGTATTGTAGAAGAGCCGTGCAGGAACTTGGCAAAATGCTGCCATTCAGTGTGTTGGCTAGCCATTCGGCCCCAAAAAAAATGGGTGATGTTATAATTCAGCTTGTGGTTTCTAACCCCAGATCTTCAGTGACCACTGGTCTGTTGCTGCAGTAGCGCTACCACTTGCAGCGCCAACGATCTGGGTTTGGAAGTGAACTCATGGTGTCGGAAGGTTGGGGGGGGGAGAAGAGGATGGAGCATCCTTGGGACTGCTTTCCTCCTCTGGGGGATGGGGGAATGTGGCTGGCACCTAGTGGAGGTTAGGCAGTTATGTACTGCCAGAAGTGTGCAGAGGCATGACAGCCATCAACGCATATCATGCAGAAACATGTAACATGTCATGACGGCATTGCACATTCGAACATCCTGGGGAGAAAATGAGAAATTACCCAGCTATCCATTCCCTATCCAGTGCACCAGATCCAGTTCAGTGGGGGGTTTGGGAAATCCTGCTGACCCTGCTGGGGTCTGGGGGGAGACACGGACAGGTAATCCTGGAGGATGCTGGGGTAACAGGACTGGGGTTACTGGCAGAAGGGGTCTGGTTGGACAAGGTCACAAAAAGATTAACAAAAACAAACAAACAAAAAAACTTGAGTGATCAGAACCCCCCTGCCCAGTTTTATGCAGTTTTATAGGATAAGACATTTCAAATTTGTGGCCATCAATCACCTAGGGTCTTCACACCCTTGAAATATGCATAGGTGATGAAGTGTGTCTGTTACTTACAGTGCCTTCAGAAAGTATTCACCCACCCACCCTTGGATTTTGTCACATTTTATTGTGTTACTACCAGAATTTTTAATGCATTGAAATGATTTTTTTCCCCTTTGATTCACACAGCATACTCAACAATTTAAAGGGCCAAAAATATTTTTATTGTGTAACAAAAATTTATGAAACATTAAAAGCTGAAATATCTTGATCTTACTTCGAGAGGGCTCTTGCAGTAGGCAATTACATATAGGACTGACGCCGGCAGGTGGCAGGACCCCATGGAAAAATTTCTAGCTAGCAGTTCCTGGCGAGGGACCGCCCCCACGTCAGGTGACCGGCGTCAGGAGCCATCGGTATAAAGGGGCGGTCCTGGACGCCCGCCTTCCAGTTCTTTCCTGCCGTTAGCTCGTGCAGCGGCTCGCGGAAAAGTTTGTGCTTCGTCAGCCCTACCTTCGTCGTTTTTTTACCGAAAAACTTTTTATTTTTCGACTGTCAGTACTAGTGTCGGTGTATGTCGTCCCCTACACCCTCTGAGCACAAGAATAAGTGCGATTCGTGCGGTGCCCAACTACCGCACAAAGACGGCCACTCCCTGTGCCTGTTCTGCCTAGGCCCCGATCACCTGGTCGAGAAGTGCCAGCACTGCCTCAGTTTTAACACGGCTACTCGGAAAAGGCGGCAGCAATCCCTGGAAGCCCATATTCTAAAGAAGAACATGAGTTCTATGGAGAAGGAGCTCAAAAAACTGAGGCAGGCGTCCACTGCTCCTGAAGGACATCAGAAGGAGAAGGAGAGGCACCGGGACAAGGGTTCCTCCACCGCGTCTCCCTCTGGAGTCGCTGGGACACGGGTAACATCCCCTCCGGGGGATCGCGCCTCGATGGCCGCCTCGGAGGTTTCCGAGGGGCGTTGGCCCGCCAGTCTGGCTCGCAGTCGGGCCTTGCAGGTGCCTCTGGGCAGTTGGAGGCCTCCGCCCCTGGTTCGGCCGCATGCTCGCGGCCTACCACTGTGGGCGAGACTGGTAAGCCGGGCGTCGGCTCCTCTGACGTCCATCTGGAGAGGGCTGGTAAGACGTCCGACCCTCCGCCTCCCCTCCACTGGACCAGGCCGATCACTCTACTCGGCCTGCCTCCGGTGATGGCTCTCATAAGTCGGACGTCTGCTCCTCCAGCGCCCGCTGAGAGCTCACCACTAAGCCACACGTCGGCTCGTCCGACGTCCGGCCGGCGAAGGAACCGACGGACCGCTCAACGTCAGTCATTCCCGGTTCCCCCCAGCCTTCGCTGCCGTCTGGGAACCAGAGTCTCCCAACCCGACCCGGGACTTTTCCCTCCGTCCCGGGCGGTTGGGATCCTTTGCCTCCGTCAGTCCTCCTCCACCTGGAGCGCGGACCTGGCGCCGGCTCCCCGACGCCGGCTCGGCGCTGGCCCTCGGACGCCGGGTACCTGCAGCGCCAGGGCCTCCGCTGTCGGCCCTGACGTTGGCCTTACCGACTCCGGGAGATATTCTGCTCCCATCGGGCCCTCCGGGCTCTCCACTATGGACCTGCCCGTGAGGTCTATGGCCGGGCCATCTGCTCCGGTAGCACCTCCGGCTCCCAGATATCCTCCGTCTTATTCGACGCCGGTGTACCCGGGAATGCAGTATTCGGCACCACAGTACCCGACGCCGGGCTTCCCGACGCCGCGGTACTCGATGCCGCAATACCTGATGCCGGGCTACCTGCAGCCGGGTTTTGGATACGCTCCATACGGTTATAACCCATATCCTTATCCCCCACCTCCACCGCCGTCGCGGCCGCCGGTGGACCTGCAGGAGACTCTGGCCTCCTGGTGGGCTGAGGCCAAGGCTCAGCTCACCAAAGAGGTCAAGAGCCGCTTTCCGGCGACGGTGCCATCCCAGGTTCCCTTACGCCCAAGGCGGCACACTCCCTCACCACCTCCGGACTCCAGGGTTCTTCCGTCTGGATCCAGAGAGGGGCAGGACATGCTTCCCCGGGGACTTCCCAAGGGGTCTGTTCCTCCACCGGATTGGGAAAGGAGTCTTTCTCTTCTTCATCCTCCTCTTCGCTCTCTGACTCCTCGGACTCTTCTGACGGCTGCTCTGAGAGGGACGACTAGCTTCGCTCTCCGTCGAAGCCCCAGCCAAGGACTCCTCCGGAGGATCCTTCTTTTACGGAGTTGCTTAGGAAAATCCGGGAGGTTCATCAGTGGCACTCCCTGGAACCAGATCCTCAGCATCTGAAACTCGCTGAACATCTGGATCTGCCCGTGACAGCTCCTACCTTGGTGCCACCCTGGATAGAGCCTCACGCCGACCTTGTTTACCACAATATGGAAACAGCCGTCGGCTTTAGCCCCACTTCCTAGGAAGTCGAACTGGCTATATCAGGCTCCAGAGGTGTTGAGTTTTGGTTCTCACCCTCGTGCCAACTCGGTCGTGATTACGCGCCACGGCCGATCAGCGAACCCTAAACATCTTAGCTCGTCACCTCCTGATAAGGAATCTCGCCTTCTGGACCAGTATGGGAGAAAGATTTACACTTCCTCCACACTGGGGATCAGGGCCCTGAACTATGTCGGCCACATGGGGGACTACCAGAAGGCCATCCTAACTCAGGCGGAAGCCAAACTGGACTCCTTGCCTGACTCCCAAGTCAAGCAGGAGTTGGCTGATCTCGTCCGCTCTGCTCGTTCGGCCAGTCGACACATGCTACGTGCGACATACGATGCAGTGGTCACTGTGGGGCGGAGCTCAGCTTTCGCCGTAGGTCTGCGGCGTCATGCTTGGCTCCGCGTGTCAGGTTTGGTCCCGGAGGTGCAATCTGCTATCCAGGAAGCACCCTTCCGGGGGTCGGTGCTTTTCGGGGGTGATGTCAAGGACATCATTACCGATTTGCAAGAGAAGGGGACGGCTCTGAAGTCAGTTGATTCCACGTACCGTCCCCATCAGCAGCAGCGCCGTCCCTTTCGCAGATGGAATCGGCCAAAGGCGAAACCCCAGGGAAGGCGGGCCACAAAACGCTGGGCCCCCGCAGCTGCCAAGTTCCCCCCCCGCCCAAAAAAGTGGCGGGTGCTTCAGCTGCAGCACTGCCCCACACCACCTGACTCCTTTCCTCTCCCACTGCCTCCGGACTCCCCGGAGAAACCGGTAGGAAGGAGGTTTTCCCTTCACCTTCCAGGATGGGAGAGGATAACCACAGATTCTTGGGTGCTCCAGCTCATAGCAGAAGGACACTCCATAGAGTTTCTTCAGAAACCACCCCGCCACCCCTCTGCAGTCGTCTTATTCACGGGAGCATCTTCCTTTGGTCCAGGAGGAAATCTCAGCTCTTCTGCTGAAGCAAGCGATAGAGCCTGTCCCCCTTCATCTTCAGGGGACGGGTTACTATTCCCATTTCTTCCTGGTCCCAAAGAAGACAGGAGATCTCAGACCAATTTTAGATCTCAGTTCCCTGAATCTTTACATAGAGTACAAAAGGTTCAGGATGCTCTCTTTGCAGAGCCTTCTGCCCCTCCTCCGGCCGGGTCAATGGCTTTGTGCTCTGGATATGCAGGATGCTTATCTGCACATTCCCATTCGCCCATCTCATCGCAAATACCTTCGTTTTGCATTCCAGGGGGACCACTACCAGTTCAAGGCGCTCATTTGGTCCATCTCGGCTCCCCAGTATTTACCAAATGCCTGGGGTGTGACCCTGCGTGCCAAGGGGTGCAGGTTTTCCCATACCTGGACGACTGGCTCCTGGCGGCCTCGTCAAGGGAGGAATTCCTGCGTTTCCTCTACCTTACCCAGCAGGTTTTTGCCTGCCTGGGTATTACCATCAACCATTCCAAGTCTCATCTGGAACCATCCCAGAGGCTACAGTTTATTGGGGTGATCCTCGATACAACCACGGGCAAGGCCTTCCTGCCTCCGGACAGGGCGGCCACCCTTCAGACCCAAATAAGTCTGTTGTCCGACCGCAGGATGATCTCTGCGAGGTCGATCCTTCGCCTTCTCAGGCTCATGGCGGCTGCTATCCCAACGGCACCTCGCACTCGACTCCACATGAGGATCTCTCAGTGGACTCTACGCTCTCAGTGGGATCAGCTAGTGGACGACCTAGATCACTCAGTTCTGATCTCATCGCCGATGATGCGAGACTTACAATGGTGGATGGTTCGAGAGAACCTTTTTCAGGGGGTTCCTTTCTTTCATCCTCCCCGACTCTAACCACAGACGCCGCCAGCGAAGGTTGGGGAGCCCATCTAGGCCCTCATCGGACCCAGGGCTCCTGGTCCAAGCTAGAACAAGCTCTCCACATCAGTGTGGTCGAGCTTCGGGCAGTGTTGTATGCTCTCCAAGCCCTTCACTAATACATCCTTCCCGGCTACCTAGCCGTCCAGACGGACAACATGTGCGTAGTGTGATATACCAACAAGCAGGAAGGGACTTGGTCCTACCCTCTATGCAGGGAGGCAATGAGGGCTTGGGATTGGGAAACACAACACGACCTTCACCTCACGGCGATTCACGTTCCGGGAGTCGACAACACCCTGGCAGACAAGCTAAGTTGCTTTTCTGCTCTGACTCACGAGTGGGAACTGGACCAAGGGGTCCTAGACAATATCTTCCGACTTTGGGGAACTCCACAGGTCAACTTGTTCACATCCCCCCTAAACGCAAAACTTCCCATCTTCTGCTCGCTCGTTTCAGGCGAAAGCTTCAGGCGTTCTGTCTCTAGACTGGAAGGACGGATTTGTCTATGCCTTTCCCCCAATTCCACTTATCCCACGAGTCTTGCAGAAACTAGCTTCAGAAGGAGCGCGAATGATTCTGATCGCTTCTTTCTGGCCCAGGCAAGTCTGGTTCTCTCTTCTACAACAATATTCAGAGGATCCTCCTCTTCCTCGAGGTTTGTTGACCCAGGATCAGGGGACCCTGGTCCATCCAGGCCTCATATCCTTTCAACTGCATGCATGGCTCCTGCAGACCTAGCCCAATCCCGTTTTGAAGTGTCTACCAAAGTGGCGGAGATTTTAGTGGAGGCCAGAAAACCCTCCACCAGATCCACTTATGCCATGAAGTGGAAAAGATTTACTATTTGGGCCGCTTCCAAGAACGTGGAACCTTTCTCCTGTTCAGCGGGGCTTCTGCTGGAGTATCTACATCATCTGTTTGACCTGGGTCTCAGCCATTCCTCTCTGAAGGTACACATGCAGCCATTTCGGCCTATCATGTTCCCTTCGCAGACAAACTTTAGCTCAACTGGAGGTCTCAAGACCTTTCTCAGAGGGTCCTCCTGAGGCCCCATCCGTACTCCTGCTCCCCTTGGGACTTGAACTTTGTTCTCAAGAAACTTACTCTTCCTCCCTTCAAACCTGCAGCTTCTGGATTTGAAGTTCCTTTCATGGAAGACTCTCTTCCTGGTGGCCATTACTTCAGCTCGAAGAATCTCCGAGCTCCAGGCCCTGATGTGTAAAATCCCCTACTTGATTTTTCACAAGGAACGAGTTGCTCTTCGCACGAATCCTAAGTTTCTACCTAAAGTAGTAGCAGAGTCCACCTTAAATCAGTCCATAGTTACCTGCTTTTTTCACGCAGTACTGTAATCGAGGGGAGTATTTACTCCATACTATGGATGTTCACCAGATTCTGAGATACTACACCAACAGAACAAAGGATCTCAAAGACAGATCAGTTATTTGTCTCTCTTGCTCACAAAAGGGAAGGCAATGCTGTTTCCAAGCAATGCCTGTCTAAGTGGTTGACTCATTGCATCACTTTCTGTTATGACAAATACAACAAGACCCTCCCGGGTCAAGTCAGGGGCCACTCCACCAGAGGAGTAGCTGCCTCTGTGGCAGACATCTGCGCTGCCGCCACCTGGACTTCAGTCCATACCTTCACAAAACACTACAGTTTGGATATTGCCTCTCGCCGCAGAGCAGGCTTCGGGCTGGCTGTTTTGCAAGGCCTCCTATCTTGAGACTTGCACAACCAGTACTACCTTTTGGAGTGGTTTTCCTCCTCCCGGTGCCCCTCTTTGTTCCAGACTGCTTGGGATTCAGTCCTATATGTAATTACCTACTGCAAGAGCCCTCTCGAAGTAAGATAGTACAGTTATGTAAGAACTTACCGTAACAGTAGATCTTCGAGAGAGGCTCTTGCAGTATGTAATACCTTCCCGCCCTCCATCCCCCTAGGCTTTTCCAGCTCCTTTTCCAGTGAGGGAAATATCCGCTCCTCTCTCGTCTGGCCTCTTTTGGCCTGTGGCGGGAAAGAACTGGAAGGCGGGTGTCTGGGACCGCCCCTTTATACCAGCGTCTCCTGACGCCGGTCACCTGACGTGGGGGCAGTCCCTCGCCAGGGACTACTAGCTAGAATTTTTTCCGTGGGGTCCTGCCACCTGCCAGCGTCAGTCCTATATGTAATTACCTACTACAAGAGCCTCTCTCGAAGATCTACTATTACGGTAAGTTCTTGCGTAACTGTACTTTAAGTATTCACCCCCCTGAGTCAGTACTTTGTAGATGTGCCTTTGGCAGCAATTACAGCTCTGAGTCTTCTTGGGTATGTCTATCAGCTTTGCACATCTGGATTTGGGGATTTTCGCCCATTCTTCCTTGCAGATTTGCTCAGGCTCTTGTCAAGTTGGATGGGGAGCGTCGGTGAACTGCAATCTTTAAGTCTTTCCACAGATTGGCAATGGAATTCAAGTCTGGGCTTTGGCTGGGCCACTCAAGGACATTCACCTTCTTGTTCTGAAGCCACTCCAGTGTTGCTTTGGCTGTATGCTTGGGTTCGTTGTCCTGTTGGAACGTAAATCTTCGCCCCAGTCCAAGGTCTATTGCAAACTGATGCAGGTTATCCTAAAGGATGTGCCTGTATTTGGCTCCATTCATTGTTCCCTCTATCCTGACAAGTGCCCCAGTCCCTGCCGCTGAAAAGCATCCCCATAACATGATGCTGCCACCACCATGCTTCATGGTAGGGATGGTGTTACACTGGTGATGAGCTGTGTTTGGTTTGCGCCAGGCATAGCTCTTTGCATTCAGGCCAAAGAGTTCAATTTTTGTTTCATCAGACCAGAGAATCTTTTGCCACATGGTCTCAGAGTCTGCTACGTGCCTTCTTGCAAACTCCAGGCATGCTATTATGTGGCCTTTTCTCAGGAGTGGTTTCCGTCTAGCCACTCTCCCATAGAGGCTACATCTGTGAAGTGCTACAGAGATTGTTGTCCTCTGGACAGGTTCTCCCATCTCAGCCATGGAACTCTGTAGTTCTGTCAGGGTGGTCATTGGATTCTTGGTCACTTCCCCTGACCAAGGTCCTTCTTGCCCGATTGCTCAGTTTGGAAGGATGGCCTGCTCTAGGAAGAGTCTGGGTGGTTCCGTAATCTTTCCATTTCCTAATGATGGACTTGACTGTGCTCCTGGGAACTTTCAACACCCTAGAAATGTTTTTATACCCCCTCCCCAGATCTATGCCTCCTCACAGTTCTATCACGGAGTTCTACAGACAGCTCCTTGGTCTTCATGGTAGAGTTTCTGCTCTGACATGCACTGTCAACAGTGGGACCTTATATAGACAGGTGTATTTCCTCTGAAATCATGTCAACCATTTGAACTGACCACAGGTGGACTCCATTCAAGTTTTAGAGTGATCTCACAAGGAAATTGGATGCACCTGAGCTCAGTGTTGGAGTGTCATAGTAAAGGGGGTGAATACTCATCAAATCGAGACATTTCAGGTTTTTATGTTAAATTACATGTACAAGAAATTCCAGAAGTTTGATTCCACTCTGACATTATAGAGTAATTTGTGTAGATACGTGACAAAAAATCCCATATAAATGTATTTTAATTTGAGTTTGCAGCATCACAAAATGTGACAAAATCCAAGGGGGGGTGAATACTTTCTGAAGGCACTGTAGAACATGAGTGACACATGAATTCCTTTGACATTAATGATGGGAGCATTCTTGATGTTCATTTAACTGAACATGTACACCAGGAAAAGCTGCCCACTTTTCTCCGTTTGATAATGGTGAGGAATACCCTGAGCCAGATGGAAGCTGCGGAACTTCCAGGTCTCAGGAACACGTGCTAAGAAATGCCTGGTGTGGTTGGAAGATTTTAATTGTGTTACTCAGGGAAATTTTCAGTCTGTGTGACTGTGAAATCTTACATGAAGAACATCTTTGTATAATGTATGATCTTACTTCGAGAGGGTTCCTGCAGTGGGTCTTCACATATAGGACTGCGCCTCCTGGCGTCAGATCTGAGACGTAAACTTGTAGATAGCAATCATCAGCGGGGACCGCCCCAGCGTCAGGCAGTGTGGCGTCAGCCCGACTATAAAAGGCGGTCCGTGCTTGCTCTCCAGTTCTTTCCGCGTCACCTCAGTACGTTCGGCTCGTGTTTGAACAGCAATTAAACGCCTGTGTGATTTTTGTCGAAGTTTTCTTTGCCTCTTACTAGTATTTTCTCAAAAAGTTTTCTTCAATTTGATGTATTCTAGACAGAAGAAAAAGTGCTCCAAGTACGGCGCCTAAATTCCGCTCAGGGACGACCATTCCCGTTGCCTCCTTTGCCTTGGTTCTAAACACGACATCCAGGAGTGTTCCCTGCCAGTCCTTCAACCAGACGACCAGAACCAGGCGTAAATGGTCCCTTGAGGCCCATCTTCTGACCTGATGCTTGGCGTCTATGGAAAAGGAGCGCCAAAAATTGAGGAAAGGTAAATCATCACGGCCCCAAAAGAAGAAAAAGCAAAGAAGCACTGGGACGAGTCCGTTGCCACACAAGAGGCCTTCAACTGTGAGTACTTGGGGCGCCCTGTCTGCTTCTTTGGGCCGGGCCCCTTCTCCCCCTCCTGCCGAGGTGAGCGGGCAGCCCGGAGTAGCCTCTCTGGAGGTTGTAATTTCTTCGCCTTGTCCTGCCGGTAAGACACCCCTTGCTTCTAGCGAAGGTTGCGCGGCCCCCGCCGATCAGTCTAGCGACGGCCTTCCAGCCAACTCTAGCCCAGCCAGATCTGCTGTGTCGGACGCCAGCTCCTCCTCTGTCCACCCGGATCCATCCACTCTCCTGTCAGGCTCCAGTTTGGCCCCCGACGCCTGACAAAGTGAGGGACAAGTTGACCCGTCGTCCCCTAGGGTTCTTCATCCCAGGGACTCTCCACCCGATCCTCTGCTTTTCACACTAGTTAGATCGCATTCTGACCTTCCGTCGGGGGCCCATTGGGTCCCCCCCAACCAGGCCTTCCGCCGTCCCCGGACAAGAGTCCGTTGCCGGCTGGGGATCCTGCCATGGAGCCTCCACCCTCCGATATTTCGGGCGTGCTCCCGGATCCTGCACCATCTGCTGGCGCTGTGGCACTGCCCCCACCGCGGGCCCATCGGCTGGGTTCCCAGAACCTGTACCCTCCTTCCTGCCTCCGGGCGGCCCTCCGTCGACCACTCACTACCCGATGCCGGGCTGCATGCCTCTGACACCGGGTTACCCGACGCTGTCCTATCCGATGCCAGGGTATCCTACCCCAGGACACCCCATGCTGGGTTATCTCAGGTACTTCTATTACTATCCTTCTTGGCAGTACCCTCAGTATCTAAGGTATCCGAGCTTCCAGCCCCCTCCTCCGCCACCTCCAGTACCGGACCGCGAGTCCGTCCCCCTTTGGTGGAAGGACGCCAGAACGCAACTTCTGTCAGAGATTAGACAGTTGGTGGGAGAGGCACCCTCTCCCAGGGTCATCTCTCCACCGCCTCCTTGGACCAGAGCTTTGGGCTTTTTAACTATTGGCACCATGGAAGCAGACCCATCAGTTCCCAGTGTTTCCGAGCCCTCTGGCACAGAGTCCGACTCGGATCCGTCGGACCCCAGGTCTCCCGTAGAGGTTCCCCCTAAAGACTCTCAACCGGAGGACCCCTCTTTCGGAGACTTGCTGCGTTCCATTCAGGCGGCTGGCTGACCAGAGAGAGACCCGCAAAGAAAACGCCTTGTAGAACACCTGGATCTGGCCACTTCAGACCCTATCCCCATTTCCCCATGGATGGGGCCTCATGAGGACCTAGTGACCACGATTTGGCAACAACCGTCCTCTATAACAGCGGTCTCTCGCAAAGCAGACCGCACCTATTACCCGGAAGGATCTCCGTCTTAATTCCCATCCTAAGACTGACTCTGTAGTCATTCGGCGCTCCGCGACTGTTATTAACCCAAATAGAGCTCTTCGCCTCCTGACAAGGACTCGCACCAGCGAGATCAGTTTGGGCGTAAAATCTATACTTCTTCCTCATGTGCAATACGATCCCTTAATTACGTATCGCATATGGTTGGTTTCCAAAAAGCCTCCCTTTTGAATCTGGAAAGAGACCTCCAAGAAGTTCAGGATGAAACCCTGGGATAGAAGTTATTGAATAAAGTTAGAATGGGGAAGTCATCGTGTCATCACACTCTACTGGCTACTTACGACTTGGTGGCTAGAGCGGCAGCCTCGGGGATCTGTCTCCATCGCCTCTCCTGGCTTCGTATAGCAGGCCTGGTGCAGGATGTACAGTCCTCCCTTTTGGATGCCCCCTTTAGGGGTTACGTCCTCTTTGGCGGTGATGCCAAGGATATCATTACTGGGCTGCAAGAGAGCGAACGTTCCTTGCAGGATGTCCGTTCCTGATATAAGACGGGCCAGAAAAGGCAGCCTTTTCGCTGCCAAAGAAGGTGGAACAAATCCCAGGCTGAGCGCCAAGCAAAGAGACGTGCCCCTGGCTCTGGAGCTCAAACCCCACAGGCCAAATTTCCTAAACAGGCCCCTGGGGCAAAAGCTCCCCTCCCCTCGGCATCCTGACTCCATTCTCCTCCTTCCGCTCCCTCCAGTAACACAGGAGGAACCGGTTGGAGGGAGGTTCGGCCTACACCTGGACGGTTGGAGGTACGTCACTGCAGACGCTTGGGTGTTTCAGCTCATCCAGCGAGGTCACTCGATAGAATTCAGCAAGATTCCAGCCCCTCTACCACCGGGATAGTCCTTCTGTTCTTGGGATCAGGTCCCCATTGTCTCTGAGGAAATTCAGGCTCTTCTTCTAAAGAGGGCCCTAGAACCCATCCCATTGAACCAAATAGGAAGGGGATTCTACTTCCACTTCTTCTGGTACCGAAGAAAACTGGCGACCTGAGACCGATCCTGGACCTCAGCACACTAAACATCTTCGTCGAGTACAAGAAGTTTCGTATGTTGACTCTTCAGGGGCTTCTTCCCCTGCTCCACCTGAACTCGTGGCTGTGCTCCCTGGACATGCAGGATGCTTACCTGCATATTCCTATCCTCCCGGCCCACTGCCGCTTTCTCAGTTTTGTTTTTATGGAGAACCATTTCCAATTCTGGGCACTCCCCTTTGGCCTCTCTTTGGCCCCCAGAGTGTTCACCAAATGCCTAGTGGTAGTGGCGGTGTTCTTTCGTCGTCAGGGCATTTATGCCTTCCCGTACCTGGACGACTGGCTCCTCACAGCACCCTCTCCTACCAGCCTGAAAGAGTCTCTCTCTCTCTCTCTCTTTCACTCTGAACTTGTTTGGTTTCCTGGGCATAACGGTCAATTTTCCCAAGTCCCAGCTAGTACCATTCTAGAGACTCCAGTTCATTGGAGCTGTACTAGACACAGTTCAGGGCAAGGCTTTTCTGCCATCAGATCGGGCTGAGACCTTAGCTTCTCAGGCTACTCTCGTGGCCCAGGCCCGTTGGATCCCGGCACACTCTGTGCTCCGTCTC
This sequence comes from Neoceratodus forsteri, assembly GCA_016271365.2. Classification (NCBI taxonomy): domain Eukaryota; kingdom Metazoa; phylum Chordata; order Ceratodontiformes; family Ceratodontidae; genus Neoceratodus; species Neoceratodus forsteri. Next base: position 207,342,933 of record JADMNL010000023.1, on the reverse strand, counting down.
TTGGGACTGATGGCAGCCGCCATTTCGACAGTTCCCCTGGCCAGGCTTTACATGAGGGGTCACCCAGTGGTCTCTTCAAGTCCAATAGGACCAGAGGACGGATGACATAAACCAAAAGGTCAAGCTCTCCAACAGTCTGCAGAGAGATCTTCACTGGTGGCAGGATCTCTCAAACCTATCAAAGGGAATTTCATTTCATCTTTCAGTTCCAACAAAATCCTCACCACAGACGCCTCAGATCTGGGCTGGGGAGCCCATCTGGGGACTCATAAGACACAAGGGTCTTGGTCCGACCAGGAGCTTATGCTTCACATCAGTGTTCTGGAGACCAGGGCGGTTCTTTATGCACTCCAGACATTCCAGTCTCTCCTGGTTCTGGGATCACTTCTAGTCCAGACAGACATGTCCACACCTCTTTGCAGAGAAGCAATGAGGGTATGGTACCGGGTGATTCAGCACAGCCTTTACTTGACAGCGGTCCATGTTCTGGGCATAAGCAACATCCTGGCGGACAGTCTCAGTCAATCAGTGGCCAGGGCCCACGAGTGGGAACTAAAGTCAGAGGTGGTCGAAGAACTCTTTCTTCGATGGGGTCGGCCAGGGATAGATCTGTTCGCCTCCCCATACAACGCAAAACTACCAGTCTCTTGCTCGCTCATTCCCGGGCATGGGGCTTTTTGGTGAGACGCGCTGTCTCTTTCATGGACAGGGAGGTTTCTTTACGTCTTTCCTCCCTTTCCTCTCATTCAGAAGGTCTTGGTGAAACTACAACAGGAGGGAGCTCACACCGTTCTTACTGCTCCACTGTGGCCGCGCCAAATTTGGTATCCTCTGCTACAACAATTGGCACTGGAACCTCTGGTTCTCTTGCCCATTTCTCACGACCTTCTGACTCAGGAGCAGGGTACCTTGGTGCATCCGAGCCTTCAGTGTCTCCATCTTCATGTGTGGCACCTGTGGACACAGCGATTTCTCGTTGCAGGTTGCGCAAATTCTAATGGAGGCTAGAAAACCCTCCACTAGATCCACTTGCGCCATGAAGTGGACAAGATTCACTGTTTGGGCCCAAGCAAGATGCTAGGACCCATTTTCATGCTCGGCTTCCCAGGTTCTAGAGTACCTTACACATCTGTCTGAGGAGGGCCTTAGCTACTCCTCCATTAAGGTCCATCTCTCTGCGGTGTCGGCCTACCACCTCCCGGTGGAGGGCAAAACCTTGACTCAGCTGGAGGTTGCCAAAACCTTTCTGAAAGGCATCCTTCATTTGAAACCTCCGCTCAGGAATCCTTGTCCTCCCTGGGACCTGAATTTCATGCTCGAGAAGCTGACCTTACCCCCGTTCAAACCAGCTTCTTCCTGTGACTTACGTTTCCTCTCCTGGAAGACTTTATTTTTAGTCGCAGTTACTTCAGCCAGAAGGGTCTGCGAATTACAGGCCTACGTCTTACGGAACCCTATTTGATTTTTCATAAGGTCAGAGTAGTCCTTCGGACTAACTCTTCTTTCCTACCTAAAGTGGTTTCGAAACCACTTTGAACCAGAGCGTGGAATTACCAGTATACTATCCACAGTATTCCAACGGGGGAATACCTTTTGCACACACTTGATGTGCACCGGATCCTGAGGTACTACATGAACCGGACTAAGGAGGTTCGTAAATCCAATCAACTGTTCGAGCTTTTGCTCCACAGTGCCAAGGTAAGTCTATATCCAAGCAAACCATCTCTTGATGGCTAGCTAACTGCATCCATTTTTCGTACACGAAATATGGGAAGTCCCTTCTGGGGGCAGTTAAAGGCCACTCCACCCACAGTGTGGCGACCTCTACTGCCTTTTTTTAGGAATGTGTCCATGGCAGAGATCTGTGCAGCGGTCACGTGGTCGTCTGTTCACACCTTCACTAAGCATTACAGTCTGGACATTGCCTCTAGGTGCAGAACTGGCCTTGGTCTTGAAGACTTGCAAGGCCTCCTGTCGTGATTTCTTATGGTGACTTCTCCTCCTCCTGGATGCACCTGTGTTTTGTTTTTTCTCCGGGACTGCTTGGTATTCAGTCCTATATGTGAAAACCTACTGCAGGAACCCTCTCGAAGTAAGATATAGCAGTTACGTCAGAACTTACTGTAACAATAGATCTTCGAGAGAGGTTCCTGTAGTAGGTCTAGTTTCCCACCCTCCTTCCCCCAGTTTCTGGATGTTTTATCCTCATTTTCCATCCTATCTAGTCCTTCAGGACTAGTGGAAGCAGGGTCGGAGGAGTTTTAACCCCGATCTTATTCTAACCTTTTTATGGGTCTCCGTTGGAAAAGAACTGGAGAGCGGGTGCGGACCCGCCCCTTTTATAGTCTGGCTGATGTCACGCCGCCCGATGTTGGGGGCAGTCCCTGCTGATTGCTATCTACAAGTTTGCCGTTCAGATCTGACGCCAGGGGACGCAGTCCTATATGTGAAGACCTACTGCAGGAACCTCTCTTGAAGATCTACTGTTATGGTAAGTTCTTACGTAACTGCTATTTTGTCCAATAAAAGGTGTCAAACAACTCTTATTTTTTTTTTTCAAGACAGACAATGGCTACAAACTTGTCCCAGTTGTATTGAAATGTAGGGATGTGAAAAGGCAAAATTATGTGTGATTCAAGGGGAAATGTCCACTTGAAAATGCCCAACACCATAGTGTGGGGCAGGCTGCAGGACAGTCTATACTTGGTTTCGGTGTGACACAGGGAATGCAAAAGATCAAACTAGAGCTAATAGCGCTGTATCTTGAAAAACACTATACACTCTCCTGCGACTGGTCCCTGGCTTTGATGTCAGCTGCAGGAGGTTCTGGAGTGTGCCCTGAGCGGCACTTGTCATGAAATGCCAGCAGGAGGGATGGCAGGATCAACCATATAAACTTAAAAATACTGTACCATGCCTGAAGGTAAGTTTTATTTTGGGCCGAAAGTCTGATCGAGGGCTGTCCCACACTATGATGTAGGGCATTTTCAAGTGAACATTTCCCTTTAAGAAAATGCAGTTTCTCTCACAATTTCTTCCAGTTTAGATGGTAACAACTTCTGTCGTAAGTTTAGTAACCATTCTTATTCCTCGTCTTATTGAATATTGATCATTTTATAGTTGTCTGGTTTCTGTACATCTCTCCAGACTACACACCTGCACTCTAAAGGCAGCATGGGAATACAAATCCGTGTGTAAACTAGACTGACAAAGCTTCCCTGGTACCTGTATATCCTTTTGAATAGGCTTGTACATCTGATCCAGTATAAGCCGAAAACAACAAACTATAAACAGGTGTTTTGTCCTTTTGGGACTCCTGATTGTAATGCATTCGCTGTCTCAAATACTAAACCAACCCTCTTGGAAGTTTGGCATTTAGTACACTTGTAGCATGCAGAAGAGACTGTCTGCAGGAATAGCAGTTCATGTGATCTGAAAAAGTGGTAATTTGCAGGAGGAGGAGTAGTGCATAGGATCCGCAAAAGGGTGCTAAGAGAAAAGAAGTATCCAAATTGTTTGGTTCCTGCAAACTGCCTCTTCGTTACGCTACCTCTGAAAATACTAAATGCCCAGTTGATCATTTACAGTTGGTATCTTGTCTGTACATAAATGTCTTTCTCAGCACCAGCAAAAATCTGCAGCAGAGCTTGCTGGCATTTTGAAGATATCATAGACTAGGTGATGAGTCTTTTTGAGAACTAAAATTTGTAAATGTGTGTTCTGAATCAGGTCTGCATTATTGTTGTGTTCATACAGAAAGAAAACTGACTCTTTCTTGACTACTGTACCTTGGACAGCTTTGGATTAGTGAAGTATATGCATGCCCACTGTCGTCATGTTAATACATGTATAATTCTGTATTTATATAGATTTCATAATGTTTAGAAAGCATGACTGTTTCTTTTACAGCCTCCACGAACAGCTCATCCTGTTGTGAAATTTTCCTGTGTTGACTGTGAGCCAATGGTTATTGACAAGCTGCCTTTTGATAAGTATGAACTTGAACCTTCCCCTTTAACACAGTACATTCTAGAACGCAAGTCCCCTCACACCTGCTGGCAGGTACGTTTTTGGTCAACTTAGGTTCCTAACAGTATCCATGTGTATTAGTGAGGCTGTGCACATATACCTGTTACACAGTATGTTTATCCCACATGGGTAAAAAATGTGTTAAAACGCATCCCATTTTCAAACAGTAGTTGTGTTATAAAAAAAAAAAAAAAAAAAAAAGTTGCATGTATAGTTACCTACAGTTTGAATGTAATCAGCATGGTTGCAGGAAGGTTGTGGAAAATTAGCCAAAAATGTGGAGATCGTTTTGCAAAAATTGTGGAGAAATGTGAGAGATCCTCTAAATATTCAGTCGTTTTCTGCAGCATGAATCAAACGGGAAGCTGTTCAACAAATATATTGCTACTTGTAGATACTATCAGCATGAAAAAGTGCATATCTTCTAACATCCGAAACATCACCTTATGCATCGCAGTATAGATGAATAGTGAAAGATAACAATCCTTTTAAGTGGTTTGCTGATGATGTTCAGTAAATCAAACAGCAACATATTTGTCAGTTTCTGAATGTACAGTACTGGTGCCTGACCTTCTACAAGTGCTTTAATTTATGCACAGTCACACCTCTTGACAAAGTATAATCTTAAGTACAGTGACATATATCAGACAGCACTGAATTCTTGCATTAATTTACTTTGAATCACAGCAAATTGGGGCCAGTGATGCAGACTGCAGTGCCACATGTATTACGTAGTCTGCATTATAAAGGATAAATGCAGACTGACCAAGATCTCCAATTTTTGATACTGCACTTAAGCTGATGTTCTTTATCAATTCATTTTCATTATGTTTGAGAGTCTCTTGTGGATCAGTTTAATATTATATACACACTTTTTTAAACTTCATATTTACTGATGTAGAAATTAACATACAGATCTTACTTCGAGGAAGGCACTTGCAGCAGGCCACACTGGTAGGACTAAGCCGCCAGGCACTAGGACCACACAGAAGACTTCTAGCTAGCATTCTACCATGGGGGACTGCCCACCGTCGTCAGTCAGCTGACGCCATCCTAGCCTATGTAGGTGGGTGGTCTCCCACACCTACCTCAGTTCTTTTCCCGTCGTCGACCTGTGCACATCAGACCATAGCTTCCCGCCATCGACCTGTGCACGTCGGACCTCAGCAGATGCCACAGCTACAGTTGACTGCCATTTCCAGCACTTACCGCTCTTCTTTAGTTTTCATTTTCTTAAGTGTAAAACATCAAATTTTCGGTGTTCTTTTCGACGAGTCTGTCTTGTCCACCAACCTTGTCTTCCAGCTGCTCCTCTAAGTGTCCCTGTGGCAAACAGATCCCTGAAAAGGATGGCCACTCTGTGTATCACATCTGCCTAGGTCCCAGCCATGACACCAAAGCCTGCCAGTTTTGTCAGAAATTCAACCAGGCCACTCGGAGACATTGTTTTAAAAACTCTGGAGAGCCACCTTTTGAAGCAAAAGTTGGCCCCAATGGAGAAGGAGCTGCATGCCAGGAGCTCTTTAGTCTTTCCGGCACAGTCTCCAGGACGTCTTTATCTTCTCACAAAGAGAAATCCGGGAAGCATGTGCACTGGGATAAACACCGGGACCGGTCAGCTTCCTGTTCACCCCACAGATCGCCGACAGTGACGGGGGTCATCTCTCCGATTGGGGGGGGGGTTGTCAGCTCCTCCAGGCCTTTCTTTTTCCGGGCTCCCCATGACTTAGTCTCCTGCTCCCCAGCCCCTGACACTTGGGCCCATATCTTCCACAGGCTGTCAGCCAGGTGGCTTGGCCGGTGTTGGTTCCTCAGGCGTCAGCTCCACAACAGGAGGGAGGGACAAGGAGCCGGCTGGGTGGAGGGGCCGGTAGAAAGGATGAGGGACATGGAAGGGGGGGAAATGGAGGAAAAGGAGCGGTCAGAGTGCTCCTGTTGGGGGATTCTATGATCAGGGGTATCAAATGGGATAGGGAGGGAGAAGCCTGGCCAGTTAGAACAAAATGCTTCCCTGGACTAACGGTGCACAGGGCTAAGCACGAGGTATATCAGCTAGCAAAGGATTGTGGGGTTCCCAGACATACTGGTCCACCTGGGTACAAATGACATTGAGGGAAATAGCGAGCTAGAGATACAGGCAAGATTCAGGGAGCTTGCCAGGGTCTGTCATGACATAGGATGCACAGTTTCCTTCTCAGAAATCCTGCCGGTGCCAAGGGCTAGTGGGGAGCACAAAAGGAAGACTAGGGAGATAAACCAGTGGCTCAGGGAGTGGTGTGAGGCCAGAGGGTATGGGTTGATGGGGGATTGGGGGGAGACCTGGGAGGATAAGGAGCTGTATGCTGAGAGATAGACTCCATCTCAATTTGGAGGGAGGGAATCCTTAAGTTGAAAATGAGGGGTTCATTGGTGAAAGTGGGGTTTAAACTTGTGAAGGGAGGGATGGGAGAAAAGGCTGTCAGGGGTGCCGATAAGGAGGGACTCTGTCTCCACCCCTGGGGAGCTGGAGGATTGCGGAAAAGGCCGACTGGTAAAGTGCAGACCAGGGAAAACAGAATCCCCATGGGAACACGAGCAGGGAAATGGAAGTATAGGGAAAGGGTGGAAGGTAGTCCTGCTAAATGCCAGGAGCTTGGGAAATAAAATGCCTGAGCTCCAGGCAATGCTAACTGAGGAGCAGTAGATGTGGCAGCGGTCACTGAGACCTGGGCTACTGCAGGACGACTGGGACCTGAACCTGAAGGGTTACACTGTGTTCAGGAAGGACAGGGGAGGGAAGGGAGGAGGGTAGCAATGATAGTCAAAACTGCATTGGCATAGGGGGAGTAGAGAAGGCGGAGGGAACCGTGGAAGCGATTTGGGTCACCTTGATAACAAGGGGGGGGGGCGCGCAAGAGAGTAAAAATAGGAGTGGTGTATAGACCCCCTGCCCTGGCGGAGGAGCTGGAGGAGAGTCTGGTGGCAGATGTTGGGAGACACTGCAGACTGGGCAGAGGAACGGTGGTGGTGTTGGGGGACTTAAACATGCCAGGAACAGACTGGGAGACTGACATCTTCTGTGACCAGGGAACAGAGGTTGTTGGATGTCTTTCAAGACGCGTTCCTAACTCAGCAGGTGGGGGAACCGACCAGGGAGGCGTGGGTACTGGATGTGGTGCTGGCAGACAGTGACCAGATTAGGGGCCTGGAGGTAAGGGACCCGTTGGCAGGGAGTGACCATGCCATGGTCTGGTTCTGCCTGGACCTAGGAGGGCTAGAAAGCTGCACAAAGACGGAGGTAACTGACTTCAGGGGAACGGATTTTAAGGAAATGGGAAGGATCCTTAAGGAGCATTTGGATGGGATTGGGTCAGACATGGATGCTGATAGTAGGTGGGAAATCATCAGGAGAGGGGTGCAAGATGCTACCAGCACCTGTGCAAGAGTAAGACGAAAATGCGGTAGGGCCGGAAAGCCCTGCTGGTGGACCAGGGAGGTCCAGGAGGTGGTGCAGGGAAAGAAGGCAGCCTATAGGCAATTCAAGTGCTCAAGGAGTGAAAGGGATCGAGGGGAGTATGAGCTGATGGCTAGAAGGGCCACTAGGGTGATGAGGGCAGCTAAGGCAAGGAAGGAGCAGAACCTGGCCAGGGAAATCAGGAGAGGGAACAAGGGGTTCTTCAGATACATTGGGGAAAAACGAAGGGCGATGGGGCAGATTAGCAGGATTAAATCAGGAGAGATGGGCACAAGACCCGGGGGAGCAGGCTGAGGTACTAAATGAGTACTTCACCTCAGTTTCCAGCAAGGAAAATGGGGGTGCTGCATCATACATGGGAGGAGACAGAGATACTGAGGAGGGGCGGACCCTTACCGATCGGTGGGTCTGGGGAGAGGAGGAGGCATCACTGGCAGGAGGGGGAAGGGCTAAGCAGGGAGAAGAGATACTGGAAGTGGAAATCACAGCAGAGAGAGTGAGGGAAGCCCTCAGCTCCCTTAAGACGGAGGAAGCACCGGGGCCGGATAAATTACATCCCAGAGTGCTGAAGGAATTTGCGGATGTCCTGGCGAAACCCCTGGCGGAGCTTTTTACCATCTCTCTGAGGACAGAGTGGGTGCCGCAGGACTGGAAGGTGGCGCATATAGTGCCTATCCACAAGGGGGGATCAAGGGAGGTGGCAGAGAACTACAGGCCTGTCAGCCTGACATCGGTGGTGGGCAAGGTGATGGAGGGCATTGTCAAGGAGAGGCTGGGGGACCTGGAAAAGTCAGGGTGCCTGGACGATAGACAGCATGGATTCATCTCGGGGAAGTCGTGTCAGACAAACCTTGTGGAGTTCTATGACTGGGTGACGAGTGCCTTGGACCTTGGTAGACCAGTGGACGTCCTCTTTCAAGACTTCAGCAAGGCATTTGACTCTGTTCCACACATGGGCCTGTTGGATAAGCTGGAAGAAATGGGGGTGGGGAACCAGATGATCAGATGGATAGGCAGTTGGCTCCAGGACCGAACCCAGAGGGTCATAGTTGGCGGGATAGTCTCATCCCCAAAGAGGGTCATTAGTGGGGTCCCAAAGGGATCAGTCCTTGGGCCCCTCCTGTTCAACGCCTACGTCTCTGACATAATGACAGGAATCAGGAGTGAGATGAGTCTCTTTGCGGATGACTCAAAACTGGGGGCAGTGGTGGATGGGGAGGAGGGAAGGGTGGCCCTACAGGGGGACCTGGAGGCTCTGGAAAGATGGCCTAGAAAGTGGAATCTGAGGTTTAATGCAGGGAAATGCAAGATACTCCACCTGGGGGCCAGAAACCCGGGCCAAGTGTACACCCTGGGGGATGCTACAAGTCTCGATGGCTGAGAGGGACCTGGGGTGGTGGTGGATGTCAAAATGAACAACTCGGAGACTTGTAGGAGGCAGCAGCCAAGGCCAACAGGATGCTGGGATGCATCGCTAGGGTCACCCCAGAAGGAGGGAAGTGATGCTCCCTCTGTATAACTGCTTGGTGAGGCCACACCTTGAGTACTGCGTGCAGTTTTGGAGGCCACACTTAGAGGGACATTAAACTCCTGGAGAGGGTCCAGAGGAGGGCAACCAAAATGATTTGGGGCTTGGGGGACAGGACCTATGAGGAGAGGCTCGAAGAGCTAAATATGTACACATTGGAAGAGAGAAGGGACCGGGGGGACATGATAGAGGTCTTCAAGTACATGAAGAGGGTAAATAGGGGAGGAACAGTCAGGGTGCTTCGAAGGAAGGAGGAGGGGCCACTAGGGGCATGGGTGGAAGCTGGAGGGGAAGATTCAGGGAGAAAGGAGGAGGTGCTACTTCACTGAGAGGGTGATGGAGCCATGGAATGCACTGCCTAGGGGCTAGTGGAGGCAGAGATGGTGGAGGGTTCAGAGGGGCTAGGACAGGTACAGGGAAGGGTTCTGGAAGCAAAATCCAGTGCAGCAAGAATATCCGGAACTGGGAAGGGAAAAGCCAGAGAAGGCGAGGGGGGCAGCAAGGTCAGCACCCAGGGTGGGGGCTGACCAATCGAGCAGTCTCGAGAGACCGTTAGGCCTATTCTGCTGACATTTTAGTATGTTAGTACGTTAGTAACAGTGGCCCCCTGGCGATGGCACTGCCTTCATTGGTTCCCACTACTCGGACCAACGTCAGTCTTGCCACACAATGCGTGCAGCAGGCTAACACCGTGTCAGTGTCCCTTCTGTCTTTGACTCTGGATCGCTATCCCTCAGGCGCCAGCTTCTCCAGTTGGGCCGGCGCCGGTGGATCCTTATCCTGGGCGCTCCAGAGTGTCGCCAGTGCTGCCACAGCCTCAGCGCTCCAGAGTGTCGCCAGTGCTGCCACAGCCTCAGCCTATGGGCCCAACACAGTCAACCTGCGCTGCAGCCAATGCATGTTGGGCAGACACTGGATCCTGAACTGATGCTGGGTGGACCTACGCCAGGGTACCAGTCACTGGCTCCTCAGGTGTCGTACCCATGCCTGGCGTCTGTCCTGGATAGTGATTCTACTGAGGAAGACTCTGATTCGTCCGGGTCTTCCCTGCTCACCTGGAGAGTCTTTGGATGGGGATGACCAGGCTAAGGAGGTACCAAAGTCTTCTCCCCCAGATGATCCATCCTTTATGGTTGGTCCTGCACCACATCCAGTCCATTATGGGCTGGCAGACAGAGGAGCAGGACTCTTGAGAGACACCAGTTGATCATCTGTCTGACAGCGAGATGCCCTCCCCGTGGTGTTGCCCCCTTTGACTCTTTTGAGGATGTCACTAGGGCAGCCTGGAACCATCCTTCCATCACCTCTCCTCTACCTGAAAAGGCGACTACTGCCTTTACCTCACCACGACTGGCAAGCCCTTTCTGGGGAGTCACCGTAAGGCGGATTTAGTGGTGATTAATGCGGCGCATGACCATACTAAGATGCCCAAGCATCTTACTACACTTTCCCCGGACCATGAGTCCAGGCAGCTGGATCACCTTGGCAAACGTGTTGTTTGCCTTTACAACGCTGGCTATCCGGGCCATAAATTATTTGGTCCACATGGTCTGATATCAAAATGTTCTTTGAGATCAAGACAGGAACCTGCTGTAGACTTTACCAAAGGACAGCACTAAGGTGCAGCTCGCCCAACTTATGAAGTCTGGCTCTGACATTGGCAGACATGTCCACTGGGCAGCTTATGATGCTGTGGATGCCTCTGGGCATGGGGCAGCTGCTGGGGTCTGTCTCCTGTGCCATTCTTGGCTTCGGGTATCTGGCTTTGCCTCAGACATGCAAGCCAGCATCTTGGACACCCCCTTCCGGGGTTCGGTCCTTTTTTGGAGGGGGGTTGTCCAGGACATCCTTTCTACCCTGCAGGAGTCGGGGCGGGCCATCAAGTCAGTCCACTCACTCTCTCACACCCGACCTAGAGCAGGCCATCGTCAGTCCTTTCACAGGTCCTTCCGCAAGCAGTGTAGGAACCAGCCTGCCAAGGGTCAGCATAAGCATAAGGCCCCAGAGGGCCCTGCCGCTTCAGCCCTTCTGCCCCTACCTCCTGACTCCTTAGCCACCCCAACCGTGGATCCAAGGGAGGTGGTTGGGGGTCGGTTCTCCCTCCACCTAGAGGGTTGGAAGGGGGTGACCACAGCCAACTGGGTGCTCCAGGTCATGCAACATGTTCACACTCTGGAGTTCCTAGAGTGATCTCCAGAACACCCCGGTTCACTACATAACCCCCAATGCACACCTGTCTCTGGCTTGGGAGCAAATTCAGGCTCTTCTTCAGAAAATAGCCATATAGCCCATCCTTTGGGCTTAGTGGGAAGGAGGTTTTACTCCCACTTCTTTCTCGTCCCCAGAAAGACAGAAGATCTTTAGCCCATCTTGGACCTGAGCCGTTTGAATCTGTACATCGAGTACAAGTGCTTCAGGATGGTCACCCTTTAGGGACTGTCACCTCTTTTACACCAGGGGACTGGCTCTGCTCTCTGGACATGCTGGCCACTTACCTGCACATCCAAGTCTTTCCTGCCCTTCGTCTGTTCCTCCACTTCTATTTTCAGGGATCTCATTTTCAATTCTGGGCCCTCCCTTTTGGCCTTTCCTCGCCCCAAAGTATTTACCAAATGCCTGGCGGTGGTGGCAGCCAGATTGAGGAGGCAGGGCTTCTGTGTATTCCCTTACTTGGACGACTGGCTGCTTGCAACCCCCCTACACCTTCTGTCTCTTCCAGGCCTTGAGGATCACTATAAATCTGCCGACATTTTTGTTTTTTTGTTTATTTCAAGGTTTAAACCATCGAGTATAAACTCATTTACAATGGTGACCTTCCATACATACTTTACACAAGCATTCAAAAATAAACATAACACAATTATTTAAAACATTTACACGGCTTATCCAGTGACCATAAAACCTTTTTCAGTGTTGAAACTGCGGGAGGTTTCTTGGTATGAGTCCTAAATTCAAAAGGAAGACTATTCCAGAAAATGAACATAACTGAAACAAGATTGAGAACATTTAGTTTTATACAGGGGAACCAACATTTCTCTTTCACTAGAGTTCCTCAACTAGGGTCAGTATTTCTAAAACGTAGCCTTTTACTCAAATATAAAGGGACGTGTCCTAATCCACATTTATAAACAAATGCCCATTTATGGAGATCCCATCTATCACACAAAGGTATCCATCTCAGTTTATTATACATCTCACAATGATGCATAAAGTTTGAACAGTTCAACACCAGTCTAGCTCACCTATTTACTAACCCATCCAAACTAGACAACCTGTCACTGGTAACACTGTCTTACAAGGTATTTCCATAATCTATTAAAAGAAAAATATGGACTTTTATAATTAAATTTTAATGTTTCTGGATCAAAGCAGTTTTTGAAGTCCTGCTTATCTCCTTGTCAGCTCCTCCAATACATAGGTGCTGTCCTGGACACCAGTCTGATCAAGGCTTTTTTGCTGGAGAACAGAATGGAGTGACTGATGGAGCAGGTCTGTCTGGTTTCCTCCAGCTGGCAGGTCCTTGTCAGTGTTTCCTGCACCTTCTGGGCCACATGGCAGTGGCAGTTGCCACGTTTCCCCTAGGTCATCTGCGTATGCAGGTTCCTCAGTGGACCTTGAGGGTCCAGTAGGATCAACGCATGGAAGAGGTGGGCGAATTGGTCCTGGTCTCCAGCCTGGTCCAGAGGGTTCTGTCGTGACTGCTGGATCCAGCCAACCTTTTTTGGGGGTCTCTGTCTTCAGTTCTCAGCCCCGGGCAGATTATCATAATGGAGATCTGGCCTGGGATGGGGTGCTCATCTAGCCGATCACCAGGCCCAGGGTACCTGAAAGGACATAGAGCTGGGTCTTCATATCAACATCCTGGAGATGCAGGCAGTCTTTATGCCCTGCAGGACTTTCAGACTTCTCTCCTCCCTGGTTCGCTGCTGGTGTAAATGGACAACAGGTGTGTGGTACATTACATCAACAAATGGGGGACTCATGTTTATCCCCTGTGTCAGGAGGCGATGAGGGTTTGGTATTAGGCTGTTGAGCACGGTCTGGAGCCCTCGGCTGTACATGTTCCAGGCATTCAAAACGTCTTAGCCGACAGTCTCAGCTGCTCCAGGTCGTCTGCTCATGAATAGGAGCTTCTAACCTCAGTGGTCTAAGATCTCTTTGGGTGGGGCCATCCAGAGTTGGACCTCTTTGCGTCCAAAATCAATACAAAACTGCTGGTTTTTTTTTTTTTTTGTTTTGTTTTTTTTTTTGCTCGCTGTATCCTGGGTCTGGAGTTTTCTAGTGAGACTCATTGTCCCTCTCCTGAAAGGGGAGGTTTCTGCACATTTTTCCTACCTTCCTGCTCCTGTAGAGGATTCTGCTCAAGCTCCAGTTGAAAGGAGTGGAGATGACCCTCATAGCCCCCTTCTGGCCACGGCAGATTTGATTCCCCGTGCTGCAACAGCTGGCGGTAGAACCTCTGGTGTCCTTGTCCCTGTGCACTTGCTTGCTCTCCCAGGACTGGGACACCCTGGTCCATCCGGACCCAAAATCCTTGCATCTCCATGCATGGCTCCTGCGGACCTAGCTGTTGCCCGTTTCAGGATAACGTCTAGGGTTGCAAATGTTGTGGTGGCTGCCAGGAAACCCTCCACCAGGAAGTGCTTCTCGATATGGGCTGCTGCTCGCCATTTGGATCGTTTCACCTGCCCAATGAGTCAGGTGTTGGAGTACCAACTTTCTCTTTTGGACTCAGGCTTTGGGTATTCCTCACTTAAGGTGCATCTTTCAGCCATCTCTGTGTACCATGCACCTATTGAGTGTAAAGCTGTCACCCCCCAGCTTGAGGTGTCCTGCACATTCTTGCGGGGCATTTTGCATCTGTTAACCTCCCATTCGGGACCCAGTCCCTCAACTTTATGTTGGAGAAACTCACTCTACCTCCCTTTGAACCAGCCATGAGTTGTGAGTTGCACTTTCTGTTGTGGAAAACGCACTTTTTAGTTGCTGTTACTTCTGCTCAAATGATTTTAGAGCTCCAGGCTGTTGTGTAAGGACCCTTATTTAGTTTTTCACAAAGACCAGGTGTCTTTGCATACTAATACTAAGTTGTTACTTAAGGTGGTGTTGGAGTTTATTTTGAATCAGTCCATCCACCTTCCAGTTTATTTTCCTGAGTATTCCAATCAAGGGGAGGCCTTCCTGCATACTTTGGATATAGATAGGATTTTGCGGTACTGGACGAAGCCTTTCAGAAAATATGAACAGTTTGTTTTGTTTGCCCCTGAGAGAGGGGCACTCCAGTTGTCAAACGGTGTTTGGCTAAATTGTTAGTGAATTGCATTGTTTAGTACAACAAACCCCTTCCAGGGGTGGTCAAAGGCCATTCCACCAGGGGTATGGCTGCCTCCATGGCTTGCTTCAGAAATGTCTGCTGCAGACATCTGTGCAGCTGCCACCTGGAGTTCTGTCCACACCTTCACCAAGCATTACAGTCTGAACAGCACCTCTAGTTGCAGGGCCAATTTTGTCCTAGCAGTTCTTTGGGGCCTTCTCTCCTGAGCTCTTGGCTGTTGATCTGTTCTCTTCCTGGTGGTGGTATCCTGGTGACACCCGGTACTACTTGGGACTCTGTCCTGCCGATGTGGCCTGCTGCAAGAGCCTTCCTGGAAGTAAGATAGTACAGTTATGGAAGAACTTCTGTAACAATAGATCTTCAAGAGAAGCTCTTGCAGCAGGCCCTGCTTTCCCTCCCTCCTTCCTCCCGTTTTTCTCTCTCGCACTACTTCTGCCTTTCTTTAGACTCTTGGGGGAACCTCCTCTGTTCTCCAGTAGCTGCCCATGTGGGGTGTCCGGCAGGAGAACTGAGGTAGGAAGAGGGGTCTGCTCACCTGTATAGGCTAGGCTGACATCAGCTGACTGACGTCGGCAGTGGGGAGTCCCCTGTGGTAGACTGATAGCTAGAAGTTTTCCGCGTCGTCCTAGCGCCTGGTGGCTTAGTCCTACCGTTGTGGCCTGCTGCAAGAGCTTCTCTGGAAGATCTTCTGTTACAGTAAGTTCTTACGTAATTGTACTTTATTTCATTGGATACAGTACATATACAAATAAAATCTTACTTGTATGAGGATATCAGATACAGGTACCAGTGAGGGCACCACACCTCTTAAAGAGCAACTGCCGTGATTTTCTGTCCTGCGCGGGCAACTACTACTAAGGAGTTGCCTGCCCAAGAAGGTAATTTTGCCCAAAATTGAAATTTTTTTATTCAGTAGTTAAGTATTTACATTAGTATGTCAGACTAATAGCTTCTGACCATAAGCATCCGTCGAGCGCTGCAACCCAGCCCCCTAAAAATTGCAGTTTAATGACGTGAAGTAGGGAACAAGGCTGCAGGCGCGCTACATATAGAATAATGAAATCGGTCGAGAGGGGCTCTCTAAATATGCCGACAGTTCCTTTGCTTCAACATATACATGTATGGGGCTGTAATATACATCCTATATTAGCCCCATACATGTATAAATGGAAGCAAAGAAACTGTCGGCATGTTTAGAGAGCCCCCCCCCCACCAGTTTAATTATTCTATATGTAGTGTGTCTGCAGCCCTGTTCCCCACTTCATATTATCAAACTGCAGTTTTAAGGGGCGGGGCTGCAGTGCTCGTCGGCCACTCTGCTTATAATCAGAAGCTAAGAGCCGGGCATAGTAACGTAAATACTTGCTGAAATACTGCATAAAAAATTCAGTTTTGGGCTAAATTACCTCCCTGGGCAGGCAACTCCTTAGAATGAGTTGTCTGCCCAGAATATGGCAGTTGCATTGTAAATCTAAATCATACCATAACTATAAGATGCATCCTTGGAAGGAAAACCATAGATTACTTCGGTAATAAAATGTAGGACATCTGAGTAACTGCTGTGTTTACGAGTCCATGAGCTGTATGAAGGCAGCTAACCAAGTTAAAATCAATGGTAGTCAGAAGTCTCTTGTTCCTAAAAACAAAGATGAGATTAGTGCATTTACAAAATTTATACCATAGAGGTACCTGACAGGGACTAGTACTCTGCCATTTAGCGCTTTTACTAGCACATACTTGAGAGAAGATGCTCTATACTTGTATGAAGAATAAATACTTCTTAAAAATAAAATGAAATAGAGCTGCACTTTGTTCCAAATAATTTAACTGTCCACACCACAGTAACATAAGTTCTAGGGACATGGATATGTTGTTCATCCACACTCATTGGCAGGTATCCTTGCCGCTTTAAATCTTGCCGGAAGGTCTTCAAGCTTGCTCCTCCCACCCACCCGGGTGGTATAACTCTCGGCTCCGCCCCATGACGCCAGATCTTCCTTACCGCTTGGAAGCTCAGGTTCCCTCCTTAACGCTCTGCGTTTGAGACTGGTTCCTATTTCTCCGTTTTGCGGATTTAAAAATAAATTTGCGAAAAAGACTTCAGTCTTCGATCCCTCGCGGCTGCGATGGACAAATCGACTCCCGGATTTCGGAGATGCTCATGCGGGCAGAAGATGTCTCGGACGGATCCACACTCCACGTGTGTCTACTGCTTAGGCCTTGAGCACGACCCGCAGGCTTGCGACCTGTGCTCATCTTTCTCGGCCTACGTCCTCGAAGACCGTGCTGCCCGATTGCAACTGGGCCGTCCCGAGAAGCGTTTCCCTCCGGTGAAGTCCAAGGAGGCCCGGTTGGCGGTGTCCGCGGCGGCGGGCTCGGTGGATCAGCTCGAGCGGATGGTCGCCCTCGAAGAGGAGGCGGCGCGGGCCGTATCTTCCTCGGCCGCGGCATTTATCCCGCTCTCTCTGGGTTCTTCCTACACGGCTTCTTTTAAGGAGCTTTGTCTGTCCCTCAGAAGGGCCTACGTCTGCTGGACCTTATTCTCGGTCCAAAAAGAAGGACAGGGGTAAGTCCCTCCATCGACGCTCTTGGGAGCGGGAAAGGTCCCTCTCCCCGAGTCGTCTACCGTCGGCTACGGTCGACCGCTCGGCTTCGGCCACTGGCCTCACGGTGTCCCCGTCAGGTCAGTTGACCGAGACTCGACCGGCCAGTCGAGATTTTTCTGACCCGTTGGACGGGCTGTCGCCTTTAGCAGCCGATTCCCTCTCCCGGTTCCCCCGGGAGGAGTTGGGGATCCCGTGGGCTCGCCTGTGCCTCCGGTTCCGGAGCCCTCGGATGGACCATCCGAGCCGAAGGGAGTGCCGGTTCCGGCCGACACCTCCCCGCACCGACCGCGGAAATTCCGGGACTCTCGGTCTCGGACCTCTTCGCGGTCCAGCCGATCCCACCGTCATAGGCGGTCTCGGCACCGCGGTAAGCGGCGTCGCCGCTCGTCCTCGTCCTCCTCCTCGGACGAGGGGAGGCTTCGGCGTAAATTACGTCGACGGTACGAGGACCTTATGTTGCAACAGCTCCTCCTGGCCGGGAGTAAGCCGACCCCGTCGCCTTCCCCGGCCATTAAGTGGCTGTCACCGGAGCGGCCGACACAACCCCTCGACTTATCCGAGGAGCCTATACCCAGGCGGTTGTTGGCAAAACCAGCTGCTCCACCGATTCGGTGGAACCTCCGCCTCCACAGCCACCTATTGGGGCTCCGACCAGGATTCTCGGTCGGCTAAGGGTCTACCCCATCGGCTGTCAGTTACCCTCACTCCCGACCGACCTCGGCAGGTGAAGGGTGGCTCAGGCCAGAGGCAGCTCTTCGAGGACTCTTCCGAGTCCGAAGATGATTCCTCCTTTTTCTCCAAGCGACTGGACTTGGAGTCTTCAGGAGGTCAGTCAATGGACGATAGCCCGTCGTCCTTCCTAGGACTGCTTCGGCTCATCTCTGAGTCCACCGGGATGGAGCTCGAACCCGTTTCCAAACGGGCCAGGTATCCCCTCACGGAGATTCTGGACCGAGGGGATTCTCCGACGGAGGCCTTTCCGGTGGCCGAGGCCATAGTGGGTCCGGCACTGGAGCTTTGGCAGCGCCCTGCTTCCTGCCCTGCGCCTTCGGCCAGGATGGCCAGGAAGTATGCGGTCCCTACTGGTTCCTTGTCCGGTTTTTCGGAACACCCCTCTGCTGAGGGGTTGCTTACCGACAGCGTTTTCCGGCGCCCCGGCAACGCCAGGGATGTGGACAAACCTCCTGACAAGGAGTCCAAGAAATTGGACTATGTCGGGCGAAAAGTCTACGCTGCGTCCTCTCTCGGCCTTCGTCAGGCTAGTTCGGCCGTCCTCATGGCACATTTTTCTCATGCCCTGTTGGGCTCCCTGGATGAGGTCATCCCTCATCTTCCCGCCGATCTGCAGACTACGGTTAAGCAGGTGGGGACCAGGGGCAGGGCAGTGGCCAAACAGCAGCTCCAGACTGCTTTGGATATAGGGGACTCATGTGCCAGATCGGTGGCGGCCGCAGTGGCTATCGTCGGCGGGCTTGGCTGAGATATCCACCTTGCCTGGATACCCAGCACAAGTTGGCGGATGTTCCTTTGGGGACTGACCTCTTGACCCTGGGGTGGAAGGTCACCTGCAGAGGATCGAGAAGTCCAATGCTATCTTGGACTCGGTCTCTTCCGCTCAGAAGGACAAAGGCCGCAAGCCACAGCCTAAGCCCTTTCGTCCTTCTTTGCCCCCGGCGCGCCCGGCCCAGCAACGTCAGGGCCAGCAGGCTCGGCCTTGGCATCCCAAACCCAAGCTGCCGGCTTCCTCTAACAGGAGGCAGGGAGGAAAAGGCCCAGGAGGTCCCTCGGCCGGTCCCTCCTCCAAGCCTGCCCAGTGACGGGCTGAGGGGTGTCGCCCCCATTCCCGTCACCTTACCCCTGGGTCCCCCCATGGGGGGACGGCTCCGGCACTTCCGTTCCGCCTGGTCCGCTGTTACCACGGACAGGTGGGTCTTGGAGGTGGTGGGAAGAGGCCTGCCTCTGGAATTCGAGCAGGCACCACCCTTCAGAGCCCGTCGCCCCTCGGGGCTTCGAGGTCCCCAGCCTCACTGGCGGCTCGTCGAGCCGACATCGCTCTCCTCCTCCAGAAGGAGGTGATGAGAGGTGGCGGACCCTCCTTCAGACCCAGGGTTTGTGTCCAGGTACTTCCTGGTTCCGAAACGGACGGGGGGCTGGCGCCCCATTCTCGACCTACGACCTAAACAAGTTCCTAAGGTCTCGAACCTTCAGGATGGTCACTCTGGCTCAGATAATACCATCCTTGGAGCAGCAGTGTGGTTCTGCTCTCTGGACTTGCAGGGCGCGTTTTTCCAGTCCCTATCCGTCCGTCTCACGGAGAATTCCTTCGCTTCAGCGGAAGGATCCCTAGTTCAAGCCATGCCCTCGGCTTGTCTCCAGCTCCAGGGTCTTCACCAAATGCATGGCAGTGGTGACAGCATTCCCTCTTGGCCGAGGGGTCGGGTGTACCCTTACCTGGGCGACTGGCTGATAGCAGCTCCCCCCAGGAAGGAGGCGGAGTGGTCCAGAGATCTGGCCCTCCAGGTCTGCTCTCAACTGGGCCTCCTTATCCAACAAGGCCAAGTCGGAACTCGAGCCAAAGCAGGTGATTCTATTCATCGGCGCAGCTCGACTCTCTTCGAGCCAGGCTCGGCTCCCGGCGGGACAGGGCGGGGTTCTTTCCTCCTTTGCCCGATCATTTCTGGTTGGGCAATGCGCCCTGCCGGGACTTCCTCGCCTCCTGGGTCTCATGGCGGCCTGCACCAGCGTGGTCCGTTGGGCCCGCTGGAACATCGTCCCTTCAATGGGGACTGGCCAGCCAGTGGTCACAATGCTGCGATCCTTTGGACCAGCTTGTGCCGGTGACTCAGGGGATGTGGAGCGCTCTCCAGTGGTGGACCGTTCAGATCATTTGCAGGAGGAGCATCCCGTTCATCCGCCCGAGCCGGCGGTCTCTCTATCGACCGATGCCTCTCTGATGGGTTGGGGTGCCCATCTGGGGAACACCGGGCTCATGGCCTCTGGTCCCCAGCGGGAGTCCCGATGCCACATCAACCTGCTGGAGCTCGCGGTCCGCCTAGCTCTCACGCCTTTGCTCCGTTCCTCCGGGGTCAAGTGGTCCGAGTCCAGGCGGACAATACCACGACCATGTTCTATCTAAACCGCCCGAGGCGGGGCCAGCTCCATGCTTCTATGCAGGAAGCTCTCCGCATTTGGTCACTCGTCGCAGCCTGGAGGCGGATCTCCTAGCCATTCATGTGGCAGGAGCCTCCAACACCCTGGCCGATGCCCTGAGCGGATGGGGCTGCATCCCAGTGGTCTCTCCTGCCGGAGGTAGTACAGCATCTGTTCTCCCATTGGGGCACACCTCAGGTGGACCTGTTTGCCTCCAGGGAGAACGCGAAGCTGAGACTGTTCCATGCCCGCCCCCCTCAGCAGGGCTCGCTGCAGGGGGATGCCTTCTCGAGGCAGTGGACCCCGGGCCTCTTTTACGCCTTTCCCCCATTTCCCTTGATCCACAAGGTGCTTCTCAAGGCGAGGAGGGACAAGGCGCAGGTGATTCTGATAGCCCCAGACTGGCCTCGCCAGTTCTGGTACCCAGATCTCCTCAGTCTCAGCTCCAGGACTCCGCGGCAGCTTCCAGCTCGCCCGGACCTGCTCTCAGTCAATCAGGGGAAGGTGTTCCATCGAACCTTCATTCCCTGCACCTGGCGGCCCTGGTTCCTGGCGGCTAGAGTTCCAGGCCTTGGGTCTTTCGACGAGGGTCCTCAATGTAGTTGAGGCGTCCGTGAGAGTCGACCAGAAAATGCTATGCCTTCAAATGGAAAGGTTTTCCATTTGGTGTCAGGAACAAAAGGCTTGGACCCTTCCTCCTGTTCCTTGGCAAGCATCTTGGACTATTTATGGTCCCTTTCTAATCAAGGGCTTAGGTCGGCGACCCTAAGGGTGCACCTGGCAGCCATCTCTGCTTACAGGCGGGCCGGGAAGCAGTCGATGGCGCAGGAGAAGGTGGTCTGGCGCTTTTCAAAGGCCTTGATCACATTTCCCCTCCAGTGCGGGAACCCCCACCTCCGTGGGATCTACTGCTGGTACTGGCAAAGCTCATGGGCAAGCCATTCGAACCTATGCACAGGTGTGCTCTCTCTCACCTGTCGTGGAAGACCGCCCTTCTTGGTGGCTATCACATCAGCCAGAAGGATGGGAGAGCTCCAGGCGCTTTCCATAGAGTCTCCTTACCTGGTCTTCCACAGGGACAAGGTTGTCCTCTCTCCCACCGAAATTCCTTCCGAAGGTGGTGTCGGAGTTTCACCTTAACCAGGTGTTGACTCTGCGGTGTTCTACCCCAATCACACTCGGAGGCCGGGCATGGGCTCCATACTTTGGACCCTAGAGGGCGCTCGCTTATTATAAGGCGCTGGCTGAAATCAGGAGAGGTTAGCCAGCTGTTTGTCACCTACGCTGAAGCCGCACCTGGCAGACCTGCAGCCAAGCGGACGATAGGCAGGTGGGTCACTTCCTGCATAGATCTCTGCTATAAGTTGGCAGGCATGGAGCCTCCCAGAGGGATAAGAGCTCATTCTACCCGCCATACTGCTGCAACGGTGGCTGCTTCCAGGGACGTCCCTATCCAGGAAATCTGCAGGGCTGCTACCTGGAAGTCAGCAAACACCTTCATTACCCATTACCACATCGACCTTGAGTCACGCCGGGATGCTGGTTTTGGGGCCTCGGTTCTCCAGTCTCTCTTTCCCAAGTAAGTATTGGGGGTGTGCGTCTTGCCTCCCTCCTCCCGGAGAACTGCTAGGAGTCTGCCAATGAGTGTGGATGAACAACATATCCATGTCCCTAGATATACAGGTTACTCACCTGTAACAGGAGTTCTAGGAATGGTATATGTTGTTCATCCACACGACCCACCAGACCTCCCCGGCTTCGACGCACAACCTGAGCTTCCAGCGGGCCAGATCTGGCGTCATGGGGAGGAGCCGAGAGTTATACCACCCGGGTGGGTGGGAGGAGCAAGCTTGAAGACCTTCCGGCAAGATTTAAAGCGGCAAGGATACCTGCCAATGAGTGTGGATGAACAACATGTACCATTCCTAGAACTCCTGTTACAGGTGAGTAACCTGTATTTATTTGAACCAACTAGAACTGTTGTATACCTCCAGCTTAAGGAGCAAATAACTGAAGTCTTATGTCGGCAACCACTAGAACAGATTTTAAATCTGTTTGTTGCCAAGTCAGTGAAAGTACTTGCGGGTTGCCCGACTCAAGCAGAGAAGGTTCATAAAAGCAAACCTGGACTTCCCTCTGATATGGCTGAGGTTTCTCCGTCCTTGCCTTCCAACTCCAACTGGGATGGCTCATCCCGCTGACGTTAAGGTGCTGCATAGCATTTGGCCCATTTTAATGCCTTTGTGAGGTCTGAACACAAACATGTTCTCCTGATGTGCAGATTGAAGCCAGGTGGGAAGAATGATGCCGTGACAGACATCAGCCTCTCTCAGGATGGCCCTGTACCCAGTCAGACCTCTTCTTCCTCTGTCTTAGTTTTGGCTGAGGTCAAGGTACAGATGGACTTGGTGGCCATCCTGCAGGAGTCTTTTTGCACTGAGCGAGTACCAGAATGAACTCTTGTGTCCCAGTGCCATCAAGGACCATGACGTTAACCTTGGGAGCCTCAGGATTGTCTGGTCGGCTTATGATGGCCACTCTATAGGATTTCAGGATGGTGAGTTGGTGATCAGTTAAGTTGTCTCCCGGGTGGAATAGAAGCCACTCTTTAAGAAATAAGGTCAGGTGGTTGGTCCTTTTCACTCATCTCTGGCATGTCAACTATCTGACTGTTCGCCGCCCTTGCCTGATTTTCAATAAATTTGAGAAGGGATTTTAAGTTTGTGTTTTCTTTAATGTTGGCTTTGGCTTCTATAACCTCTTCAGACCACTTCTTGGTCTCAGCCATTTCGGTTTTGATGAAATCCATGTCCATCTCCAGGTTGGTAACTTGATCTGTAGGGAGTCAAATTTTTCAGCCAATCCAGTGACCGTGGAAATAAGTAGATTGATTTTTAATACCGAGGCTCTGAAGTGTTTCCTCTCTTTCTTCTCCAGCCATGGTTGCATTGAGGCCTGGAGCAGACCTTGTGATCTGAGATCCAAGAGCATTTTTGCTTTTGGCTCCCTTTTGCTATGTTTCACCTTTCTAAGCCCAGTAATATTCAGGTATTCATAACTTTCTGCAATAAGCCTTCTAAGTAGGACTGCCCGGAGAGAAAAAAACACATGCAAATGATGGAATTCTTTGCACGTGACGACTTTTCAAATGCTGCCCTGTACTAATTGCCAGTGTTCTAAACTCCTCAGATTTTACTCTCCGCCTAAAAAGTCTGGTTGCTTGGAGGGTCGCTCGCCTACCTTTCATCTGCGTGAATAAACTTTTAAAAATATATGAAGTATCCTTTTATTTTCATCTGCTGCCTTTCACTAAGTGTTTTTTTGTTATTAAACTTAGTTCAGCGTCCCCCCCCCGGTTCCTCTCTGCTCAGTATAACCGTGGGGGCACTGGGTTAGTTTTACTGTTAGTCAAGGTTTTCTGACTAAAAAAAAACCTTAGTTTCCAAATTTTATTTAATTAAAACTGTTATTTTGTAACGGATAACCTCGGTTACCGAACCACTAACCCTGGTTCTCTTTTTTTTTATCAGTTCGGTTCCTCCGGTTCTCTTTCATTCCGGAACCGACCGCAACTGCTAAATCTTTGTTAAAAAGAAACGTTATTATTTAGAGGTTACTATTTTTTCTCTCTTTTTGACAAAATGTCAGAAAAACCTAAAAAGAAAACTGGTGAGCCGTGTTTTAAGAACTGTACTCAATGTGGGGAAGCTTTTGCCAAGGCAGACGAGCACAATTTGTGTGTGGGTTGCTTGGGCTATGAACATTTGAAAGAGGAATGTGACATATGTGAAACATTCCTGGAGAAAACTGAGAAACGCTTGGAACGGCTATAAAAGAAGCTTCCTCAACTTAGGGGTCCCTCTGGCTCTGTCCAGCCGATACCCCCTGTTAATGTGGGTGAAACCATGTCTGTCTTTGCCTCTACCCCTGAGACGGGTGACAAGGGCACAAAGAGGGCTAGTGACCTGCCTGGCACTCCCCGGTTCAGTCTTAAAAAAAAAAAAAAAAAAAAAATATGCAAGATATTTAAGTACACTGAACCCCGGTCCTTAAACCGGGGACTTCTGAGTCTGGCCTTACAATACCTTCGCCTCAGAAAGTTGCTCAGGCATTTAAAATCATTCAGGCCTTACACAGTATTATTATTCTTACACAACAGCCACCTGCCCCAACCCCGGGTACCCAGGCTGGCAGTACAGAAATATCTTCTTTCCTAGAGGAAGAAGATCATGGGGAATGTGAGGAGGATGAGGGGGAACCTATTGAGCCCGAGGTGTCCCCTGAGCAGGAGTTTGGTTCTCCCCCAGGGGTATCTGAGGACTACTCCTCTCATTTTACTTCTGTTCGAAAGATGGCTAATGCCTTGGACATCGCCACTACAGAACAGATTGAGGATGAGGATGTGGTGGAGTATACGGAGATGAAGGGGTTAACCCGACTAAAACTCCCGTGAATAAGTTTTTAAGAAGGATGCATTAAAACTCCTTCCCTCCCCTTGACAAAAGGATGGACAAAAATACCAAATGAACAGGGAAGGGGCAGAGTTCCTCTTTTCCCATCATGGCCATCGGGGTTGTGCAGGCGGCTGCCTGTGATAAGGTTGGGGTCCCTCTGTCCTCACATCCTCCAGACAAGGACCCTAGGAAAAATAGACAGTATGGCCAAGAAGGGGTTTCTGTCGGCTTCTTTGGCCATACGTCAAGCAAATTTTCTGGTCTGTGCTACCCAGTACCAGAAGTCACTGTTGCATTCCTTTCTGGCCATGGCTCAGAAAGCTCCCTCCCCCTGTCAGATGACGTAGCTAAAACTGCTAGGTTTGGGGAACCCTGCTGTACCCAAACCTCATGTCTCTAAATATCAATTCCAAATGGCTGCTGATACTACAGCCAGATTGATGGCTAACACGGTAGCACAGAGGAGATTTTCCTGGCTCAAGGCCACAAATCTCACTCGGGATACTCAATCTAAGGCACTTGATTTCTCCTTAGAAGGGAAGGTTCTATTCGGGGAATCCACTGTGGCATACATGGAAAAAGGTGGATGAGTACAAGGCCAGTTTTATAGAAACAACTCTGCCAAAGAGAAAGCTTCATCATCCACCAGCTTTATGGAAGAAGGGGCTGAGGCAGGTCCTTTCACACAAGGCCCTTTTTCCAACCAGCGGCCACACCCCAGTACCAGCAGTATCCACAACAGGGGTACTTCAGGGGCATGGGTAGAAGGGTTTCTAGGCGAGGATCACAGGCCCAGCCTCAGCCCCAAGCAAAATAGACCCCCTGAGGCACAGGCCACCTCCTACCTCCCTGTTGGAGGCAGACTGTCCTACTTCCTCCAGGCTTGGTTGAACATCACCGCAGACAAGTGGGTCCTGGAGGTGGTGAGTCAGGGTCTGTCTCTGGACTTCAAATCCCTTCCTCCTCAAAAAAAAGCAAAAAAAAAAAAAACAGGGTCTTCAGTTCACCCTCTTTAGCAGAAAAGAAACTGCTAGAGGCAGAGGTTAGAAACATGCTACTACCTAGGGCAGTAGAACCTGTTCCAACCCCCCTAAGAGGAAGGGGTTTTTATTCTATGTACTTTCTCGCAACAAAAGTGGGGAGTTACGGCCTATATTAGATCTCAGAGCTCTAAACAAGCATCTGAAGAAACCAACGTTCAAAATGGTAACTTTGGCATTGATTCTGCCAACACCCCAAAAAGGAGATTGGTTGGCATCACTGAACTTGAAAGACTCCTATTTCCACATCCCCATAGGGGAGTCCTACAGAAAATCTCGGGTTCAGACTCCCTTCAGGCCATTACCAGTTTTCAACCCTGCCTTTTGGCCTTTCTTCTGCACCAAGGGTGTTCACAAAGTGCCTGTCAGCAGTCTTGGCACACCATCGAAGTCAGGAGGTTACAGTATTCCTGTATCTAGATGACTGGCTGGTACAGAAATGACCAGACCAAGTCAGACAATATCTACAGATCACCCTAGGGCTCCTGGAGTCTTTGGGGTTCCTAATTGTCACAAAAAATCAGTCCTCTTTCCTGCACAAATCCTACAGTTCATAGGGGCAGAGATCAATACCTTGCAAGGCAGGGCCTACATGCCCCTGGACAGGGTCAGAAATCTCCAGCTGATAGCTAAGACCATGGAGCCTCCTTTTGAGCCCATGTCTTCAGCTCACCTAAAATATGTCGCATGGAAAACCGTTTTCCTAATGGCAGTGAATTCTGCAAGAAGAATCGGTGAGCTTCAGGCTCTCTGCATTGAACAGGACTACATCTCATTTCATAGGGATAAGGTAGTCCTGAGAACAAACAGAAAATTCCTCCTCAAGGTGGCTTCTGATTTTCACCTTAACCAGTCCACTACCCTACCTGTCTTTTTCACTGAGCATTCCACTTCTGGTGAAAGAAGACTTCACAGTCTGGATGTGAAGTGAGCTCTCAGCTATTACATGACAGCAACTAAGGACCATAGGCAGGACAGAAAACAGCTGTTCCCGACTTATGGGAATGTGGGAAAAGGTAATCCACCTTCGAAAAGGTCCATTTCCCCGATGGATAGTTCAGTGTATTCAATTCTGTTACACTAAAGCTGGTAGGGAGCCCCCAACAGGACTGAGCGTCCACTCCCTGAGAAGGACAGCTGCTAGTTTAGCAGCTGCCAGAGATGTCCCATTGGTTGATATCTGTAAAGCAGCTACTTGGAAAACAGTACACACCTTTACAAATCACTGCAACCTGACTATTCAGTCCAGGAGTGATGCTAGGTTTGGCACAGCAGTCCTGCAAAGTCTGTTTCAAAAATAGTGTTCTGTGCCCACCTCTAGTGGTACTGCTTTGTAGTCTGCAGAAAGTTAGGAATACCTGAGTATTAGTGGGATTAGAGGAAAAAATTACTTACCATAGTAATCTTGTTTCTTCCTAGTGATACTCTGGTATTCATAACTTCCCACTGTACCTCCCCTTCCACAACCTTAGCCTCTGCACTCCTGCATGCTGTGCTACCAGAAAAAGGTAAATCTCTGTGAATGTATATATACCACATTCAAGTACAATTTTTAGCAAGCCGGGTTCATGGGCAAGGATATTCAAAGGGTTGATGGTGCAACAGATTCTTGCTGGGATGTGAATATCTGCCAGGCTTAGCGTAAATCCCGATGCGCTGGGGCGAGTGCAGATGTGTGCAGCGAGATGCAGGAGGCGCCGCATGGCATATGGCGATCCCGATATTCAGCCCAGGATGTGGGCGGCGATATGCTGGCACAACTCCCATTGCGCCGTGCATGGGGCTCCAAAGTTAAGCCCATGAATCGGAGGAACAACTCCTGGCCACCCACAAGCGGGCTGCTGTATTGCAGGATGCAACACAGCAGCCACCCGCCCACCCAGAACACCATCCACAAGCACCCATAACACCCTGGCAGCCTAGTGGTACCACCCCTTCCCCCCCCCTTGCCCACTGATGCAGTAAACAGCTGTATAATAATTCCCTGGTGGTCTAGTAGTAACTCCTCTTTCCCGTTTCCCCCAATCGCCATTCCGTGAATAAAAGCCCTGGTGATCCAGTGGTACTTCCTCCCTCCCATTGCAGCAATCACTGGTCATTCCCGTGAATAAACTCCCTGGTGATCCAGTGGCACCCCCCACCCACACAGGACCCCTTTTTCTCTCCCTTCCCCCATCATCAGCAGGCAGCTGCAACCCACCTGCATACCGGCCACCGAATGATGAGTACAGTATGAGCTTGCAGGGCATACTGTACTAGACAGTCCCAAATATGTGAATGAAGTCATTCACACATTTGTGACTGTCTAGTACAGTATGTCCTGCAATTCTCTCTTACCTGTCATTCGGTGGAGTGGCTCAGTGAAGACCCAGCGTCTCACGGATGATCGGAGCGGAGCGGGGTGGGCAAGGGTCCTGGGTGGAGGAGCTGCCTCTGGATCACAGAGGAATATATTCATGGGAATGATCGTGGAAATGGGAGGGAGGGGGGTACCACTAGACTACCGGGGAATTAGTTTACAGCGCTATACCGCAATCGCAGCTAAGGGGCAGGGGATGCCCCAGGACCCCCCACTGTGCACACGTCAAGCAGGGCGCCAGGTGCAATCCGCTGGGCTGCCCTGCGCGAGGCATGCAAATGGGGCCATAATGGCATGCAAATGGCTCATTTTGCACCTTGTATGTATTATGGCCTCATTTGCATGCCCTCTGCTGAATATCGCGGCTGATGTGCCCAGCACAACTGCATTTGTGCTGGCGCATCCTGTGCTTCTGCTCTGTGGCTTGCGCCAGTGCAGTGCCACTTTGCCGTGTGCTGTCCTGCCATATTCAACGGTGCTGCGCCATGACGCATCACTGTTGAATATCGCCTGGCCCTGGCGCATCCCAGTTGCGCTGCTCCCATGCTTGCGCCACTGCCAGGCACAGTATCACTGGGAAGAAACAAGATTACTGTGGTAGGTAATTTTTTCTTCTTGGAATTGCCCATTGTTGTGGAGCAGACTTCCAAAATCTGTTAAGGCACCGTTCCACTTTCAGATATGTCCTAAAAAGCAAGTAAATTTACTGGTGTAAAAAGAGCTTCAAATCCCAGGAATCCCTCACTTCTGTTTAACAACTGCAGTCATTTACCTGGAATGAGCTGCCCTGGAGCTTAGAATGTTATGCTAGTTAGAGAATCTTAGAATGAAATTGAACAGCTCTGCCGTGTGGTCACGCTCACCCTCACATTTTGATGGCATATTTATTTCTTCACTCGAAGAAAGCACTCGTTGGAAAGTCTTCTTTCTGTACTTCAGACCAATTATGATTTATTGTTTATTCTTAGTTTCAAGTTTACCACAGATAATTTATCAATAGTCTGCATTAGTTATGGTTCACTTTGTATAAATGTGTCTATTTCTTCAGTTCAGCATTGGTTCCCACGGATCAACATAGGCCTTTTTGCAGCATGGTTTATTTGGGGGGGGGGGGTTCAGTGTTAAATTTAACCACTGTGCACGGTAATTTGTTATAACTATTCTCTTTTTTTTTATATTGTTAACACCATTTAGTGTTGTTTTTCATCGTGGTTCGTCTTTAAAAAAGGGAACCCAACTGTGTTTTCCCTTCTAAATCCTTGCTGCTGGAAACTGGCTTTTTTGGGAACCAGAACGTCTTTTCTGGTTTGTCAGTGTTTGGCATGACAGATAGGCCTAAGAAGAAGATGGGACCAACAGGCTTTAAAAATGGTAAAGTTGCTTCTAACTCCTGGCTAAGGCAGATTGCCATGAGTTGCACTTAAGGTGACTGGGTCCAGGTCACGGTTTTGACATTTGTGAGCTTTGTATTAAGTTTTGCCCTAAAACACAAAAGAAAAGGGCTAAAAACCGAAGAATTATGGCTTCAGTGTCTCCACATCACCTAAAGTCTCAGATAGGAGGCAAGCAGCAGTGCTGTCAAAGGGGACAAATAAGAAAAGACTCAAATCAGGGTGTATGAACGGGGGATCCCTGAATCCAATGTTACTGTATGCAGATGATGCAGTAATCTTCACTTGCCACACTGACCCAACCTCCCTTCAGTCTCAACTACAGAAAAGTTTCACAAAAGTGGAAGGCTGGTTTTGCTCACATAAACTCATCCTTAACCCCAAAAACTAAAACAATGTTGTTCCTTGGAACTTACAACAAGTAAAAGGACCATTAGCTCCTAATTAACAACCACAAAGGTGTCACCCTTGGGCAGGTGGATAGGCTTAAATATCTGGGCCTGACCCTTGACTGCTCCCCCTCGTATACCAAACACATTGACAATATCGCTAAAACTGTGAACTCCCGCATAGGGCTACTGTACAAGCATAAACATTGCCTACAGCTGAAGCCTTGAACCTCGCTATTCAGAGCTCTCTTATCTCAACTATTGACTACAGGCTTGTTATCTCTGGATCCGCTACTGATACTGCACTCTGGGACATAACTGTAGCCCTTAATAAGGCATGTAGACTCTGTATTTCAGCTGTCCGCCTTTCTCACACATGTGACATTTCCGAGGAGGCTAACTGGCTCCAGCTATCTGACAGGCTAAAGTACCAGACCTGCATCCTAGCTAAGAAGACATCACTGGGCCTTGTGCCCCTTTGGAGTCCAATCAATATTGACCCCACAGCGTGTCCGCCGCCTAACTAGAAGATTGGACAGTCTAATCTTTACAAAACCTCGCTGCTGGACCTCTCAAGCTCAGCGTTCTTACCTTGTCAGAGCCTCCACCTGGTTCAACTGGCTACCTACAGAAATCTCCAACATTGCCACGATTGGTGCTTTTAAGTGTAAACTATGTCAACACCTCATGACTAGTACCTTCTGTGATTGCTTCTTATAATCCCCTCCAGGCAGACTACCCTCAAGCATCTCACCTCACTGCCTCGGCTCCTCCTCTCCTACTCCCATTACTGGGTATAGGTTGAATCTTGTCTCCTCTTCCTTTTCATCCCCCCATTCCTCCTCCCTTGCTATTTCCCATCTGCCACATACCCAATGCAATGCCCTCCCTATTTCTCTCCTCCTTCCGTTCTCTCTCTCTTCGATACCACCCCCTCACCACCACTCTTCTTTCTCTTTTGCCAAAAACCCACTCCTAACAAAGCTTCACTGAGCCGCCTATGACTTGTACTGTATAATTAACTCACAACAGAATTCCTTGACAATGCTTTTGGCTGCTATTATTGTAATCTTACTTTTTTTTTTTTTTTTGTTCCATTATAATGATCATGTTATGTTTTGTACCTTATTGTCCTAATTGCCTTGACGTGGAACCTTTGTAAAAGAGCCCTTGGCACAAAGCTGTCATAAGAAATATAAATAAATAAAAATAAGAGCCCCTGAGCAGACACCGGAGACTGTGCCTGCCAAGAAAGACAAAAAGAAAAACGTCACTGTCCTCCCTCCTAAAGAAGGAAAGGAGCTGCCAACAGATAGAAAAAAAAGCCCTCAATAGAGGATATGACTAAGGCATGGCAATTTCTCCAGGCATTCCAAGCCGTGGGGAATTTCATGAATATGCCTGCCACTTCCTCCCTAGGCTCCAGTTCCATTGCCTGTGGAGGAGGCTGAATTGTATTTTGAAGAAGAGAATGAAGGAGAACCAAGCCTTATTATTCCAGCCAGCCAGAAACAGATTCTGTGGTCATGATGGCTGCTCATGATAGATTCATGGCACCCAAGCATATAAGCATCCTGTGCCTAATAAGGAATCCAGGAGGCTTGATGTGATGGGCAAGCGAACATACGCCTCTGTGTCATTAGACCTGCATATTGCAAACAGTCAATCTCACATGATCAAATATAAAAATAGTCTTTAGAAGGCTACCAAAGTTGCAGCTCAGGCACTTAAAGTGCAGAAGGAACTCCCGAGAATGAATTGTTTAAACATTTGAATGCTGGAGCTGAGGTAGGCAAACATCTGCTGCACACAGCATATGATATCTTGAATGCATCTGCCAAAGCAGCTGTCACTGGTATCTGCATGAGAAGGTATTCTTGGTTCATGGTAGCTGGGTTTGCAATAGATGTGCAGCAAACCATTCTGAATGCTCCTTTTATAGACGCCAAAGTGTTTGGATACCATGTAGAAGAGGCTTTAAGGGGCTTTCAAGTCTCAGAAATGACTTTAAAGTCAGTCTGATCCTCGTACCCCACACCTGTTAGAGGCAGAGGTAAAGGATCCTTTGCCCAGCCTACTGCAGAGGTAGCAGTCAAACCTACCATCAGCAAATGCTGAGATAGGGGTGGTGGGCCTTGACAGCCCCCCATCCCCGGAGTTCACTCCAGAGCCGGTGGCACGGTCCACACTGGCTCAGCATGACTCATGTTGGAGTCCCACTAAACCACTTCAGCTGCAGGAGGTGGTGGTGCTGGGGGGGGTCCCTTCTCCTGCATTTGACACAGCGGATGGAGATTACTACAGACGAGTGGATCCTGGAGATGACTGCAAAGGGACATGCGCTGGAGTTGCTAGAAACCCCTCCAGAGCATCCTCTGTCTCTTTCAACTTGTCCTCTGGGACATCTGTCCCTGTTAAAAGAAGAGGCACAAGCTTTGTTAACAGTGTGTGCCATAGAACCTGTACCTTCACGCCAGAAAGGTAAAGGGTTGTACTCCAGGTACTTCCTGGTCCCCAAATGGACAGGTGATCTTGAATATGCACTAGTCCTAAACTTCTACATAGATAACAAGTTTTGCTTGGTCTCCCTACAAAATCTGATTTCCCCGTTGCAAACAGGAACTGGATTTTCTCCCTGGATATGAAGGATGCATACCTTCATTATAAAGATCAGACAGCAGCACAGGAAGTACTTGACTGTCCTGGAAGGGGAGCACCTCCAGTTCAGAGTATTGCCCTTTGGCTCGCCTTCTGCACCTTGGTTCTTTACCAAATGCTTCACAGGGAAGGTCTGTATGTTTTCCGATACCTGCACAACTGACTATTGAAAGCCAGATCCAGGAGCTAACTTGAACACGCCCTGTCTTGTACAGGCAATTATTCAAAGATCTGGGGGTTACGGTGAATATACCAAAGTCAGTACTGTCCCCTTGCAGCAATGGCCGAAGGTCATGGACAAGGACTGTGACAGTAGGGAGCCTCTTCAGGCATGCTGCCCTGGTGGTGGAGCTGAATCCAGTCCACTTTCCCCTGCAGGGGAGGGCTCTGACAGGCGGTCCAGTGTTCGAGGCGAGGAGGACAGCCCTCCCACAAACACGAAAAGAACCTGGCCCATTCCCGATCTCGGTCAGGGACCCGGTAACCTTCAACTTCCAAGTTCTTACTCTTCGGTCAGAAGGGGAAGAAACAGTACTGCTCAAGGTTGTCCTCTGGTAGGTCTGCCATGAGGTTCTTGGTGTCCCAGAGCAGAAGGCATTCTCTGGTGCTGTTGGTGTCTCCGGTCTCTGCTTGTGGGCGCTCGAGGTCTCGGGCCCGAAGTCCCTCCCTGTCTTCCTGCGGTGATGCCGGTGGGTAGTTTGATCACTCAGCAGCTCTTATGCAGCAGTGGATACAGCTTCTGGCTCATTTGCCCCTTCTTGAGGAGCCGTCCCCTAGCCGTTCAGGGCTGGGGGCTTTGGGGCCACAATTGGGACTCTCCAGCCATTTGGTTCCATCAGCGGCCTCTGGGTCCTTGCTGGTAACTGCACAGATACCTGTTCCATTGGCTGCACCCCCATTCAGTGTCACTGTTTTGGGGACTGGCCCTGGAACCTTTGCTGTTCACTCCGGTGCCTGCTGGACCTTCGGCGCCATTGGCAGTGCCGGGATCAGCCGCCCTCGGCACTGAGAGCCCTCTGCGCCAGGCCCAGTCTTTTAGGCAGCACCATTTCTGCCGCCAGGGCCAGTGCCGGCTTCTTCTCTGCCTGTGTTGCCAACTTTTGGGTGTGGGTTAGGGAACCTTAGGTCCACTTCTCTCCCAGACGCACTCCCTGGAGAGGATCTGGAGGGGGACAAGTCTTACTCCAGATTCATCATTTTGGAGGGCGGCGACAATGACTCTTTCTATTAGCCTGAATAATTTGACACCAGGCCCTTCTCCTGCTCCCCAGGAGGACCTTTATTTTATTTCTTTTTTTCAGGCTCTGCTTTGCAACATGTGCACAGCTTTTGCTTTTGAACCTTCTGCCAGTGACTTGGGGGGAGGGGGCGCATCTCAGTCTGAAGTGGCTCAGTATTTTCACCATGCCCATCAGTTTCATAACCCCCATTCCCCCTGCATTTGAGTCTCTGTTGGACACTGTATGGAGTAGGCCTGTGTCTGTCCATCTCGGTCTGTAGGCAGATATACCATAAACATGCTGCCCTCAAGTACAGATCTACTACAGATCAGTACAGGCCTGGGTTTGAATCCCACAGCTTCCACTTGCATACTGTGTGACCCTGAGCAAGTCACTTAACCTCCCTGTGCTCCCAGGTCGCTCCTGTAAAAAAGCTTTCAGCTTAGTGTGCTACTCCTGGTTAAACAACTAAATAAATAAAAGTACAGATCTATCCTTGCCTCCCAGCCTGTTGCTGACAAGATTGTCATTTTGGCGTAGAGTGACCAGGCCATTCTTCCTCAGGAAGTCGCTGGGCATCCCATTAATAAGTAATTACACAAGATAGACAATGTGGGGAAAGGGCATTAGCTGCTGCTACCTGTAGCATGAGGACAGACAGTTACCAGGGTTATTTCTAAAAATATGAATATGCCCGTTGGACCTCTCAAGTCTGTTGCCAGAGGCCTTGCCTGAATCGGAGACGAAACACAAAATTCTTCAGAAAGTCCCTCATGGTATTGGCGTCTCCCCAAAATGCACCAGGCCCTGGAGCGAGTGAGCAGAAACACAGCAGTCATCAATTGAAAGCAGCAGTGGACACCTTTACACTGCCTCGCATCCTGCTGCTGCAGGAATCTGTATTAAAAGACACTCCTGGCTTCGGATATCCGGCTTTTCCAGCAGCATCAAGCAATAGGTTATGAAAGATCTGTTTGATCAATGGTAGAACAGCCTCTTGAGGCTTCCCAGAAAACCAAGACAGCCATCAAGACTTTGGGGCCTGCCCTATCTTATCCCCAGAGGGGGAAGGGGTGGGGCTTCTACCCCAGTAAACAGTCCTTTCGAGGCAAAGGTAAGGGAGCTCAAATCCAGTCTCAGCCTCCCCAGCTGCAAAAGAAAGCACAGTCTAACAAAAACAGGCCCCGAAAGTTAAAAACATAACATAAAACCTTTATCCAAGACACAGGAAGTCACTTTGGTTTCTTTTAGAAAAAAGGTTTTGTATGACAGTAGTGAAAAAAACAAACAAACAGGAAGTGTTTGCTCCAAGTACCAACAGTAATCGCATCATCTCCTCCACCAGGCATGGAGCCTGTAATTCTAGCCTGATTTGTAGGGGGATGACCAGGTTCACGATCCTGAGCTGCCATATCACCAGGGCATCTTGGCTTTAGGCCAAAAAATATATCTTCATCCCTTTCTGATTTGAAGTTAGTAGGAGGCAGGCCCTGTCCCCCCCAGTTAATTAAGCAATAAAGGCACAACAGGGTGTGGGTTGTTGGGGATTTACCCACACCTTGTGTGGTGTCACGAGGTGCAGCCGAGTGACTTAACCACACAGGAAGTGGGTAAATCGCCTGATAAATCACACCCTGGAGTGCCTTATTGCGATTTTACAGTGGATCCATGTGTAGCATTAATTTAAAATGTGTTTAATTGTTTTTTATAAATGCCATTCCTCAGCTGTGGGTTATGCAGGATTTACCCACGGTCATTTGATATGTTTTGACCAATGAGGTTACAGGATTTTCACACACCACTGTATAATCAGTTTTTCCTCCCTGTCGAGGAACAGGCACCTCTTTCTGAAACAATGTTTGTACAGTGTCTTCTGCTCTTCAGTTTTAACATTGTTCATTGTAGAAACACATTTCCACTATTGCATTAAACACAAGAAATACTCTAATCACATTCAGTCTTCAAAAGATTAGAATAGGAATTTTGAAAATCACATGCCAGCTTTATCAAGACAATGGATGAAGGCATATTTTGGCATATTTTTTAAAGTAGTTTGAGCAAAACTCAGACTCTTGCCATTCTGCAGGCACCAGAGTGCTGTCACAGTCAGGCTGCAACAGTTGTGAAAATTTCTTATAATAATGTCATTACCGTACAGCTCCATTTGCTTTGGGCCTGATGGCCAAAGTCCGATACCCAACAATTTTGCACGGTTATAGATAATGTCATCAGTCAAACCTGTCTTAGCTGGCTTAACAGCTTGGCCACTGAAATGTTAATTTCACACCCTTGTAAGTAACTTCAGAACATTCTCCTGAAAGAACATCAGCCCCATTTTTTCCAAGAGATTTTCAGATTCACTGTCACCAGATGGACCACTCTCCTTTTGCAGATTTAATAGGGTTTCTCAAAGTTTTAGTGGAGCTAAATAGCTCTGGCATTTCAGGGACTTCTTTTTGAAGTGCAAGTGAGAATCTGGCAAATGGCTGAAGCAAATATTCAAAATAGAAAATGTGTGCCACAATTTGGAATTTAGTTATAATTTCCAGCACACCCTTGGCTTTGGCCTGGTCTTGAGTTGGATCTGCGGCCATAGATTCTAAATGGGCACAAATTTACAGGAAATGATTTGATCCAGAAGCAAATGATTTGATACCTTTTAATGGACCAACATAGATGTAACAACAAGAACAAAGTGCTCTAGTTTTCGGACCAACCAGTCGTCCTTCAGAAGCTAAAGCGGGGTGGGCCCCATGCGTCTGTGTCCCTGCGGCTGTCAGATGTCCGCTATGGATTGGCATGACTGTTGCTTAACCTGCTTGGGTTGCCAACATACTATGGACCGGTACAACGTGTGCTTCTCGATGGACCGTAGAGTTTGAGTGTACAGCACGTTCAAAGTCTGCTGCCTGCCGCCGACTTTTGGAGGACGCCGTTGCACCAGGGATGCCAAGCGCAGGTCCCTTCACTCTTCTGGGTCCCCACCCGGCTCTCTACGGGTCGTAGAGGAGGGGGCCTCCGCCTCTTTCAGCCTTGCCACAGCGGGGGGCCCTTCCGCAGTGCCGAGGATCGGTCATGCCCCGTTCGGGGCAGGGCCAAGATGCAACAAGTTTTGTTTTGGTTGGATTGGCGGATTTTGTGCTGTGCATAGTAAAGAAAACCACTAACATTTTGCCATTTTTACCTGTTTTGTCCTCATTGTGCTGTGGCCAGACTGTTTGGAATTTTGGTTTGAAATTTGCAAGGTAGAAAGACCTTGCCCCAAAGAACAAGCCAACATTGGTTTGGTGAAAAAATATGAATTCATTGCAAATCTATAAAATTTTGAAATTTTGGATTCTGAGCATGCTCAGTTCAGTCTTTTGGATGGCTGCATGGAACGAAAAAGCATTTTGCTGTGACTAAAAAGGACTTCCCCCCTCATTTTCGTCAGAAAAAAAAATCAGTTTTTGTCAGCCGCCATCTTGTTTTTTTTATTTTAACGCAAAGTGTCATAACTGTGCCCAGGGATGTCTTCTGCAGACATCCAAGTATGTATCTTGTTCATAAGCACGTCATTTACTGTTGTGTGCCTTAAGCGTAATTTGATGTGGCTTCGGAATGCTTATTTTTATTGAAATAATTTATCGTGACTCGCTTCCATTCCTTTTTCGTTATGATGAAAAAGGATTATGATGTCTCACGAAAAAGGAATTGGTCCCGATGAAAAAAGGATTAGGGACTTCTCCGACCAGATGGTCCGGCCGGTAATCCCACATTATTCCTTTTTCGCCATGATGAAAAAGGAATAGGTCATCTCATGAAAAAAGATGACTTAATCTTTTATCATCAGCTAATTTCTCGTCATGACGAAGAAAGATTAGGACGTCTCACAAAAAAAGGATTAAAAAGGTCATCCTTTTTCGTCAAGAGTCCCTAATCCTTTTTCATCATATGAATTCCTTTTTCGGATTATGATGTTTCACGAAAAAATCATTAGTCTGATGAAAAAGGATTACCAGCAGGGCCATCTAGTCGGAGAAGTTCCGAATCCTTTTTCGTGAGACGTCATAATCCTTTTTCATCATGCCAGAAAAGGATGCCAACGTCTGATGAAAAAAGGTAAAAGAAAGTCCGTCCCAAATACTTATTTTTAATGCTTTTCTCCCTGGTGTCTAGTGGCACCCCCACCCTCCAAAAACTGATTTACCTCCATCCCTACCCTATATTGGTAGTCAGTGTCTTCCCCCAATCCTTTCGTCGACGTGCCTATTACCTGAAAAGAAGAAAAACATCCATCAACGAGACTTTTTCTTATTTTACAGTAACCTGAAAAAAAAGTCAAATCGCCTGTCTCACCAGTGTCCACCCCCCAATCACCTACTAGGCAACCACCTTTTGACACCCCAACACACCCTCACTCATCTACTCACCTAAAGAGGTCCCAGGTTCAAGATTCGTTTTCCCGATTGAGGACACGTCTTGCTGCTGGAACCGGCTGCTGCAATATGAGACACTAATGTAAATGCGGTACAGAGTATTTCAGTGGAGCCGGCCCAGTGGTATGGAGGGCTGAGGCATCACGCCTTACCTCCTGCCACGCCGGTGACCTGTGTTCATGGAAAGCAGGCCGCAGGGGTCGGCTGTGAGAGGAGAATCATGCGTCCGAGGGCAGCTCTTCTCCGGGAGGGTAGGGATGGAGTTCGCTGCCTGCCTGATTCTTGACGGGCTCGGGAGGAGCGGATGGACAGATGCTCAGCGTGTTGTGTACAGAAGGCATACATCTCTGCCATTGACATAAATGCATGCTGCCGTGTTCCGGGGAGACCTACATGGAGGAGAATAACAGCTGGCAGGATGAAGCCGGTCCCTTGCAGGCTCTGTACCTGGCTAGCTGGCACCTTGCTAGTGGACGTTGGTGGGGGGCCGGTCGGAAGGGGGCTAGGCACAGAAGCATAAAGAAAAATATATAAAAAAAAAATATTCCAATGGGAATTTCAACTTTGGTACAGAACTTTGCTGTTTTTTGAGATTTTGACCCGAAATTTTTAACATGACCTTTTGGGGACACCTCCTCATGAACAATACAGCTGTCATTATGCAACTCCTACCTGAAAGGTGATTTCGCAGTTGCTTGGCGAATTCACCTTTTGGGTGATATTTGCATAATGACAGTCATATTTTTTATGAGGTTGGGTCTTCAGAAGGTCATGTTAAAAATTGTTTAGTTTATTAGTCTAGGAATTAATACCTTTGAGCCAGGTCTCTTTTACAAAGGTTCCACGTCACAAAGAACATTTAACAAAGCACGATACACATTACAGGTAAAACCAGACAGGAAAGTTACATCATAAATTTGCTATTAACAGTTTAAGGCAGTAACGTTTTTAAGTTTCATAGAAAAACAAGCTATAACAGGTTCAAGCGAGTAGACCATTTCGAGGTTAAGGAAACTTCCAGGGAGAGGGTGATCATTAGGCGCCAAAAGGAGGCTAGAGAGGAGGGAAAGGTGGTGAGCGGGAGAGGAAGTGAGAGGGACAGGAAAAAAGGGGGAGTGAGTTTGGGTGGGAGACAGGAAGCAGTAGAGGTACCAGAGGGCTCATTAGTCAGGAGGAAGAGGCCTCAGATGTGAGGATGGACATGAGGAGTAGTAGTCTTTATCTAGCGCAATCACAGTTGCTAGTGGTGGTGAGGTGGGCATAGAGCATGGATTTGAAAGCTTCAAGCGAGGTTGAGGATAGAGAGGTGGACTAAGCGCATTGAACCATGTCGGGGCCCTGTATGCGAAAGATCTTTGTCCCTGTGCAGTCCGCATCTCGAACCAGGAAAGGTTGGCGCTCAGATCTGGTGGAGGGTCGTGAGCCAGGATTCAGTCGGAGTAGGTTTTGAATACATAATGGAGTCAGTCCCAAGATAGATTTTTTGCCATTGTGCAGGTGAGATGAATAAGACGATTTGATAGGTTCAACCAGCCTGATTCATAGTACAGATCACATCATGGTGAGTCAGTTTTTGAGTCCGTGGAGGAGCTGCAGGCCTTATTTAGAGTGAGATACGCCTTTAGAGCAGTGGAGGTAGCTGAGTCATAAATAATAAGGCCATAGTCAATGATTGAGATTATGGAACTCTGTATAGCTATTCTCAATGCCGCTTGATTTAGAAATTAATGATTACGGAATAGTATTCCAAATGCTGTTCACTGTTTTCGCAGTGTTGTCAATGTGGGTTGCAAAGGTGAGCCCTTGGTCAAAAGTGATGCCAAGGTATTTGAAAGTATTTACTTGGTCCAGTGTAATTCCCGCAGAGGTTTGTATGGTGAGTGGAGTATGCCTATTTTTGTTTTGGTGATTGGAGAAGAGCATGGCTTTTGTTTTATTGTGGTTCAGCACAAGATTACTATCCAGGAACCACCTTTCAACACTAGAGAAAGCAAGTTGCAGGCTTTTTCGTAGGGAGTTTGGATCCTTGTGGGAAGAGAGAATTACAGCATCATCAGCGTATAAGATTATTTTCACCTGGCAGATATCTGGGAGGGAGTTGAGGAACAGGCTAAAGAGGAGCGGTCCAAGAATTAATCCCTGTGGTACACCTGAGAGAACTGGTTTGAAGTCGGAGAGTTCATTAGAGATTTTTACAACCTGTGACCGATTGGACAGGTTACTTTTTACCCAAGCACAAGGACCTTCGGCCAGGCCTAGGCTAGAAAGTAGGCCATGATGGACTGTGTCGAAAGCTTTTGTAAGATCGATAAAGACTGCACCTGTTTGGCACCCTTTGTCCAGGGTTGAGTGGACTTCTCCAGAGAAATCAAGTAAGGCTGCTGTTGTACTGTGTCCTTTCCTAAAGCCGTGCTGTTGATTACAGAGTAGATTGTATTTGTCCAGGTAATCAGAGAGTTGGTCTGCCACTGTTCGTTCAAGTGCT
Source organism: Neoceratodus forsteri (assembly GCA_016271365.2). Taxonomy (NCBI): domain Eukaryota; kingdom Metazoa; phylum Chordata; order Ceratodontiformes; family Ceratodontidae; genus Neoceratodus; species Neoceratodus forsteri. The sequence continues at coordinate 207,302,417 of JADMNL010000023.1, read as the reverse complement.
TTGGAGAGGGAAGGGAGTATTGATATTGGTCGATAGTTTCCTGTTGAGGTTTTGTCCCCCCCTTTGTGCACTGGCGTAACTATGGCAGATTTCCATTTGTTGAGAAATTGACTTTGGCAAGTGACAGATTAAGAATTTTTGCAAGGGGGTGAATTACTTCATCCAGTGTGAGAGACAGGATTTTTAGATCTAGCGTGTCACTACTTGTTCTGGATTTGGAGCAGGCCTTTCTTATGTACTTGTGTGCTTCGTGCACTTTGATTTTCTTGAAGTAAAATTGTGGTTTGTCACGAGGGGTGTTTTGTGATACTAGGCTAGGCACAGGTAAGTCCGAGAAGAAATCTGGGGGGAGGACCCCACTAAGGTCTGTGAATGTCTTATTAAGCACATCTGCAATAGACTTTGGGTCAAAAGTGGTGGATCCATCAACTTTCATAATGGTAGGTGACGATTTTGATTGTTTACCCATTATGTTTCGGATGTTGTCCCAAAAAGCTCTTCCATCACCCCAGATGGATTCAAGGGCATTTTTGAAATACGTGTCTTCATTTGCCTAATTTGTGAGGTACATCTATTTGTGCCTGCTTGTATTTTAGGGTATCATGAGGTGAGCCTGTGTCTCTGGCAACTGCCCAGAGTGGTCCCAACCTGAGCTCAGCAAGTAGTTTGGGAGTAATCCATGGATTTGATAGCTTTTGATTTTACGTTTTTTTACTGGGGCGTATAAGTCGCATGCAGAGTTGAAAGATTTAATGAAGTATTCTAGTGCGGTATTAATATCAGTTGATTCAAGGATTGGCGTCCAGTCCTGTTGTAGGAGATGGGTTTTCAACTTGATAAGATTCCCATAAGGCAATACTCTGCTTGTTATAACTTTGGGGGGTGGCTTGAGAAATTTATTAGACCAGGTACAGGACACTGGGGAGTGGTCACTGAGGGAGTCAGGGAGGACTTTAATGTTTTTATCCAGTCAGGGTGATTTGTGAGAACCCAGTCAATAAGGGTGCTTGTACCAGTTTTGTAATTTTTCCGGTGGGGAGGTTACCATCTGAGTCAGGTTTGCTGCTAGGATGTCATCTTTATGAGAGCCAGTGTCAGAAGCGAGCCAGTTTATGTTGAAATCCCCGAGGAGGAGGAGCTCATTTTCAGAGGGCTGCAGACTAACAAAATCAAGTACAGACTTAATACTGGCACGGTGGTCTTTTGGAGGGATATAGACTGCGGCCACTGTGAGAACTTTGTTTTGTGCACCAAGAAGCAGTTTGATAGGGAGGAGTTGCATCTGCGTATTTGTGGGGGTGAAGCTGCCGCGTTAACAGGAGAGGTTGTCCTTTATGTAGATAGCACAGCCCCCACCTTTCTTGCTTGCCCGGTCGAGTCTGAAAAGATTGTAGCCTTCAAGCGAGACCGCATGATCCGGGGTGCTGGGAGATAGCCAGGTTTCCACAATGGCTAGTATATCAGGGTGTTTTTGACCAGCGAGAGTTTGAAGAGATGCCAATTTGGGAAGGAGGCTGCAGATATTTAGAGTGATAATGGAGAGACCACTACCAACTTTCCCTGTTTTTGTCGGCTTCAGTGCAATAGGACCAGGGTTTGGGTGTATCCCACCAGATATTAAAAGTAGGAGGAGCAGGAGTTTCAGTGATGCCATTCGTTTGGGGTTAAAGTGTCAAAAATGGTGGAGTTACGATGTTTTGTTGCAATTGTGTAATGCGCTGTCATAACTTTGTCAATTTAAAATATTTTGACCCCAGATTTGGAGCATAGACATCTTATTACCCCACCAAATGTATGTTACAACTGTTAATTTATTTTCAAATCCTGCCCAAAATGTGTTTTTGCACCTGCATCGCAGAAATAGCGTCACAGTTGCGCAGAGGTACGTTTCATTGGGGTTTTAATTTTTTCTGCACTGGCTACATCAAGTATGATAACGTGGCTGTGATGACAGTTTTATCATTCTTGGTCTTTAGATGGAAGCACAGGGCCTAGAGGGCCCTGCGCTTTCACAGGTAAGTACATATATGCTTTTATGGAGGAATCAGAGGGCCTTGTGCTCTGACGAGCATATTAGGATATGACTACACATCTCAAAAAGTAAGGAAATAAATTGAAAAAAATTTAGTTAAAGTAACAAAAGTAGGGAAATATGGCATTAGGGTTTCCAACCTCTTAACATCCCACCCCCACCCTGCAGAAATGAAGAGGCTTCGGGAGGCAGCGTTGGGGTCATCAGCCGTAACGCTCACCTCATTCTCCTGTGCTGCACCCACCCAACTTATTTTCTAATGGAATGGGGTGAGCATTAGGGGTGACTATCCCAGTGCTACCTCTTCGTCTCTGCAGGGTGGGGTGTTAGGGTTGGAAACCCTAATGCCACATTTCTCTACTTTTGTCCCTTTACGGTGCCTTCAGAAAGTATTCACCCCTCCTTGGATTTTGTCACATTTTGTTGCGTTACTACCAGAATTTGTAATGCATTGAAATTATTTTTTCCCCCTTGATTGACACAGCATACTCAACAATTTAAAGGGCCAAAAATACTTACATTCTGTAACAAAAATTTTTGAAACATTAAAAACTGAAATATCTTGTTTACTTAAGTATTTGAGTCAATACTTTGCAGAAGCGCCTTTGGCAGCAATTACAGCTTTGAGTCTTCTTGGGTATGTCTGTATCAGCTTTGCACATCTGGATTAGGGGATTTTCACCCATTCTTCCTTGCAGATTTGCTCAAGCTCTGTCAAGTTGGATGGGGAGCGTCAGTGAACCGCAATCTTTAAGTCTTTCCACAGATGCTCAATGGGATTCTAGTCTGGGCTTTGGCTGGGCCACTCAAGGACATTCACCTTGTTCTGAAGCCACTCCAGTGTTGCTTTGGCTGTATGCTTGGGGTCGTTGTCCTGTTGGAACGTAAATCTTCGCTCCAGTCCAAGGTCTACTGCAGACTGATGCAGGTTCTCCTCAAGGATGTGCCTGTATTTGGCTCCATTCATTGTTCCCTCTATCCTGACAAGTGCCCCAGTCCCTGCCACTGAAAAGCATCCCCATAACATGATGTTGCCATCACCATGCTTCATGGTAGGGATGGTGTTACACGGGTGATGAGCTGTGTTCGGTTTGCGCCAGGCATAGCACTTTGCATTCAGGCCAGAGTGTTCAATTTTTGTTTCATCAGACCAGAGAATCTTTTGCCACATGTTCAGAGTCCGCTACATGCCTTCTTGCAAACTCCAGGCATGCTATTATGTGGCCTTTTTCTCAGGACTGACTTCCATCTAGCCACTCTCCCATAGAGGCTACATCTGTGAAGTGCTGCAGAGATTGTTGTCCTCTGGACAGGTTTTCCCATCTCAGCCATGGAACTCTGTAGTTCTGTCAGGGTGGTCATTAGGTTCTTGGTCACTTCCCTGACCACTGTCCTTTTTGCCCGGTTGTTCAGTTTGGGAGCACGGCCTGCTCTAGGAAGAGTCTGGGTGGTTTGGCCTTGACTGTGCTCCTGGGAACTTTCAACACCCTAGAAATGTTTTTATACCCCTCCCCAGATCTATGCCTCCTCACAATTCTATCACGGAGTTCTTCGGACAGCTCCTTGGTCTTCATGGTAGAGTTTCTGCTCTGACATGCACTGTCAATAGTGGGACATAATATAGACTGGTGTATTTCCTCTGAAATCATGTCAACCATTTGAACTGACCACAGGTGGACTCCATTCAAGTTTTAGAGGTATCTCACAAGGAAATTGGATGCACCTGAGCTCAATTTGGAGTGTCATAGCAAAGGGGGTGAATACGTGTCAGATCAAGACATTTCAGGTTTTTATTTTAAATTACATGTACAAAAAATTCCAGAAGTTTCATTCCGCTTTGACATTATAGAGTAATTTGTGTAGATACATGACCAAAAAATCCCATTTCAATGTATTAGAAAATGTGCTAGGAGCCTTGGGAGGAAAACTGCAGTTACAGGTTCTCATGGCAGAGGAAGAGGTGGACATTGCAGCCATCACGGAAACATGGGCCACCCAATACAATGACTGGGACCTGTCTGTACCAGGGTACAGGTTATTTCGTAGGGACAGGGTGATTGGGAAAGGAGGGGGGGTGGCACTATATGTGAAGGAAGGACTGAAGTGTGTAAGGGAGGAAGGGAGGAGGGTAGTATGGAGTCACTTTGGATGCAAATCCAGGATTCCAAGAATAGGATTCTTAGAATGGGAGTGTTATCAGGCCACCATCTCAGGACGGACCAGAGTTAGACAGGGAACTAGCGGGACAGATCAGGAGGACCTCGAGAAGGGTAGTGTGGTGATTGTGGGGGACTTCAACATGCCAGGAGTGGACTGGAGCACCCCAGCAACCAGGAACAGAAGGGAGCAGGTACTGCTGGATGCCTTCCAGGACAGCTTCCTGCTGCAAATGGTCAGTGAACCAACCAGGTTAGGGAATACCCTTGACCTTGTGCTGGCAAATGGGGACTTTGTGAGAGAACTTACAGTGGAGGAACCGCTGTCAGGGAGTGACCACCACTCAGTATGGCTCACATTGGATATGGGCAAGGAAGGAGTGGAATCTGGCACAATAGTGCTGGACTTCAGGAGGGCCGACTTTGGGAGGATGGGGGAAGTGGTAAAAGGGTACCTGGCCAGAATTCAATCTAGTATGGACACAAACCAGAGGTGGGAGCTCATAAAGCTGGGGATAGTGGAGGCAACCAAACCTGCTGCAAAGCCCAGAGGCAAGAAGGCCAGCTAAGAAACTGATCTGGTTGAGCAAGGAGGTCATGGAAAAGGTAAGGAGGAAAAGAGCTGCCTTAGGAAGTACAAGAAAGCAGGGAGGGGGGAGGACAGGGAGGAGTACTCTTGACAGAATCGCAGGGAGGCCACAAGGGCAGTAAGGGAGCCAAAGCATCTACGTAACTCAGCTGGCACCAAGGCATTAAGAAGGGGAGAAGACCTCTTGAAGTACATCAGGGAGAAAAAGGAGCTGCAAGGACCACATAGAAAGGATTAGGAAGGAGGGTTGGGTGGAAGCAGGGTGCAATGAAGCGGAGCACTAAATGAGTACATCTGCTCAGTGATTTACTAAAGAGAAGAGGGGGTAACACCCAAGGTGGGAGAAATGGCGCAGAAGCAGGGAAGTGGAGACAGATGGGGAAATCATGGAGAGCAGAGTTCGAGAGGGTTTGAAGACACTGAGGGTGGACAAGGTGCCAGCCCAGATGGCATCCACCCCAGGGTACTGAAGGAGCTGGCAGCGGTCTGTGCAGGACCTTGGCAAACCTGACCCAATGCCTCACCACATTGAGGTGTGTACCTCAGGACTGGAGGATGGCTCATGGTGCCCCTCACATGAGGTGGCTAAGGATGAACCGAAACTACAGACCAGTGAGCCTTTCATCCATCGTGGGTAAGCTACTGGAGACTATCCTGAAGGAGAGGTTGGTGGCCCTCCTAGAGGTCAAAGGACCACAGGACAGCAGACAGCATGGCTTAATACGTGGCAGATCCTGCCAAACCAACCTGGTCAGAGTTCTGCTGACTGGGTAACTGGGCAACTGGACAGGGGCCATGCAGTGGATGTCCTGTATCTGAACTTCAGTAAGGCATTAGGACTCAGTGCCACATGGAAGGCTGGGAAGGAAGTTAGTAGGCACAGAGGCGGGTGCAAAGCTGGTGAGATGGGTAGAAACTGGCTGCAGGAAGGCAACAGAGGGTGGTGGTGGGTGGGGAGCTCTCACACCCAAGGGCAGTGACAAGCGGTGTTCCACAGGGCTCAGTGTTGGGACCACTGTTGTTTGGGATATTCATTGCAGACATATCTTGGGACATCAAGACTCTTGCTATCCTGTTTAGTTGATCACTAGAAACAGGGGAGGTACCCAAAGACTGGAGGATAGCAGATGTAGTCCCCTTATACAAAAGTGGGAACAAAGAGGAAACGGGGAACTACAGACCAGTCAGCCTCACCTCGGTAGTGGGGAAGATCATGGAAGCACTACTGAAGGAGAGATTGGTGGAACATCTGGTTGTCAATGGACTACAGGACCCAAGGCAGCATGGTTTCACCAGGGGAAGGTCATGTCAGACCAACCTCATTGAATTTTGACTGGGTGACTAGGGAGGTGGATCAGGGAGGGCAGTGGACATGGTCTATCTGGACTTCAGCAAGGCCTTTGACACTGTGCCACATAGAAGACTATTGCACAAACTGGGGAATATGGGTGTGGGCAGGACAGTAGTGCGGTGGGTAGGTAACTGGCTGGGCAGCAGGACACAGAGGGTGGTGGTAAATGGCTGTCACTCCACAGAGGGAAGAGTGACCAGTGGGTACCACAGGGACCAGTGCTGGGACCGGTACTATTCAATATCTTCATCAGTGACATTGCATGGGACCTAGAAGGCAGAATTTCACTGTTTGCTGATGACACAAAGCTCTGTAACAGAGTAGACACACCAGAGGGTGTAGACAGAATGAGAAGGACCTGCAGAAACTTGAAGAATGGTCAGGGTTTGGCAGTTGAAATTCAATGCAAGGAAGTGCAAGATAATGCATATGGGGCACAAAACCCTGGCACAATATATCAGTTGGGGGTGAGGCTATAGCATGCACCAAGCAGGAAAGGATCTTGGGGTTATCATCTCTGATGACCTCAAGGCAGGAAACAGTGTGACAAGGCAGCAGGTAAAGCAAATAGGATGCTGGGATGCATAGGCAGGGGCATCACCAGCAGGAAAAGGAGGTCATAATTCCACTATACAAGCCACTAGTGAGGCCGCACCTGGAGTACACTGTGCAGTTCTGGAGACCTTACCATGTAAGGACATAGACAGGGTAGAGAAGGTTCAGAGGAGGACAACAAAGATGGTGCATGGATTGCATCACAAGTCCTATGAGGACAGGTTGAAGGCACTGAACATGTACTCCCTGGAGGAGAGGAGGAGAGAGGATATGATAGAGACATACAAGTATCTTACAGGGAGGAACAGGGTGCAGGAATGCACTATTTTTAAGCGAAAAGATGTTCCAGGACTAGAGGCATGGGATGAAGTTGGAGGAGGATGATTCAGAGGAACGTGAGGAAGAATTTCACAGGACGGGTGGTGGACAAGTGGAACACCCTGCCAGAGGAAGTGGTGGGGCTGAAACAATCACGGGATTTAAGAATGCATGGGATAGACATAAAGGAATTCTGGAGGTCAGGGGTAAGGGGCAACAGATTTCCTGGAAAACATAAACTGAACTTACAAACTTAAATGGGCAGACTGGGTGGGCCATAGGCCCTTATCTGCCGACACTGTCTATGTATCTATGTATGTATCTATGTATCAAGAGCACGATCATTCTGTTTGCTGATGATACCAAGGTAGGCGCAGTGGTGGATGACCTAGGGCGATGGCAGGGGTTGCAGGATGATCTGGCAAAGCTTGAAACCTGGTCAGACACCTGGCAACTGGGCTTTAATGCCAGAAAGTGCAAGGTGCTGCATTTTGGGATGAAGAACCCAAGGAGGAGTTACCAGCTAGGGGGAGTGCAGCTAGCCCAGACAGAGGAGGAGAAGGATCTGGGTGTGCTCATTACAGGGTCAATGAACAACTTGGCACAATGTGGGAAGGCAGCTGCAAAGGCCAACAAAATGCTGGGTTGTATTGCAAGGGGTATATCCTCGAGGAGGGAGGATGTGATTCTGCCACTGTATAGGTCATTAGTTAGACCACACCTGGAGTACCACGAGCAGTACTGGCGTCCACATCTGAAGAGGACATTAAGTTACTGAAGGGGTGCAGCGCAGGGCGACAAAGATGATCAAGGGCTGGGGACTTATCATAGAGAGGAGGTTGAAGGAGTTGAACATGTACTCACTGGAGGAGAGGAGAGACAGGGTGACATATTGAAACCTTTAAATACATGAAAGGAATAAACAAGACGGGTACAGAGGGCTGTTCAAAGTAAGGAGGGAGGGCCACCAGGGGCCATGATATGAGACTGGAGGCGAGGAAGGTTCAGGAGGGAGATGAGGAGACACTTTTTACAGAGAGGGTGGTGGCTGGGTGGAATGCGTTACCTGCTGAAGTGGTATGCAGTAGAACAGTGGACTGCTTCAAACAAGGATGGGACAGGACATGGGGGAGGGTTAATGAAGGGGAAGGGTGGAAGGGAGGGGCAGCTGCAGAATAAGGGGTGCTAGCTGCACATTCGAGCAGACTTGATAGACCTCTAGGCCTTTATCTGCTGGCAAATTTTGTATGTTCGTATTTTAAGTTGAGTTTGCAACATCACAAAATGTGACAAAATCCAAGGGGGGTGAATACTTTCTGAAGGCACTGTAACTCTAACTGATGCATTAACACAGTTTTTTGATATATAAATAAAATAAATGAGGGCAAAGTGTTGTATATGAGGAAATAAATACCATCGACTAGTTGAATGAGCCATAAAGCCACGAGCCTCAGAGGAGGAGAAGGATCTGGGAATGATGATCACTAGTGACCTGAAGCATTCCACGCAGTGTAAGAAAGCAGCAGCAAAGGCAAGCAAGATGCTGGGATGTATATCTAGGGGGATCAGTAGTAGGAGAGAAGAGGTTATACTGCCCTTGTACAGGTCCCTGGTAAGGCCTTATGTAGAGTATGCAGTTCGGTACCAATGCCCACACCTCAAAAAGGACATTAACCTGCTGGAGAAGGTCCAGAGAAGGGCTACAAAGAGGATAGCGGGTCAGCAGGGTGTAAGGCATATGAGGAGAGGTTGAGGGCACTTAACGTGCTCCCTGGAAGACAGGAGAGAGAGAGATTGGGGACATGATTGGGACCTTCAAGTACTTGAAAGGGACAAATAAGATGGATAAGGAGAGTCTCTGTAAGCTGAGTGGCAACCATAACACGAGGGGGCACTGTTTTACACTGGAGGGTGGGAGGTTTAAGAGGGAGGTCAGCAAGCACCTCACAGAGAGGGTGGTGGACACTTGGAATGTGCTGCTGGAAGAGGTGATCTCGTTGAAGACAATGGGCAGCTTTGAGAGAGGCTGGGATATGCATAGAAAGGTAAGGATCATGGGTAGGGAGGATAAAAGGAGTGGGAGGAGGAGGAGGGCAGGTACAGTAACTCTAACTGTGGACCCTGCAATAGGAGCAGACTAGATAGACCAAATGGCCGCCTTCTTCGTATGTTTGTATGAGCCCAAAGGGCGAGTAGCCTTTATGAGCTTGTTCAATCCAGAGATGATATTTCCTCATATATAACACTTTTGCCATAATTTATTTTAGGTAATACATAAGGTTGGACACTTTTCCTGTGTCCTGTGTGTTTCTGTAGTGTAGTGGTATGTGTTCTGAGGGACAGCACTGCTTGGTGAGTGTGTATTGGGTGTTAATGTGTTCAAGTGCTCATGATACTTTTAATTCAGTGTAATTAGCCACTTGGGGGCCATAATACCCGAATTGGCAGCTCGTTGAGGCCATAATACCCTAATTGGTAGCTAGTTAAGGTAATAAATCCTAATAGGCAGCTAGTTAGGGTCATAATACCTTACTTGGCTACCATCATATATGGGGGGGAATAAATGATGGCTTTTTCAGTGGGGAAGAGGGCCCAACCATGTATTACACACACACGTGATATAACACACACACGTGCCCTTCAGCAATCCCAGTTAAAATGCATGCAGCTCATATGCTCCCCTTATCCATGTAATTTCTTAGTTACTATTTACAGTAATTTTCTAAATAAGTTTTAAATTATTTTCAGATTGTGAATCTAAAGCAACCAATGTCACAGTGTGTCAAAAAAAAGGTAGAATAATCTAATGCTTGTAATACAAACAAAAACATTTAACTTCAGCCATACCTAGGCTTTCAAGTTCACTTGAAGTGAACTTTTGCTAGACCCCAAATCAGTTACTGGGAAAATCCCCATGCAAATAAAAATATGCTTCAGAGATGTACACTGTATAATGAACAGAATCACTTGCTCTTATTTAGTATTGAGGCTATTGTCATTATTTAAATTATGGTACAAAAAGTAAAAAACTCAGGTGTTGAAGAATTACTGTTAGACATTCTCTTATATTTAGAGAAGGGTTACTTGGAAACTTTACCCGAACACTAGGAGCTTCAATACCAAATAAGAGCAAGTGCTTACGATTATACAGTGTACATCTAAGTCAAGCACATATGCAAATCAGATAACTAGTCTGCCTTAAGTTTAAACTAGCAACCATACACAACCATGGCAATGATCAATACAGTGTTTACTGCACAAGTGGCAATCAGCACACCAAGAAAAGTCATTTGAGTGCAACTCCTGCCCTGCAGGAAAGTTTTCAAATGTATAAACAATAAATAGAAATAAGTACATACATAAATGATGCAGTATAGTATAGAGTTTAAGAGGACTAGGCTGCAAACGTGGAGAACTGGGTTTGAATCCTCCAGCCACCACTTTTGTATACTGTGTGACCACAAGCAAGTCATTTAACTTCCCTGTGGTCCCAGGATGCACCTGGAAACGGGTCTCGGCTTAGTGTGTCTTTCCTGGCCAAAAATAGTAAAACAAAAAATGAAAAAAATATCGAGCTATAGGACAACGTTATAATGGGACCGCACAGCTAGTAGCTCATTTGACATAGAAACATAGAACTTGGTGGCAGAAAAGGACCACCTAGTCTGCCCATTTTCCCTGTCTGGCGAAACACCACAGACCCTACTTGATCTCTGGCTTTCCCCCATTCCTTGACATGAAGATTCCCTTTTGCCTATCCCATGCCTTTTTGAATCCCACTAAAGTTTTTGCCCCTACCATCTCCACTGGGAAGCTGTTCCAGGCATCCACCACTTTTTCTGTGAAGTACTTCCTTACATCTCCCCGAGCCTGTCCCCCCTGCAACCTCATAGCATGACCCCTTGTTCTTGAGCATCTTTTCTCTGGAAAAATGCTTCCCTCTTGAACCTTATTTATACCCGTGAGGTATTTGAAAGTCTCTCATATCCAGGGTGTACATATTGGGATCCTTCAGTCTCTCCTCATAGGTTTTTGATGCAGGCCTGCACCATTTTAGTTGCCCTCCTCTGGATCACATCTTGTCTATGTCCTTCCAGAGATGTGGTATCTAGAACTGGACACAGTACTCTTATGTGCGGTCTCAACAGTAATCTATACAGCGGAACTACCACTTCACTCTTCCTGCTGGTGATACCCCTCCCTGTGCACCCAAGCATCCCACTGCCTTGTTGCACTACTTGGCCACCTTTAGGTTATCAGATATGATTACCCCCCGGTCCCTGTCCTGTTTGGTGGTCACCAGTACCACTCCTCCCATTGTGTACTCCGCCCTTGGGTTTCTGTGCCCCAAGTGCCCCTGCACCTACCACTCACTTTCTGCACTTACAGTATCACTACCAACTCCTATTAGCACTTTAAACCCCAGGAAATCTTACTGTATTCTGACATATACAGCAGTATTTTTGTTCCATTGTACTGCACCGGCGCCGAATTGGTTAATAGAACCTATGCTAATGATGGAATGCTAGGCTCGTGCTCTGTTTTCAAACCACTGTCCCTGGTACATTCTACAACTGTCAGATTCTTTACTCCGCTTGTACAGTACAGACGCCTCGGAGAGCTCTCCTTCATCTTTGAAGGTGTTTGTTTTTTTTTTGTTTGTTTGTTTTGGTTTTTTTTAGTAAAATTTATTTCTGTTCGTTTTTAAATAACTGTCCTTGTGTTTACAGGTAAACTAGTTTAGGCTTAGTGTTATTCTGGTAAGTTTTTTGGTTTCTTTTTGGTTCATTTAACCAGGAGGGAAGCAAACTTTTATTTACAATTTTAAAAGTAAATGTTTGTATTTTATTCTTTTCCTGGGCCAGTTGCTTAATTTGTTTATTTGAGGGAAACCGGGGTAATTCTTGGTTCTCAGTGGTTGCTGAACCGACCGCGAAGTAAAAAACATAAAGTAATAAAACTAATAAAGGTTTAGGCCTTATTCCTTGGTGTGGATTTCTGATTCTCAGAGAACCATTTCTTGGGATTTTTACTGGTTTTGTCACTAACCCAAGAAAAGATCCAGCCAGTGGGTTTTCAGCTTTGTACAGAGTGTGGGGGAACTGTTTGAAAACAGATCCTCATTTAATTTGTGTTTTTTGCCTAGGGTTTAACCACCGAAGGCAGATTGTGAAATCTGCAGAAGCAAAAAGTATTTCCTCAGTCAATGCTTAATAGGCATTTGAACAGACTGTAGGAAAAATGTTAAAGAAGGCTGCTGACCAACTCCCTCCTCTCATAAGTAGAAACCGAAGGAACTGGTTGAACAACCCTCTAACTAGGGTGATGGTTCCTCAATTAAAGAAAAGAACTGCATACACTGCCACTGAAACGGTAAGTTCTGCTAAGAAAAAGGAAGGAAAAAACGCACTGTTCCGGAACCGCAACCTACAAAACTGTCGGTTCAAACCGCAGATAAATAGCAAACACTGTAAAAATTATACAGGCGCTGCAACTAGTATCACAGTTCTTTCTTAGCGGCCCAGTTCACAGACCTTGGTTCAGAAACCTGGATTCCTCTTCAGTTCCTGGTTCATTTGAACGGTTTGCTGAGGTGTACATGGAAGGGAAGGATGAGTTTGAACCTGATGTATCCCTGATCCTCAACATTCTGACTCCCCTGAGAAGGGAGCTGAGGTTTTTTCCTCTCACTTTGCCTTCATGAAGCAAGTGGCACAGACTCTGGACCTATCCACCCAGGAATCCACAGAGGAGCCAGACTACGTGGAAAGGATGGATGTGCCAATAACAAAAAGACTGTTGCTGCCCATCCACAAGTCAGGCTTCTAGAATTTTTATAAAACCCCACTTCCATTCCCCCAGTGGACAAGAGGATGGATAGGAAGTATTGGGTGGCTAAGTCTGGAGCAGAGTTCCTTTTTGGACACCCCAGCCATGAAGAGGTGGTGCAAGCTGCGGCTTGCGATAAGGCAGGGATTCCCCCTGGCATCACACCCACTGGATAAAGACTCCAAGAAAATGGATTCTGTGGCCAAGAAATCCTACTTAGGTGCCTCTTTGGCCATTAGACAGGCCACTTACATGGCCTATGTCTCCAGATATAAAAAAAAAAAAAAAGTCTCTGGAATGCAATTTCAGAGATCGCTAAAGGCATAGAGGCATCTAAATGCCAGTTCAGAATGGCAGAGGATGCCAATGATATTGCAGCCAGGCAAATGGCAACTTCAGTGTCTCTGAGGAGATTGGCCTGGCTGAGGACAACTAATTTGTCCCAGGCCAGACAGAGGCATTGGACTTTCCTGGTGAGCCCACAACCCTTTTTGGTGAACAAACAGAAGCTTACATGGAAAAGATGGATGAGTACAAGGTAGCTTGTAAGAGTGCTGCTGCAAAGGAGAAAGCAGCAACACACCAGAAGTACCAAGACAGAGGGAGCATGGGTAGAACCCATTACAGACTCTTTCAGGCCCAGGCATTGCCTACCTATCGACCTCCGAGAGTATGCATCAGAGGCAGAATAAGCAGCGGCCATACTGCTCCAGCACTCAGCCAATTGCACAGACTAAGCAGACATCTGAGGGGTCTGCCAGAGCCGCCTCCCCACTTCTAGTAGAGGGCAGGCTGGCCCACTACCGCCATGCTTTGGAATTCATCACTACAGGCAGATGGATCCTGGAGGTAGTGGGCAAGGGGCTTGCCCTCAGGTTCAAGATCCTGCCCAAACTGAGGGCAAGGTTTTTCAGACCTGCCAGTCTATCAGAAGTAACTCTGTTGGAAGAGTAGCAGCAAAACTAATTGAAGACAAAACAGTAGAGCCTGTTCCCTTGGCTCACAGGGAAGGGGTCTCTGCTCAGGATATTTCCTCACTTTAAAAAAAAAAAAAAAAAAAAATAAGAGTGGCGACCCATATGGGCTCTCAGACATTTAAAATGGCATTTAACAAAGCCAAGGTTAAAAATGGTCACTTTGGCTACAGTCCTCCCTACACTCAGGAAGGGGGATTGGGCCAGCATCTCTGGACTTAAAGGACACTTACTTCCACATTCCTATCAGGCAATCTCACACAACGTATTTTGGGTTCAGATTGCCATCAGACCTCTACCAGTTCAGAGCCATTCCTTTTGGCCTTACCTCTGCTCCTGGGGTGTTTACCAAGTGCCTAAAAGTGGTGGTAGCACACCTAAGGAGGCAAGGGGTTATAGTCTTCCCATACCTGGATGACTGGTTGGTGGTAGGCCAGCCTCCTCAGTAGGTAGATGTGCACTGATCACCATCCAGGATACCCTGTGTATGCTGGGCCTCCTAGTTAATCAGAAAAAAGCCAGTGCTAACACCAGTTCAGCACCTGGAGTTCATGGAGCAAAACTGGACACTGAGAGGAAGGGTCTTCCTCCCACAGGGAATGGTAGACAGCTTGGTGCAGCTGGCAGGCTCATTCCAGCTGCATACCCCCAGACCAGTGAAGCATTTTCTACAGCTGTTCGGGCACGTGGCTTCAGCAACAGTGTATGGGTCAAGATGCCAGATGAGACATTTAGTTATACTTCAGGTCTCACTGGTCCCCAAAAAAGAGATTCCTTGTCAAAGATGGTCCCTGTTGCAAACTCTACAATGGTGGCAGGAAAAAGACAACCTCAGAGAAGGGTGTGCCTTTCCTCCAGCTGTCACCAGCAGCAGTCTTAACAAGAGATGGATCCCTCCCAGGGTGGGGTGCACACCTAGGGGAACACGCACTGCATATTGTACCTGACTCCATCAGGAGTCCCTGCTTCACATAAAGCCTGCTGAAGCTCAGGGCAGTTTATCTGGGCATTCCGTCCTTCGCTCCAATGCTTCAAGGCAAGGTGGTTCAAGCCAAGACAGACAATATAGCCACAATATACTACATAAACAAGCAAGGGGGCACAAAGTCGTCCTTACTGTGCACAGAGGCCATGAAAGTGTGGAGTCTAGCTTATTCCCTAGGAATCTCCCTTTCATCAGTCCACCTCCCAGGGAAGAACAATGTCCTGGCAGATGCTCTCAGCAGGATCAACCAAAACCATCATGAGTGCAAGTGGTGATCAGAAGGTGAGGTACCCCAGCGGTGGACCTGTTTGCAACTCCAGACAATCACCAGCTACCACAATTCTGTTGCAGGCCTCCTGCAGTGGGCACAGTCTGTCTGGATGTGCTGTTGTTGGATTGGACAGGGAAGTTCCTGTATGCCTTTCCTCCATTTCCCCTGTTGTTCAGAATGCTGAACAAGCTCAGGATTCAGTCAGCGACAGTGATCCTGATTGCTCCAGATTGGGCCAGGCAGCCATGGTATTTTACGCTGCTGACCTTGTAGAGGTATGTTGCCCACTGGATTGTTGGTTGTATTCAGTCCTGCTACTGCAAAGTAGATAAAGAACCCTTGCAGGCCTTGGGGCTCACTGTACAAGGGGTACAGCTGCCTCGATAGCAGCTACAAGAGATGGTCCTTTGTTGGAAATTTGTAAAGCAGCTACCTGGAAAACAGTTCACACCTTTACCGAACACTACAGCCTGGATACCCAGGCCAGAGGTGATGCCAGGTTTGGCACAGCAGTACTGCGAAGCCTGTTTCCTAAAGAGGTTCTCTACCCTCCTCCAAAGGTACTGCTTGGGTAGTCCGCATATGTCAGAATACAGTAAGATTTCCTGGGGTTTGAAGAAAAAATTACTTACCATAGTAATCTTGTTTCTTCCAAGGGACTCTTACTGTATTCTGAGCTCCCACCCTGCCTCCCCTGCTAGAACCTGTGGGCACTGCAGCACAGCTGCCCACACTGTTGTAAATCCATGAGTGATTCTGTTGTTAAGCTTAGTGACTTGAGTCTTAGTGTGGCCCACATTTTTAAATTAAGGGGATTGTTAGTTATTTAATTGTTAAAGTTAGTATAGATAGTTTGTCAATATTTACATTCTGTAAGAATCTGACAGTTGTAGAATGTTTACCAGGGGCAGTGGTTTGAAAACAGAGCATGAGCCTAGCATTCCATCATTAGCATAGGTTCTGTTAACCATTTCAGCTCCGGGGCGGTACAATGGAAGGACAATACTGATGCATATGTCAGACCACAGTAAGATTCCCTTGGAAGAAACGAGAGTACTACGGTAAGTAATTTTTTCTTCTTGCTCCATACTCCGCCACTCCCCTCCACATACTCCTATTTACCCTCCCCTTCTCTCTCATACCTACCTACCTCCTCCTCCTCCCTCTCTGCCCTGTCTTTCTTCCCCATCCTGTCTTCAACCTGAGAAGGCCACCTGGCTGCATACTACCTTCATAAATATTGCCTGACCATATGCCCTGCCTTACCTCATCCCTTCCCTTCCTGTCCCCTTCCTCCTCCTACCACATGACGAGGCGTATGGCTGATTCACTGACCTTGTATCCTTGCTCATCTCTCCTCGTATGTATTTGACGCGGCATACATTGTACAATGTCAATAATGGTCTCGGTACTGATTTCTCTGTTCCCCACAATTGTTTGTATTTCCATTGTTGTGTGTATTCTCATTTGACGTGGAACCCATGTAAAAGAGCCCCAGCTCACAGGTGTAATCCAAGATCTTAATAAATAAATAAGTGCATGATCTTGCACTTCTTCCATTGAAATTTAGTTGCCACACTCTTGACCACTTCTCAAGCTTTCCCACATCCCTTTTCATTTTTTTCACCCCACCCACCCAAGTGTCTACCCTATTGCAGATCTTAATGTCATACCTTCCCTTCTAGCCCCTCTGCAGTGTCGCTAATAAAGACGTTAGAGGACCAGTCCTAGCACTGATCTTTGAGGAATCCCACTGGCCACCCTTCCTTGCTCTGCGTGAACTCTGTTTACCACCACCCTCTGCCGCCTATCCCCCAATCAATTTCTTAACCAGTTTACCACCTTTGGACCCACTCCCAGGCTGCCCAGCTTGTTCTCGAGTCTCCTATGTGGAATAGAGTTGAAGGCCTTACTCAGAGGTAGGTAGGCCACATCCACTGCTCCACCCTGATCTGATTCCTTGGTCACCCAGTCAAAGAAATCTATCAGATTTGTTTGACATGGCCTCTCCCCAGTGAATCCATGTTGCCCCGGGTCTGGTAAGTCACTGGATTCAAGATATTCCACTATCCTTTCCTTCAGAAGGGATTTCATTAGTTTCCCCACAACTGTAGCCAGGCTGACTGACCTGTAATTGCCAGCCTCCTCACTTTTTTTTTTTTTTTTTTAACCGGGAGAGACGCATGAAGCTGAAAACTTGTTTACAGGTGTGACCTTGGAGCACAAGGAAGTTAAGTGACTTGCTCAGGGTCACACAGTATGCAAGTGGGGGCTGTGGGATTCAAACCCAGGTCTCCAGGTTTGCAGCTCAAAGCCTTAAACCACTGCGCTATACTACCTCCACTTTTGTGAATCTGGACTACATCTGCCCTCCAGTCCTCTGGTACCACCCCTTTCTCCTGTGAGTGGTTAAATAGGATTGTTAGAGGTGCAGCCAGCTCCTGTCTGAGCTCCCTCAATATCCTTGGGTGTAGTCTGTCAGGACCCATTGCCTTGTCCACTTTAAGATCTGCGAATGCCTTCAGGATGCTTTCCTCTGTAAATGGACTAATGTCCATTACCCTTACTACGATGCCCCTGACACTTACCTGTGACCCCTCTCCTTCACTTTCCTCCATGAACATTGGAACAAAAGTTTTCATTCAGGATGTCTGCTTTTTCCTTGTCCCCTTCCACACACGCTGCATCCCCTCCCCACCCTTACCTCCTTAGTCTTACATTCCCTCCCCTGGTCTTTCTCCTTTCGCTTACATGCCTGAAAAATATCTGGTCTCCTTTCTTACCGCTTGAGCTATTTTTCTCCTCTATTTGCGCTCCTAACTGCTTTCCCTGCCTCTCTCTGCTTCTTCTGATACACCTTCCTATCCCCCTACCTCTCTCTCCTTATACATCCTGAATGTCAACTTTTTTGCCCTTACCTTCCCAACCACCTCTTTTGAGAACCATTGCAGTCTTTTTCCTCTTGGTTTTACTTACTTACCCGATGCAGAAGTTTGTTGCTCTCACTATCCCTCCCCGCTTTTAGTTTTGCCCACTGTTCTGCTCCCCTGAAGTCCAGGACTCTCACCTTTGTGTGATTCACTTCTACTACAGTTCTTATGTTGAGCCACACCGTGCAGTGATCACTGGTCTCCAGGTGGCCACCCACCGGGACGTCTGCAGCACTGTCCCCATTAGTAAGTACAAGGTCCAATATTGCTCCTTCATGAGTGAGATCCTTTATTAATTGCCTGAGGAATGACCCTTGCAGGGAGTCTAGGATGTCCCTGCTCCTAGCTGAAGCTGGAATGTTCCAATCTACATCTGGCAAATTGAACCCCCCCACAGCAGCTCCACCTTATTTGCCACCTTTTGGAAGGCTTTGACTAGATCTTGTCCTCCCCACCCCCACCATGCTGGAGGTCTGTAGATCATGCCAGTGCGAATAGCGGTTCCATTCCGCTTCTCTAGGGTGATTCATAGTGCCTCCACCCCTCCTTGTGTTCCCAGTATCTCTGTGGCTTTTATGCTATCCCTTGCATAAAGAGGCACTCCTCCCCCTTTCTTATCCACCCTGTCCTTCCTGAACAAAGTACAGCCTGGTATGTCTGTGTCCCAGTCAGTTACACCACGACTCTGTAATGGTGACAATGTCCAGGGTCAGCCTCTACTATAATGACTGCTAGGTCAAGGATTTTAATTCTCAGACTTCGGGCATTTGCGCAGATGGCCTTTCAGATTCTACTACCACATTGCTTGTCAGCCCCCCTTTTCCTTTTGCGCTCCCTCCGTTCCCCCTCTGCCCTCATTCCCATGTCTCTTCATTTCTGCTGTTTTTTTTTTCTTTTTTTTTTTTTTTTTCTTCTTATCAAGTATCCTTGTGGATTTGTCTCCTTTCGGGTTCTTCCTACTGATTACTTTAAGCTTATGGGATGGAGGGGGAGCAGTTTGTCTACCGTTTGACCCACTAGATGAAATTCTTTTACTTGTACACTACCGTTTTTCTATTACTTACTTTATATGTATCATCCCTTGTAGGTTTCTGCAAGTTTTTAAAGGGCTACTGTGAAGCCTTGTCTGTTTATGGTCCTATTTAATCACAGTGTTAGGACTGACAGTAAAATTAATATTTGTGTTTTATTTTAAATGTTTTTTCTTCAAGGAAAGCTTCCCTAGAACAAAAAACTAGAATTCAGATATATGCAGTGCCTTTTCTTTACATTAAATTGCAAAGTGCTTTGTAGACCAGTGAATTACCTTTTTTAGTAATGAAGTGGTTGTGTTACACGAGAGAAGCGGTTATATTTGTCTTACTGTTTGTTCCCCAATTCTTCTTCATTTCTAGGTGTTTGTGACCAATAGTGGAAAGTACAGTGACCTTGGGCATCCGTTTGGGTACCTCAAAGCAAGCACCACTTTAACCTGTGTGAACCTCTTTGTGATGCCGTACAACTACCCTGTGTTACTTCCTCTCCTAGGTAAGTACTACATAGGCAGAGCTAGTTGGCAGCCATAAAAAGAAAGGAAATAAGCATCAGCCAATTTTAGCTATACTTGAAGAATTACAATGATGATATCTCAGTTGGGTAATTGGCAGAAGCCCTATTAATGCTTGACGCATCAAAATTTGCAAGTGGCAGTAATTGTTGCAGGTATTCTGTAGATCTTTGCGTTATCAACCAGTTTTGCCAATGGTTTTGCACTTCTGTTATTAATTGCTTGGCTCCAATTTATGGAAACTGAATGTTGTGCCACATATATCAAGCACTGTCTTTTTTCTTGGTGATGTCTTCTTTCTTGTCATACTTTTCTAAGTGCTGTTCTTGACAGCTGATTGCTTCTAAAACTACAACCTGGAATTATTGCTATGGAGGAGAGTGATGCTGCAGTAAAATGAATACGAGAATTTTGATACTAAAGGTTCTACAAAATAGATGATCTTCCTCAAGGATATCTCTTCTATTAGTCCACACCTTTGGATCGAAGGTCACCAGACGCTAGGACCACACAGAATCTTTCACTAGGCGGGGGTCACCCATAATTACGTCCTGCATTAGCCTCTTTATAAACGTGGGTGGCCCCATCATTTCTCTGTTCTTCTCTCCGCTGTTGATAATCTTCATCAGACTTTCTGAAGGAACTGTCAACTAGCAGTTGCTGTTTATTTCTACTAAAAGCCTATTTCATAGTCTCTCTCTCTCTCTGCATGCTGCTGAAGTCCAAAGACCCTTTTATTTCAGTATTGTAAGTGCGGAGAGCAAATTTACAAAGAAGACTCGCGTGGTTTGTGTGTGCTGCTCGGGCCTTCCTCTCAACATGAGGGCTTGTGAGATTTGCCAGAGTTTCATCCAGGGTATAAGGCTACATTAAAAGAAAGGTCTAGAAAATTATCTTCTGCTTAAAACAATAACAGCCATGGAGAAGGAACAAGGCCCAGAGTTTGTTGCAGCCATACCTCTCGACTGCTGTGAATTTCACATAACACTATGATTTGTACACTCTTATTTGCCCTTGTTCTGTGAAGGTTTACTGATGTTCTTCATAATGTTACAGCTATTGCTGGACACACAAACTATTAAAACATTGAACTAACTTAATAGAAACATCCTTAACCACTAAACATATGGGGCTCGCTATTCTCTCACACATTTTTCTCTAAAATAAAAAAAGTGTTACAAATTCTGGCAATTTGCTCTGAATTTTGAAGGCTGGTGCTATGTAGTTTAATGCTGAGAGGTTAAGAGGTGTGGTTGCAGCCTTGCCATCTGCCGAGAAGCAGCCACCAAAATCAAAGGACTGGGACGGAATAGTCTGTGTCGTGGCCCTCCTCCTCATCTGGTTACAAGTATAAGCGTAGAAATAGAAATCTACTTAGCCGGTGAGGTTCCGGTCACAGGTAAGACAAGGTAGTTCTACTGCATCATCAACCACTCCAGCAGTGTTGACTATAGCACCCCGACCATCAATGAGACACCACGGTCAGTGTTTGGCTAAGGTGCTCCCATACCTACTATGGACAGTAGTACGCCATCGTTGTCTAGCCAAGGCCCGTTGTCAACACAGATAGTACCGAGTCCTGTCCAGGGTGTCATCGACTCTCAAATTGTGTCGTTTTCAGACATGATCCAGAACATTCTACCTTGCTTACCTATGCAGGCAGCTATCCTGTCGGTGGGGCCTCAGAGTTCTCAAATACTGTTGACGCCTGGTAACAGCACATCACAGTTTACTGCTTCTCAGCAGGCACTGATGCACACAGCAGCTCCCATCGTTGATAGTAATGTCGACTAGGTAGAACATAATACTGACCTCATGATGTTGGAGGAGAGTATGAGGGAGAACCGTACATGCCACCTTGATCTAATGCTACCCTTTCATCCTGTGGTGAGGCTACGGTGGTCAATACCACAAGATCTCCTCCTGAGAATCTTACTTTTCAAGCCATGATGCAGCAGATGCAAACTGCCATGGGCTTTGTTGTGGAGGAAGACCCCTCAAAAAAGAAACGAAATGGAGTTTTTGGGGGTGCCTTGCTCCCACCCGATTATGATTCCACCTGTATATTCTGCATTAGAGGATTCCTTTGCTGCGTGGTGCTGACCAAAGTCACTGCCTCTGGTACCCAGAAAGGTTGATGAGCAGCATCCAGCCGCATCTGATAAGCCTCATTATGCTAACAAGCCAGAAACTGACTCTAGTCATAATGGCTGCTCATGATAGATCTAAAGCACTTAGATACGTAAGTACATTGCCTCCTGATAAAGAATCGAGAAGGCTGGAATGGATGGGCAAGCTTATGTATGTGTCTGCCTCTCTAGGCCTCAGAATTGCAAATTACCAGGACCATATGTTCACATATTAAAATAGCCTGTGGAAAGCTGCAGTACAGACTTTGCTTGAGGGATCTAGAAACAGAGAAGCATAGAGTTTGACAGCGGATAAGGACCACTTGGCCCACCCACTCTGCCCTTTTCCCTATTTGATAAGCTGCAGATCCTAGTTAACCAACAGCCTACTTCTTCCTAACCCCCACCAGAATTGTCTTATGTCTGTCCCATACATTCTTAAATTCCCCCACTGTTTTTGACCCCACAACCTCCTCAGGAAGGCTGTTCCATGCATCCGCCACCCTCGCTGTGAAAAAATACTTCCTCACGTTGCCCCTGAGCCGCCCTCCTCTATCTTCAAATTGTGCCCTCTTGTTCTTGCACATCTTTTTCTGAAAGATGCTGCCCTCTTGGACTTTGTTGATTTCCTTGAGGTACTTGAAAGTTCCTGTCATGTCCCCCTTCTCACTCCTTTCCTCAAGGGTATACATATTAAGCTGCATTAGTCTCTCTTTGTATGGCTTCTGGTGCAGACCCTGCACCATTTCAGTTGCCCTCCTCTGGACTACATCCATCCTGTCTGTCCTTGCAGAGATAGGGTCTCCAGAACTGCACGCAGTACTCCTGATGGGGGTCTCGCCATCAGTCTGTACAGAGGGATAACAACGTCCTGTTCTAGGATCATGGATATGTTGTTCTATCCACACTTGTTGGTATGTCCTTTCCCTTTAAGAATCTTGCTGGAATGTTTAAAAGCTGGCTCCCCCCCGCCCCCCAGGTGGTATATCCCTTGGCTGTGCCCCCTGACGCCAGATCTTCCTTTCTGCTGGAAGATTCAGGTTCCTTCCTTATCGCTCAGACGTTACTGTAGGCCCTGGTGCATAAATCTACGGAGTTACCCAAACTTAGACTCTTTAGAGTTTCTCCTGATCGCTTCACAATCTCAACTGTGATGGAGGACAAGTCCTCGCCTGGTTTCCGCCGCTGCCCGTGCGGGCAAAAGATGGCTTGGCCCGACGCGCGTGCGTTTATTGCCTGTGTCACGATCATGACACACAGGTGTGCAAAATGTCACACATTTCATCCTAATGTTTTGGACGATCATCTTGCATGACTGCAATTGGGCAGACCGGAGAAACGGAGCCCTGCCGGTCAAATCTAAGGACGCCCATTGGGTGGGCTCCATGGCTGCAAGGTCCGCTGAGCAGTTGGAACAGATGTAGGCCTTCGAAGAGGAGGTAGCTCGGGCCGCTGATCGGTCCTCTTCTATGTCAATCTTTGTCTCACTCAATCTGGGCTCCACCTTCTCAGGCTCCTTTCGGGAGATGTTAGTACCTCCCTACCAAGGGAGAGGGCCCCTCTGGTGCGCACGTCTCAGTCCTGTAAGAAGGACAAGGAGCCGCCACATCTCTTGGTCCCGTAAGAAGGACAAGAAGCACAAGGAAGAATCATCTCGCTGATGACGTTCTTGGGACTGAGAGATCTCGGCCCGGGATCACCTGTCTCTCGCCGGCCGAGGGTTGTGGCCCTCGGACGCTAATACCGGTACCCGTCCGCCAGCCGGCTAAGATGTGGGATGACACCCAGTCAGATTATTTCTCAACCAGTCATCGCCGATGCGGCTGACAACTCCATTTTCAGGACCGTCCTGGCTTCTGCTCCTGCCCAAGGAGGAGACCCAGCCCGCTGAGAAACCCCTTGTGGTTCAGGTCCCTGACCAGGAAGAGCTGCAGTTCTCCTCGGCTCCTTCCGAATGACCCAGTCAGTCCCCCAACGGTCCAAGTCGAGGATTCGGACTACTTCGACCGACAGGCCAAAGAAGGCGCATAAGCATTCCAAAAAGCGCCGTTGCCACTCCTCCTCTGAGGAGAGGCTTTGATGAAAACTGCATTGATGCTACAACAATTTGATGTGGCAGCAGCTGATTATGTCCGGCCAGAAGTCTACTTCGGCTTCCACCCCAGCCATTACTTGGCTTTCGCCCTTTAGGCTGACATTGACTCCTCAGGAGCTGGTCCATATCATTCCTCCACCTGCAGAGCCAATCAAGACCATTCTGGCTCTGCCGAAACCGGCCTCTCCACTGATTTGTGGTGGAACTGCCACCTTAGCAGCCTCCTTTGGGGGCTCCTTCTAAGGAGTCTCGGCCCATTGCGGGCCTCCTGCGTAGGCTGTCAGTCACCCTCACTCCCGACAGTCCTAGGCGGGTGGAGGGGCAACTCTTGTGGCTGGCTACTTTATCTGGACTCCTCAGAGTCAGAAACTCCGACCTAAATTCTCACCCCCGGACAAGGAATCCGTTGGGAGTCTTTTGACTGAGGAAGGCCCTACTTCCTTCATGGGCATCCTCTGTCTTGTCTCTGAATCCATGGGGATGCTCTTCGAATCCGTTCAGAAACGAGCCAGATACCCCCTCATTGATATCCTCAAATGATGGGATTCGCTGACTGAGGTCTTCCCAGTGGCCGAGACCATTGTTGGTTTGGCTCTGGAGCTGTGGCAGCACCCTACCTCCTGCCCCACGCCATCAGCCCGAATGGCCTGCAAGTATATGCGGTACCCATTGGTTCCCTTTCGAGATTCACAGAGCGCCCCTCAGCTGAGGGATTGGTGACTGAATCTGTGTTCAGGCACTCTGGTAATTCGGGAGGCACCAATAGATCCCCGGAGAAAGAGTTCCAAAAATTGGACCATTTGGCCCAGAAAGTCTCTGCCGCCTCTTCGCTGTGCCTTCGTCAGGCAAGCTCGTCCCTTGTCTTGGCGCATTTTTCTCACACTCTTTTTGGCTCTCTTGATGAGGTTCTTCCTCACCTTCCCACAGACCTCCAGGCCACGGTCAAGCAGGTGCATGATCAGGACTGGGCGGTTGCAAAGCAGCAACTCCAGACTGCTCTGGGCCTCTGGGATTCTTGCACCAGCTCGGTTGCCATGCGCCGCAGGGCCTGGCTGAGGGTTTCCACCTTCAGGACGGACACCCAGTACAAGCTAATGGACGTCCCTTTCCTCGGTACTGACCTCTTGGGTCCAGGAGTAGATGGTCACCTCCAGCACATGGAGAAGTCCAGTGCCACCTTAGATTATGTGACTTATGCTCAGAAGGAAACCTAGGGTTCCAAAAAAGCAGAAATAAAAGCCTTTTCGGCCTTCTGCCCCTGCGGCCAAGCAGCCCCATTTCCAGTTGGGGCAGCAACAGCAGCAAGCTCAACCCTGGCACCTTCGGCCCAAGTCAGGGCCCCTAGTGACCCGTAAGCCTAGGGGAAAGGGTCCCTGTGGTCCCCAAACCAGATTCTCCTCCAAGCCTGCACAGTGACGTGATGGGGGTGACCAACCCCATACCTCTCACACCAGCTGTGGGTCCTCCTGTGGGGGCGGCTCCACTACTTCCTTTCCACCTGGTCTGGAAGTGGTCGCCCAGGGACTGCCTCTGGAATTCGAGCAGTGCCCACCAAGTCGAGCCCACACCCCACGGGAGGATATGGTGTCCGTGCACACTCATTCTGCTCTCCGAAACATCGCCCAGCTCCTCTGCAGGGAGGTAGTAGCCAGAGTCGCGGATCCCTCTGTCAATCCAGGGTTAGTTTCCAGGTATTTCCTGGTCCCGAAACGGATGTGGGATAGTGCCCCATTCTAGATCTGCACGACCTGAACCAATTACTCAGGCTTCGCACATTCAGGATGGTAACTCAGTCTCAGCTCATACCATCTTTCGAGCAGAACATGTGGTTTTGCTCTTTGGATCTTCAGGAAGCATTCTTTCATGTCCCGATCTGTCTGTCCCACTGCAGTTTCCTCCATTTTCGAGCACAGGGAACCCTCTTCGAGTTCCGAGCCATGCCATTCAGCCTGTCATCGGCCCCCTAGGTCTTCACCAGATGTATTGCAGTGGTGGCGATGGCCCAGCTTCGGCATCGAGGGGTCAGAGTGTACTTGTCTCGACGATTGGCCCATAGCGAGTTCCTCCAGACAGGAGGTGAAGTCAAGGGATCTGACCCTCCAGACCTGCATCTAACTTGGTCTCCTGGGTCAATGAGTCCAGTTGGAACTCTACGCTGCGCATGTGATCTGCCTTATCGGGCAGAGCTCGACCTTGCTGAGCCAGAGCCAGGCTCCCAACAGACGGGTGGAGGTTCTGTCCTCCATTGCCCAGTCATTTCTGGTCGGGCATCTGCGCCTGCCTGGGACTTCCTGCACTCTTCTAGGTACATATGCCTTGCACTGCCGCGTGGGTCAAGGGGTCTGTGGCATTTGCTCCCCCTTCAGTGGGAGCTGGCCAGACAGTTGGACTCGGCGACATGGTCACTTCGACCAGCTGGTCACTGTGACTCAGAAGATGTGGGACGCTCTCCAGTGGTGGACTGTCCTAGCATACTTGCAGGAAGGGATCCTGTTTGTCCGTTTGGAGCTGACAGTCGTTCTTATGACCAATGCCTCTCTTGCGGTCTGGAGTGCCCACATGGAGAATCATGGAGTCCACAGGCTCTGGACCCCTAGGAATCCGATGTCATATCAACCTGCTGGAGCTCAAAGTAGTCCGGTTGGCACTGTCAGAATTCACTCCACTCCTTTGGGGTCAGGTGGTGCAAGTCGAGACGAACAATACCACGACTATGCCCTATCTCAACATGCAGGGCGGCATGCATTCCCGGTCTCTGTGCAGGGAAGCGCTTCACATCTGGACTCTCATGAGCCGACTGGAGGCGGATTTCCCGGCCATGCATGTGGCAGGAGCCTTGAATTTACTGGCGGACACTCTCAGCCGTGTGGGCAAGGCATCCCATGAGTGGTGTCTCCCATCCAGAAGTAGTGCACAGCCTGTTCTCCCACTTGGGCAAACCGATGGTGGACCTGTTCACCTCCAGGGAGAATGCAGAGCTGAGGCTGTTTCATGCCTGCCCCACCTCAGCAGGGCTGACTACAGGGGGATGCCTTCTCAAGGCCGTGGACCCCAGGTCTCTTCTATGCCTTCCCTCCACTTCCCTTAGTTCACAAGGTAATCCTCTAGATCAGGAGGGACAAGGCACAGGTGATCCTGGTAGCCCCAGACTAGCCTCACCAGTTCTGGTATCCAGATCTCCTCTGCCTCGGCTCCAGGCCTCTGAGGTGTCTTCCCGTACTCGATATCTGTCAATCGGGAATGTATTCCATCCGGACCTTCTATCCCGGCACCTGACAGCCTGGTTCCTGAGTGGCTAGAGTTCCAGGCTTTGGGTCTCTCTGAGGATGTACTCGCCATTGTGGAGGCATCTAGGAAGGAGTCAACCAGAAGGTGCTGTGCCTTCAAATGGAAAAGATTTTCCATTTGGTGCCAGGGCAAGGGCCTGGACCCTTTGTCCTGTCCGGTAGCTAGCATCCTCAACTACCTTTGGTGCCTGTCCAAAGGGGGTCTTCGGTCTATGACCCTCAAGGTGCACCTGGCAGCCATCTCTGCTTACCGGGCACGGGCCAGTCAACAGACGGTGGCACAGGAGAAGGTGTTCTGGGGCTTCCCCTCCAGTGCGTGAACAACCACCACCGTGGGATCTACTGCTGGTAGTGGCAAAGCTCATGGACAAACTGTTCGAACCGTTGCAGAGGTGTGAGATGTCACATCTACCTTGGAAGACCACCTTCTTGGTGGCTATCATGTCAGCCAGAAGGACTGGGGAGGTACAGGCACTCTGTCTAGTCTCTTTACCTGGTCTTCCACAGGGACAAGGTTGTCCTGCACCCCCACCTGAAGTTCCTTCCGAAGGTGGTGTCAGAGTTTCACCTTCACCTAGTGTTGATTCTGCCAGTGTGCTACCCCAGTTACACCTTGGAGGCAGAGTACAGGCTCCATACTTTGGATCTGAGACGAGCACTCTCAATATAAGGAGCGGGTGGCTGAAGTTCAGGGAGAGGTTCGCCAGCTGTTTGTCACCTATGCTGAAGCCGCACCTGGCAGACCTGCAGGTGGGTCACCTCCTT
Organism: Neoceratodus forsteri; assembly: GCA_016271365.2. Taxonomy (NCBI): domain Eukaryota; kingdom Metazoa; phylum Chordata; order Ceratodontiformes; family Ceratodontidae; genus Neoceratodus; species Neoceratodus forsteri. The sequence goes on along the minus strand of JADMNL010000023.1, from coordinate 207,274,605 downwards.
CATCGATCTCTGTTATAGGTTGGCGAACGTGGAGCCACCCAAAGGGATAAGAGCTCATTCTACCCACCATATTGCTGCTTCAGTGGCTGCTTCTAGGAACGTCCCTATCCAGGAAATCTGCAGGGCTGCTACCTGGAAGTGAGCACACACCTTTATTTCCCATTACCACATTGACCTAGAGTCACGCTGGGATACTGGTTTTGGGACCTCAGTTCTCCAGTCCTTATTCCCCAAGTAAGTATAGGGGGTGCGTGCCTTGCCTCCCTCCTCCCAGAGAACTGCTAGGAATCTGCCAAGAAGTGTGGATTGAACAACATATCTACGTCCCTAGAAATACAGGTTACTCACCTATAACAGCAGTTCTAGGAGTGGTATATGTTTATCCACACAACCCACCAGAACTCCCCGGCTTTGACGCACAACCTGGCTTCCAGTGGGCTAGATCTGGTGTCATGGGACGGAGCCGAGGGATTTACCACCCGAGTGGGTGGGAGGAGCCAGCTTGAAGACTTTTCGGCACATCTTAAAGCAGCAAGGTACCTGCCAAGAAGTGTGGATGAACAACATATACCACTCCTAGAACTCCTGTTACAGGTGAGTAACTTGTATTTCTCTGTCCTGCTCCTTCTGTTTCTCATTATACATCCTGAATGCTATCTTTTTTTCTCTAACCTTCCCCGCCACCTCTTTTGAGAACCATAGTGGTTTTTTCCTTAGTTTTGATTTATTTGCTTCACACAAAGGCTTGTTGCCTCTGTGATGGTAGTTTTGATGTTCCCATTGCTCCTCCATCCCTCCTTCTTGCCCGTTTGCTAGTGCTTTTCTGAGGCACTGTCCAATTTTGCCAAAGTTAGCCCCCCACCCGCAAAGTCCACTACCCTTACGTTTGTATGGCTTGACTCTAAAGCTGTGTTTATCGTGAACCACACTGTTTGGTGGTCACTTGTTCCCCAGATGGCTACCCACTTCTAAATCTGAGATCCTCTCTCCCTCCCTGTTTGAGAGTACCAGGTGTAGAATTGCTCCCTCCGAAATGTGTTCCAACGCTAGCTCTCCGAGGCATGCCCCCTGTAGGGCATCAAGAATTCTACCAAGAATTAGTTACTTAAAACTTTAACATCTGGTGCTGAGGTTGGCAGACATTTGCTTTGCTTAGCCTATGATGTCTCTGAAAGGGCTGCTACCTCTGGCATTTGTATGAGGTGATATTCTTGTCTTAGGGTTGCTGGTTTTGCAACTGGGTGCAACATGTAGTTTTAAATGTCCCTTTTGGAGGGACAGAACTGTTTGGTTATGATGTAGAAGAAGCCCTAAGAGGTGCTGAGACATCAAAAATGACTTAAGTGGGAGGGGACCCTATCACCAGCCTGCTGCCAGAGGTGGCCTTGACTACCGTCAGCAAGGCAGAGATGGGGAGATGGCACCTTGTTAGGCCCTCTTCCCCAGGTGCCCATACAAAAGCACCCAAAACAGTAGGTACCACTGGCACCACTGGTTACACATGGCTATTTACAGGCTGTAGCCCCAATACAAAGGTTACATCAAGGTGTTGGCAGGGGGGCAGACTTTTCCTGTATTTGAAACAATAAAGGGAAATTATAACATTGCAAGCTGTCATTCCCCTATCACAAACAGAGGACTGACCTTGTGGAAAGGATGAGTAGAGACCTTAGAAAACTAGAGGAGCGGTTAAGGGTATGGTAGCTGGGTTTTAGTGTGAGAAAGTGCAACATAATACATTTAGGGCACAGACCCGGGGTGGAATACAAAACTGGTGGAGTGGTATTGATGACCACCAAGAGGGAAAGAGACCTGAGGGCGTTCATATCTGGATGACCTAAAAGTGGCCAGGCAGTGTGATAAGGCAGTAGGGAGGGTGAGTGGAATGCTGGGGTGCATAGAGGGAGGGTTATCATCAGCAGACAGAGGGAGGTGGTGTTGTTTCTGTATAGATCACTGTTAAGAGCTCACCCTAGAGTACTGTGTCCAGTTCTGAAGACCACATCTCCGGAATGACCTAGACAGAGTGGAGGTGGTCCAGTGTAGGGCAACTGTAGTGGTGCAGAGTCTGCATCAAAAGCCCTGAAGAGAGACTAAAGGACCTCAATATGGACACTGTGGAACAGAGCAGGGAAAGGAGGGATGTGATAGAGACCTATAAATGCTTCACAGGGGTAAATAAGGTAGGTAGAGAAGGGAGTATTTTTCCGAAGAAAAGGTGCTCAAGAACAAGGGGACATGCTGTGAAGCTAGAGAGGGGTAGATTCAGGAGGGATGTGAAAGAGTGGTAGATACCTGGAACTGCCTTCCAGTGGTGTTGGTGGGGGCTAAAACAGTGGTGAGGTTCAAGAATGCATGGGATAAGTACAAGGGAGTCATAGTGGAAAGGAAGAGGAGAGGGAGAAAGAGCTGCAGATTGGGCATGGTCTGCGGTAATAGTGCAGCTAGGGAGAAATGGGCCAAGTGGTTCTTACCTGCTGTCTAATTGAATGTTTCCTTGACGTGACAGAGGCCTACCGTCCTGTCCAGATCTGACAAGCTCTCAGGCAGTGCCTTTACTTTGTTCTGAGCCAGGAGTACTACCAGTTCAGAATCTTGCCCTTTATCTTGGCTTCTGCGCCACGAGTCTTAACCAGCTCCTTGGCAGTAGTGGCAGCAGCTTTCAAAGGCATGGCCTTGTATGTCTTTCTCTACCTGGATGACTGACTGTTGGAAGCCAGTTCCATGGAATGTCTCCTACATACATTGTCTCGGACAAGGCACTTGTGCATGACTTTGGAGATCATAGTACTTGAGCCAAAGGCTGTGATGACTCCCTGTCAATTACTGCGGTACATATGAACAGTTTTGGACACACAGAACGGTTATGATTTTCTTCCATAGGACAGGGCGGGCAACCTGAGCTGGTGTACAGCAGTCTTCTAAGTCACCTGGCTATGGCCAAAGGGACAGCGCCACCCGCCAGTCTCTGTATAAGAATTCTTCAGTGGGCGCTAAGGGTCCAGTGGGCAATAAGAGTATGTTAAGGGCATCTTTCCCACAGCCTAAATGTGTTAGCCAGATGTCTCCCATATCTCCAAAATGTCATAGCAGATGGGTTGATTGGGTCACAGTTCAAAATTCACAAATAGGAACTGCGGACCTCTGGATCTCTTCAGGATGGGTTCATCCAGAGTGGGGCCTTTTTGCATCCCTACACGGCGTAGAACTGCAGCGTTTGTGCTTGCTTCCTCTAGGGCTTGGAGTGTTTTGGTTAGATGAGTTGTCCCTCTTTTGGTAAGGGAAATTCATATGTGCATTTCCCCCCAGTTCCTCTAATACAGAGGGTGCTACTCATGCTGCGGAGGGAGAGTGCCACTTTCAGCCTCATTGCTCCATTATAGCCTCATCAGATACAGTTCCCGCTTCTGCAGCAGATGACAGTGGAGCCTTCTGTCCCCCTACCAATATGTTGGGCCTGTTGTCACTGGACAAGGGATCTTTGGTCCATCCAGAATTGAAGTCCGTGCATCATCTTTGGGGTATCTCAGTCATACCATAGGAACTACACCGTCAGTAAAGGGGAATCATCGCAAAAGATTTTCAGCAGTACAACTGGGGCCGCCCATGCCGACGTCATGTGATGACGTCACCTACTCTATAAAGGTGTGAGCAGCCCTGCTTCCTTCTCAGTTCTTTCCCACCGTTGGCTCAGGCTAGGTCTCCTCAGAAGCTGCAGTGCAGTTTTGTGCATTTTTACCTATGAATTTCTTTTCTTTTACATTGGAATCGTGCTTTGGAATCTCTCTTCCTTAGAGATTCCTTTATTTTGTTTATCGAGAATTACTCCTTCTACATCTCTCTTCCGTCACTGCGGAAAGACGATTGCCTTCACAGCCAAGCATTCTTTGTGTCTGTCTTGGGCCTGACCATGAAGTTTCTGTGAGCTCTGCCAGAAGTTTAATCAAACAACCCTAAGGGAACCAAAAAAGGTTCATAATAATTTTCAAATGCTACATCGGGTAGCCAGTTCTGGGAAGGGGTCCTCTGGGGTCCTAGCCTCTTAATCACCGGCAGGGTTGTCGAGCTCCAAGGCTTGAGACAAGTCCTTGGGGAAAAGTCATAAAAAAAGACTGAGATCGGAACCACTCTTCCCCTACTCCTGCCCCCAGACAACTTCCTATTTTCTTCTCCCAGAGGAACTTTGTCCAAATCCTGTGGCCTCGACGCACAAATCTGCAGTCCAGGCCTCTGTATCTACCAGGCCCAAACTGACAACTCAGGCGTCAGATTCCCAGGGTGGCCAGTCATGGGCCCCTCCTCTGGGCTCATCGTCGACAGTCATCCTGAGGTGTCCTGATGCATCTCCAGGCCCCAGGGCAACTACATCTTCAGGATCTGAGGGCCCTGCCGTCGAGCCTTCACTCTCGCCTCCTCCCCCCCCACCCGACCAAGGGATGATCCCGCGGTTCGGCATTGGCGCATCGCATGTCGGGCCTAGAAGTACAGGAGGTCAACGTCAAAGAAGTTATCACCCTGACCTCATCCTGCCTGATGATAAGGAAGGGGGAAAGTAAGCGCTTCTCTCCTCAGACAAGTCCATTGCCTCCTCTGTCAGCAAGGACCCTGTCAAACACACCCCTAGGTCACCTCCAGGGGACCCTTTCTTCTTTAATTTAATGAAGCAGTTATCCTCTGCCATGGGGTTTCATACAGAGGTGGATGATGTCACCAGGAAAGATCTGGTTTACTTCTTAGAGATTCCCAAGTCTCTTCCTAAGATAGTTCCCCCATCTTGTCTGCGTTGAGGAATGCTGCCACTGCTGCTTGGCACCATCCAGATATGATGCCAGCTATGCCAGGATGGCAGATATACTCTAATGCCCACCCCCCAAAAGGTTCTCTTACTGTGCGGCTCAGCCTGAGACAGACTCAGTGGTCATTAAAGCTGCCCATGACAGGTTTAAGGCCCCCAAGCACCATGGCTCCTTCCCCCAAGACAAGGAGTCTCACAGAATCGACCTTTGGGTAAGAGTTTATGCTTCCTCCACCTTAAGCTTGAGGATTGCAAATGACCTGTCCCACATGATGAAATACCAGAACACCAACAGGAATAAGGACAAGGCTGCTGCCCAGGTTCTTCCAGAGGGCTCTGAGAAACAGGAGCTCCTCTAGTGCTTGCAAACAGCCAAGTATGTCAGCAAGCACCTTCTGAGGGCACTTTATGATTTGGCTGACACTGTTGCCAGGGCTGCTGCCACGGGCATATGCCTACGTAGGCACTCCTGGTTGTGGATTTCTGGCTTTGCCATGGACGTTCAGCAGAAGGTGCTGAATGACTTTTAATGGGACCAGACTGTTTGGCCCTGTTGTCCAAGACATTATTAATGACCTGCAGGCTTCAGACAGAGCCCTTAAGTCTGTCCACTCACTGTGCCATGCTCAGCAGCAGAAGTGCACACAGTGCCCTTCTTTTCGTAGGGCACCTAACAGACTGAGCAGCCTCTAGGTCGCAAGGCAAGAGTAGAGCCTTCACTGCCCTACCCACCCCCGCAGTGCTGGAGCCACGGCCAAGCATTCCAGAAGTGATGGATCAGCCCCTGTGGCTGGATCCGCCTCCACTTGACTACTTGCCAGAAATGGAAGCTGTTCACTCTGTGGGCTGCTTCCAGGAATGTGGACCATTTACATGTCCTGTAAATGTTGTGCTGGAATACTTGTTGTCACTGCCAGACTGTTGTCAGCGGTATTCCTAACTTAAGGTGAATTTGGCTGCTATATCAGCTTTCCTTGTGCCTGTTGATGGTCATATAGTGACCCAGCTAGGTGTCCCCTACGTTTGAGAGATATTCACATGAAACCTCCTAACTGCAGTCCAGTCCCGCCTTGTGGCTTGAATACTTGAGAAACTGACTTTGGCTCCTTTTGAACCGGCCGCCAGTTGTGGCCTTTGTTTCCTGTCGTGGAAAACATTATTTTTAGTTGCAATCACATCTTCTCAAAGTACTTCAGAGCTTCAGGCTCTAATGTTTGAGCCTGCTCATTTGATTTTTGCACAGTTTTTGTGTAAAATCCAGCGTTTCTGCTGAAGATGGTACTGTATCTGAATTTACATGGAATCGAACACACCTTCCTGTTAATTACCCTGAGCATGCCCATCAGGGTGAGGTACTGATGTACATAGAATGCTCAGATACTATGTGAATCGCACCAAGGACTGCAGAAAGTCCCTGCTTTTTGTTTCATTCATTCCTGGGAAAGAGGGCGCTCCTCTGTCTAAACATTGCCTGTCCAAATGGCTGGCACATTGTATTATGTTCAGTTATATTAAGTACAGTATGGAACTTCGTGGTGCAATTCGTGGTCACTCCACCAGGGGTATGGCCACTTCTGTCGCTTGTTCAGAATTGTTTCTGCAGCTGACATTTGTGATGCAGCCATGTGGAGGAGCACTGTCCACACTTTCACTAAACATTACAGTCTGGACATAGTCTCTCGTAGATGTGCTGATTTGAGGGTTGTTGTACTGCAAGACCTGCTATCCTGAAGTTATCAGATGGCAACCATCTCCCAGCTGGTGTTTGGGACTGCTTGGGAATCATTCCAAAGGTGTGGATTAATGTAGGAGATATCCTTGAAGAAGATAGAACAGTAATGTACTTACAAGAGCAGCAGATCTTCAAGAGAATCTCCTCCATTAGTCCATGCTGTCGTGCCCCCCCTCCCCCGCTGCAGGGAGGCTTGCATCAGATATTGTGCTACTGAACCTAATATTTGCATTATATATTCAGCCCTGTGCCTCACCTTGTATGCTTGGTCTGGTCTTACCTCCCGGTTCCCTGTGCCCCTGGCTAGCAAAAGTGTCCATGTGGTCCTAGTGCTTGACCATTGTAGTCCAAAGGTGTGACCTAAGGAAGACATTCTCTCAAAGATCTATAGTTGCAGTAAGTATGTAGCTGTTCTTTTTCTATCACGGAATAAAACCAAATACATTTGGCTTTTTTATTAGTTCTTTAAGCCTGCAAACACATGAAACAACCTATTTAATTCCTTTGCCAAAAGGTATAATTTTTACTGCAGCAAGTAAACAGTTTGCTTCTTTCAGAGCATATATGCATTTAAGGAAGCAAATCATTGAATTTCTCTGGAAAAAAATTACGTGTATTTTTTGTGAGGTGGATCAGGAAAACTAGATCCAGTGGTGCTGGTAGACTCCAAGGAAAACCTCACCCGTAAATATGTTTGACGTTAAATTAGCTTGAAAACTGCATGCACCACAGTAGTGAGGGGGGAAAAACCCAGCACACCAGATATTTTCACCTTGAAATATTGTTACTAGTTGCATCTTTATTAAGAATTTTAAGATCTTAATGTTCTCATTTAGAAAACAGATTAATGGGGATTTGATAATGAAATCAAATTTATTTCCATGCATATCATGGAAAAATGTTTTATTAAAATAAACATACAAACATGCTTAAACGCACTACATTTTCCACAGTTGCTCTTCGATAATTGTTTAAAAATGAAAAACAAGGGATCTTCACTGGGGATATCTCCTTCTTTGGGACATACCTTTGGAACTTTAACCCGTCAGCATCAGGACCACTTGGAAACTTCTGCTAGTCAGGGACCACTCACAGTGAGGTGCAGCGTTGCTGCCTATATAACGAGGGCAGGCCCAACATTTCTCCATCCTTTCTCCCACCATTGTTCACACTCTTCTGACCTGCTGAGAAACAAGGCTGAAACAGCTGTTGCTGTTTGTTTGCTATTCACTTCCAAGTATTTTTCATCGGGGTCTCTGTGTGCCTCCAAAGGACAAAGAACCTTTGTTCCGATAATGTTTCTGCAGGTACAAAATCTACAAGGACGATACTCGCACAGTTTGTGTGTGGTGTGGGCTTCTCTTGCAACGTGAGGGCTTGTGAGATCTGCCAGAGTTTCAACCAGGCTTCAAGGTGACCCCGATGGAAGACCTTAGAAACCTTCTTCGCCCAAGAAGTGCTGAAGGCAGTAGTAAAGGCTATTTGTTTGGCTCCTGCTGCTTCCTCACCATCAGTCAAGAAACGGTTGTCAAAAGAAAAAGGTAGTCATCACAAGCCTCCTCTTGCTCTAGCCATAAGTACATAAAAAAAAAAAATAAGGTTGCTTCACTGGGAGGTTCAGGTCACCATTGAAATTCGGTTGTCATTGTCACGCGCTCCAGCAGCATTGACTACAGCCTCCCATCCCCCAAACCACAGCTGACCCATCAAGGCCGGGGCTTGGCTCAGGCACTGTCATACCTACATCTTTTCAAAGCTATGCTTCAGCCAATACAATCTACCATGGGCTTTGTTGTTGAGGAAGAAGATTCCACTAAAAGGAATGATATAGAATTTTTGGAGGTTCCTTACACACCTTCCATTATTAATCCTCCTGTATATCCTGCAGTAGAGGATGTTTCCTTTACTGCTTGGCATAGGCCAACACCCTGTCTGCATTTCCATGGAAGGTTGACAACCAGTACCCTGCCCCATCTGTTAAACTTTCTTATGCTGCACAGTCTGAAATGAACTCTGCAATTGTTATGGCTGCTTATGATCGCCCTAGTGCCCTTAGGCACATGAGTAATTTACCTCCAGATAAAGAATGTAGGAGGCTGGATGTAATGGGTAAGCATACTGCTGGCTCAGCATCGTTAGGCCTGTAGATTGGTAATTACCAGGCCCATATGATAAAATATTAGAATAGTCTGTAGAAGGCTGCCTGTACTGCAGCACAGGCTTAACCTGATGGTTCTACTGAGACCAACTTGCTTAAAATCACGTTAGCTGGTTCTCAAGTTCGCAGACATCAGATACATGCTGCATATGATGTATCTGATGTCTTTGCCAGGGCTGCCGCTTCTGGTATTAGCATTAGACATTATGCCTGGCTTAGAGTAGCTGGCTTTGCTACTGATGTTCAACAGGCTGTTTTGAATGCTCCTTTCAGGGGCTGTAGACTATTTGCCAATGATGTTGAACATGCACTTAATCACCTTCAGTCCTTCAAAATGACTTCATGGTCTGTAAAGTCCCTTTACCCCACCCACATGAAAGGGCATGATAGGGGATCTTCTTGTAAGCCTGCTGCCAAAGGTAACTGTATGTACTGTGAGCAGTCCTGTGGTAGAGGTAATGGTACCCTTCCAGATCCCTTCCCCTCGTGCCCGTGCAAAAGCACCCAATGGAATTGGTTCCAGTTGCCGTGCAGCCCCAGTCCCACCTGACTCTGCTGTTTTCCCTCCTCCTGCCTCAGTTTTTGCCTCATGGGGTAAGAGTGGGGAGAAGGATCTCCTGCATGTAAAGCAGTGGCAAGAGACTGCTACAGACTAGTGGGTACTGAAAAATAAAAGAAGCATGCTCTGGAATTGATATGAACACCTCCTTATCACCCTCCGTCCCATTTCTCTTGCCCTTTAGCCCACATTTCCCTTCTAAAAGAGGACATCCATACCCAGTTTCAAAAACATGCTATCAAACCTGTTCCCCCACAAGGTAGGAACAATGGGTTTTAATTCCAGATACTACTTTGTCCCAAAGTGGACAGGAGATCTGCATACAGTGTTGGGCCTCGGAGACCCCAGTCTATACATCGAATGCAAGAAGTTTTGAATGGAATCTCTACAAATCCTGATTCCATTTGCATAAAAGGGACTGGCTCTGTTCCTGGACATGATGGATGCATACCTTCCTATCCAGATCAGACACTGTCACAGACGATATCTCCACTTCATGCTGGAGGTCAGGCACTGTCAGTTCTGAGTGTTGCCTATTGACTTATCCTTAGCACCACAAGTATTTACCAAATGCTTAGCAGCGGTTGCGTGGCCCTTCGCAGGGAAGGGATTTGTGTCTTCCCTTACATGGATGATTACCTTCTGAAGGCCAGTTCCAGGGAAGTTCTTAACACCGTTTCCTGAACAGTGCATCTTTTCAGGGCACTAGGGATAACAGTGAATGAGCTAGAGTTGGTGCTGACCCCGTGCCAACACCCGAAGCACATTAGGGCAGTACTGGACACAGACAAGGGATGTGCCTCCCTGCCACAGGACAGAGTAGACATCCTTATTGCTCAGGCATACTTGATACACAGGAGCCACTATGCATCTGCCAGAACAGTGCTGCATCTTCTAGGCCTGTTAGCTGCTGCCATAGTAACAGTGCTATTTGCTCAACTCCATATGCCAGTCCCATAATGGACCCTCAGGGTACAATGGGTTCAGTTGATGGACGAGTTTGAGCAAATGATTTTCATAACATTCCCACTTCATCAAGCATTATTGTGGATGGACTGCAACAGCTTGCTAAAAGCAGTGCCATTCCTTGTACCAGCTCCTGTACAAATACTCGTCACGGATGCCTTAGGCTTCAGGTGGGGGTGCTCATCTCGGCTCCTTCCAAGCACAAGAATCCTAGAACAGACTGGAGGCCAAACTGCATATAAATGTCTTGGGAGATGAGAGCTTTACGATACAGCCTCCAGGCATTTTGGAATCATGTCTGCTCCCGTCCTCTGTTGATCTAGATGAACAATGTCAGTGTCATGCCCTACTTAAACAGACAAGGGGGCATTCCTATTCCTTATTTATTTTTATTTATTTCAGATTTGGATTAATACCTTTGAGCCGGGGGCTCGTTTACAAAGGCTCCAAGTCAACAAGGAATAAGACATTTACAGGTGATGAAACATTACAGAACATCAAGACATCAACTAACAAGTGGTATTAGTGTGCAGTTACAACATTAAGTAGGGTACAAGAAATAAGGAGAAACAGGACCACACTTGCAGAGAAACATATTAATGCAACACTAATTAAGTGCAGTACTGTGTTTAACCATCATGTTACAGTTCAGACGGGGTGCTTCCAGTTTGCAGAAATGCATTAGCAGCCAAGGTGAGGCTTTGTCAAGGGAGGTAGTAAGTGGTGGGAGGTGGGGGGTGGGCAGTTGTGGAACAGGAGGGTGGGAATGAGAGAGGGTAGTGTTTGACGGGTGTGAGAACTGCTGTCAGAGGCCGTGGGTTAACAGAAACATTGGCAGTCAGATTTGCTGGCAAGAAGACATCGAAGCCCATTTTTAAAGTGGCCAAGTCTGGGAGAGTCTGCAAGGTCTGCAGGCAGATCATTGAACCATTTAGGCCCACAGCAGGAGAGGGGTCTTTGGCCAGGGGTGGTTTGTTTGAAGGGAGCAGTTAGGACAGCCTTGGAGGCACTCCTTGTGCATTTAGATGGTTGTGCAGGCTCAGAGGGCTGAAGTAGCCGTAGGCATGTACCCCATCAGGGACTTTTTTACAAGGAGGCAGGCCTGGTATTGGAGTCTGTGGTGGAGTGGGAGCCAGCCAGTTTCCTTGTATAGGTCACAAGAGTGAGTCATTTTGTGTACTCCCAGGACCAGGCGGCAGGCCTTGTTGAGGATGGTTTTGACCCTTTTAAGTGCTGTCTGTGCCTGCCCCGTATATGACAAGGCCATAATGCACAGATGAGAGAACTGAACTGCACGTAACAAGTTTCAGGGCAGCCGGTGTCATAGAGGTGCGGTGTCTGTACAGGATGCCAAGCTTCATGTTGGTGGACTTTATCAGTTGCTCAGCATTGGCAGTGAAGGTGAGGGTGTCATCAAGGTGAATCCTTAAGTACTTGAATGTATTGACTTGGTCTAGTACTTCTCCTTCACTACTACGTATACGCAGTGAGGACCCTCGAATCTTGCTCTGTGGGGTGCTGAAGAGCATGCTCTCTGTCTTTTTGTAGTTGAGTAGCAGTTTTTCAGGTGAACCAGGATTCCAGTGCACGAAAATTGAGCTGACGTTCAGAGCTAATTGATCACAGGTCTTTCCCCGGGATGGAGATAATGGCATCGTCTGCATAGATTACGGAGTGTGCAGGACAGGTAGACGGCATCATTTATGAAGAGGCTGAATAAGAGAGGACCGAGGATAGAGCCTTGCAAGACCCCTAGGTTTACTTCCCTGGGCTCAAAGATTGTATTGCCAATCCTGACCCGTTGAGATCTATGGCTCCGGTAACTATGGTAGCAGGCCACAGATTACATTGACAATCCTGTAGAGAGGAGTCATTTCAGTAGCAGTTGGTGACTGTGTCAAAGGCCTTGATGAGGTCTATGAAGATAGACCCCACCGCCATCCCTTTATCCAGGGCCCCATAAAGCTGAGTGGTGTACTCTACTAGCGTGGTGACAGTGGAGTGGTTTTGTCAGAATCCATGTTGTTGCAGGCAGAGAAGGCTATGCTTTTCTAGATGCTCAGTTGTTGTGAGGCCACTCTTTCAAGTGCTTTTTGGTGGGGGGGGGGGTAAAATCGAGATGGGCAAGAAGTTTGCTAGATTAGCTCTTTCTCCTGATTTAAAAACAGGTGTGACTAGAGCCTCTTTCCACTTGTCAGGGAAGATGCCAGATCTCGGAGAGGCATTGAAAACCTTGGTGAGTGGTGCCACAAGTTCGTTTAATGTGAGTGCTACCATCTTCATATTGATCATGTCGCTTCCCATCCAGGTCTTACCAAGGACCCGTTTGATATATTTGACATTCTCACCTGTGGAGCTTTGCCTGAAGTAGAATGGTGGGGCAACATTATCCCATGGTGATGGAGTGTTGAGGTTGTGCTGCTGGCCTGCAACGGTGTGATTTAGGTATTCAGGTAGCAACACATTGCTGAGGTCAGTGAATGCAACATTAAAAGCATCAGCAATTTCCTTTGGGTCTTGCAATGTGCCAGAGGTGGTATCTATAAGGTCTGGTGGGGCCCTTGAGGCTCTACCCATAAGAGATTCTACAGAGTCCCAGAACTCCCTCCCTCTACCCCAGGTCTTTCCTAGGAGGTCATTGTAGTAAGCTGCTTTCGCCAGACGTATGAGTTTTGTGCAGGTATTCCTAGCTGCCTTATACACTTGGGAGTCCGCTAGATTCCCAGCGACTTTGGCCCTATGCCACAGGTGATCTCTCAGTTTCATGCGTTCAGTTAGAGGGCTGGACAGCTAGGGGTTGAGGATTCCTCTTGCTTTCTAAGGAGCAAAGATGTTGCAGACTTCAGTGAAGATACTGCAGAAGTAATACAGTACTTGGTTTGTGCCTTACGCAGGCAAGCTGTGAGACTGTGGTACTAGGCAATGTCTCACAATCTTCAGCTGTCATCCATGTTTCTCCCAGGTCTCCAAAATGTCTTTGCAAACAGACTAAGCAGGTCTTGTTCAATTCTTCACAAATTGGAACTGCTGACTTCGGTGGTAAATGACCTCTTTGCAAGATGGGGTCATCTAGAGTTAGACTTTTTGTGTCCCCACACAATGCAAAACTGCTGCAGTTTTGCTCATTCGCTCTGGGGCCTGGTGTTTTTTTTTTTTTTTTTTCCCCCTTTTGGCAAGACCTGTTCCTGTCTTGGAACAGGAAATTCCTGTATGCATTCCTCTAATACAGAGGGTTCTGCTCAAGCTAAGAGTGGAGAATGCCACTCTCATTCTCATAGTGCTTCTATAGTGTTGCCAGATATGGTTTTCACTCCTACAACATCTGGCGATAGAGCATCCAGAGCTTACTTAGAGAGGGCTCTTGCAGTAGGTAATTACAAATAAGACTGAAGCTGGTAGGCGTCAGGACCCCATGGAAACATTTCTAGCTAACAGTCTCTGGCGGGGGACTGCCCCCACGTCAGGTGACTGACATCAGGCGACGTCAGTATAAAGGGGCAGTCCCCCATGCCTGCCTTCCAGTTCTTTCCCGCCATTAGCTCGTGCAGCACCTCACGGTTAAGTTCACTGCTTCACAGTCAATTGTCAGTAGTTTTACCGTCTATTTTCTACTTTTTTCCTGATTTTTGTCGGCCTTACCTACAGTATGTCATCGCAGACTCCCTCCGAGCACAAAAACAAGTGCGATTCTTGTGGCGCCCAGCTCCCGCATAAGGACGGACATTCCCAGTGCCTTTTTTTGTCTAGGCCCCGATCATCCCGTCGAAGTGCCAGCTCTGCCAGCAGTTTAACACGACACCCGAAAGCAGAGGCAGCAGTTCATGGAGGCCCACGTTCTTAAACAAAAAATGACCTCCATGGAAAAGGAACTGAAAAAACTTCAGCGGGCTTTGACTTCTCCGGAGGGCCACCACAAGAAGAAGCATCGGGACTCGTCATCGGTCATGGTGCTGCAGGTAATGCCTCCCCCCAGGAGGCAGCTCCGGGGCAGCCGTCTTGGAGGCTTCCAAGTCGGCGTCATCCCTCCCATCGGGCTCGCGGTTGGGCCCCTCGGGAGCCTCCGGGTCTAAGGAGGCAGCTGCTCCCAGTAAGGTCGCTGCCGTGCGGCCTTCTGGTTCGGCCCGATAAGTCAGACGTCAGTTCCTCAGACGCCCGCCCCAGTAAGGCCGTTAAGATGCCTGACCCTCCGGGGCAGCACACGGCCTCCAAAGCACCCACCAAGGCCGCCCCTCCTTCGCAGCCTTCTGGCGCTGGGTCCGATAAGTTGGATGCCAGCTCCTCCGACGTCCACCCGGATCCCGTTGCTTTGTGCCACGTATGACGCAGTGGACGCTGCCAGTCGGAGCTTGGCTTTCGCCGTGGGTTTGCGGCGTCATTCCTGGCTCCGGGTGACAGGTTTGGTCTCAGAGGTGCAGTCTGCTATCCAGGACGCACCCTTCAGGGTTTCAGTGCTGTTCGGTGGCGATGTCAAGGACATCACTGATCTGCAGAAGGGTACTGCACTTAAGTCTGTTGACTCCATGTACAGACCCCCTCAGGCTCAGTGTCGTCACTTTCGCAGACATTCTCGGCAAAAGGCAAAACCCAGGGAAAGCGGGCCAACAAACATCAGGCCCCTCCAGCTGCCAAGCCCCCCCTCCCAAAAAAAGCAGCGGGGGCTTCAGCCACAACGCTGCCTCACACCTCCTGACTCCTTTCCTCTCCCACAGCCTCTGGGCCTTCCAGAGGAACCGGTAGGAGGGAGATTCTCTCTCCATCTACCGGGTTGGGAGAGGATCACTTCAGACACTTGGGTGCTCCAGCTGATCGTAGAAGGACACTCAATAGGTTTCTTCTGAACCCCAGTCGTCTTACTACTTAAAACATCATCATCTGGTTCGGGAAGAATATCCTCTCTTCTTCTGAAGGAGCAATAGAGCCCATTCCTCCCCATCTTCGGGGGACGGGTTGCTACTCCCATTTCTTCCTGGTCCCGAAGAAGTCAGGAGATGTGAGGCCGATTCTCTACCTCAGCTCCCTGAACTTGTTTGTGGAGTACAAAAGGTGCAGGATGCTCTCTCTGCAGAGTCTTCTGCCCCCTCTTTGGCCGGGACAGTGGCTGTGTACTCTGGACGTGCAGGATGCTTACCTGCATATCCCTATTTGCCCTTCCCTCCACAAATGCCCGCGTTTTGTGTTCTAGGGGGACCACTACCAGTTCAAGGCCCTCCCATTTGGTCTTTCCTCGGTGCCCCGTGTGTTCACCAAATGCCTTTCGGTGGTAGCGGCCTACCTACATACTGGGGGGTGCAGATTTTCCCATACCTGGACGACTGGCTCGTGGCAGCTCCGTCCAGAGAGGAACTCCTGCGCTTCCTTTCCCTTACCCTGCAGGTTTTTACCTTCCTGGGTGTTACTGTCAACCAGACTAAGTCCCACCTGATCCTGTCCCAGAGGCTCCAGTTTATCGGGGCGATCCTGGACAGGACCTCTGGCATGGCATTCCTGCCACTGGACAGGGCAGCCTCACTCCAGTCTTAGGTCAGCCTGTTGTCCAGCTGCAGGCGGGTCAGCGCCAGGTTGGTCCTTCGCCTCCTCAGGCTCATGGCAGCTGCTATTCCGACAGTCCCTCGCGCACGGCTCCACATGAGAATCTCTGTGGATGCTTCAGTCTCAGTGGGATCAGCTGGTGGACGACCTAGATCAACTGCTGGACGACCTAGATCAACTAGTTCTGGTCTCCAATCCTATGGCTCAGGACTTGCAGTGGTGGATGGTTCAGGAGAAACTTTGTCGGGGAGTTCCTTTCTGCCTCCCCAGATGCTGACTACAGACTCCTCGGACGAGGGTTGGGGAGCCCATCTCAGGCCTCACAGGACCCTGGGCTCCTGGTCCAAGCTCGAAAAGTCTCTCCACATCAGTGTGCTCGAGCTTCGGGCCATGCTTTATGCTCTTCAGGCTCTGCATCTTTATCTGCTTCTCGGACATGTGGTTGTCTAGACAAACAACATGTGCAAAGTCTGGTACATCAACAAACAGGGAGGAGCTTGTCCCTACGCTTTCTGCAGGGAGGCGATGCGGGTTTGGGAATGGGCAGTGCAGCACAACCTTCACCTCACGGCCATTCACGTCCTGCGGGTCGAGAACACGTTGGCAGACCACCTCAGTTGGTTGTCTGCTCACGCTCACGAGTGGGAACTAGATCGGGGGTAGCAGACTATATCTTCCTACGCTGGGGAACTCCACAGGTAGACCTGTTTGCGTCTCCTCAATGCAAAACTTCCCGCCTTCTGCTCGCTAGCTCCAGGGTGCGGCATTTTTTGGAGAGATGCTCTGTCTCTAGACTGGAAGGGAATATTCGTCTATGCCTCCCACCCCCGATCTCCTTGATTCCAAGGGTCTTACAGAAACTCATCTCGGAAGGAGCTCACATGATCCTCATCGCTCCTTTCTGGCCCAGGCAAGTTTAGTGTTCTCTTCTTCAACAATATTCAGAGGAACTTCCTCTTCCTCTGTCGCAACTTTTGCTGACCCAGGATCAGGGGACCCTGGTCCATCCAGACCTCAAGTCCTTTCAGTTGCACGCGTGGCTCCTGCAGATGTAGCTCAAGCTCGTTTTGGGGTTCCCCATTGGTCGCTGAGATTCTGGTGGAGGCCAGAAAGCCATCCACTAGATCTACCTATGCCATGAAATGGAAACGGTTCTCTGTTTGGGCCACTTCCAAGGATTTCGAGCCATTCTCTTGCTCTGTTGGGCAGCTGTTGGATTACTTGCGCCATCTCTTTGATCTGGGTCTCAGTCATTCCTTTCTGAAGGTTCACATGGCAGCCATCTCGACTTACCATATTCCTTTTGAGGACAGGACTTTAGCGCAGTTGGAAGTCTCTAAGACTTTCCTTAAAGGGTTTCTCCACTTGCGACCCCCTATTCATGCTCCTGCCTCTCCTTGGGACTTATTTTATCCTTGAGAAGCTTACTCTGCCTCCTTTCGAGCTGTCAGCCTCTGCAGACCTAAAGTTCCTTTCTTGGAAGACCCTCTTCCTAGTGACCATTACTTCTGCTTGAAGGATTTCCGAGCTTCAGGCCCTCATGTGCAAATTCCCGTACCTGATTTTCCACAAGGAACGTGGGGCTCTGCCTACCGACCCTAAGTTTCTCCCTAAGGTGGTAGCAGAATCTACGTGGAATCAATCCATGGAGCTGCCTGCTTTCTTCACGCAGCACTGCAATCAAGGGGAGTACCTCTTGCATACTTTGGATGTTCACCGAATCCTGAGGTACTACACCACAAGGACGAAGGATCTTGGAAAGACTGATCAACTGTTTGTCTCTTTTGCTCGTAAAAGAGAAGGCAATGCTGTTTCTAAGCAATGCCTATCTAAATGGTTGGCTCATTGTATCACTTTCTGTTATGCCAAGTACAGCAAGACCCTCCCGGGTCAAGTCAGAGGCCACTCCACCAGAGGGGTCGCTGCCTCCGCTGCTTGTTTCAAGAATGTCAGCGGCAGACATCTGTGCAGCCGCAACTTGGACTTCTGTCCATACCTTTATGAAACACTACAGTTTGGACATTGCCTCATGCCATAGAGCGGGCTTCGGGTTGGCTGTTTTGCAAGGTCTTCTTTCCTAAGACCTTCACAGCCAGGGGTTCTACTTTTGGGTAGTTTACCTCCTCCCGTTTGCTTCTGCTTGTTCCAGACTGCTTGGGACTACTTCAAGAATCCTCTCGAACTAAGATAGTACAGTTACGTAAGCACTTACCGTAACAGTAGATCTTAGAGAGAGGCTCCTACAGTAGTTGATACCTTCCCACCCTCCATCCCCCTAAGCTTTTTCAGCTCCTTTTCCAGTGAAGGAAACATCCGCTTCTCTCTCGTCTTGCCTTTGTTGGCCTTTGGCAGGAAAGAACTGGAAGGGGACGCCCTTGATACTGACGTCGGTCACCTGATGTGGGGGCGGTCTCTGCCAGAGACTGCTACCTAGAAAATTTTCTCGTGGGGTCCTGATGCCTGCCTTCTTCAATCCTATTTGTAATTATCTACTGCAAGAGCCTCTCTCAAAGATCTACTGTTACGGTAAGTTCTTACGTAAGTGTACTTTCCTCTGCCCCCGAGTTGGGCTGTGTTGTCACAGGACTTGGAGGTGTCTGGTCCATCTGGATCTGAAGTCCCAGGATCTGCATGCATGGCTCTTGAAAACATAGCCGTTGACCACTTTGGGGTGTAACCTAAGGTTGCTGATGTCTTGCTTGCAGCTAGAAAACCTTCTGCTAGACATACTTGGTCCTTGAAATGGAAGTGTTTCACTTTCTAGTCTGCTTCCCAGAATATAGACCCTTTTATGTGTCCTCTGAATTATGTTCTGGAATACTTGATTTCATTATCTGATTTAGGTCTGCAGTATTTTTCTATTAAGGTGCATTAGGTGCCATATCAGCATATCCTGCCCCTATTGATGGCTGTACGGTTGCACAACTAGAAGTATGCCATACCTTTCTGAGAGGTATCCTTCATGTGAAACCATCTATTCGTAATCGAGTCTCCCCTTGGGACTTGAATTTCATACTTGGAAAAATTGACCTTGGCTTCTTTTGAGCTTCAGGCTCTAATGAATGAGCCTCCTTATTTGATTTTTCACAAAAACAGTATCTTTACATACCAGTGCTGAGTTTTGACTGAAGGTGGTATCAGAATTTACGCTGAACCAAATGATCCACCTTCCATTTTATTACCCTAAGCATGCCAATAAGGCTGAGGCTTTGCTCCATGCTGTGGATGTACATAGAACACTGAGATACTATGTTAATCGCACTAAGACCTGCAGAAGGACTTCTCAGCTTTTTGTTTTGCTCACCCCTGGGACAGAGTGAACTCCTTATTCAAACCGTGCCTGTCCATAGGGCTGGCTAAACTGCATAACTTTCTCTTATTAGAAATACAGTAAGGAACTTTCACAGACAGCACGTGCTGGCTTTGGTCTTGCTGTACTGCAAGGCCTTCTGTCCTGATAATACAGTATATCCAGCTATTCTGTCCTCCGTGGGTTCTTTATACTGTTTGGTAATCGTTCCAAAAGTGTGGCCCAGTTGAGGAAATATCTTCAGTAAAGGTAGAACAGGTACACAAGAAGGTACTATAACAATAGATCCAGAGAATCGCCTCCACTGGGCCATAGTGTACTTTCCTTCTTTCCTCCTCCTCCGGGATAATCCATATCTCGCTTTGAGACAGAGCTCTTGCAGCAGGTAATGACCATTAGGACTATGCCGCCAGGCACTAGGACCCCACAGAAAACTTCTAGCTAGCAGTCCAAGGTGGGGGACCACCCCCTCGGCGTCGGCCCCGCCTCCAACATCACCAGTAATATAAAGGCGGTCCTAGCACCACCCCAGTTTTCTTTCCATCAGAGCCCATACATATCTGCTCCACAAACGCCTCCTGCTTCCAGTCTACCACCATTTTCACGCTTCACACAGTTGGTTTTTTTTTTTTTTTGGGGTCAATGTACCAAATTTGTTGTGTATGTCTACCCAATCATCATCTGCTACAGAGCAGTGGAAATCGAAGTGTGTATGTGGCAGGCAGATACTGGCAAAAGACAGGCATTTGGCCTGCCTACTTTGCCTAGGCCCAGACCATAAGCTGGACGACTTCCCACAAGCTTCAATAGGAGGACTTGCATCCGCTGCCTGAAGACTTTGAAAGCATAGCTCCTTGAACAAGTGGCCGCCGTGCAGAAGACCCACTCAGGGCACAGCTAGTTTTCTTCCTCCACCGAGGATTCCTCCCCCAGAGAGAAGAAATCAAGCGGGAAGCACCACCATCATCGGGACAGGTCCAGGGCAGAATCCCATCCCAGCTCTCCGCACAAGGCTTCCAAATGTTGTGCCTCTGGCACAAGGTCTGATTCAGCCCCTCTGGTTTCTCTGCCTCTCCCAGGGTTACCTTTGAGGAAGCCCCCCTGCCTCCACCCAGACGTACAGTGGGGAATCTTCTGGGCTAGCTGCCTTCCCAGGCCCCCATGTCCTTGGCTATCCAGCTCCACAAGCTTGCGCTAGGGTCTCATCCAACAGGATCGGCCCGTTCTTCATCAGGCGGCAGGTCAGAGCCTGCCTTCCGCAAGGCTGTGGTCTCTGGGTCGTCAGGACGACAGTCAGATGACACCAAGAGACATCAGTAACATAAGCACCATAAGAAACCACGCTGTCCTTCCAAACCGTTGTCAGCCAGGGTTCCGGACTGACGTCACATCTTAATGCCCTCTGACTCCACTACGGAGCCGGGCCAGACGCCACCCCAAAAGCCAGCGTCTGAGCCACAGGGCTGTGACAAGGGTCTACAGACCTGATGTCGGGGGACCTGATGCTTGCCTCAGAGGACACTATGGACCAGGCGTCACTCCCTCTGCCTCCCCCTCGGGAACCAGACAAGACGCCGGGGCACCCGATGCTAGGGAACAGTGTCCCACCAGAACAGATGTACGATACAGTGGTACCATCTGACCAGATGCCAGGGGAGACCAAACCGCAGGATCTGACGCCAGGCACCCCTACCCTGAAGTCACAACCCCAGCCAGGCCCTGTGGTAGGGGCTCTTTTCAACAGCTGGTGGAACACCATCAAGGGGGAACTTTTGCCTAGACCACCAGAGCCGAATCCCACCCCCATGGGAACCCCTATCTCGGCTCCACGTAAGCAACAGACTACTCCATGCAGATTGCCTTCGCCACTCCGGACTCCGGCTCAACCGACTCCAGGGGACGATGAACCAGGATCTCCTGATAGACAGTAGCACGGTCACCATCAGTCATCCAGAGCCTCTTCTAGACGCCGGAGCAGCTCTAGGGGACATCGGTATAATTCTTCAGAGGAATCTACTGGAGGCTTCTCCTCCTGTGATTCATCAGAAGACGATTGGTCTCTTCCAGACCCATGGAGGGATTCCCCAAGGTCTCCTCTGGACGAGCCCTCCTTCCTAGATGTGATGATACATTCAGTTCCTTAACCAATGGGAAATGGAAGAGTTAGACCCCAAGAGATGCTGCCTAGCGAAATTCTTAGGAGCCTCTGACCCAAAACCTTTTGTCATCCCACCATTGGTGGAGCCCTTCCAGGACGTTACGAAAGTAGCCTGGAAACACCCTTCCATGATCTCAGCAGTACCTAAGAAAGCTGACAGCTTATATAGGACCCCTGGGGGAACCACATTTGAGTGAGCAACCCAAAGCGTATTTGATCCTTACGGCCGCTCAAGGGAGGACTCAACAGCTGAAGCATATGAGCTCCCAACCACCGGATAAGAAGTCCAAGAAACTGGACCATCTTGGCTGGAAGGTGTACTCTTCGGCCACTTGTATGATCCAGTCATTAAACTTTCTGGCACACATAGTGATGTATCAGAAATCTCTCTGGAATAAGGCCATGAGCTTCAGGGGGAGGCAGTAGGAGGGCGCTTCTTCCTTTACCTTGAAATTGGTCCAGTATCACCGCAGATCAGTGGGTTCTCCAGATTATAGAAAGGGGTTACACACTGGAGTTCACTCAAATTCCTCCAAACAAGCCACCAATCCCCACCCATTGCTCCCCATCCCACGCAGGCCTCATCTGGGCAGAAATACAAGCCTTCCTGAGCAAGAAGGCGATCCAGGCAGTGCCACCAAGTCAAAGAGGAAGGGGATATTACTCCCACTTCTTCCTAGTCCCCAGAAAAACAGGGGATCTTTGTCAGCTGAACAGTGTCATCTAATACAAAAGGTTCAGGATGGTGATACTGCCCGGATTGCTGCCCATACTTTGCCAAGGGGACTGGCTCTGCTCCCTGGACATGCAGGATGCATATATGCACATCAAAACCCTACCATCCCACAGAAAATACCTTCGTTTTACCTCCCAAGGAGAGCACTATCGGTTCCAAATGCTACCATTCGGTCTTTCCTCAATGCCTCAGGTGTTCACCAAGTGCCTGGCAGTGGTGGCAGCAGCTCTCAGGAGACAGGGGCATTATATCTACCCTTACTTTGTCGACTGGCTCCTGACAGCTCCCAGAAGGGCACAGCTGTGTTACACACTGGAAAGCACCTTCCAAGTGTTCCAAGACCTGGGGGTTACCTTGAATCTTCTCACATCATCCCCCTGGCCCAGACAGAGATCACAGTACATAGGGGGGCCATCTTGGACACCGTCCAGGGGAAAGCCTTTCTCTCCTCAGACAGAGCAGATCAATTGAGCGCTGGCTCGGAGGGTCTTTTCCCAAAACCAAACTCCAGCCAGAATGGGCCTACAACTGCTAGGCTATATGGCAGCCGCCATTGTGACAGTACCCTAAGCTCATCTACACATGAAGGTTCTCCAGTGGAACCTCGGGTTGCAGTGGGACCAGCGTTTGGATGATCTCGCGCAGCCAGTCCGGATCTCCAAGGCAGTGTATCAGACTTTTTGGAGTGGTGGCTCACCCCCTCCCGGCTAGAGTCCGGGGCTCCCTTTCAAAATCCTAGTCCTGACAGTGGATGCCTCGGGACTAGGGTGGGGTGCACATGCCAAAGACCATCAGACAAGAGGTACGTGGACCCCTTTGGACCGCAACCTCCACATCAATGAGTTAGAGATGAGAGCCATTCTGTATGCCTTACAGGCATTCCAGACGGTCCTTCCTCCAGGCCCCCTGCTGATCCAGATAGACAACATGCCGGTGGTCTTCTACATCAACAAGCAAGGGGCACACGCTCTTATCCCCTTTACAGAGAAGGCATGAGAGCCTGGTATTGGGTAGTGGAGCACAACCAGGAACTCACAGGGGTTCATGTTCCAGGAGTACAAAACACCTTAGCCGACAGCCTCAGCCGCTCTCTGTCTCAGGCTCATGAGTGGGAGCAACTACAGGACATAGTAGATGGCCTTTTTGAAAGATGGGGACTTTCAGAACTGGACCCCTTTGTGTTCCCACTCAATGCCAGACTGCCCAATTTCTGCTTGCTCGATCCAGGGTCTGGTGTTTTTTTTGCGAGACGCATTGTCCCTCTCTTGGACAAGGAGGTTCCTTTATGCCTTCCCTCCCTTCCCACTGCTTCAGAGAGTACTGCTTAAGCTACAAGCAGAACGAGTCATAATGATTCTCATAGCACCATTTTGGACTCGACAGATTTGGTTCCCGTTGCTCCAGCAATTGGCAATGGGACCTCCAATTCCTCTACCCTTGTCTGCTCGCTTGCTTTCTCAGGAGTGAGGTACTTTGGTACACCCAAATCTCCAGTTCTAGGGACATGGATATGTTGTTCATCCACACTTATTGGCAGGTTCCTTGCCGCTTTAAATCTTGCCGGAAGGTCTTCAAGCTGGCTCCTCCCACCCACCCGGGTGGTAAAACTCTCGGCTCCGTCCCATGGCGTAGATCTTCCTTACGCTTGGAAGCTCAGGTTCCTCCTTAGCAGCGTTGCGATTAAGACTGGTTCTAATTCTTGAAAAGTTGAAATTAAAAGTTTTTGCTAAAGACTTGGTCTTCTCCTTGGCTCACGATGGACCGTCGACTCCGGTTTTGGAGGTGCCCTTGCGGGCAGAAGATGTCTAGGGCGGATCCGCACTCCACGTGCGTCTACCGCCTGGGCCTTGAGCACAACCCGCGGGCCCCTGCGACTTGTGCTCTTCCTTTCGACCTCGTCCCACAGGAGCCGTGCTGCCCGATTACAACTGGGCGAGAAAAAGAATTCCACGGTGAAATCTAAAGAGGCCCGATTGGCGTGTCCTTGTGTGGGCTCGGCGGATCAACTAGAGCAGATGATCCCCTCGAAGAAGAGGCAGCGCGGGCGCTTCTACCCGGCTGCGGCATTTGTCCGCTCTCTCTCGGTGCCTCGTGCTCGGCTTCTTTTAAGGAGCTTTGTCTGACCCTCTCGACCAAAGGTGAGGTCCAACTCTTCGGGACCTTTTCCAGGTCAAAAGAGCAAAGTAAGTCTCTCGTCGGCGCTCTTGGGGCGGAAGATCCCCCTCCCTTGTCGACGATCGACTTTGGTGAGCCCCTCAGCCGGCCACTGGCTTCACGGTGTCCCGTCAGGCCAGTTGACCGAGACTCCTGTCGAGCGGTCGAGATTTTTCTCGACCCGTTAGACGGGTTGTCGGCTGGAGAAGCTGAGAATCCCCTCTCCACGGTTTCCCGGTGGGGAGTTGAGGATCCTGTCGGCTCGTCTGTGCCTCTGGTTCCGGAGCCTTCGGTGGGATCGTCCGAGCCGAGGGGAGTGCCGATTTCCGACACTTCTCCTCGCCTCCTCGGCCTAGTCGAGACTCTTGGTCTCGGTCTCGGACATCCTCGCGGTCCAACCAATCCCGCGCCTTGGCGGTCTCAGTCTCCAGCTGAGCGCCGCCGCTCTTCCTCTTCCTCCGAGACGGGGAGGCTTCGAGCAAGTTGCGTCGGAGGTACGAGGAACTTATGTGGCAACAGCTCCTTTTGACTGGGAATAAGCCGACCCAGTCATCTTCCCTGGCTATTAAATGGCTGTCACCAGAGCAGCCGAAACAACCCCTCGTTGTAGTTGAGGAGCCTGTTCTCAGGCCGGTTGTTCCGCCAATTCCAGCTGCCCCACCGATTCTGGTGGAACCTCCGCCTCCACAGCCATTAGTTGGGGCTCCGACCAAAAATTCTTGGTCGGCTTTGGGTTTGCCCCATAGGCTGTCTGTCACCCTCACTCCCGATAAACCTCGGCAGGTGGAGGGTGGCTCAGGGCCGAGGCAGCTCTTTGAGGACTCTTCTGAGTCCGATGATGGTTCCTCCCTCTTCTCCAAGCGCATGGACTTGGAGTCCTCGGGAGGGCAGTCAATGGGCGATAGCCCATACGTCCTTCTTAGGGTTGCCGACTCATCTCGGGTCCACGGGATGAAGCTTCGAACCCGTTCAGCGGGCCAGGTATCCCCTCACGGAATTCTGGACCGAGGGGATTCTCCCTCGCAGGGCCTTTCCGGTGGCCCGAAGCCATAGTGGGTCCGGCCTTGGAACTTTGGCAGCGTCCTGCTTCCTGCCCTGTGCCTTCGGCCAGTCACTCTGGCGCAGATAATACCATCTCTGGAACACGGCGTGTGGTTCTGCTCTCTGGACCTACAGGACGCGTTCTTTCACGTCCCTATCCGTCCGTCACATCGGAGATTCCTCCACTTTTGAGGAAGGGATCCTCTTCGAGTTCGAGCCATGCCCTTCGGCTTATCTCCAGCTCCCAGGGTCTTCACCAAATGCATGGCAGTGGTGACAGCATTCCTCGCGGCGCCGAGAAGTCGGTGTACCCTTACCTGGATGATTGGCTGATGCAGCAGCCCCCTCCAGGCCGGGAGGTGGAGCGGTCAGAGATCTGGCCCTCCAGGTTTGCTCTCAGTCGGCCTTCTCATCAACGAGGCCAGAAGTCAGACTCGACGAAGCAGGTGATCCTGTTCATCGGGCAGAGCTCGACTCTCTTGAGCCAGAGCACGGCTCCCGCGGACAGGGCCGAGGTTCTTACCTCCTTTGCCCAATCATTTCTGGTTGGGCAATAGCATCCCTGCCGGGACTTCCCTGCGCCTTCTGGGTCTCATGGCGGCCTGTACCAGCGTGGTCCCGTTGGGCCCGGCTGGCACATCACGCCCCTTCAGTGGGGACTGGCCAGCCAGTGGTCTAGCAGCTGCGATCCTTTGGACCAGCTAGTGATAGTGACCAGGAGATGTGGAACGCTCTCCAGTGGTGGACCGTTCCATTTCATCTGCAGGAGGGCATCCCGTTTGTCCGTCCCGAGCCGACGGTCTCTCTATCGACCGACTCCTCTCTGATGGGTTGGGGCGCCCATCTGGGGGAACACCGAGTGCACGGCCTCTGGTCCCCGCAGGAGTCCCGATGCCACATCAACCTGCTGGAGCTCCGAGTGGTCCGCCTAGCTCTCACTGCCTTACGACCCATTTAGAAGTCTCCTCAAGGGTTGCGGAAGTCTTGGTAGCATCTCGAAGACCTTCCACTAGGTCTACTTATGCAATGAAGTGGAAGCGTTTCTGTCTATGGGCTTCCACTCATGATCTGAACCGGTTCTTCTGCCCTGTTAATTCTATCCTGGAATGCCTACTTTCCCTCCTGGACGCCGGCCTCCATTAAGGTGTACCTTCCGGCAATTACAGCCTGTCATACACCTGTGGAGGTCAAATATGTTGCCCAGCTGGACCTGCCCTATACATTTTTGCGTGGCATGTTGCATCTAAAACCTCCCATTAGGGACCTTATCCCCATGGGATCTTTTATTTTTGTTAGAGAAGCTCACCATGCCCCCATTTGCACCAGCCATGGACTGCAAGCATCGCTTTATGTCGTGAAAAGTGTTATTTTTAGTTACCATTGCTTCCACTCGGAGGATTTACAAGCTGCAGGCTCTTATGTGTAAAGAGCCCTACCTGTTTTTTCACACGGGCAGGGTGTCCTTGAGAACCAATCCTAAGTTTCTTCCCAAAGTGGTGTCTGAGTTCACCCTCAATCAGGACATTCATCTGCTGGTGTACTATCCAGAGTATGCTAATTGGGGAGAGCCCTCCTGCATACCCTTGATGTCCATAGGATTCTCCATTATTATGTGGATCGCACTAGATCACTAGGAAGTCTGAGCAACTGTTCGTCTTCTTTGCCCCTAGGTCATTAGGCTCACCAGTGGCTAAATGGACACTATCAAAGTGGCTGGTGAATTGCATCACTTTTTGCTACAACAGATATGACAAACCTGTAGCGGACTCGGTTAAGGGTCACTCCACAAGAGGGATTGCTGCTTCGTTTGCATCCCTCAGGAATGTTTCAGCGGCTGACATTTGCGCTGCTGCTCGCTGGAGCTCGGTGCATATGCACTACAGCCTGGATAGTGCCTCTCATAGGAGAGCAGGCTTTGGCCTTGCAGTCCTTCAAGGACTCCTCTCATGAAGGCTCTCATCAAGTGTGGCTACTCCACCCTTTCAACCTGGGTCTCTGCTTGGTACTCAGTCCTTATTGTGTAGGCTACTGCAAGAGCTTCAACTCAAAGTAAGATAGTACAGTTACATTAGAACATACCATGACAGTAGATCTTCGAGAAGAGCTCTTGCAGCAGGCATTGCTTTCCCTCCCTCCTTCCCCCAGGTATTTTTGCTTGGGAACTGTTGAACCCCCTTGGTTCTCCACATCTTTTCTTTTCTTTTTTTTACTCCGCCAGGTCTCTGGCAGGAGAACGGGGGGGGGGAGGGGGCTGTGCAATGCTAGTTAGAAGTTTTCCGTGGGGTCCTAGTGCCTGGTGGCATAGTCTTTATTGTGTAGCCTGCTACAAGAGCTCTTCTCGAAGATCTATTGTTACAGTAAGTTCTTACGTAACTGTACTTTCTGAATGGTCTCTTTGACTCGGATTATACCATCACTGGAGCAGAACGTGGTTCTGCTCCCTAGACCTTCAGGATGTATTTTTCCACATTCCTGTCTGTCCATCCCACCACCAGTACCTCGGGTTCCAAGCGGAAGCCCAGTCATGCCCTTTAACCATTCCTCTGCACCCAGGGTCTTCACAAAGTGCGTGGCAGTGGTGGGAGCCCAACTGCGGCACCTCAGGTCAGAGTGTACCCCTACCTGAACAGTTGCCTGTTAGCTGGTTCATCCAGAGAGGCTGTGGAGAGTTCCAGAGATCTGGCTGTCCAGACTTGCCAAGACTTGGGTCTGTTGGTCAACTCTAACAAATCTGAACTGGTACCGAAGCAGGTGATTAAGTTCATCACAGAGGTACAGTAGACTACTGTGTGCCAAGGCCCGCCTCCCTGCAGACTGGGCACTAGATCTTGCCTCCATTGCCCAGTCATTTCAGGTTGGGCTCTTTTGCCTTACCCAGAATTTCCTGAGGCTGCTAGGGTGCATGGTATCCTGCACTAGTGTGATCCACTGGGCCTGTTGGTGGAGGCATCGCCTCCAGTGGGAGCTAGGCTTATCAGTGGTCCCAGCTCTTAGTCCACTTGGACCAGCCAGTCACAGTGACCCAGTTGATGTGGGATGCCATCCAGTGGTTGCTGATCTCAGAACACCTGGAGGAAGGAATCCTGTTTTTTTTTTTTTTTTTTGTCTAGAACAGACCATCTTGCTCATGACCTATGTGTCTCTGGTGGAGTGGGGAGTGCAGCTGGGAGACCACAGAGCCCACACGAGTTCTGATCACCCTGGGAGTCCATCACATATACCCACTGAGCTCCATGCAGTGCATCTGGCTCTGATAGCATTCGCTCTGCTAGTCAGGGGTCAGGTCATGCAGGTCCAGATGGACAACACCATGACCATGTTCTACAAGAACAGGCAGGTGGCACTCAGTCACTTCCCTTGTCAGGAGGCTCTCTGCACCTGGACCCTTATGTATAGCTTGGGTGCAACCCTCCTGGCGATCCATATCACAAGAGAGAACAATCAGCTGGAAGATGCTCTCAGCCAGGTAGGAGAGATGTCGCACAAGTGGTTCCTGCATCAGGAAGTGGTGAACCACCTGCTCTTCTGATGTAGTACACCCCTGGTGATCCTGTTTACCTCCCAGGAGAATGTCAAACTGAAGCTGTTTTGTGCACACACACCCCCCCGCACAGTCCGGGTCACTGCTGGAGGGATGCTTTCACAAGGCCCTGGACCCCAGGCCTCGTATACGCCTTCCTTCCTTCCCCTTAATCTGCAAGGTGGCAGTCAAGGTGCAGAAGGACAAAACGCGGATGATCCTCTCGGCTCCAGACTGGCCACAACAGTTCTGGTACCCGGATCTCCTCAGCCTCAGCAGCAGACTTACGTGGTGACTGCTGTCCATCTAGATTTGCTGACCAGACAATAGGGAAAGGTCCTGCACCTAGACATTCAGTCCCTGTGCCTCACAGCATGGTTCCTGAGTGGCTGGAGTTCCAGGCCTTGGGTCTCTTGGAGAATGTGCTCCAGCTTGTGGAGGCCTTCAGGAAAGAGTCAACTCGGAGATGTCATGCCTTATAAATGGAAGAGATTTTTCATTTGTTGGGGCAAGGGTCTTGATCCCCTTGCCTGCCTATGGCTAGCATCTTTGACTACCACTGGCCCCTTTCCTGCCTGGGACTGTGGGTGACGACCCTTAAGGTGCATTTGGCTATCTCTGCTTACTGGGCATGGGCAGGTATGCAGACATTGGCCCAGGGGAAGGTGGCCAGGTGCTGTTGGACCACCTGTTGCCTCCAGTGCATGAACCACCTCCATCACAGGACTTACTGCTATCAGCAATGCTTGTGGGCAAGCCTTTCTAGCCAGTGCACAGGTGTGAGATGTCACATGTCGAGAAAGACTGCCTTCCTGTGGTCATTATGTCAGCCAGAAGGATCTTGGGCTCCATGCGCTTTAGGTGGAGTCTCCTTGCCTGGTCTTCCTCAGGGATAGAGTTGTCCTCTGCTCCCACCCGAAGTTCATCCCAAAGATGGTATCAGAGTTTCACCTTAACTAGGTGATTACCATACCAGTGTATTGCACCAGCCCATCTTCACAGGCCAATTGCTGGTTCCACACTCTGGACTTGCTGAGGGCATCCTCTTATTACGTGGGGCTCACGGCTGAAGTTCAGTAAGAGGCTCACCAGCTGCTTGTCACGCTGAAGGCAGGTGAATTCCATCCTGCATCAATCTCTGCTATAGACAAAGCCCCTGGACTTGATTATGTGGTTGTGGAATTTTCTACAGAATTTGCATCATGCTGCAAAATATATATATAGTGGCACAGAATTCATTGCTTTTGGTGAATTTTCATTCAAATATACAGTTTTTCCATAGTGGCAGGCTCCCTTACCCATTTTGTTTATCCATAAGCCCCTCCTCTATGCTTGGCATGTGATGTCCTCACATCATATTTTACCCAGTGGCAGGACTGCAGTCTGCCACAGAAATGAATAAATCATGCTGCAGAAATCAGAAAATTCTACCGCTGAAGCCTAGGAGCCCTGCCGCAGAAAACAGAAAATGCTGCTGTAGAGCACTAGGGGCCCGGCTGTAGGTTCATTGGTAAGTAGCTTCCTTTAGGGCTGATTCCACCAGACATACCGCTGCCGTGATGGCTTCTTCAGGGGTGCCCCATCCAGGAAATCTGTAGGGCTGCTACCTGGAAGTCAGCAAACACCTTCATTTTCCACTACTGCATCGATTTTGAGTCATGATGGATCTTCGGGGGTATCTGTCATCGGGTTACACTGTAGGAACCTTCGCCTTCAGTGAAGGGGAATCCATATAGAAGATATGTCAACGTCAGCTGATGACACCAACCCTATATAGGCGTAGTGGCCACACTCCCTCCTCAGTTCTTTCCTGCCATCGACTCGCTTGCATAGGTCTCCGTGGAAGTTCCGTCTAAGTATTCGCCCCTTTTTTCAGCCTACGACTTTTTCACTTTGTTAAAATCATTTTTTCCAAGAGTTTTTTTTTTTAAATATATATATATTTCATGAGTTAATCCTTTTCTCTTTTCCGGCGCTGCCGCTGTGGAAAGAAGATTGCCTCTACAGATGAACATTTGGTTTGTGTCTCCGCGCGATGCAAAGGTGCCCAATTTCTGCTCGCTAGGTTCAGGGCCTGGAGTTTTCTGGCAAGACGCGTTGTCCCTCTCTTGGAGCAGGAGGTTTCTGTATGCATTCTCTCCGTTTCCTCTTCTCCAGAGGGTGCTTATCAAGCTGCGGGTGGAGGGTGCCAGCATGATTCTAGTGGCCCCATTCTGGCCTCGCCAGATATGGTTCCCCCCTGCTTCATTCGCTGGCAGAGGAGCCCTTCGGTCTCTCTTGCTCTTTGCAGGAATCTGCTGACCCAGGATCAAGGGACCTTGGTCTGGTTCAGGGTCTCTGTAGCGGACATCCTGGTGACCGCCTGGAAGCCTTCCACTTGGGCCACATATGCCATGAAGTGGAAGCAGTTTGCCGTCTGGGCTGCCAGACATGCCCTGGACCCTGTCACCTTCAGTATTCCTCACACAAGGTCCACCTTTTGGCTGTTTCTGCCGTTCATGAACCCATGGGTGACGCACAATTGCTCAGCTGGATGCCTCCCCTACTTTTCTTAGAGGCATCCGACACCTGAAACCCCCAATCCATTTCCCTGTCCCGGCTTAGGACTTGAATTTTATTTTGGAGACGTTGACCCTGTATCCTTTTGAGCCAGTTGCAACCTGTGATTTGCACTTTCTCTCTTGGAAAGCGCTATTTTTAGTTGCAGTTACTTCTGCTTAAAGAATTCAGAGCTTCAGGCCCTCTGGTGCGAGGAGCCTTATTTAATTTTTCATAGACAGGGTATCTTTGCGCACAAATCCCAAGTTTCTGCCCAAGCTGGTTTCTGAGTTCACACTAAATCAGTCTATCCACTTTTCTTGAGCGTGCCAATCCAGGGGAAGTACTGCTCCATACGTTAGATGTGTGCAGAACTTTGAAGTACTATCTGCTTCGGACTAAAGTCCAGAAAATCAAAGCAGTTTTGTTTCCTTCACCCTAGGTAGAGAGGGCGCTCCAGTTTCTAAGCAATGTTTATCCAAATGGTTTGCAAATGGCTTTAAATTCTGCTGTAAGTACGGCAAGAATTGCCTGGTGCTGTCAAAGCTCATTCCAGTAGAGACATAGCTACCTTGGTGGCTTATTTCAATGGGGTCTCTGCTGCTGACATTTGTGCATCTGCCACATGGAGTACAGTCCACACCTTCACCAAGCAGTACAGTCTGGATAGTGCCTCAAGAGCCCATGCAGGATTTGACAGGGCTGTGTTACAAGGACTCCTGTCTTAAGTTTATGGAGATCCAGCCTCCCAGACTGTCTGTTTACACTTGTCTCTACTTGGTACTCATTTCTATGATGTAACCTGATGACTGAGATGCCTCCGAAGAAGATGGAACAGTTGCGTAAGAACATACCGTAATGGTAGATCTTCGAGGGAATCTGTCATCAGGTACAATTTCCCTCCCACTATCCCCCTTCTTTGGGCTCCTGTCTAGGAACTGGCTATCTGGTATATCCAGTCTTTCTGCATTAGGTTTGGGTACCTCTTTCTCTCCTCAGTTCCCCAGGGTGAGAGCCTTGCTGTCTTGGTCTCGGGGGACTGAGGAGGAGCGAGCTGCCAGCGCCTGTATAGGGTTGGTGACCTTGACTGACATTGATGGTGTGGGTGGCCCCAGTTGTACTGCTGAAAATATTCTGTGTGGATTCCCCTTCACAGTCGGCAAAGGTTCCTGCTGCATAACCTGATGACTGAGATACCCTCGAAGATCTACTGTTACAGTAAGTTCTTGTGTAACTGTTCCTTTTTGGACCTCTGTAATCCAGTCTGTTTGCCAAGTAGGCGTGTGTGCCTTGCCCCCTTCTCCTGGAGTACTATTAGGAGTTTGCCAGAGTGTGGATAGTGAACCACATCCATGCCCCTAGAAAAATAGGTTACTCACCAGTAACTATAGATCTCACTTCGAGGGGGAGCTCTTGCAGCAGGTAATACCATTAGGACGAAGGCCGTCAGACGTTCGGACCCCACGGAAAAATTTTCTAGCTAGCAGTCTGTGGCGGGGGACAGTCCCCCGGCGACACCTAAGTTATTTTCCCGCCATTAACCTGCGAACATTGGATCTACGGACACCATAGTTGCAGTCGACCGCCTTTTTCTTGTGCATCTCGCAGTATTTTTTTTCCTAAAACAGTTTCTTCAATACTTTTTTCAGTCATAGTTTAATGTCTTCATTGTCTCAGAGGCAAAAATCGAAGTATATGTGCTGGAAGCAGATCCCGGTGAAAGATGGCCATTCTGCAAGCCTGATCAACCTAGGCCCAGACCACCAGCTAGATGATAGCCTGCACTGCATTAAATTTAACAAGACCAGGATTCACCGTGCCAATACTTTAAAGGCCTATCTTCTGTAGCAGCAAGTAGCCACCATTCAGAAAGCCCCATCGGGACAACATTCGCCCTCTTCCACCAGGAAGTCCCCCGGAGAAGCGATCGGGAGGGAATCACCACCACTGGGAGAAGGAGAGGGCCAGATAAGAGTCGCAGCAAAATTGCCTCAACGGGCATCTACTACTTTCACCTCCAGCAGGAGGTCGGAATTCGTTCCCCCAGATACCAAAGTAGCTTCTGGGGACACTCGGAGGAAGTCAACTGCCTCCACTCAAGCGAAAGGTAGGGAGTTTTCCTCCACAGGACAGCCATCCATCCAGATCACCTTGGCCCGCCGACCCCATAAACATGGGTTGACCTGTGAGAAACAGGCTTTGGCTTCAGGCAAATCCATGGTGCCAACTGCCCATAAGCCTTCTGAGACGTCTGATAAGCACAAGAGAAAGAACGAATGGGAGAAATGCCGGGAGGTCGTCTGGTACTGGACCGCCTCCCCCACCCGAACACCAGGTGTGTCTGCTTCCCAGACGACAGGGCATTCCGACTCTGTCGGACAAGGAGACACCTCCTGCAAAAGAAAGACCTTCTGCCCCTAAGTGTCGGCCATCAGCCCCGGCGACCGTTCCCCCAGACGCAAGGGTACCGGACACCCAACAGCCTTCATCTAAAGAACCAGACGTCAGGTCACCAGACACCTCGGACCTGATGCCTGATGTATCCATGGACACAGCGCCCAAGGACCTGATGCCTCCACCTTTGGACCAGATGCCTGGGCCCTCTGGCTTTCCTAATTAGATGCCCCCACCACCAGTCGTTCCACTAGCTGAGGTGGGATCGCTGTTTAACACGTGGTAGAATATGGTCAAAGGGGATCTCCTCCATAGGCCCAGGTATCCATTCCCAGTACACCCCTACCCAGAGACCTAACTCCTGAGCAGCCTTTACCACCAAAGGACCGGCCACATGACAAGGAAGAAAAGCGGATGCCCAGGTCCGATGACCGCAAGAGGCATCATTCGTCCGTCCCTTCACCCAGCGACTGCCCGCCATCGTCCTCTGAACGACGCAGGGGACTCATCTTCTGACTGTTCTTCAGAAGACTAGCTTCCCATTCCATATCCAAATCTGAGAGACTCGCTGAGGTCTCCCCCAGATGACCCGTCCTTTTTGGACATCATGCGCCATATTCAGGCCCTTTATCAATGGGACACCGATGAATTAGTCCCAGAAATGTGCAGATTGACCAAATTCTTGGGAGCCACAAATCCCAAACCATTGGTCATCCCTCCTTTGGTGGAACCTTTTCAAGACGTGACCAAGTCCACATGGCGTCACCTGGCCACTACAACCGCAGTCCCTCGTAAGTCCAATAGACTGTACGAGACACCAAAAGGGGAGCCTTTTCTGGTCGAACACCTGAAGGCAGACTCTATGGTCCTGACAGCTGCCCACGGCAGGGCACAACCACGTCACACGAGTGTCCAGCCACCGGACCCAGAATCTTAAGAAACTAGACCAGATGGGGTACAAGATGTACTCCTCAGCAACTTGCACTGTCGGGTCACTCAACTTCCTGGCCCACATGGTCAACTATCAGAAATCCCTGGGGGCAAAGGTAGTGGACCTGGCCAAAGTACAGCCAGATTCGAAGAGTAAGGCAGAACTCCTTGCTGTGATTCAGTCTGGCATGGATGTGGACAAGTACGTTCTCGGGCGTTCTTATAACTCCGCGGATGCAGCAGCAAGAGCAGCATCCACCAACATTTACACACAGAGACACGCCTGACTCAGGGTTTCAGGCTTCCAACAGGATCTTCAGGATGCTATCCGGGATGCTGTTTTCCAAGGACCAGTCCTCTTTGGTCAGGACACAGAAAAACTGATAACTGGACTTTAAGACTCAGATAAAGCTGTGTCGGAAGTCCACAGGATGTACTGGTCAGAGCCGCAATCCACACGCCGCCGTCCCTTTCAGAAAAAACAGGGACAGCAAGGAAGACACCAGACTCAACACAAGGAAGGCTTCAAAAGAAAAGACCACCCTGTCCCTTCAGGCGCCCAGGGCCCCAAAACCCCCAAGGCTCAAAGACCTCTCCTGCCTGCACCCTCCAACACAGCATGACTCCCTACCGACACTCCCCCACCACCACCACAGCAGGTGCAGGGGGAGGTGGTAGGAGGGAGATTCTCCCTCTACCTAGCCGGATGGTCCAGTATAACATCGGACCAATGGGTCCTCCAGATAGCAGAAAGGGGATACTCCCTAAGGGAGGGAGTTCCCCACGTGCTTCAGTTCTTTCCTGCCCATTCTGGATCTCAGCAATCTGAACAAATGGGTTACCTACCAGAAGTTTTGAATGGTCTCCCTTCCCGCTCTCCTGCCGCTT
This sequence comes from Neoceratodus forsteri, assembly GCA_016271365.2. Lineage (NCBI taxonomy): Eukaryota > Metazoa > Chordata > Ceratodontiformes > Ceratodontidae > Neoceratodus > Neoceratodus forsteri. Next base: position 207,239,197 of record JADMNL010000023.1, on the reverse strand, counting down.
CTGATGACGGGAGACTGGCTGACTTCAGTCAGTAGGCAGGATGCATATCTGCATATCCCATTTTCCAGGTCTCACCCAAGATTCCTGAGGTGCAGACTTATGGGAAGGCATTATCAGTTCAAAGTCCTTCCCTTCAGTCTTTCGTCAGCCCCCAGGGTATTCACCAAGTGCCTGGCAGTGGTCACCGCAGCACTTCGGAGAAGGGGCTCTTTCATGTTCCCTTACCTGGACGACTGGCTTCTCCTGGCCCACGCCAAGCCTCGCCTGTTGGATACCATCAGGGAGACCCTCTCACTTTTCCGGCATCTAGGGATTACCGTCAATCGAGGAAAGTCCCCGAGGCTTCAATTTATCAGGGCCATTCTGGATTCCACCCTTGGAAAGGTTTTTCTTCCCACCAACAGAGTGGGCCACATCCAAGTCTTGGCATCTCAGGTCTATACAGCCTCAAGGGTGCCAGCAAGACTCCTTCTCAGGCTATTGGTCACATGGCAGCGGCCATCGTTTCAGTCCCTCTAGCAATACTGCGCATGAGGACCATCCAGTGATCCCTGAGGGTACAGTGGGATCAGACCCGGGACGATCTGGATGCTCTGATAAGGATCTCTGAGCCAATCCACAGAGAGCTTCTCTGGTGGATGACGTCACAGAACCTCCTGAAGGGGGGCTTCCCTTCCATGCGGGAGTCCCCTCCCAGTCTCTGACCACATACGCTTAGTCTTCGGGTTGGGGCACTTATTTGGGATCCCATCATACACAGGGTTCCTGGTCTCCAATAGAAGAGAATCTGCATATCAATGTTCTGGAATTGAGGGGGGTCCTGTGTGCTCTCCAGGCCTTAGCCTTGGTCTTGTTGCCAGGCCATCTGTTAATCCAGACAGACAACATGTCTGTGATGTTTTACATCAACAAACAAGGTGGCACTCACTCGTATCCCCTTTGCCTGTAAGCCATGAGTGTGTGGGATTGGGCATTGGAGCATAAGATCACCCTGTCAGCAGTCTATATTCCAGGATCACAGAACGTGCTGGCTGACACTATCAGCCAAACCAGGTCTCAGGCTCATGAGTGGGAGCTTCAAGAGGTTGCAGATCATCTCTTCTGCAGAGTGTGGGAGGGACTCCAGAAATGGACCTCTTCGCGTCTCCATCCAATGCAAAACTGCCCATTTTTTGCTCACTAGAGCCAGAGCCTGAAGCTTTCTGGCAAGACGTGTTGTCCCTCTCCTGGAAGGGGAGATTACGCCTTTCCTCTCTCCCCTCTGCTGCAGAGGGTGCTCTTCTAAGCCCAGTCAGAGCAGTCCACCCTCATTCTGATAGCCCCGCTGTGGCCCCGTCAGATTTGGTTTCCATTGCTTCAGCGTTTAGTGGCAGAGCCTCCGCTTCCTCTTCCAATATCATCTAAACTCCTGTCTCAGGACAATGGATCCCTGGTTCACCCGAATCTGCGCTCTCTTCACCTGCATGCTTGGCTCCTCAAAACCTAGCTAAAGCTAGGTTTGGGGTCTCTGACAAGATAGCGCAGGTTTTGGTAGAGGCGCGTAAGCATGCCACCAGGGCCATTTATGCTATGAAGTGAAAACGTTTTTTGCGTTTGGGCTACAGCCAAGAAGGTGGACCCTTTAGTCTGTCCGGTGAATTCAGTGTTGGAATGCCTGCTTTCCCTTCCGGAGTGGGGTCTCAGTTACTCCTCCATCAAAGTACACCTGGCCGCCGTATCTGCCTGTCACATGCCAGTCCAGGGTAAGACGGTGGATGAGATGGAGGCCTCCAAGGCTTTCCTTCGTGGTATACTACACATTAGACCACCTGTCTGGGAACCTGTCCCTCCTTGGGATCTTCTCTTTGTTCTAGAGAAGCTGACTCTTCCCCCTTTCGAGCCAGCAATGGAGGCTGAGCTTCGCTTTCTATCCTGTAAGACCCTACTTTTGGTAGCTATTACTTCGGCAAGGCAGATTTCAGCGCTTCAGGTTCTTATGTGTAAAGAACCCTATCTCATTTTTCATAAGGACAAGGTTGATCTGCGTACTAATGCGAAGTTTTTGCTGAAAGTGGTCTCGGAGCTCACCCTCAACCAGGCTGTCCAACTCCTGGTCTATTATCCGGAGTACTCTAGTAAAGGGGAAGTGTTGCTTCACTCTCTGGATGTTCACAGGGCACTCCGTTGTTACCTGGCTAGAACCAAGGGGGAAAGAAAGTCCGATCAGTTGTTAGTCTTTCTCTCAAATGATCTTTGGTTGCTCAGTTACCAAGCAGGCACTGTCGCTTTGGTTGTTCAACTGCATCATGTTTTTGTTATGAAAAGCATAACAGGTCTGCTTATGGGCCGATCAAGGCACATTCTACCAAAGCAGTTGCCACTTCCTTTGCGGCTCTAAAAAGGGTCTCAGCGGCTGATATCTGTGTTGCCGCCACGTGGCATTCTGTCTACACTTTTGTTCGGCATTACAACTGGACATTGTTTCCAGACGCAGAGCGGGATTTGGCCTTGCCGTTCTGCAAGGTTTGGTCTCGTGAGGGATTCCTCTTGCTTTCCTTGCCCATCTTTCCTTCTCCCCCTCCCAAGGGTTATCTTTAGTTTATACTGCTTGGGAATCAGTCCTGTATGTGTTGCCTGTTGCAAGAGCTTCCTCTCGAAGTAAGATAGTACAGTTACGTAAGAACTTACCGTAACAGTAGATCTTCGAGAGAAGCTCTTGCAGCAGGTATGATTTTTCCCTCCCTCCTTTCCGCCAAGGATCAGACCTTAACCATTGTGGTCTTCTCTTCTCCGTGATGGGAGAACGTATATTCTCCTTCATCTGCGCCTAGTGCGATTCCACTCACCTGTGGTGGGCATGCAAGAACTGGAACACGTGGGGAACTCCCTCCCTTATGTAGGGTGACATTGGGGGTGGAGCTGACATTGGCAGGGGACGTTCCCACATTGGTACTGCTGGAAAAAGAATTGCCGAGATCCGCCGCCATGTGGCGTCTGTCCTATATGTGTTACCTGCTGCAAGAGCTTCTCTCAAAGCTTTACTGTTATGGTAAGTTCTTACGTAACTGTACTTTCCGTTGCCCCTCTCCACTCACTTGCTGTCCCAAGAGCAAGGGACGTTTGTCCATCCAAACCTCCAGTCCTTGCACCTGCATGCTTGGCTCCTGCAGACCTAGCCAGGGATAGGTTTGGAGTATCCTTTATAGTGGCAGAGGTACTCATGGCAGCGAGAAAACACTCTACCAGGGCGACCTACGCCATGAAATGGAAGCATTTCTGCTTATGGGCGATTCCCTGTTCTCTGGATCCCCTGGGTTGTCCAGTGGAATCCGTGCTAGAGTATCTTCCCCACCTGTCGGATTTGGGTCTCAATTACTCATCTATAAAAGTGCATCTCTGTACTATATCAGCTTACCATGTGCCATTAAACGGGAAGACACTGGCACAGCTGGACATCTGCAAGACCTTCGTGAGAGGCATCTTGCATATGAAATCCCCCAGGAGAGACCCAGTACCATCCTGGGATCTCCGGTTAGTTTCAGAAAAGCTCACCTTGCCACCCTTTGAACCCAGCAGCAAGCTGTGAGCTCCACCTTCTCTCTTGGAAGGCGTTATTTTTAGTTGCCATCACTTCAGCATGGAGGATTTCCGAGCTGCAGGCTCTGATGTGTAAAGACCCTTATCTAGTTTTTCACAGGGACAGAGTAGCCCTGCATACGAAGCCAAAGTTTTTATCAAAGGTAGTGTCTGAGTTCATGTTGAACCAGAACATTCAACTACCAGTTTACTACCCAGAGTACTCTAACAACGGGGAGGCATTGTTACATACTCTGGATGTACATAGAATTTTACGTTACTATCTGGTTAGGACTAGACCCGCCAGACAGACCAGTTGGTCTCCTTTGCCCACAGGAAACTTGGAGCACCAGTCACAAAACAGACCCTAAGTGGCACGTGCAATGCATCACTTTTTGCTACCAGGACAACAAACAACCCCTACCAGGACCGGTGAGGGTCATTCTACCAGAGGGGTGGTGACATCTTTCACTTCCCTTTGGAACGTATCTTCTGCAAACCTCTGTGTGGCCACTACTTGGAGTTCATTGCATACCTTCGCGAGGCACTACAGTCTGGACATTGCATCCAGAAGGAGAGCAGGTTTCTGACTAGCAGTCCTTCAGGGACTCCCCCTAATTTACCACAGTGTTTATTGTACTCCACCGCTTTCTTGATCTGGGTCTCTCCTTGGGCATTGCATGGGACTCGGTCCTAATGGTATTACCTGCTGCAAGAGCTCCCCCTCGAAGTGAGATAGTACAGTTACGTAAGAACTTACCGTAACAGTAGATCTTCAAGAGGATCTCTTGCAGCAGGTGGCTTTCCCACCAAACTACCCCCAGGGACAACACTTTACATCTTCTCTTTGGGAATAGAAGATCCTCCTCGGTTCTCCATCTATATTTTCAGCTGGGTCTCCGGCAGGAGAACTGAGGTGGCGCCGGGGGACTGCCCCCTTATACCACATCTGACGTCGGGCGGAGCCGACGCCGGGGGGTAGTCCCCCGCCACAGACTGCTAGCTAGAAAATTTTTCTATGGGGTCCTAACGCCTGGCGGCCTTAGTCCTAATGGTATTACCTGCTGCAAGAGATCCTCTCGAAGATCTACTGTTACGGTAAGTTCTTGAGTAATTGTACTTTCTAGGTATGGCATATCGTTAACATCCACACAGCTTCACCTGGAGGGAAGTTTCCTGCTTCAACGCGCAAGATCTGACGTCACGGGGAGAAGTTGGAGGATATACCACCTGGGTGGTGGGAAGGGCTTCACTTAGACATCGGTCCAGTCAGACTATTCCAGTAGAACTGCCAGAGTGTGTATGTGACCCACATACCACTCCTAGAACTACGGTTGCAGGTGAGTAAACTATTTTTCTTGCTGGTAGCAAAATCCTGATAGGCCTAAAAGCTTGCGAGAAAAAGCTGAGTCCATAGTATTTCTGCTCCGATGGTCCTTTCACTCTGGGTAGGGTAAGTAGTAGCAAAGCTCTGTAGATAATGTAGAATAAATTTACAGATAGCAAAAGCATCAGCTGTCAGCAGCATTTTGTTAAATGTTCATCTTGCTTTGCATGCCCCTTTCTGATACATTTTGTTGCAACTGTTACTTTGGCTTTAGTTTTCATGTGTGATCCTTTCATACCTGTGTTTGTTTTTCTTTTTGTCTCTGCTGTCTCGTATAGCACTTGTTTTGCTTACTGCTGTTTGCATAGGTACCTGAGCTCTAAATGACATGTCTAAATAATGTCAGAACACATTTTGTGTTTATCTGTGGCATAAAGGGCCACATACGATATACTAAAGTGTTTTTCTCCCCTGAAAGGTGATTTGACTAGTCAATAAAATCTGTCTTGAACATAGTCAACTGGCACAGCCTTGTCATGCTGCAGGAATTAAACCGCTCATAGGACTAATGACTTTTATATCTATCCTATTGTTTCAGTTCCAACCCAGACCAGAGTGACTGAAAAAAGTCTGCGCAAGGTGCTGTGAAATTTCACAGTGGGTCTTATCTTTTTCTTAGTATTTCAGAAGGAAATATTATATATCTGTCCTGCTGGCAGCAGTTCAACAGTCTTGGCACGGAGAGGTCTTGGAGATCTGCTGATGATGGGTTGGACTGACAGGATAGTGGGAGAGTGGTCTTAGTCTGCTCTAGAACTGACTATTGGACTTCATTAGCTATGAAATAAAGCTTTTTCTATGCAATCAGATTTATCTTTATTCTAGTTCGATAGTCATTGGCAGATTTGATTTTGGGGAAGTTAATACCTATTTGAGACAAATAAGACTTTAAATTCATAGTTTGAGAAAAACCTGATTAAATCTATACGCAGCAGGTAATGGAACTAGCAATTGTGCCATCATATGAACTGCAGCCTGAAACACCAGTAGTACTATACAGCCTAATTTATTTGTTTTAAATGTAATGGTGCAAAATTTGCTAACTGTGACTAGTATACCAAATGACTTGAAGCTGCCTGTTGACACCCATTGTAAATTAAAAACAAAAGGCTTGGTTTCTTTTCTTTCTTTCAGGCTTATTAGGACAGCTTCTGCATGGATTGTAGTCATAAACTTATTCCAGTTCTTTTTTTAACAGATTACCTTTTATTTTAAGAAACCTTGAAAATTATGGAATGTAAGCTTTGACAAAACTGGTAGCATCCTGTTATAGTGTACTAAAAAGATATGGTATTAATTTCTGTTTGATTGACAACTAAACAGCTAGTTGTCTGGTTTCAGAAATCAGACTGCTCAGTGCAAACTGTTCTCCCCAGATGTCTGCAAAATAAGCACTGTGGGGGGTGTGTGTTGGGGGGGGGGCTTGCCCGCTGTTCGTAACGTATGCAGAACCTGCGCCTGGCAGCAAAGCGGACGATTGGGAAGTGGATTACATCCTGCATCATCCTGTGCCAGAGGTTGACTGCCAGGGAGCCTCCCGTAGGGCTTAGGGCTCAATCAACCAGACATACCGTTGTCTCTGTGGCTGCTTCCAGGGACGTTCCTGTCCAGGAGATCTGCTGGGATGCTACCTGGAGGTCAGCTCACACAATCCTCTCTCATTACAGCATAAAACCTAGCGTCTCGTCGGGATGCTGCATTTGGGCCTCTGTTCGCAAGTCTCTGTTAAACAAGTAGGGGTGTGTGCTTTGCCTCCTTCTCCCAGAGAACTGACAATTCTGCCATGTGTGGATAGTGAACTATATCCACGACCCTAGAAAAATGGGTTACTCTAGTTTAACCGTAGTTCTTGGAGGGGTGTACATAGTTTACATCCACACCACCCTCCCGGCCTTTCCTTGCAAGTGGCACATAGATCTGTTGTTTCCAGTGTGCAGGGTCTGACGTCACAGGGTGGAGCCGGAGGATATACCACCTGAGTGGTTATAGAAGCTTAGCTTAAAGATGTTTGAATCCGCACTTCCTGTGGACCTGCCAGTCTGTGGATGTGAACTATATACCACTCCTAGAATTATAGTCACAGGTGAGTAACCTGATGTTAGGTCACATGGGTATCCATGGCCAGCTGAGTTAAGGGATTTGGTCCAAATGTTTGAATTCAAATGAAGGCCTAGGCCTTCAGGCTACAGCCTAGCTATTCCCCTGCACATGTAAAACGAGCATAACCTGTGTAAAGAAACTGTTCAGAGCTACACTGCACAAATTTAGCACCCTCTCTCCACCACCAAATCACTGTCAGCTCTTTTTTCGCTGCTGCCTCCTAATCACTTCCTAAACAGCCACACATGTAGAACATACTTATGATGTGTTTTGGTTTTTTTGGGGGGATGGGGGGGGCTGTCCATGAACTACATTGCAGAAAGTTAGCACCTCCCAAATCACCTACCATCCATTTCTGCTGCTCCTTTCCATTCTGTCTTCTATCAAGCTGTTTCCTGAAGCAAAACTAAGAAAAAACAGGCCAAAACCACACCTCCTTTTATAGGAGGCCCCTGAACAACAGAAACTCTACTGGGACAAAAAATGGCAGTCCCACTACACTGCCAAAAAACACGAAGTACCCTTTTAAAGGTACGTAACACTACGCTATGATTCAATCACTAACTACGGAAAAACATTAACGCAGACCACTACACTATGGAAAAATACACTATAGTGAAACATAAGATGCAGCAAAAAGTGTCCAACCTATTGTATTATATAAAAGATGGCAAAGTCTGGCATACTCGTAAAATATCATCTCTGGGTCAAACAAGCTCAAAAAGGTCACTTGCCCTTTGTGTTTGTTTCTTTGTGGCTTGTTTGACACCTTAATGGTATTTCCTTGTATACCACACTTTGCCGTCATTTATCCTCTCTCTTTCTGTGTATCTATATATAGAATATATTCATTGCAGAAAACTTTAATGCATCAGTTAGGGTTGATGCGACAAAAGAAGGGAAATGACATTAGGGTTGAGCCCCTAACCCACCACCACCACCACCACCACCACCCCACTCCCATCTTCCACACACCAACAGGCATCGGGTGTGCCATGGGTCGTTAGACCCAGCTCTCACCCCATTCTGTGTGAACAGGCTGATATGGAACAGTATAGGAGAATGGGGTGAGAGTTGGGCCTACTGACCCATGGCACACCCTGATGCCTGTTGGTGTGTGGAGGATGGAGGGTGGTAGGGTGTGGGGGTTGAAATCAGCCCCAATGTTCTCATTTCCTACTTTTATTGCTTCAATCCTAACTGATGTAGTAACAACGTTTTTTTGCAATGAATTTCCTTACTTTTTGAGAAAGTGTAATGTAATTGGTATGTGGTGGTGGGAGCGCGGGCCCTCCAGACCCTGTACTCCCTTCAGGCTGCCAGTTTTTGCATAACTGTGGGAGCGTGGGCTCTCCAGGCCCTGCGCTCCCACTTACACATAACGGAGCCATATAGTAGCCCTACAGGGCTGAAAAAAAAAAACCCTTGTGACACTAATTTGCCAATATCTCAGTAACCATAGCAGCTATGAAGAAAATTCCACTGCAGTTGTAAGCATGACTTCGAAACCTACACATGTGCTTAGTTCACTTAAAGATGAACTAAGCTGCCTGGAGCAAAAATTCCATATCTCGCATCTTTTCCGAGATGTGGGCACTAAAAGGCACTGTGGGCATAGCAGTGTTCTCCTGTGGGAAAAATCTCAACTTCGTTATGGCATATCTGTGGAACAGATTACATTTTCTGCAACTAAACAGCATAATTCACATCTCTGTGACACCCCCTTTATACCCTGCAAATTTCAACCCAAAAGACCAAACCGTTTATTTACAGTGCACTGGGAAAGTTTTAAAATTCCTAGTTTGTGAGGTGGCAAAATCCCCGTTCGCAAGGTCAGTACCCATTCGCGAGCTGTCACAATCGCCATTCGCGAGAAATCTTTGTTCGTCAGATTTTGGCCATCTGGTCTTTAAATGACTATCAAGGATTTTGTCAGCTCACGAAAGGGGATCAGCTTGCAAAGATTTTGACAGCTCTCGCACGGGGATTTTGTCACCTCGTAAAAGGTGATTGAAAAAAAAAATTCCCTTTCACGAGCTGTCAGCATCCCCTTTCATGAGCCGATCCCCTTTCATGAGGTGACAAAATCCCTGTTCGCGAACTGATCCTTGTTCGCGAGATAGGGCCATCTGGTCCCTAAGTCATGATCAAGGATTTTGTTACCTTGCGAAAGGGGATTTTGTCACCTTGCGAACGAGGATCGAAAGCGAGTGACAGAGGTTTTAAATTTAGAACAGCAGTTTTTTTACCAAAACGAAGGAAACCAAAGGCGTGGGTTTGTAGAGGGCGTCACCCTGGACAAACCCCATGTTTAATTTGCAAGAGAAGACATCCGTGGGGCAAGCTACAACATTTTGTCTATTGGGAAAAATAGAAACAAGATGGCGGCTCGTGAAAGGGGAATATTTACTCACGAACAGGGATTTTATAAATCTCCTTCGCGAGGTGACAAAATCGTTGATTGTGAGCCCAATCCCCTTTCACAAAACGTACATATAAATCTAAGACTGAACTAAGCATGCTCAGAACCCGAAAATTCTAAATTACTTTGGAACGGAGTAATATTTTTTCACCAAACCAATGCTGGATTGTTCTTTGACCAAACCTCTTTCTACCCTGAAAATTTCAGACCAAAATACCAAACAGTGTGGCCGCGGCGCAGTGGGCACAAACTGGCAAAAAAGGCGAAAAACTCGTTTGATGCTTCACTGCACGAAAACCGCAAGTCCGATCAGAACCCAACTTGGCAAATCAAGAAAGCTACCATTCAAGACCAAACTTTCTGAATTTCGTGCAAATCTGTTGAGCAGCTGCAAAGTTGTAAATGTGCAGAATTTGGGGTTTAACATTAAACTGCCTACTCAACCCTAACTATAGTGGCGCGATCGCACCACTGTAATAATATATGTATATTAGGCACATCTAGCACGGTAATAGTTAAGTTAGTGTTGGGGCAGTGGCTTAGTGTTATGGGTTTTGACCGTCTGCTTGCTGAGGCTGATGGGTTTTGGATGTGCTTAGCTAGGGGCTTCTGCCAAAGATTTTTTTTTGGGGGGGTGGTGGAGGTTGAGTGTTCATGAGTGGAGGTGTGGCGATGGTTAAATGGTTTTTCAGTCATTACCTATAAATAGGTTACACATAGTGTCATAATTTTGTCACGTGACTTCATTAAACTGGTGGCAAAGCTGCAGACTCTTTAAACAGAGCTAAAGTTTTATTTTGCAGAGTTAAAAATTCAGTATATTTTCTTTAAACACCATTGTTTGTACAACTTGCTACAGATTTGTATACTGTATGTTTATGCGTTTTCTTTCTTTGAACTTTTTGGTGAAGATTTCTTTGTTGTACTTGTACTGTTGGTCTAGGTTTCTTGTTTAAAGAAGTTTGCAGTGAGATGTTTACTGATTGCATGTATTCTGATTTTCACAGCTAAAGCCCTATCCAGAAATGTTGCATGCCATTTATATAACTCTTCCCCATTTTCTGTATGAAGACGGGCATGTAAATGATGCTTGAAGAGTTGCTGACAGCTCCCCTAAAATGCACATAAACATACCTGTAGTTTTATACTATGTAGTTTTATTTGTTCAGTTTGCTGCTACTACATTTAAAGAGCAGGTATCTACTACAATAAGTTTAAATCTATAGTGTTTGCATCAGTTGCATTTTTTACCCATAAGTTAATAACATGTTACTGCAACACAGAGCAAACCTCAGGAAAAGAGATGAATGGGAATGTAGCAAATATGGTAGATCAAGATGATATAAAGCTCATCTTTGCAGAGATCAAGAAAGGGTTTATGGGTCTTGATAAGAAAATAGAGCAGATCTCTACCAATACAGTAGATGCTCTGAAAGAAATTAAAACAATACATAACAGGATTATTGAATTGGAAAATAGTCTCTGAGGTGGAAGATTTCTTACCCCAGTTGGACGCAAGGGTCTCCGACCAGTCTAAAGAACTCCCAAGAAATGAAAGGAAAAGTGGAGGACTTGGAGTGGCCATCTCGAAGAAACAACCTGAAATTTGTGAGTATACCAGAGGGCGCCGAACGTCTTAATATACAGCTTTTTCTGGAGGAATGGTTAACGGAAACGATGGGCAGAGACTTTAAATGCAACAAAATTGAGATGGACTGGGCCCATAGATCCCCAGCAAGACTCCCTAATAGTACCCAAAAATATCCCAGAGTAATTTATGCTAGATTTCTACTATATCAAGAGAGAGTTGAAGTTCTAACTGCCACAAAGAAAAAAGGATTCTATTTGAACGACCAACAAGTTTATTTTTTTTTTTTTTCCGATTTAGGCCCCAGTATATAAGAGAAAGCTCTTCAACCCACTTAAATTATTCTTTGGGAAAACATAATGAAATTTCAATACCTGATAACCCAATATTCTCCAAATTTGTCATCAGGGGAGGTACATATCATTTGAAAATGTGGAATGCGCAGAATTATTTGTTAAAGAGGTACCGGGGACTACCCATCCAAGCTAAACAGTCCGTCGAGTAAAAAGAAATGTCAAATACATCCATTGATAAAAGAAATCTAGTCACTACAGAACCAGATAAATGAGACAGCAGGAACAGAAGGGAGAAACTAGTGTCTTGGCTGCGGTTGAAACTAGCCCTGCACAGCCAAAGGATATGGAAAAACTGATGGGTCATTGGATTGAAATGCTCCAGTAATCACATAAGGCAGAAGCCAAATTCTTCCTTTGCAAAACAGAAGAGACATAATTTTTGATTTTCTTATAGGAGAGCATTCCTAGGGATTGTACAGTCCTAAATGGAAAAGGATGATTCTAGTGTCTGCATATTTTTCTTAAGATTTCATCAAGTAACCTTAGCTGCGTTGGGGGAAGGGGACTCCGCTCCGCAGATGAGGTAGTGCTGTCTTGTAAATATAAGAAGTGGGTGCTAGGGCTTACAAGCGTATTACGAGCTGTAGAGGACCATTCCTTGGGGGGGTTGAAGTTTTTTTGTTTTTGTCTTGTTTTTCTGTATTTCCTTCATTTTTTTCATATCAAAGCATTGGGTGGGGGGATTTGGAGGTTATGGTTAAAGGTTTATACTTTCTTAACATTAAGCCACTGAAGGGATATAGCAGCACTGTAGATCATGTTAGAAACATTACAGCACATGTAGCTGCGAAGAAAATGGGCAATAAGCAGCTTCCTTTAAAGTAGCAGCACTTGTTAGTAACCACATTTTTCAGTAATAAGATTTATCTGGCAAAAATATCAAGATACACATTTTTCTCTGTTTTCTTTCATTCCTGAACCAAGAGATAGGGTCTTAAAGTTTTTAAAAGTTTTCATGCCCATGCCACACTCACCATGAAAATAATTAAATATTTGTGCAGTTTACATGCGGAAGAACGATCCTAATACAACTACAGCATGAATCTAGCATGTACATTCAACAAGTAACACCAGGGGAAGAGATTTTTAAACATGACGAATGGCGGCCATCTTTAATGACATGAATCATTAATTTCAAAATCCGCTGGAAAAAGTTTAACATCTGAGAAAGCAGAAAATATACTGAGTATGAATCCTAGGTTATCAAATAGTTTTGCTAAAAAACAATTATATGATACATTTTTTTGCCGACTATCATATACTGCCATTTTAAGACATCAACTATATGTTTTAGAATGGAGGAAGGGATAAAAGTTTTGACTTGGAATATAAATGGGTTTAGTAACCCTACTTAAAGGAAAAAAATGTTAAAATATATTAAACAAAGATGGATATTATCTGTTTACAAGAAACACATTTAACACCTATAGAAATAGAAAAAATAGAATTTGGGATAGAAAAGGATTCCATTCACACTCTACAGCCAAATCTAGGTGTTACTACTATTAACCCTTGGAGGGCTGCGGACTGATGCATCAGTCCAAAATACTTATACGTTCTAATTCTGTCGGCAGTCTACGCGTTAAGCTGAGAAAGGGCTTTAGAGCAGAAGTAATAAATAATTCTGTCGACCCAGAAGGTCAGTACACTATTATATTATTAAAATACCAAGGAAAAGCCCTTACGGTAGCATCTATCTATGCTCTAAATGGCAGTGCGGTTCCTGTGCTGGACAAATGTTTTATGAAATTTGTAGAATTTTCCCAGCTTTTTATTATAGGGAGAGATTATAATTTAATAATCAATACAAAACTTGACACAACAGCACATAGAGAAAGTCTGCATTCCTTAATAGGATGAAAGATTTAACATTAATGGATTATTGGAGAGTTTATCAGCTTAAGGAATTCTCATTTCTCTGCAAGATGAAAGTCTTGCTCCTAAATTGATAGGATTCGGGGTTTAGGATCATTATGTCATGATATTATAAATATCAGAAATGATCTTATCATTTCAGATCATGCGCCACTTTGCGTTGTTTTGACATCTTGAGTCATCACCAAAAGCCTATCTTGGAAGGTGGATCTACTGTTGTTAAAATATCTGGCATTTCTGAATAAAATAAAACCAAAACAAATATATATTTTCAAAATAATGTAACAGAAAAAGTTTTGTATAATATAGTTTGGGATGCTTATAAGGCACCTATCTATTGCTAGTACAGCCGCTAGACTAAAGAGACAAAAAAATTAGATTACATAAAATTTCGTTCTCTAGTTCTTTTAATCAGCAGAAGCGCGCTACATCAAATAACAGTATTCATTTAAAGGAAATTGAACAGCTTAAAGATCAATATCACACAGTTGTTAACGACAAAATTGAATGGATGAGGCTTTATACTCTGTCCAGGTACTGTTCCCAAGCAGATCATGGAGGGAAATAATTGATTTATCAGTAACAAAAAAAGAGGAAAAATCCATTACAGAAATAAGGCCAACTGAGACTAGTACATGGGCAATAACAACTGAAGCAGAGATCAACTTTGAGTTTATGAATTACTGTAGTAAACTATTAAACAAGGTTCAACTACAGTTAATGGAAAAATCTGACTTTGAGGTAGAGCTCTTGCAGCATGTATTACAGTTAGGACTAATGCCGGCAGGCATTCGAACCCCACGGAAAAATCTTCTAGCCAGCATTCTTTGGCGGGGTCCATGCCTGATGTCGGCTCCGCCCGACATCTAACGTGGTATAAAAGGGGCAGACCCCCGGCACAGTCTCAGTTCTTTTCCCGCCATTGAACCTCTTAGTTCGGCTCCACGGACGCTTCGCCTTAGCAGTCGACTGCCTTTTTTTGCGCTTTGTAAAAGCAGTTCTCAAACCGTTTTTCTCGATCGATTAATAGTTATTTTGCATGTCTTCGCCATCCCCACTGCGGCAAAAGTCTTAACTGCCAGTGCAGCAAGCAGATCCCTGCCAAAGACAGCCATGAGGCCTGCCTGATCTGCCTAGGCCCTAACCATCTGCCCAGCGACTGTCCGCACTGCAAAACGTTCAGTTAAACGAGGATCCGAAGAGCGAAGCATTCAAGGCCTACCTTCTGGAGAAGAAAGTAAGTAGCGGCCATGCAGAAATCCCAGTCTGGACTCAGCTCTTCGTCTCCTGCAAAAGTCTCTCCCCACAGAGAGAAGTCATCAGGGAAACACCATTCGTAGGAAAAAGATTGGGCCAGGTCAGAATCCCGCCCAAAACCTCCTCAGAGAGCTTCTTCCTCGGCCTGCAGCAGGAGGTTTGGGTCTGTTCCTCCATCCTTCACTGGGACCAGTTCTAAGAAGACACCCTCTTCTTCTGCTGGCAAGCCCAGAGAGCAGTCTTCTTCCTCAGGGCACTCACATGCCCAGATCCCCCTGGCTCACCAATCCCATAAAACTTCACATGGGTCGACCCAGGAGGGGCAGTCGCCCACTGGTAGGCCTAAGGAGGCAGGCCATAAATCCAGTGGATTGTCTGACGGGCACAAGGTCTGACTCCACCTGGTGACAGGAGACCGTCTGCTTGCGGACGGCTCCTCCTTCGGCAAGGGAGCTCGCCCACCAGCGACAAGTGCCTCCCAGGCCAAGCGACCTCACCGGAAGGCAGGGCCCCATCGCCCGATAAAAGGCAGTCGCCAGCTGGTAACCAGATTCCCGACCTTCCACCAGACGATCGGTCGCCTGATGATGCTGGGCACACACCAGACATTGGGTCAAACGACTGCTCACCCATATACATGGAGCCTGACCCGCAACCAGATACACAAGGGCAGGCTCCCCAGAGTGGACACCTGAACCGGACACCTCAGAAGTCCCGATGCCCAGTCCTTCAAACCCAATGCCCCGCCACTGGTTGTCCCCCTAGTGGACATTGGGGCTCTAGTCACCTCATGGTGGAATATAGTGAAGGGGGACCTTCTGTACAGGCCACTGGACCCCCCACCTAAAGACACACCGGTGCCGCCTCCTGTGACCCAGGACAAGACACCAGGTGAAGGCTGTTGTTCACCCCCCAGTTCTAGAGGGAAAAGATGAAGGCCATCCACTGTTCCTTCTTCCAGTGATCGTCCGTCATCCACGTCTGGAGAGGACGTAGGGGATTGGTCTTCTGAATCTTCAGATAAGGGCCATCATCCTCCGTCCCCAGGACTGAAGGATTCTCCCAGATCCCCACCGGGTGATCCTTCCTAGATATGAGGCACATCCAGAATGTATACGAATGGGACATGGAAGAGTTGGACCCGGAAAGGAAAAGGTTGGCTAAATTTCTGGGTGCCAAAGACTCTAAACCGCTGGTCATACCTCCTCTAGTTGAGTCCTTTCAAGACGTTACCAGGCTCACCTGGAAAAAGCAGTCTTACACATCAGCAGTGCCTAGGAAGGCAGATAGGTTGTATAAACCCCGGAAAGATGAACCCTTCCAGGGGGAGCAACCAAAGGCTGACTCCATTGTGCTTGCGGCAGCTCATGGACGACCTGCCCAATCCAAACACCTCAGCTCCCAGCCTCTGGACCTGGAGTCCAAAAACCTTTATCACTGGGACAGGAAGGTCTATGACTCTGCTACTGGGACCATTCATTCGTTAAACATCTTGGCCCACATTGTTGCATACCAAAAATCACTGGGGGGGGGAGACATGGAGCTGGTCAAGGCCCAACCTGATTCAGACTCAAAAAATGAACTACTGGCCTATGTCCAGTCCGGCGTGGATGTGGACAAGCATGTCCTCTGATACTCCTATGATTCGGCGGACATGACAGTCTTGGATGCCCCCTTCCAGGGCCCAGTCCTTTTCGACCAAGAGGTTGAGGGCAACATAAAAGGACTTCAAGACTCAGAGAAGGCATTTGCCGATGTGCACAAGATGTACAAGTCTGAACCACAGTTGGCACGTTGGCGCCCTTTTTGTAAACCTCAAGACCAGCAAGGAAACCGCCAATTTCACAGCAAGGGTTTTAAGCGCCATGGTCAGCCTGTCCCATCAGGAGCCAGATATCCCAAACAGCCCAAGCCTCCCAGACACCCCGCATCCAACCCCCCGCGAACTATGACTTTCAGCCTCCCCAGTCATTCAGTCCTCGACGGGAAAATAGGAAAAATTCTCCCTCTACCTCCCAAAATGGAGCAATATCACTTCAGATCAGTGGGTGCTACAGGAAATTCAGAGGGGATACGCCATAGAGTTCCTGAGCGTTCCCCCAGATGACCCACCTTCTCCTTCCCACTGTTCAACCAACCATGCTCTTCGTCTGGAGCAAGAGATCCAGTCCCTCCTCCGGAAGAAGGCCGTCCAGCCAGTCCCACCCTCCCAGCAGGGTAAAGGCTTTTACTCCCATTGTTTCTTGTTGTCCAAGAAAACTGGAGATCTTCGCCCCTATTCTAGACCTTAGCCACCTCAACAAGTTTGTTCTGTACAAGAGGTTTCAGATGGTGACTTTGGCAAGCCTTTTTCCCCTTCTTCATCAAGGGTACTGGCTATGCTCCCTGGACATGCAGGACGCCTGTATGCATATAAAGAGCCTCCCCTCTCACAGGAAGTTCCTTTGCTTCCTATTTCAAGGCCACCACTACCAGTTCAGGGTGCTACCCTTTGGCCTGTCATCGGCACCCAGAGTCTTTACCAAGTGCCTCACGGTGATATGTGCAGCCTTACAGAGGAGAGGACACTTTGTCTACCTCTACCTCGATGACTGGCTGCTCTCGGTCCAGTCTGAGGACCAGCTAATGGGCACTCTCAAGGAGACAAACAAGTTGTTCTCTCTAGGCACCACTCTGAACTGGCCGAAATCTCAGCCCTGGCCCTCCCAACAGCTTTAATATATTGGAGTGATGCTAGACACCCATCAGTGCAGGGTTTTCCTGCCGAGAGACTGAGCACTTCACCTGGGCGAGCTGTCTTGAAGGATCCAGACATCAGACCATGTTCCCAGAACGGTAGTCCTGCAGTTGTTGGGACATATGGCAGCTGCCATAGCCACGGTCTCTCTCTCCCGATTGAATATGAGGACCCTCCAGTGGCACCTCCGAGTCCAGTGGGACCAGGGCTCAGATGACTTGGACTATCCCATCCGGATATTGAAGCAGTTCGTTGCTTCCACCTGTGGTGGCAAAAACCCAGCTCACTTGGAGCTGGGAGTACCCTTTCAGTGACCAAACCTGTTGCAGGTCCTTACCACAGATGCCTCAGGACTAGGCTGGGGTGCCCACTTAAATGAGCATCAGACATAGAGGATCATGGTCTGCCATAGAGAGGTCTCTCCATATCAAGGTACTGGAGATGAGGGCCGTTCTGTATGCCCTCCAGGCCTTCCAGGATCAACTCTCCCAGGATCTACTCTTAATCCAGTTAGACAATTCCCTGGTAGTATTTTACCTGAACAAACAAGGGAGCACTCGCTCATACCCCCTATGCAGGGAGGCCATGAGAGTTTGGGAATGGGCAGTAGAACGCAATCTGTTCCTCTTAGCGGTTCACGTGCCAGGAAGTCAGAACGTTTCATTAACGGGTTCGTGCCGCTCGCTCTTTTGAATCACGGTGCGACTGTTCAAAAAGTAGCAAACAACCTCTTCGACAGATGGGGCTGTCCAGAGTTGGACCTCTTTGCATCCCCGTGCAACGCGAGACTGTCAAATTTTTGCTCACTAGATCCAGGGCCTGGTGTTTTCTGGCGAGATGCATGCATTGTCCCTCTCTTGGACAGGGAGGTTTCTCTATGCCTTTCCTCCCTTCCCTCTGATTCATAGAGTACTGCTCAAATTGCAGTCAAAGGGGGCCAGAATGATTCTGGTAGCCCTCTTTGGCCTCAGCAGATTTGGTTCCCTCTGCTACAGCAGCTGGCCACAGGGCCCCGTATGCCATTGCCTCTCTCCACTCACTTGCTCTCCCAGGAACAGGGGACACTTGTCCATCCAGCAGTACGGACTCTCCACTTGCATGCCTGGCTTCTATAGTCTTGGCAGAGGAGAGACTGGGAGTTTCAGAGAGAGTGGCAGCAAGGAAATCCTCCACTAGGGCAGCTTACGCCATGAAGTGGAAACGCTTCTGTCTGTGGGCGACAGCTCATTCCTTGGATCCTCTAGATTGCTTGGTCAGGCATGTGCTGGAGCATCTTCTCCATCTCCTCGATTTGGGTCTCTGCTACTCATCAATAAAAGTGCACCTTTGTGCAGTTTCAGCATATCATGCTCCTGTGAAGAGAGAGGACTTTGGAACAGCTGGACGTATGTAAAACTTTTCTATGGGGTGTCCTACATGTTGGACCTCTGAGGAGGGACCCCATCCCTCCGTGGGATGATCTTTTTGTTTTGGAAAAGCTCACCCTGCCCCCTTTTGAACTGCCCGTGACGTGCGAGTTACGACTCCTCTTTTGGAAGGCGTTATTTTTAGTTGCCATTACTTCTGCTCGAAGGATTTCCGAGCTTCAGGCCCTGATGTGCAAGGAGCCTTACCTTGTATTTCACAGGAACAGGGTGCAGCTCCATACAAATCCTAAGTTTCTTCCAAAAGTGGTGTTCGCATTGACGCTGAACCAGGACATTCAACTTCCGGTTTATTACCCAGAGTTCTCTAATAGTGGGGAGACCCTGTTACATACTCTGGATGTTCATCGGGTTCTTCGCTACTACTTAGACGGAACTCATTCTGTTCGCAAGACAGACTAGTTCATCGCTTTTGCTCAGAGATAGGCAGGGGATCCTGTCACTAAGCAGACCCTAACCAAATGGTTAGTACACTGCATCACTTTTTGGTATCAGCTTCACGGCAAACCCTTACCAGGTTCGGTTAAGGGTCATTCCACCAGAGCAATAGACACTTCTTTTGCCTCTTTGAGGAACATTTCAGCAGCAGATTTGTGTGGTACTGCCACTTGGAACACTGTCCGTACCTTCATTAGACACTACAGTTTGGACATAGCCTCGAGGAGGAGAGCAGGATTTGGGCTGGCTGTCCTGCAGGGACTACTGTCATAAGAGGGTCAGCACCCCCTCTGTTTCAGTCGTTCCTCCACCCTTCTGACCTGGACCTATCTAGGGATATTGTTTGGGACTCTGTCCAAAGTGTAATACCTGCTGCAAAAGCTCCACCTCGAAGTCAAATAGTACAGTTACGTAAGAACTTACATAACAGTAGATCTTTGAGAGGAGCTCTTGCAGCAGGTGACTTTCCCACACTGCATCCCTCAGGTCACTTCTTTACTAATACTTCAATTCTTCAACTTTTTCAGCCGGGTCTCTGACGGTTAACTGAGATGGCGCCAGTGGTCCACCCCCTTTATGCCACGTTGGACGTCGGGTGGATCTGATGGGGACGGACCCCCACCACAGACTGCTGGCTAGAAGATTTTTCTGTGGGGTCCTAACGCCTGGCGGCATTGGTCCTAAGTATAATACCTGCTGCAAGAGCTCCTCTCAAAGATCTACTGTTACAATAAGTTCTTGCGTAACTGTACTATCTGACTTCGAGGTGGAGCTCTTGCAGCAGGTATTACACTTGCTTGATTTGCAGATCAGTTTCTGATAAAAAATGGGAAACCATTTGTGAAAAATGGAATGAAACTAGAAATAACAGGATGAACCAGATTTGGTTCTGTGCCCTACACATAATTTATTATTCTCCCTACCTGTTGAACAAGTTTAACAGTGATGTTTTTATGTTACTGCTAGTACTAATAAACACTTCTTGTGAATTCTACAACTGTTCCTCGTTTTTCCTATGCTTCCTGACATGTGCCTCAACAACACCCTTCTCTGAACCCTCTCCAACCCATCTATATCCTTTCTTAAACGAGTCCTCCAGAACTGTACCCCGTACTCCAGGTGCAGTCTGACCATGGTCTTGTATACAGGCAGCAGTACCTCCCTCTTCCTACTTGTTATACCCCTTCCTATGCACACCATCATTCTATTAACTTTACCTACTGCCTTACTACTTTGGTCTCCTACTTTAAGGTTGTTTGAGATTATAATCCCCGGGTCCCTTACCTGTTCTGTTTGCTTTATCAGTTCTCCCCCCAGTGAGTACTCAGCCAATGGATTTTTACTCTCCATATGCATCACTGCACACTTCTTAGCATTGAACTTCAGCTGCCAGATGTTCCACCACTTCTCTAGGGTGCTCAGATCTCTCCTTATGGCTTCAACCGCTCCTGCTACGTCAGCCCTATTATATAACTTTGCATGATCCGCAAAAAGACACACTTTCCTTTCAAGTCCCGCTGATATATC
Source organism: Neoceratodus forsteri (assembly GCA_016271365.2). Taxonomy (NCBI): domain Eukaryota; kingdom Metazoa; phylum Chordata; order Ceratodontiformes; family Ceratodontidae; genus Neoceratodus; species Neoceratodus forsteri. Next base: position 207,218,531 of record JADMNL010000023.1, on the reverse strand, counting down.
ACTGATATATATGATACATAAACTGATATAAGGATTGAGTGATAGAAGACCTATTCAGCAGGTGTGGCCATCCAGAGTTGGACCTGTTTGCTTCCCCACTCAATGAAAAACTGCCACTTTTCTGCTTGCTCGATCCAGGGCCTGGAGGTTTCTGGTGCGATGCGTTGTCCCTCTTTTGGAAAGGATGGTTCCTGTATGCATTTGCTCCCTTCCCTCATCTGCAGAGTCCTTCTCAAACTGCAGTCGGAAGGGGCGGAGATGATCCTCATAGCCCCCTACTGGCCATGCCAGATCTGATTTCCCCTGTTACAGCAATTGGCAATGGAACTTCCATTATGACAGTGTCAGTGGCTCAGTAGGTAGCACACTCGCCTCTGAGGCTGGGAGATCAGAGAGCTGTGGGTTCAGTTCCCACACCTTGCACTTGGGTTAATATCCCAGTACTGACGCTGTAGTGCAGCATGAGAGGGGTGCTACACTTCTGAGGTGCTGTCTTTCAGATGAGACGTTAAACCGAGATCCCATCTGCCTGGATTGGTGGTAGTTCAGGTGGATTGACAGAGTGGAGGCTGTCCAGAGGAGGGCAACCAAAATGGTGCAGGGTCTGCACCAGAAGACATACAAAGAAAGACTGAAGGGGCTTAATATGTATACCCTTGAAGAAAGAAGGGAGAGAGGGGACATGATAGAAACTTTCAAGTATCTCAGGGGAATTAAAGTACAAGAGGGTAGTATCTTTCAGAAAAGAGATGTGCAAGAACAAGGGGGCACAATTTGAAGATAGAGGGGGGACGGCTCAGAGGTACTGTTAGAAAGTATTTTTTCACGGAGAGGGCTGTGGATACATAGAACAGCCTTCCTGAGGAGGTTGTGGAGTCTGGAACAGTGGGAGAATTCAAGAATGCATGGGACAGACATAAGGCAATTTCAGTGGGGGGTAAGAGGAAGTAAGCTGTTGATTAACTAGAATCTGCAGCTTATCTATCAGGTAGGGAAATGGGCAAACTCGGTGGATCAAGTGGTCCTTATCTGCCATCAAATTCTGTGTGCCACCATATTGTAATAAAGGCTGTGGGGTAGGCCAGTTTATCACGTTTTGGTTCTGTCACAAAATAAAAAAAAATTGGACACACGTGTTACAGTATATCAGTATAATTCTTGAAATTAAATTGATATTTGGAGCAGAATTATGTCTACTGTCCATAACCACTATACGAGAACTACCAAAAGGCCATACCACGACATTACTACATATTGCTTACTTAATGCTAAAAGACGTATTGCTCTTTTATGGCAAGATTCCCAGATCCGAGAAGTGGCTTTGTGGAAAAACCTAATGCTAGAAAGCATGAGCTATGAAAGAAACTATTATTCCATTGATAATCAAATAGCTAAATTTGTAGAAATTGGAGGCCCAGTACAACCAGCTTAATTAGAATGTAGGATCTAAGAGGAGCATTAGATCACTATATCATTTAGCACATCGTCAAACATTTATATTTCCAAAATATGTAAAGTAATATTTATGGTTAGATTCCCTTCAGAGGAAAAATGGTTATATAGGAGCTGCTGTGTGTATAGGTATAAAGTATTTGAGGGGATGGCTGCTAATTTCTGGAGACTTTAAGGAAATTGTGTTTATTAAAGCAGCAGTGCAACAAAAAATGTTTCACCAAAAAAAAGATTTTTTTTCAGCTACAATTAAGAAAAATATTAGTATACCGATCAAATGTACTTGCCTAGTACCTCCTATACTGTGCACAGGAATATATATATTTTTTCCCCCAATCCTAACCCTTGCCAGGCCTACAATGCTATTTTTACGCAAAATGTGGCGGACATCTTTTTTTCGTGAGAAAAAATTCAATTAAAACTTTTATAAAATACTCAGATTTTGGTGGAATTAGAAAACTGTACTACCAAATAAAATGGGAGTAATATGAAAGACCGACTGTCACAATAGCGAGTGTCAGGATCCCGAGACTGACTGCCCGAAACTTGGAATCCTGACAGTCTGTAATTGCCCACAGTGGCGTTTATCACCCCCCCCTCGAAACATCGAGCTGAAGACTTCAGGCACTCTAAGCAGCTCTTTGTCTCTAATCAGATGCGGCAGCCTGTTAGTCAAATGCATTCCTGCTTGGATTGTCAGTTGCTTTCATCAGTGCTATGCTATGGCAGAGGTGAAGTTGGAAGACCAGGTTCATGTCCACTCCACCAAAGTGATTGCTAGATCCCTGGCAGAGATTCGCTTTGTGCCCATCGGTAATGTTTGCAGAGCTGCAGCTTGGAGCACAGTGCACACTTTTGTCAAGCACTGTGCCCTGGATGTCCATGTCAGGTAGCATGCCACCTTTGGCAGGGCCATCCTCAGTGGACTTTTGTCCTGAGTGAGTCTCAGCTCCCATCGTCTTGACCCGGTGGAGTTTCCCCTGAGCTTGTTACTCTAACACATTCCTTTGACTCAATGGTGAAGACTGATTCTTTGAAGATATAAAATGATGTGCTCACTGTAATTCTTGATCCTCTAGGAATATCTTCATCATTGATTCACACACCCAATCACCATCCCCACGGGCTCATCCTGGCCTGCTTATTGGTCTTCACCCCCTGTTCTTGGTTTGGGCTGTGAAGACTCTGTTTCTCATTTGTTGACCCGTCTTGTATAGGTTACCAGGACTATCTTAGGCTCTTAATACATAAAAGTTAGTTAATGCTGAACCTCCTTGGTAAAAACAGGTACTGATGTGGTTCAGGGCTGGTGCCTAGGTAGGCCTGTGCCCTGATCTCCCCCTCGTGGCGCTGCACATGCACACAGCTTGTCTTGATGCCAGCCCTCCTGGAAAGTTCTGGCTCCTGCAAGATCCTAGCACCTCCATCTCGGAACCCATTCATGTGAATCAATGGTGAATATATTCCTAGAAGACCCAAGAATTGTGAGTGCATCATTTTTATTTCATGCCCCTGACCCAGGATAACAGGAGTTCAGACTGGCAAGAAGGGAGATTCAGTTAGTGAGGGAGGGATGCAGGGAGAGTTCTGATTACCTAGATTCAGTTCACTTTCCACACTTTGAGCATGCTCGGTGGAAGACTGCCTATCACTGGAACAGTCTGTTGGGCAAATCCACGCACAGGCCTGGGCTTTCATAATATAGTTCTAACAGGTGCAATATGTTATTAAAGAGTATACTTCTTTTGAAAAAGACATCCATCCATAGTTAATCATTGAAATACATTGGGCTCCTTAATAGTTAGAGATTTTCTAATATCACAAAACCAGAATTTTATTGAATTCTTTTTACGAGCAGTTTAAAAAGTAAAGCTGAAAATTGACTAGCTTCACTACATACACAGTGCAAAGCAACTGTTACAGAAGTATAAAGTATTTTATTAACACAGACACAGCCTCCCTGATAGTCCAGTGGCAGCATGTTGCGCTACCAGTTAGGCTACCCAGGTTCAGAAGTGGACTCTGTTACCCCGTCAGGAGGCAGGTCAGGAAAGCCCCCACACAGCATTGTGCTGTGTTCAGGGAGTGTTGTCTGCTGATTCTGCCACCATAGTGACCCCTCTGGCTGGGACAGGGAGTTTGCTGCTGCCGCTTAGGCATGTAGTGCATACGCATGACCATACAACATGCGGTACCCTCTATTGGGGGAGCTACAAGAGGGAAGAAAACTCCCCAATCTGCTATCTAAATGACCATCTGCATGTGGTAGTGGGGGGTATGCCATGGATACCAGCTGCTACTAGATCCAGACTTCTCAGTTTGGGGGTGAGGGGATGTTCCTTCCCCTGGACCCCTGCCAGGTTGGGAAGAACCGCAGGGGACAGTAGCAGGTGAAGTTTTGGTGGAAGGGACTGGGTGGCAGCCACAGGCCTGAACAGATTAAATTCCTGATGTTGATGGGCAACTGGGTCAGGATAAAAATCTATGGGGGGGCTCAGTTTAAAAAGTCAGTGGCCTGTTTAAGAGATGCGAACACCAGCTTTTTAAGCACAGCTAGTCCTTCACTAATATCACTTCCTACCCCAACATAACATGGCAGCTGCCTTGTTTTAAGACTGATTCACATATGAATACCTCTGGACTGTTAACACCTACAGGTAAGCATAGATCTCACTTCGAGGGGGAGCTCTTGCAGCAGGCTACACAGTAAGGACTGAAGCCAGCAGGCACCAGGACCCCACGGAAAACTTCTTGCTAGCAGTCTTTAGCAGGGAACCGCCCCCCTGATGTCAGCACGCCCCCGACGTCAGACAGTGGTATAAAAGGGGCAGTCCCCCAGCCCAACCTCTGTTCTTTTCCTGCCATCGACCCACACACATCGGCTCCACAGACACTTTCTGCTCTAGTCTACTGCCATTTTTTATGCGCTTTATTATTTTTAAAAAAAAAATAGGAATTTTCCACCTTTTCTCTGCCTGTCATCCTCATCAACCTCGTCAGTAGAACTGCGGCGGTCCAAGCGTCCTTGTGGCAAGCAGATCCCGTCAAAGGACGGCCACACTTCCTGCCTCTTCTGCCTAGGCCCAGACCATGATACAGAGGCCTGCAAACACTTCTTGAAGTTCAACCGGAGGACCAGGATCCGCCACCTGAAGGCCCTGAAAAGCTTCTTACTGGAAAAGAAATTAGCAGCGATGGAGAAGCAGATCCACAGAAAAAGTTCCTCCTCCTCACCGATTTCAGGGACTTCTCCCTCTTCATTTTCTCATAAAGAGAAGTCGGATGGAAAGCACAAACACCGGAATAAACTCAATGACAAGCCTCAGTCAACCTCACGTTCCTGGTCCCCTCTTCAGATGGCGACTGACTCCGGGACGTCCTCCCGCGTGAGGTTGGACTCTGCTTCCATGGCAGCCCTCTCTTCCTCCGGGCTCCCCATTGTCGAACCACCCGCTGTCATCCAGATGTCGGGCGGTGGTTCTTCGGGGTTGGGGACAACTTCTTCGGCCTCTCAGCCCTTGCTTCTCAGGCCCTTTCATCATACTGTGGGGGCTCAGCCAGGTATTCCTTGGGTCCCTGCTCGTCATCCGCCCGGCCTCTGCATCTGCTAAGTCTGCTCCCGCTTCTGGGGCATGCACTCCCTTCCCTCGGGAGAGTGACGCCTCTGCCCCATTCAGGAGTTAGCTTCCCTTGGCAGACTCTAAGTTAACGCTGGCTGCCTCCTTTGACTGGTATCAGTCCACACCTGTCCGGTTGACGTCTGCTACCCCGATGTCAACCCCCACGACACCCATTCCATCATTGCCCGAACACCCGATGTTGCTGGCTGACCCTAATGTTACCTCTTAGCCGATGCCAGGGGGCCCAGCGTCCAATATGAAAACACCTACCAGACCAACGCCAGATAACCCGCTGGGCTGCCACCAGTCAACCCAAATCTTCAGAACCTGACCCCGGGGTTGCCGCCACCAAAGGGACTGACGCTAGAGCCATCTGCTTAGCTTGCTTTCCTGGTTAAAATTTTAAATAAATAAATCTGACATCACCCCACTGATGCCAGCTAATCACTCTATGCTTCAGAATCCTCTGCCGTGGAATGCGGTAAAGGATGACCTGATACCGAAAAGGCCTCCTACGCCCCCTCCCAAGGAACCTCTTCCTTCGGGGACAAAGCCTCAGGTTCCTCCTCTGCAACATATGCCAACACCAAAAGAGCCTATTCCACAAGAAGACGAAACTGATAGGGGCTGCTGTAAGCATCACGACCGAAAGCACCATTGCTCATCCTCCAGGTCCTCTGGCAGGCACCGATATAGGTTGTAGGACCGTAGATAGTCATTCGACCTCTCTATCTTCCTCTTTGAGGGAGTGTGACCGACATTCCTCTTCCTTGGTGTTGTCTGACTCTGGGTTGTCCCCACTCCGACGTACCCCAAGGACACCCCCCAATGACACGTAGAAACATAGACGTTGACGGCAGATAAGGACCGCAAGGCCCATCCAGTCTGCCCATTTCTTTTTCTACCACATGGAGGTCTTGTGGCACATCCAGTCTAATATGGACTGGAGCACTGAAGATTTGGACCCGGAGAGATGCCGTTTGGCTATTTTCTTCCGTCAAAAGTATCCAAAGCCTGTGGTGGTTCTTCCTCTATTGGATCCATTTAAGGACGTCACCAGATCTGCTTGGAAACGCCTGTCATCTGCTACAACTGTTTCCAGGAAGGCCTATCATTTCTATAATGCTTCTTGAGATTAACTCTTCTTTGGAGAGCAACCGATTGCAGACTACATGGTTATTACAGTGGCCCACGATCGGTCAAAGAGGCCCTGGCATCTTGACACTCTGCCTCCGGACAAAGACTCGAAGCAGGTGGACCAGCTTGGCAGGAAAGTCTGTGCTTTGGCCACCTGTGCCATTTGCTCCTTGAATTTTGTAGCCCACATGGTCCAGTATTTGAACGCCCTGTGGGAGAAGGCCATGGAACTGGTTCAGACTCAGCAGCATAGTCCTCAGAAAACTGAGCTGCTACATATTTTGAAATCTGGTTCGGATTTAGGTATTTGCGTCCTGTGTTCCTCCCATGATACGGCAGATTCAACGGCTAGGGCAGCAGTCACCGGTGTTTGCCTTCACCATTATTCCTGACTCCACATCTCTGGTTTTATCCCAGACGTCCAGGCGAGCATTATGGATGCCCCTTTCAAGGGCACCATCTTCTTTGGTGAGGAGTCGGAAACTGTTATAACTCTTTCAGGAATCTGGCAAGGCTGGCATGGCAGACCATGTACAGATCTAACGAAAAACAGAACTGCCACCAGCCATTTTGTCGGTCCTCCGGGCAACAGCTGTGAGGCCAACAAACTAGAGATGCCTTCAAACGTAAGGCCACTTCTCTGGCCTCAGGAGGTTCGGGTCTCGGAGCCCCAAAAACCTCCCAGGCCCCTTTGCCTGTCCCAGGTTCCTCAGCCTGACTCCTTATCCACCCCACCCCCGACCCTGGTGGAGTCTCTGGGGGAGGCAGTGGGGGATCGCTTTTCTCTCTGTCTAGAGGGATGGCACAGAATAACCATGGATCAATGGATTCTTCTGCTGATAAAAGGCATACTCTGGAGTTTGTGGAGATGCCTCCGGACAACCCACTCATAAACTCCCATTACCCTTTGTCACACCTCTACCTCATTCAGGAGGAGATCCAAGTGCTCTTGCTGAAGCAGGCCATAGAGCCAGTTCCACCAGATCAGAGGGGAAGGGCTTTATTCCCACTTTTTTCTAGTTCCTAAGAAAACAGGGGACCTAAGACCTATCCTGGATCTTAGCCACCTGAGTAAGTACATGAAATACAGTAGATTCAGGATGGTCACCCTCCCAGGCCTGCTCCCCCTCTTTCATCAGGGGGATTGGCTATGCTTCCTGGATATGCAGGACACTTATCTCTGCATTTTGGTATTTCAACACCACAGGAGGTTCCTTTGCTTCTGCTTCCGAGGCAGTCGCTACCAATTCCGCGTACTACCGTTCAGCCTGTCTTCACTTCCACAAGTCTTTACAAAGTGCCTAGCAGTAGTGACTGTGGCCCTCCAGAGGAAAGGTCACTATGTCTTCCCCTACCTGGATGATTGGCTCTTGACAGCTCCCTCCAGAGATCAGCTGATCAGTACCATGGAAGACATCTTTACCTTGTTTCGGGATTTGGGGATCACTCTCAACATCCCAAAGTCCTCTCCATGGCCCAGCCAAAGACTGCAGTACATCGAGGTAGTTCTGGACACCGCCAAAGGAAAAGCCCTCCTGCCCCCAGACAGAGCAGAACAACTTCAGGACCAGGCTCACCTGGTTTCCTCATCGTGACAAATCCCAGCCAGAGTATTCCTAAGGCTGCTAGGGCACGTGGCAGCGGCCATCGCGACTATCCCTCTCGCATGCCTGCAGATCAGGGTTCCCCAGTAGACCCTTCGAGTCCAGTGGGACCAACGCTCGGATGAATTGGAGCAGCTAGTGACTGTCTCCACTCCAGTGCACCAGACTCTGACTTGGTGGTTGGACCTCTCCAGTCTTCCCACAGGGGTCCACTTTCAGCAAGATTCTCCTCGTCAGATTCTGATTACAAATGTATCCGGCCTGGGCTGGGGTGCCCATTTGGCAGACCATCAGACTCTGGGAACTTGGTCTTCCCAAGAGTAACATCTCCATATCAATATATTGGAGATGTGGGTGATGGTCTATGACCTACGGGCATTCCAGACGAATCTGCTGCCGGGCCCTCTCTTAATTCAGATGAACAACATATCCGTGGTTTTCTACATAAAGAAGCAATGGGGGGGGCTGACTCTTATCCCCTCTGCAGGAAAGCAATGAGAGTCTGGTATTGGGCCATCGAATCATCTGGAACTCTGTCATACATGTTCCAGGCGTACAAAACATCTTGGCCGACAGTTTAAGCTGGTTTCAGTCCAAGGTACATGAATGGGAACTCCTTCCTTCGGTAGCCGAAGTCCAGTTCGACAGGTGGGGCTGGCCCGAGTTGAACCTCTTTACGTCCCCACTGAATGCCAAACTGCCCAGAGTTTGCTTGCTAGATCCAAGGCCTGATGTTTTCTGGCAAAACACGTTGTCCATCTCTTGGACAGGGAGGCTTCTGTATGCCTTCCCTCCTACTGCAGAGGGTCCTTCTCAAATTGCAGTCGGAGAGAGCAGGGATGATCCTAATAGCTCCCTACTGGCCATGTCTGATTTGGTTCCCACTACTCCAGCAGCTGGCAGTGGAACCCCTGAGCTCAGGTTTGTTCTCCCAGGAGCAGGGCACCCCGGTTCAACCGGACATCAAGTTGTTACACCTCCACGCATGGCTCCTGCAGACCTAGCAGTTGCTTGGTTTGGTGTTTCCCCCACAGTGGCAGATGTCTTGGTGGCTGCTAGGAAGCCTTCCACCAGGGCCACTTATACAATGAAGTGGAAGCAGTTCTGCATTTGGACCTCCGTTTGCCACCTTGATCAAGTCATCTGTCCGGTAAATTCTGTATTGGAGTACCTCTTTTCTCTGTCGGACTCAGGGCTGAGCTACTCCTCCATTAAGGCCATCTTTGCGTATCATGCCACCTGTAGAGGCCAAAACTCCCCCAAAAAAATTGTTTAACCAGGTGAGACACACTAAGTTGAAAGCTTGTTTACAGGTGCAACCTAGGAGCACAGGGAAGTTAAGTGACTTGCTCAGGGTCACACAGTATGCAAGTGGGGGCTGTGGGATTCAAACCCAGGTCTCCAGAGTTGCAGCTCAGAGCCTTAAACCACTGTGCTATACTGCCTCTTACCCAGCTGGATCTTTCCCGCACTTTCTTGCGGGGTATTCTTCACCTCAAACCTTCTGTCAGGGACCCTGTTCCCCCTTGGGACCTTTTATTTGTTTTGGAAACATGCTGCCTCCCTTTGAACCGGCCGCAAGTTGCAAGCTATGCTTTCTATCATGGAAAGTGTTATTTTTAGTTGCCATTACTTCTGCTCAAAGGATTTCTGAGCTTCAGGCTCTGATGTGTAAGGAGCCTTATTTAGTTTTCCACAAGGACAGGGTATCCTTGTGGAAGAATCTCAAGTTGTTGCCTAAAGTGCTGTCTGAGTTTCCACTAAATCAGGACATCCACCTACCGGTTTACTACCCAGAGTATTCTAACCGAGGGGAGTCTCTACTTCATATTCTGGGTGTTCACCGGGTGCTTCGTTACCACTTAGACCGCACCGGTGCTGTTGGAAAGTCTGAACACTTATTTGTTTCCTTCACCCCGAGGACTGATGGGGCTCCTGTTTCTAAGCAAACTTTATCTAAATGGTTAGTCAACTGTGTTGTTTATTGCTACCTCAAATATGACAAACCTTTGCCGGGACTAGTCAAAGGCCATTCTACCAGGGGCATGGCTGCTTCCTTTGCATCCATTAAAAATGTGTCTGCAGCTGGTATCCAGGCAGCCGCCACTTGAGGTTCTGTACACACCTTCATTAGGCATTACAGTTTGGACATTGCTGCTCGTCGTAGGACAGGCTTTGGCTTCGCTGCCGTACAGGGCCTGCTCTCATAAGCAATTTCAGTAGACTTGTACCTCCTCCCGGTTGGTGGGGGTTAGTCCTTCCACTGCTTGGGACTCTGTCCTTATGGTGTAGCCTGCTGCTAGAGCTCCCCCTTGAAGTAAAATAGTACAGTTATGCAAGAACGTACAATAACAGTAGATCTTCGAGAGGAGCTCTTGCAGCAGGCGCTGCTTTCCCTTCCGCCTTCCCCTGGTGACTGTTTTTCCTTTGGCTGTTTTCATTTTCTCATTTCAGATTAACTTCCTTGGGTCTCCATTTCTGAGTTTGCCGGGGTCTACAGTGGGAGAACTGAGGTTGGACTGGGGGACCGCCCCTTTTATACCTTTGGCCGACGTTGGGGGCGGTCCACAGCTATAGACTGCTAGCTAGAAGTTTTCCATGGGGTCTTGGCGCCTGCCAGCTTCAGTCCATACGGTGTAGCTTGCTGCAAGAGCTCCTCTCAAAGATATACTGTTACAGTATGTACTTACCTAACTATACTTTCTATGTTTGAAAGAGCTTCAGATGGACTTTCAGACTTCGAGGTCCTTCAGACTTTACTGTCACTTAGACATTTGTTTAATAATAATTAAAGTTGAAAGGGACTTTAGGTCCATCAAGTGTGCACCCAGCCCTGCTTCATAACCTGGAGCCAAAAATTGTGCTATGCAAACATATACTCATTTATACTCTGCAATGTAATTGTTCTCTAGATAATATATATTGCAGTAGCACAATAGATTATTTTCAAAAGTACATACTGACGTGAATACCAGCTCTCCGAGATCGGGCTGTTACTACAACTACATATAGGGGTTCGTTAAAGACTACGGGCACCACAAATGGAGCTTCATTGCAGATGAATAGTGATCCACTTGGATGGTGTTTGATACCCTTACCTTTCTGTGACTGAACTGTTTTCCTCAATTACATGGTGTCTTTGCAATGAAGGAAAAAAACACCCTATACAGAAAAGCTGTTTTCAAGCAGAGCTTACTTTTGTAGTCCTGGCATGAAAAGCTTCAGACTAGCTTTTCACGTTTTGTGTTGTGACTTTTGATTTCTTTGCACTATTACTACTTTAGTGAGCAACTTCGTGGAAATGGTTTATCGTTCATGGTCAGTGATGACTGCGGTTTCCATTTGTTTGCTGCATTCTTACCTGTTTTAGTAAAGACAGAAATATTCACTAATAATTTGCTGATTGATATATTCAGTTTTGTGTAATAACCCTGTGCATTTCAATAATTGTAAAATTCTATTCCAGATGATTTGTTTAAAGTACATAAACTGAAACCAAATCTGAAATGGCGCGCCAGGCTTTTGACAACTACTTAAAGACGGTGCCTCCTTACTTTTTAATGGTATGTGTCTTTTTTTTCTACTACAAATGAAATTATATCGGTGCAGTGTTGCTGAAGTATTTTTTGTATTACATCTACATGAAAGACAGACTCAATATATGTTGTACAAGGAGAGATTCTGTATCTAGTTTGAGTGCAAATAGTTATCAAACGGCCCACCCATACAATGACTTTTGACGCACTGGGCCATTTGTACACAGCATCTCTCTTCTGGGGTCATAATTCTACACAAGCCACTTAGATCTGACTTGCTCCAGTTTTATGACGAGCACGGTACTTCTGAAACCGGATGCTACACCGTCCCCATTAGTCATCCGAAAAAGAACACACTCGTTCAATGATCGTCTCTTTCTAACCTTTGTGTGGCTCCTTTACTGGCTAAGTGGTAGTAAAAGGCCTGCCTGAACTGGATCCATCACCTAATGGCCCCTTCCCCTGCTTTTTTGTTCCCCTTCACAAACTCTTCTGTTAAGAGGGGTTTTATTCCTACACACAAATTTCCTTTTTTTGAACAAATGCAGTAGTTTGAATATTACAGAATAAAAAGGCTTGCCTTAAACGCACACTTAAAGAGGAACTCTGTTCTTCTGCCCAACTACTGTGAGACCTAGATGTCCTGATTAAAGAGCAGGTTCCTGCTGCTGCCCCCACACACAAAAACATACCCTGCCCCAAGTGAACTGCAGTAGAAATGTTCATTTATTTTTGTGAATTAAAAATACCAAGTGATCATATTTTGTTCCGTGGAGCTAGAAAGCAAAACGTTAACACTTCCTGACTGTGAGACATGCCCCCATGCTCCCACATTTTGTGGCATCAGTAAATGGAGAGCGTGGGGGGCGTGCGCTCCATAGAGTAGAATAGGGATGTTTTAAAGTTCCGATTGTAACAAATCAAGGCCACTGCTTGACTAACAAGGACCTTGTTAGTCGAATGGTAGCCTTCATTTGTTATAATCTGAACTCTAAATTATAATAAAAAGCAGTGGGACATTTCGTTTGGCGGCATGGGGGGTACAGGATCAACCAGATAAAGTTATATTTAAAACATGTAAGTGATTCAAAAAATCAGAACTTTCTTTGAGGAAGGCTCTTGCAGCAGGCCACACTGGTAGGACTAAGCCACCAGGTGCTAGGACCACATGGAAAACATTTAGCTAGCATTCTATCATGGGGAACCACCCACTGGCAGCGTCAGTCAGCTGATGTCACCCTAGCCTATATAGGTGGGTGGTCCCCCACACCTATCTTAGTTCTTTTTCCGCCATCGACATGCACATGTCTGACCTTAGCAGACCTCACAGCTACAATCGTCGGCGATTTCCCACGCTTTTTTTTTTATATATAGTGTAAAACGTCGAATTTACAGTGTTCTTATTGATGAAGTTTGTCTTCTCCAACAGCCTCATCTTCTGACCACTCCTCTGTGTGTGCCTGCGGCAAATGGATCCCTGAAAAGGACAGCCACTCTGTGTGCGTCATCTGCCTGGACCCCAGCCACGACACCAAAGCCTGACAGTTTTGTCAGAAATTCAAATGGGCCCCTCGGAGACGTCCTTTAAAAACTCTGGAGAGCCACCTTTTGAAGCAGAAGTTGGTCGCGATGGAAAAGGAGTTGCAGGGCAGGAGCTCTTCGGCCTCGCCAGCACAGTCCTCCAAGGCCTTTTCGTCTTCTCACAAGGAGAAGTCTGGGAAGCATAAGCACCGGAATGAACAGTGGGACCAGGTCCAGTCAGCTTCCCATTTGTGGTTGCCCCACTAACCATCAGGGCCGTGGCTCTGTTGCCCGCATCTCAATTTCTGGTGGCGAGACTTCGGGGCAGGGGGCTTAGTCTCCTACTCCCCGGCCCCATGACACTCGGGCCCATATTTTCCATGGGTGCTCAACCAGGTGGCTTGGCTGGTGTTGGACTCTTTGGTGTTGGTTCTACTACCGTTGCATCCCCTGCCACGGTGTTGCCATCGTTGGCTCCCATCAATGGGACCGATGTCATTCCTGCTAGGCAATGCCCACAGCAGGCTACCACCGTATCTTCCTTACCAACATCGCCTCCCCCTATAACTTGGGGGAGGGGTGTCTCCATCCCCTCAGACGCCAGCTTCTCCAGCTGGGGCCGGTGCCAGCGGATCCTTCTCCCAAGTGCTCCAGGGTGTCACCTGCTGGGCAGCTACCAGTGCTACTGCAGTTCCAACCAATGGGCCCGACTCCACCCATGCCGCAATCTGTGCAGCAGCCGATTCCTCCTGGCCTGTCACCGGATCGTCACCCAGCACTGGGTGTACCTATGCTGGGGTACCCTTTGCCAGCTCCTCAGCCTTCATACCCTTCCTTGGCGTCCTCTTTTCCATTCCTGCCGGTGTATAATAGAGCACTCCAGGTGGATTATAATGCCCTTTTTTCAGTGTGCTGGTCCTTCAAGCAAAAGCAGACCCTTGCCCCTCAGGAACCACCTCCGGTGTCCCCCCTCCCCAGGATCCTCAGCCTCACAATCCAGATCTGGCAAGTCTGCGTGAACCCCATACATCAGGGTCCTCAAGGGCTCGACCTGATGTTGGTTCAGGTTCTAGAAGGGATGATTGCTGGCCTCTGGCGTCGGTCCCAGATGGTAATACTACTGAGGATGACTCTGATTCTTTGGGGTCTTCTTCCTTGGCTGGTGAGTCTGCGGAGGGGGATGACCAGGCTAAAGAGGTGCCCAAGTTCCCCCCTGATGATCCATCCTTTATGGATGTTATGTGCCACATCCAGTCCATCATGGGCTGGGAGAGGGAGGAGCAGGACCTGGAGAGACGCCGTTTGGCCGTCTACCTCTGGCAGCAGGATGCGCTCTCTCTGGTGGTGCCCCCTTTGATTTATTCCGATGAGGATGTCACTAAGGTGGCCTGAAATCACCCTTCTACCACCCCTCCTCTGCCTAAAAAAGCAGACCTTTTTTACCATGCCCCGCTGTAAGCCTTTTCTGGGAGCCACCTAAAAATTGTCGGTGTGGTAATTAATGCGGCGCACGACCATACTAAGAAGACCAAGCACCTTAGTAACCCTTTCCTCGGACCTGGAGTCCAGGCAGCTGGATCACCTGGCAAACGTGCCTTTGCCTTTACTACTCTAGCTATCCAGGCCATAAATTATCAGGCCCACATGGTCCAATACCAGAATGTTGTTTGGAACCAAGCTGGGGACCTGGTACATACTTTACCAGAGGACCCCACTAAGACACAGCTCACCCAGCTTATGAAGTCAGGCTCGGACACTGGCAGTCATGTCCTCTGGGCAGCTTTTGATGCTGTCGACTCCTCTGGGCATGGGACAGCTGCTGGGGTCTGTCTCTGAAGCCATTCTTGGCACCGGCTATCTGTCTTTGCCTCAGATGTGCAGGCCAGCATTTTGGACACCCCTTCCAGGGTTCTGTCCTTTTTGGGAGGGATGTTCAGGACATCATTTGTACCCTGCAGGAGTCAGAGCTGGCCCTCAGGTTGGTCCATTTGCTGTTACACACCCAGCCTAGAACAGGCCATCATCAGTCCTTTTGCAGGTCCTCCCACAAGCGGTCTCGGGACCAGCATAAGCGTAAGGCCACAGCGGCCCCTGCTGTTGCTGCCACCAGGGCCCCAGTGCCCCCCCTGCTTGCACCTACCCTTACCTCCTTAGCGCCCCCCCCCCAGCCGAGGATCCAAGGGAGGCAGGCAGGGGTCGGTTCTCTTTCCATCAACAGGGGTGACCACAGACAACTGGGGTGCTCCAGATCATAGAACACGTCACACTTTAGAGTGGCCACCTGAAAGCCCTCTTGTCCAGTCCACCCCCCCTTCAAAAAAAAGCCATAGAGCCCGTTCCTCAGGCTCAGTGGGGAAGGGGGTTTTACTTGCACTTGTTCCTCGTCCCCAGAAAGACTGGATATCTCCGGCTCATCCTGGATTTGAACCATCTGAATTTGAACATAGAGTACAGACATTTCAGGATGGTAACCCTCCAGGGGCTGTTACCCCTTCTGCATCAGGGGACTGACTTTGTTTGCTGGACATGCAGGATGCTTACCTGCACATCCAGGTCTTTACTGCCCATCGTCACTTCCTCCGCTACCACTTTCAGGGGGCCCATTTCCAATTCTAGGCCCTCCCTTGGCCTCCCGGGTTTTTTCTAAATGCCTGGCAGTGGTGGCAGCCACATTGCAGAGGCAGGGTTTCCATGTGTTCCCCTACTTGGACAACTGGCTGCTAGCAGCCCCTTCCAGGGACTGCTTAGTTCAGACCCTGGAATACACCTTCCATCTCTTCCGGGCACTGGGGATCACTGTAAATCTGCCAAAGTCCTGCCTTTCCCTTGCCACCAGACGTTCAGTACATGGGGTGGTCCTGGACACCAGCCAGGGCAATCGCCCCGGATAGAGCAGGCGACTGATAGAATGAAGCCTGTCTGGTTTCCTCCAGCTGGCACGTCTCCGCCAGGGTTTTCCTGTGCCTTCTAGACCACATAGCAGTGGCAATTGCCATGATTTCTCTGGCCCACCTGCATATGCGGGTTCCTCAGTGGATCCTTGAGGGTCCAGTAGGACCAAACGCATGGACGACCTGGACCAGTTGGTCCTGGTCTCCGACCTGCTCCGGAGGGTTCTATTGTGGTGGCTGGATCCAGCCAACCTCCTTCAGGGGATCTCTTTTCAGTTCTCCGACACCCAGGCAGATTCTCATGACAGATGCATCCAGCCTGGGAGGGGTGTTCATCTGGCCGATCACCAGACCCAGAGTACCTGGACGGACGTAGAGCATGGTCTTCATATCAACATCCTGGAGATGTGGGGCGGTTCTTTACACCCTGCAGGCCTTTCAGACTCCACTCCTCCTCGGTCCGCTGCTGGTCCAGATGGACAACATGTATGTGGTGTACATCAACAAACGGGGGTACTTAGTCTTACCTGTGTCGGGAGGCGCTGAGTCTGGTATTGGGTCATTGAGCACAGTCTGGAGCTCTCGACCATTCATGTTCCAGGCGTTCATAACGTTTTGGCAGACAGTCTTAGCTGCTCCAGGTTGTGGGCTCACGATGGGAGCTTCAAACCTCGGTGGTCAAAGATCTCTACGACAGGTGGGACCATCCAGAGTTGGACCTCTCTGCGTCCCCACTCAATGCAAAATTGCCACTTTTTTGCTTGCTCGATCCCGGGTCTGGAGTTTTCTGGCGAGAAGCATTGTCCCTTTCCTAGAAGGGAAGGTTTCTGTACACCTTCCCGCTCCTGAATAGGGTTCTGCTTAAGCTCCAGTTGGAAGGGTCAGAGATGATTCTCAAGGCCCACTTCTGGCCACGCCACATTTGGTTCCCTTTGCTACAAAAGCTGGCAGTGGAATCTCTGGTGCCCTTGCCCCTGTGCACCACTGGCTTGCTCTCCCAGGACCAGGGAACCCTAGTCCATTTGGACCTGAAGTCCCTGCATCTCCATGCGTGGCTCCTGTGGCCCTAGCTATTGCCCTTCTGGATTCAGGTCTGTGGTACTCCTCCCTTAAGGTGTGCCTTTCTGCCATCTCTGTGTACCATGCACCTTTTGAGGGCAAAGCTGTTGCCCAGCTTGAGCCTCCCAATTGGGACCCGGTCCCTCCATGGGACCTCAACTTTATGTTGGAGAAACTCACTCTATCTCCCTTTGAACCGGCTACGAGTTGTGAGCTATGCTTTCTGTCGTGGAAGGTGCTCTTTTTAGTTGCTGTTACTTCTGCTCTTGTGTGTAAGGAGCCGTGTTTGGTTTTCACAAAGACAGGGTGTCTCCGTGTACTAATGCTAAGCTTATACCTATTGTGGTGTCGGAGTGTACTTTAAATTAATCCATCTACCTGCCAGTTTATTTTCCTGAGTATAAGAGGGGCGACGTTGCTCCATACGTTGGATGCACATAGGATGTTGCGATACCACACAAACTGCACAAAACCTTTCAGAAAATCTTAACAGTTTTTCGTTCGCCCCCGAGAGAGGGTGCTCCTGTTTCCAAACTGTTTGTCTAAGTGATTAGCGGATTGCACTGTCTATTGCTACCACAAGTACAACAGACCCCTTCCAGGGGTGGTCAAAGGTCATTCCACCAGGGATATGGCTGCCTTCACAGCTTGCTTCAGAAATGTCTGCTGCAGACATCTGTACAGGTGCCACCTGGAGTTCTGTCCACACTTTCACCAAGTGTTACAGTCCGAACATCGCCTCTAGGGGCAGGGCCAACTTCAGTCTTGCAGTTGTTCAGGGCCTTCTTCCTGTGCTCTTGGCTGCTGATCTGTCCTCCTCCCGGTGGTGTTATTCTGGTGATACCCAGTACTGCTTGCGACTCAGTACTACCGGTGTGGCCTGCTGCAAGAGCCTCCTCAAAGTAAGATTTTACAGTTATATAAAAACTTACTGTAGCAGTAGATCTTCAAGAGAAGCTCCTGCAGCAGGCCTTGCTTTTCCCTCCCTCCTTCCACCTGCTGCTCTTTTTCTCTTGCACTACTTCTGCCTCTCTTTTGACTGTTGGGGAAACCTCCTCAGTTCTTCTTAGTTTCCTGTACAAGGTCTCCGGCAGGAGAACTGAGGTAGGAGTGAGGGGGACCGTCCACCTAAATAGACTAGGCTGACATCGGCTGACTGGCGTCGGCGGTGGCAGTCCCCATGATAGACTGCTAGCTAGAAGTTTTTCATGTGATCTTAGCGCCTGGGGGCTTAGTCCTATTGGTGTGGCCTGCTGCAAGAGCTTCTCTCAAAGGTCTACTGTTATGATACGTTCTTGCATAACTGTACTCATTTTTGTTTCGTTTATGGAGATCTCTAGGTCCTGCAGCAGTTGGGCAGGGAACTGAGGGACAGTAGTTAGAAGCAATGTTTCAGCCATTAGGTCTTCTTCAGGAATGATTTGTTGCTTAGGGGAGCTCAGGGTTAAAGCAAGGAACAGTAAACGAGGAGATCCTTAGAGATACAAGTTGAAATCCCCCCCAATAGCCACTTAACTCTGTGTGACTTTCTACAAGCCCTAAACTTCCCTGTGACCTTTCTACAAGCTCTAAACTTCTCTGTGTTTCATTCTCCCAGTTGAAAAACTGGATAAAAAGCAGAACACTGCTAAAACTGTAATGTTGCTTCTCATCTGGGCTATCTTGGGTAAAAAAGAAAAGGTGTGTGGTTTTTTTTTTTTTGTCCATTTACAGAGACACTTTTGTTCTGTGTAGCTCACCTGACTGTCTTTGCGCCCTTATTGTTTGTAGCAAACTATTAAAAATATTGTTTCTGCAAAGGAACAGGAAATGTTCCCATTTCCCAAGCTAATGTGTTGTGACCCTGCGATCCTAATTAAGAAATCAGCAGTGCATCATTTTCAACTAACTTTTTGCGTAATTCACTTTCATGTGCTTCGTACTGCCCGTAAATGGCTCCGCTGTTAAATATGTGCAGTGGGTTCTGCCACATCTGTGTAATTACATATGTTTTTTACTTATTAATTTGAGTATTATAATGAATTTCCTCATTGATAGTTCTGATATCACTCTTGCAAAGCAAGCTAGATCAACAATAGATAAAACCCTGGGGATACATGGGATGCACCCAAGGGTGCTCAAGGACTTGGCTGAGCCTCTAGTAGGGCTATTCAGCAGCTAATTTCAGAAGAGGGTAGTTTCTAAAGACTGGAGGGTGCTGTACTGCTGGGGTGTGCCGTCCTTCGGATGAGACGTTAAACTGAGGTCCCTTCTGCCCATCCTGGTGGGTGTCCAGATGGAAGTAAAAGAACCCAGGGCACTCTTCACAAAGAGTAGGGGACATTTCCAGTGTCCTGGCCAACATTTCCCTTCCCATAAACCGGTTCATGCAGTTGTCCAGGCTGTGTGTGGGTGTTGATGTGCGATATGGCCGCCACTACACATTGTCACTTAACTACTAGTCTAGTATCGCTTGTATAGCACTTTGGGATACATGATGTATAAAAAACGCTATTTAAATGCTGATTTTTCGTCGTCTTTTTGATTATTCTACAGCCTGTTTCTGATTCGATGGAGGCATCCCTTTACTCTGTATAGGGCGCCTAGCCTGGTGATGACTTGGTTGCTACCTGGGAGATGTGCTCCAGGTCAAGGTGCTGGTCCAGGTCAAGGTGCTGGTCCAGGTGGAGACCAAGGTATTTGTAGGAGGAAGAGTCGAGACAGGACCTGTCTGGGGTACGTAAAGTCAGAGTGCTGGTGATAGAGCTGAGCCAGTTCCTGGTGCTAAACAACATGGACACGGTTTTCTTTTGACTCATGATGAGGCATTTTATCAAGGAACCATTTTTGTACTGCAGTAAAGTGCTGGTGGTGACCCTCTGTGGAGGTGACTGATAGATAATGGTATTGTCTGCATACATGTGTACATTGCTGGTGTTGAGGGAGTTGGGTAGGTCATTAATGTAGGTAGTGAAGTGCAGGGGCCCCAGGACTGAGCCTTGCGGGACCACGGGGGTGACTGGTTGGGCAGGGGAGGAGCTTGGGCCAAACTTGACGTATTGGGTCCGTTATGTTGGGTATGATTGGAGCCATGCTAGGACTGAGGGGGAGACACCAGAGTTGGCTGGTTTGAGTAGGAGCCAATTGGTGATCCACAGTGTTGAATATATTTGCCAGGTCTATAAATATGACCCCAGTGCCCAGGCCCTTGTCCATATTGGTGTATATGTGGTTGGTGACTCTAAGAAGAGAGATGAAGGTTGAGTGGTTGGAGCGAAAGCCAGATTGGTAGGGAGTTAAGAAGCCAGTTTGGGCATAGTAATTTGATAGCTCCCTGCTGATAAACCTCTCGAGGGGTTCTGATAGGATTAGATGGGGAGCAGAGAGATTGGCTGGTTGCTGGCGGGAGAGTCAACTGGTCCATCTTTGTGGATCTGAACTAATAGTGCATGCTTCCAGCTGCAAGAAAATGAGCTGGTATGTATTGATCTGTTAAATATGTGGGCAGTGGGGGTAGCTATTACTGGAGCACAGATTTTGAGGAATTTGGGTGCAATGCCATTGACACCACAGCTGGATGCTGTGCTTAGTTCACTTTAACATCGGCCTCCAAGGTTGCCTGTAGGCAGAACTTACCACTCGTAGGTGGATTGGATAGTGGCAGGCGGGGGAGATTAGGGATAAGAGCCCTGGGACTTTCTGTGAAGTATTGGTTGAGGGTGTCGGCGGTTAAAGGGGAACCAGGTGGGGTCTGTGCTTCACTGGAGGAGAATTTAATTAGGCTATTGACTATTCTCCAGTGTTTGGAAGGGTCTGGGGCATTGCAGGATAGCATGGTCTGGAAATATTTGGCTTTGGCTGGGCGTATGCTTCTGGTGCCTGATTGTGAAGTTCGGTGCAGACCTGCCTGTCTTGGGGTAGCCCACATGACTTGTGCTTGACCCAGGTAGCGTTCCTTCTTTGGAAGAGGTTACTTATGTCTGGTGTGATCCAATGGGAGGTGGTGGCCATGGACTCTGCCATTTAGTAGGTGCAAGCTTGTCACGGATGTCTAACAATATAGAGGAGAAAAGTGCACCAGTGCCTCATCCTGATCCAAGGGCTGATAGACTAGAGACCAGTTGGCTGCCAGGAGATCCTGAGTGAATCGATCAAGGTAAAATAAAGCATCTGGCGTAGGTTATTTGGGAGGAAGGGGGGCTTTGGTGAGTTTAATTTTTCACACACAGTATGTCATAGAGTGATCACTGAAAATGTCTGACAAGGTGCCAGAGGACAGGATTCTCTGTGGGTGGGATACCAGTACCCAGTCTATCAAGCTGTGATTTGTGGGTGAAGTGTTTGGGTGCTGATTAGTTGGTGCAGATCGGGGCTTTGACTTTGGAGTGAAGGTTGCTGTGTGAGGGGAGTTTACTGCCTGGTGACCTAGCATGATATGGTCACCTTTGGTGGGGGGGCAGAACATTTTGAAGTATATTTATAACCACGTCAGAGGATTTCCATATTGAGCAGTAGAAACCTGTTATCTGCATTGGGATTGCGTGAGGGTGGATGAAAGACCCCTGCAATTAGGTCATGTGATTTCGGGATGGCTTCTCTGTTAGCGATGGAGAAGCTGTGTGGGAATGAGGACACCTCCCTGTGCTTGGAGCGGTCTTGTCTGTGGAGATATGTATCCTGGGATGCCGATAGAGGAATTTGAGAGGAGAGCCAGGTTTTATTTAGTGTCAGAAACTCGGGTTGGTTCAGGGTTACCCAAGTTTTGACCAAGTCAGTCTTGGGGAGTAGGCTCCTGATATTAGCATGCCCGTTTTTTTTTTTTTTTTTAAGGCCCTTGGGTAAGGGCAGAGGTCAGACACTGGTGTTGGGCGGGGGGGGCTGGATTGGCCTCCACGTCCCCACCCAGAAGGAGCAGCAATACACTGAGAAGCTGCCTGCATTGAGGCAGAGTTTTAGATTTGCCTTGCCACTGACTCCATGCAGAACCAGTTGAGGTGCAAAAGGCCTGGCTGGATGTCTGCGAATTGAGTCTGGGTTTTGAAATGGGGTGGTTGTGAGGTGGCAGTAGACATGATGGTGCAGAAAATAAGCAGCATCATGTTTGCCACTTAGAGCCTCCTGCGCCATGAGCAGGGGGTTTTAAGCCCCTTGTGGGGAGTAGCAGGGCTTGCAGTGCTGGGCAGTGAGATTGGGCTGTTGTGATTCATGGCCTGCCTGGACCCACCTGACAAGTCTGCACTTGTGGGCATGTCTGTAGATAGCCAGCTACTCAAAGCTGAACAGCAGCAGCAGTTTATGAGATAGTTACAGACCATTTACTTTTAGCAGAATAAGTATTAATTATCAAACTGCTCATTGGTTCCGTCGTTATCCTAACTAGAGCAGAGTAGATAATGGGCCAGTTGGGGCTACAGTTTGGCTTGAAACTGTAACCGAGGATGAGCAGCTAAGTATTTAACCTGTCCTAGCAGCAATTTATTGTACACAGGCCTTTTCCATACATGTTTATCAGAATGAGCATTAAGTAGTCGTTTGGCAGCTTAGAAAGAAACCTGTCCTGTCAGCAGTTGGATAATTGACCTTAACATTAGACATTGGTTCTGAGAAACCATACTATAACTATATACAGTAGCAACAGAGGAATGCCTGTTCTGGCAGCAAACTAGAACATTTGAGTTAGGCAGACTAGATCATGTATCTGCTACAGTTCCAGGTTTCTGACAGACAGTGTAGTGTTATCTTGGCTCTTACCATGCTGAGATAGGCCAGCCGTTAGAGAGCCATCCCCCAGTCCCTGTTGCCATGGCTGACTCTGCAGACTCTCAAGTTGCCTTGTGCCACTCAGCGCTGGGCCACTCGCTGGTGTTTTGGGGGGGGGGGGACAATTGGGAGGACTGAATATCATGAAGAGGACAAGGGAGGGGTGTCTTCCCATCTACCTGATTGACTGATGCAGGGGAATGAGCCAAATTACAAAAAGGCCCTTTGTCCTAGCTGGCTTGGAGAGAGGGCTCTGCCACCCTCATGGACCCTGGGATAGATGCTGCCAGATTACCTCTGCTGGTGGCCTGTGCACCGGCAGGGTCACTGAGATGAAGCATTCGCTGCTGTGTGGATGGCAGTAGTAAAAGCAGGCAGGTAATTTAAAGTGCAGCAACAAGTCCTGTGTGCATCTTCCCCTCAGCCTGATTGGCTGGTGCAGGGGAAGGTGGCCTTCCTTTGCCCTTGTAGTTGGCTTGGGGGAGGGCTCCACCACCCTCACAGACCCCAGGAAAGATGCCGCCTGGTCACTGTCACTGATGGCTTGTGCACCAGGGGTGGGGTGCTGAGGTGAAGCGGTTGGTGCCGCGGGTTCTGCTGCAGATGTGGATGGCTGTAATGGAAGCAGGATTAAAGAGGACCTTGTGGACTACCTAGAGAACAAAGATCTACACGATAGTAAACAGCATGGGTTTGTGGCAGAGAGATCTTGTCAGAGGTAGTAGATAC
This sequence comes from Neoceratodus forsteri, assembly GCA_016271365.2. NCBI lineage: Eukaryota > Metazoa > Chordata > Ceratodontiformes > Ceratodontidae > Neoceratodus > Neoceratodus forsteri. The sequence goes on along the minus strand of JADMNL010000023.1, from coordinate 207,195,243 downwards.
AGGCGATGCTGTGGATTTACTCTGCTTCAGTTTCAGCAAGACCAGCAAGAAACTGGTTGAAGGAAAAGTGGGGGGTAAATGAGGTCATATCAGAAGAGAAGGAGGTCACAAGTGAGGTGCCACAGGGATCTGTCCTGGGTTGTGTCCTCTTCAGTATGTTCATCAGCAACAGTGGAGAGGGCATCCAGGCAAGTTGGGTCTCTCTGCATGACACAAAGCATTGTAGTAGGGTGGATGGTGACAAAAGGATTAAGGAGATGCAGAGGGATCTACAACCTTTAGACAGGTAGTCTAAGGTTTGGCAGTTGACATTCATCATCAAAAAGTGTAAGGTTATGCCCCTAGGGGGAGAAAACGGGACAGGGTACTGAATGTGAGGGGTTATACTAAGCACTACAGCAGAGGAAAGGGACCTGCGAGTCTTCATTAGCGACTCCTTCAGTCAAGTCAGTGTAACAGGGCCTATAGTAAGGGTAGTAGGATGCTGGGGTGTAACAGAAGGGATATTGACACCAGGAAAAAGGAGGCGCTTCCACCTCTATTTAGGTCACTGATGAGGCCGTATCTGTAAATACTGTGCTCAGATCTCACTTCGAGGGGGCTCTTGCAGCAGGTTACACATTAAGGATTGAAGCCAGCAGGCACCAGAACCCCACAGAAAACTTCTAGCTAGCAGTCTACAGTGGAGCTCCGCCCCTTGACGTCGACCCACCCCCGATGCTCGCCTGTGGTATAAAAGGGACGTCCTTTTCCTGCCGTTGACCCATGCAAGTCATACCTCCACAGAAGCCTTCTGCTCAAGTCGACTGCTATTTTCACTGCATTACCCGCACTTTATTTTACTGATTTTTCTTCCTTTTCAGTACAATCTGTGCATGTCTTAATCTGTCGCATGGTGAACGAAATGCACTTGTGGCAAACAGCTGCCCCACAAGGATGGCCATTCGGTGTACTTACTCTGCCTAGGCCCAAATCGCAACATTGAGGCCGGCCAGCACTGCCAAGAATTCAACCAACACACCCGGCTTTGCCGCCAGAAGACCTTGGAATCCTTCCTGATGCAGCAAAAGCTTTTAATGAAGGAGAAGTAGCTCCACCAGAGTACATCCCCTTCCTCGGCCTCTGGGGCCTCCACCTCTTCGGTGAGGGATTCGAAGAAGTCTTTAGGAAAGCACAGGGAGAAACCCCGGTCCACTTTCCACTCCAGGTCCCTGCACAAGTCAGGCACCGACCATGGGTCTTCCTCCCACAGGAGGTTGGTCCCCCCACTCAGTCTGCCCTCTCTCCATCTGGGCTGCCAATGGTCAAACCACCCGCTTTTAACAGTCTCTGGCGGTGGTTCTTTGGGGCTTGGATCTTCGACCTCAAGCCTCACAGACCCTGAAGCTTAGGCCCATCCCGAGCACGGGTGCTCAGCCAGGTGGCTCAACTGGGTCTTCCTCGGGTGGTGGGTCTTTTCCCGTCGCCCTCCCAGTCAAGGTCATCTGCGGAGTTGGTTCCGAAGTTGGGGACCGACATCAGTTTGTGACGCCTGGGGCATGCGGTCACCTCCCCCGCAAGAGTGATGCTTCTACCCCACTCAGGACTTGGCTCCCTACGTGAGCTTCTCCCTCCAGGCCGGCACCAGCTGGCTTCCCAGACTGGCGTCAGCCTACACCTGTTCGGTCAACGCTGGTCTCACTGGCGCCGACCAGATGACGCAACAGTCGTCCCCAAATCCCCCACAGTTGCCAGTTGGACCTGCCATCACTCAGCTGACGCCAGTGGAACTCACACCCGATCTTTCAACCCCAGTCAGACCAATGCCAGGGGGTTCTTTACCTTGGGATCAGACGCCGGTTAACCCGACACCAGTGGAGCTGATGCCAAGGTTACTGCAGCCTGATGAACCAACGCCAGGGCCATCCAAACCTACCCTACAAACGCCGGTTCCCCCGACCTCACCCCATTTCCCATCCTCAGAATTCAACGCACTTCATGTGGCCTGGTGGGCATACTTCGGGACAAGGCCCCGGCTTCCAGCAGAGGGACCTTCTCCCAATCACGCTGAGACTAGGCTTCTCCTAGAAAGGCACCGACGCCAGCTCGTAGGGAGCCTATGCCACAGCCTAGGCCTCGTAAGCATAAACCTTGACGCTCACCCTCTCCCTCACTGGATTCAGGTGAGTCTGGGAATATTCCTCCTCCTTATATAACTGTGGAGATGCAGATATCCCTTCAGACCCGGAGGAGCCCAGTGATGCACCGTGGTCTTCCCCAGACGACCCAACTTTCATGGATGTGATCAGGCACATCAGGCCCTCATGGGCTGGGACACTGAGAAAGTGGATCCCGAGCGACGTTGGCTAGCCACTTTCCTGTGCAAGGAGTCCTTGCCTGTAGTCCCCCTTCTCATAGACTCATTTAAGGATGTCAGTGGGGCAACTTGGAAGCACCCGCCCCCTACACTGGCAACATCCAAAAGGCAGATCACTTGTATAACGCCCCAAAGGATGAATCCTTCTATGGGGAGCACCCAGAGGCTGATTCGGTCGTTATCAACGCAGCCCACGACCATTCAAAACAACTCAGACTCCTCAGTACTCAGCCTCTTGATAAGGACTCTAGGTAGATAGACTATTTTGCCAAAAAGGTCTACTCCTCAGCCACACGTGCCATCTGTTTACTAAACTTCCTTGCCCACCTGGTTTAGTATCAGAATGCCCTGTGGGAGAAGGCTCTTGAGGTGACACAAGCTCAGCCAGATCTCCCTAGGAAGATTGATCTGTTGCACCTTCTCAAATTGGGCTCCACAGGAAGAGCTGTGGCTACCAGAATTTGCCTACGCCGCCACTTGTTGCTTAGGGTTTCCGGGTTTGCCCTGGATGTCCAGTCTAAGATCTGGATGCCTCCTTTAGAGGCCCCATCTTGTTTGGCGAGGATTCTGAAAATATTATCACTCACTTCCAAGAATCTGGTAAGGCTATCTAATCGGTTCATACCTTATATCAGTCTCAGCCCAAATCTTCCCAGCAACAGCCTTTTTATTGCAACTCCACAGCAACCTAGAGGCCAGCAGCCCAGGGGTGCCTTTAAGAAAGGCTACTTCCCATGTCACAGGAGGTTCAGTGCCCCTAGAACCTCACAGACTGCGTTGTCTGTCCTTGGCTCTTCTGCCTGACTTCTTACCCGACCCCCTCTCCTCCAGCAGAATCCCTGGGGGAGGCGGTGGGGGCGTCGCTTCTCTCTTTACAGAGAGGGTTGGGGCAGAATAACCTCTGACCAGTGGGTTCTACAGTTAGTGGAACAAGGACATATCCTAGAATTGTTGGAGAGTCCTCCAGACAATCCTTCAGCTCCCTCCCATTACCCCCAGGCCCATCTCGATTTGATCCAAGATGAGATACAAGCGCTTCTGCGAAAACAGGCCATTGAACCCATTCCGCCAGCACAACATGGGAAGGGATTCAACTCACATTTCTTCGTGGTTCCAAAGAAAACAGGAAATTTGCTGCCCATTCTGTACCTTGGCCATCTGAACAAATTTATAGAGTACAAAACGTTCAGGAAGGTCACTCTTCCTAGTCTTCTCCCCTTACTTCATCAAGGAGATTGGCTCTGCTCCCTGGACATGCAGGACGCTTACCTTCACATCTTGGTGTTTCAACCCCATGGGAGGTTCCTGCATTTTCGCTTCCAAGGAAACCACTACCAGTTTCGGGCCCTGCCGTTCGGCCTGTCGTCTGCACCATGAGTCTTTACAAAATGCCTCGCAGTAGTGGCAGCTGCCTTGAGGCGGGTAGGCCATTATGTACTCCCTTACCTAGACGAGTGGCTTCTGACAGCTCCTACCAAGGAGAAATTGCTCAGAACCACACTTTTTCCCTGTTTTGGGTTCTGGGGATAACACTCAACCTTCCAAAATCATCCCCTTGGCCAAGTCAAAGACTCCAGTACATAGGGGTGATCTTAGACACCGAGCAAGGCAGTGCTTTTCTTCCTCCAGACAGGGCAGAAGACCTTTAGACTTGGGCTCAACTGGTCTTGTCGTCTCTACAAGTTCCAGCCAGAACAGTTCTAAGACTTCTGGGACATATGGCAGCAGCCATTACAGCAGTACCCTGGCTCGCCTGCATATGAAGGTGGCCCAGTGGGACCTTCGGGTCCAATGGGACCAGCATTCAAACTTGGACATTCCAATGTCAGTATCCAGCTGGGTATGACAGACCATGATGTGGTGGCTGAACCCCTCCAGCCAGCGATGGAGCGCTCATCTGGCAGACCGTCGGACTCTGGGGACTTGGTCACCCATTGGAGCAACAACTCCACATCAACGTTTTGGAGATGCGAGCCATACTGTATACTCTCCAAACCTTTCAGATGCACCTACTCCCGAATACTCTCTTGTCCATGGTCTTTTATATAAACAAGCAAGGGAGCACTCATTCTTACCTCCTTTTCCAAGAGGCCATGAGAGTGTGGTATTGGACCATAGAGCATCACTTGAGCCTGACTGCTGTGCATATTCCAGGTTTCAAAACACCTTGGCCGACAGTCTAAGCCATTCCCAGTCCAAGGTTCACGAGTGGGAACTACTTCTGGTAGTGGTCGAAGAACTCTTCGACAGGTGGGGCCGCCCAGAATTGGACCTAGTCACATCCCCATCCAACACAAAACTGCCCAGTTTCTGCTTGCTAGAGCCCAGGGCCTGGTGTTTTCTGGCGAGATGTGTTGTCCCTTCTTGGGCAGGGAGGTTTCTGTACGCCTTCCCTCCCTTTCCATTACTGCAGAGAGTTCTGCTCACGTTGCAGTCAGAAGAGGTGGAGATGATTCTGATAGCCCCCTTCTGGCCATAATAGATTTGGTTTCCACTTCTCCAGCAGCTTGCAGTGGAACCCCCGATTTCCCCTGTTTCTGTGCTCCGACCTGCGCTCACAGGAGCAGGGCACCCTGGTCCATCCGGATCTGAAGCCTCTGCATTTTTACATATGGCTCCTGCAGACTTAGCAATTGCCCGTTTTGGGGATTCTTCCCAGGTGGCAGAGGTTCTAGTGGCTGCCAGAAAATGCTCCTCTAGATATACGTATGCTATGAAGTGGAAGTGGTTCTGCATATGGGCCACTGCTCGTCAGCAGGATCCCTTTACTTGCTCGGAGACTCTCGTTCTAGAGTATCTCCTCTCCTTATCTAACTCGGGCCTGAGTTACTCGTCCATTAAGGTGTAGCTTTCAGCCATCTCTGCGTACCATGCACCGATCGAAAGTAAGACCCTTGCCCAACTTGACCTATCCTGCATCTAAAGCCTCCTATACGGGACCTTGTCCCTCCTTGGGATCTGCTGTTCATCTTAGAGAAACTTGCGTTGCCTCCCTTTGAGCCTGCTGCAAGTTGCGAGCTTTCTGTCATGGAAAGTGTTATTTTTAGTTGCTATTAATTCTGCTTGAAGGATTTCTGAGATCCAGGCTCTGATGTGTAAAGAGCCTTATTTAGTTTTTCACAAGGACAGGGTGTCCTTGAGAACCAGTCCTATATTCCTTCTTAAGGTTGTGTCTGAGTTTACTCTGAATCAGGACATCCACCTTCCTGTGTATTACCCAGAGTATTCTAACTCGGGGCCTTACTACATACTCTGGATGTCCACCAGGTGCCTCTTTATTATGTGAACCTCACTTAAGCCATCAGAAAATCTGATCAGTTGTTTGTTTCTTTCACCTCGAGAAAAGGAGGGGCTTCAGTTTCTAAACGGTGCTTATCAAAATGGTTAGTTAGTTGCGCTGTTTATTGCTACCGTAAATAAGACGAGCCTTTACTGGGCCCAGTTAAAGGCCATTCTACCAGGGGTACAGCTGCTTTGTTTGCATCTTTCTGAAATGTGTCCATTGCTGACATCTGTGCAGCGGCCACTTGGAGATCTGTCCACACTTTATCCGACATTACAGTCTGGACATTGCCTCCAAGCATAGGGTAGGTTTTGGACTGGCTGTCCTGCAGGACCTGCTCTCTTGAGATCTTTACTCTGACCTCTACCTCCTCCCAGGACCAGGGTCAGTCCTCTAACTGCTTGGGACTCGGTCCTTATGGTGTAACTTGCTGCAGGAGCCCCCTCGTAGTGAGATAGTACAGTTATGTAAGAACTTACTGTAACAGTAGATATTCAAGACGAACTCTTGCAGAAAGTGCTGCTTTCCTTCCCTCCATCCCCCTGGTGACTGCTTGTTCATCTTTTTCAGTTTCCTCGGTTTCAGAGGAATGCCTCGGTTCTCCATTTTCTATGTTTGCTGGGGTCTCCAGAGGGAGAACTGTGGTGGTGCTGGGGGACCGCCCCTTTTATACCATAGGCAGACATCAGGGGTGGGCTGACGTCAAGGGGCGGTCCCCCACTATAGACTGCTAGTTAGAAGTTTTCCATGGGGTCCTGGCGCCTGCCATCTTCAGTCCTTATGGTGTAATCTGCTGCAAAAGCTCCTCTCGAAGATCTACTGTTACGGTAAGTTCTTGCGTAACTGCACTTTCTGGAGTCTTCACATAAGGACAGGTACAGCTGGACACGGAGCAAAGTTGGGTGGCCAAGATGTTTAAGGGCCAGCAGGGCAGATCTTATGAAGATAGTCTGAAGGCACTGAAGCTGGACTCACAGGGAGATCAGGCGAGAGGGGGGGAATATGATGGAGAGCTTTAAGTTCTTAAAGGGAATAAACAGGGTGAACTGCAGGGAACTATTTAGCAGGAGTAGAGTCAAGAACCTGAGGTCACTAGTGGAAACTGGAAGGAGGAGTTTTAAGAGGGATGTGAGGAAGTTCTATTTTACGGAAAGTGTAGTGGAGTCATAAACAGTCTACCAGTGGAGGGGGTGGGCACCAAAACCATAAATGTTTTCAAGCATGGCTAGGACAGAGGGAAGGGTTTAGTGGTTGCTCAGGTCGGTAACAGTTTGGAGGGGAGCCGGGGAGTGGACTGGGATGGGTAAAACCCCATATGGACAATAAGTCCTGGGGCAGATGGGGAACTTCGGGCAGACTAGATGGACCTGTGGTCTTTTTCTGCCTTCATTGTTTGTTTCTCTATGACACTGGCACTGTTGGCGTGGAAATGTTATACTCGGGTAATGATTAAGACGTATGTAGACACAGATCACCAGCAAACAAGGAATAGTGCACTCACATCCACCCATAAGAAAGAGACAAGTTTACGTAAATGAAAAAGAAGCTTATTGTGTAAGCTAGAAGATAAAAAAAAAGTTGTGGGTTAGGCTGAGATAAGCATGTGCTTAGGGTCGTGGTACTGCAGTGGAGGGCCTTACAGCCCCAGAAGCCCAGTTATCTGGGCAAACCCATTCCTTGGGGTGTTTTTTGCACTTTTAAAATGCGTAAATGAAGGGACAAAAAAAAAGCTAGCTTTTTAAAAATTAAAAACAGGTGATTTCTTTTGTAAAAAGTAATCCCTCCCCACCTGTTAGTCATCTGTCTTTCCACACATTCAGTAGATGGAATGTTTATTATGGAATACAGGAATTCAGATTTCTGCAGAATTCATCTGGCAGAATGTTCTCACTCCTTTGCACATAACAGAAAGTCTTGTATGGAGCCATGGTCCTAATTTTATCTGTGGCAGGGTAAGCAGTAAAGATTGCCATGGCAGGCCACTTAAAGGGACACTAAACATTGCAGGGGTCACGCAAATTGTGAAAACCCTTGAAAGATCTTTCAAATGAGGTATTGGGTTCACCTGTAGGGGACAGGAGTATTGAGATATGAATTGCTAAGTAATGTGTAAATCAACTCATAGCAACAGCCATTTCATGCAGTCTTAAAAACAGGAAGTGATGTCACTGAGGGGCTAGATCTGTTAATTGCACTTTGCCCCTTAGTGACATCACTTTCTGTTGTAAGCTTGCATGAAATGGCTGCTGCCTTGTTTTGATTTTCAGATGATTTAAATATTCATATCTCGAGACATTTGACACCTACAATGAAGCCAAATACCTCATTCAGCATAACTTTTCAGGGGCTTTCACAGTTTGAGCAATCCCTGCAATGTTTACTGTCCCTTTAAGGAAAGGAGGTGGATTTTACATGGCCACCAAAGAAATATCAGGAAGTAAAACTGAATAGTACCTTTTTTTTTTTTTAATTTATGTGTAAGGAGGGGATCTTGAAAAGAATGTTATGTGAGTTTTACCATCTATGCCCTTTGTTGACTGTTTTCAATGAGTGAAGGTGGCGGGCTGGCAAGCAGAATCATGAATTCTCTGTGTGATTTTAGCCAAATTCTAAATCCAACCCTGAATTTTTTCCACCTGGGCATTTCTGTGGGATTAACATGGATCCCAGAACTTATTTAGCCAGTCAGGAAGCAGGAAGTTACCAATTCGTTACTTAAACTTATACACAGGTGCTTGAACAGAAGAATATTTAAAGATGGTAGAGAGTTGCATGCAAGCTGACTTTTCTTTTAGTGGATACTGATGACGCAGTATCAAATAAGAGACCCTACCTTCCCTGTATCTCAAATTAAACATCATTTAGGAATCTCATTTGTTTTAAAACTTAAAAGGGAGTAAAACCAGCACTGTAGTGTGATCTCCCAGTCCAGAATTAGTTTTTTATGGTTATAAAAAGTTGACAGTTGATCACTTGAAGAAAACTGAAGCTTTATTCTGGTGGTCTTTGATTACTGCCTGCCATCTGCTGTAAACTTTGTGAGGGACAAGAGCACAGTGCTTACCATTACAACAGCATTGACTGCTGCATTATTTATCACTAATCCCATGCCGTTGCCGATTACATAGATACATAGACAGTGTCGGCAGATAAGGGCCTATGGCCCACCCAGTCTGCCCATTTAAGTTTGTAAGTTCAGTTTATGTTTTCCAGGAAGTCTGTTGCCCCTAACCCCTGACCTCCAGAATTCCTTTATGTCTATCCCATGCATTCTTAAATCCCGTGATTGTTTCAGCCCCCACCACTTCCTCTGGCAGGGTGTTCCACTTATCCACCACCCGTTCTGTGAAGAAATTCTTCCTCACGTTTCCTCTGAATCGTCCTCCCTCCAACTTCATCCCATGCCCTCTAGTCCTGGAACATCTTTTTCGCTTAAAAATAGTGCATTCCTGCACCATGTTCCTCTCTGTAAGATACTTGTATGTCTCTATCATATCCCCTCTCTCCCTCCTCTCCTCCAGGGAGTACATGTTCAGTGCCTTCAACCTGTCCTCATAGGACTTGTGATGCAATCCATGCACCATCTTTGTTGCCCTCCTCTGAACCTTCTCTACCCTGTCTATGTCCTTACGCAGGTAAGGTCTCCAGAACTGCACAGTGTACTCCAGGTGCGGCCTCACTAGTGTCTTGTATAGTGGAATTATTACCTCCCATTTCCTGCTGGTGATGCCCCTGCCTATGCATCCCAGCATCCTATTTGCTTTACCTGCTGCCTTGTCACACTGTTTCCCTGCCTTGAGGTCATCAGAGATGATAACTCCAAGATCCCTTTCCTGCTTGGTGCATGCTATGTCCTCACCCCCAACTGATATATTGTGCCAGGGTTTTTGTGCCCCATATGCATTATCTTGCACTTCCTTGCATTGAATTTCAACTGCCAACCCCTGACCATTCTTCAAGTTTCTGCAGGTCCCTTCTCATTCTGTCTACACCCTCTGGTGTGTCTACTCTGTTACAGAGCTTTGTGTCATCAGCAAACAGTGAAATTCTGCCTTCTAGGTCCTCGCAATGTCACTGATGAAGATATTGAATAGTACCGGTCCCAGCACTGATCCCTGTGGTACCCACTGGTCACTCTTCCCTCTGTGGAGTGACAGCCATTTACCACCACCCTCTATGTCCTGCTGCCCAGCCAGTTACCTACCACCGCACTACTGTCCTGCCCACACCTATATTCCCCAGTTTGTGTAATAGTTTCTATGTGGCACAGTGTCAAAGGCCTTGCTGAAGTCCAGATAGGCCATGTCCACTGCCCTCCCTGATCCACCTCCCTAGTCACCCAGTCAAAAAATTCAATGAGGTTGGTCTGACATGACCTTCCCTGGTGAAACCATGCTGCCTTGGGTCCTGTAGTCCATTGACAACCAGATGTTCCACCAATCTCTCCTTCAGTAGTGCTTCCATGATCTTCCCCACTACGAGGTGAGGCTGACTGGTCTGTAGTTCCCGCCTCCTCTTTGTTCCCACTTTTGTATAAGGGGACTACATCTGCTATCCTCCAGTCTTTGGGTACCTCCCTGTTTCTAGTGATCAGCTAAACAGGATAGCAAGAGTTCAGCCACCACCTCTCTTAGTTCTTTAAGGACCCTGGGGTGCACCCCATCTGGCCTCATTGCTTTATCAACTCTTATTACTTCCAGTTCCTTCAGGACCCTTTCTCGTGTAAAGGGACTTGTGTCCATTTCTGCACCATTCTCACCCTTGTACTCCATTCAGACCCATTACCCTCCTCTTCCTCAGTAAAGACTGAGCAGAAATACCTGTTCAATATGTCAGCTTTACTGTTGTCATCCTCCACACAGCCCCATCCTCCCCCTTCAGTTTCACTATCCCTCCCTTTGCCTTTCTTTTTTCACTTATGTACCTGTAAAAGGTTTTGTCCCCTCTACCCACTGATTTTGCAATGTGTTCTTCTGTCTGAGCTTTGGCTTCCCTTACTGACCTCCCCACCTCCCTTTGCTTCTCCTGGTACTTCTCCCTATCCCCTTCTGCCTGTGTCTTTTTGTATTGCCTGAATGCAATCTTTTTGGCTTTCACTTTCTTTGCTACCTCTTTGGAAAACCATAATGGTCTCCTCTTCCTCTTGCTAACCTGCTTAATACATAATTCTGTTGCTCTTGTAATCCCCATTTTAAATACTTCCCACTGTTCCTCAACCCCTGATTCCTGCCCCATTCCCCTTAATGCCTCTTTCAAGTATCTCCCCATTTTCTCAGTTTGCCCTCCTAAAATCCAGGATACGTGTTTTTGTGTGGTTTGGTTCTGCTCTTTCTGTGATTTCAAACCACAGTGACTGGTGGTCACTGTTCCCCAGGTGCTCCCCACTCTTACCCCCATCACACTGTCCCTGTTTGTGAGCACAGGTCCAATATTGCCTTCTGCCGAGTTGGTTCCATGACCAGTTGCTTGAGGAAGGCACCTAGAAGAGTCCAGGATAAATCTGCTCCTGGTTGATGCTGCTGCTGGGATGCTCCAGTCCACGTCTGGAATACTGAAGTCTCCAACCAGTACTACCTCACCCTTGTCTGCCATCCTCTGGATGGCTAGCATCAGCTCCCTATCTGTTTCTTCCTCCTGGGCTGGTGGTCTATAGACCACACTTGCGGATGGCTGGCCCATTTTCCTTTCAGCTAACCCACAGTATCTCCCCATTTTGTTCCTCCTGGATCTCTGTGGCCCTTATGTCATTTTTCACATACAGTGCCACTCCTCCTCCCTTCCTGCCTGCCCTGTCTCTTCTGAATATTTTGTAGCCAGGTATGGCCAACTCCCAGTCGTGGTTATCATTACATCAGGTTTCAGTGATGGCCACAATGTCCAGGTCTGACTGCACCATGACAGCCTCCAGATCTTCCATCTTGTTGCTAAGGCTCCTGGCATTTGCACACATGACTTTCCATGATTTGACCTCCTAGACTGTTTCACTGTTCTCTCAGCCTCTTCCTTGGTTGTCCTTTATCCCTGGTTCACCTTGCTGTCTGCCTTTCTGCTGAATTTTGCCCCTTTTCTGCCTATCCACCTCCTGGGCGCTAATCTCCATCTTTTGCACTTGGCTAATCTCCACATCCTTTCTTTCCATTTCTCTGGGTACCTCTATTTGGTTGTCCCTGTTTGGCAGTGTGGCATATGGGTTCTTGAGTGGAATAGGATCTGGGATGTGCCTCTGCCTGACTGGTCTAACCCTCCCTGAGCCCACTGTCATCCAAGTACTCCTCGTTCTCAATGAAGTCCCTGAAGCTGGTTCAGCAACAGATGTCTGAAGTGGGGGGTGGTGGGTTGTGGAATGGCAAACGGGAGGTCGTAGGGTCACCAGATAAAACTTCCATTTTCTGCTAAAGTAAATATCTGTAACCTGTAAAATTTAATCGTACTTCGAGGGTATCTCTTGCAGGAGGCCATCACTGGTAGGACTAAGCCAACAGGCACTAGGACCACACTGAAACCTTTCTTGCTAGCAGTCTACTAGGAGGGGCCAGTAAACTCCAATGTCAGCGCCTGACGGCAGCCAAGCCTATAAAGATGGGTGGTCCCCACACCCTCCCCGGTTCTTTCCCACCGTTGACCAATGCATGTTGGACTACTGATAGCCACAGCTACAATCTTCTGCCATTTTCCCATGTTTAACTGCACCATATTTTTTATTTTAGATGTTTAGTATCGAAAATGTTGGTGTTCTCACCAGATGGTTTGTCTTCAAAAACGTTCTCATCTTCCAACCGTTCCATGAAGTGTGCCGGCAGCAAACATATCCTGGACAAGGACGGCCATTCTGCCTGCGTATTGTGCCTAGGCCCAGACCACGACATCCAAACCTGCGAGGCCTGCCAGAAGTTCAATCTGGCCACCCGCAGATGTACCCAGAAGATCCTGGAGAAATCATCTTCTTAAGCAGAAGGTCACCTTGATGGAACGGGAGCTGCAGGCCAGGAGCTCCTCCTTTTTCCCCAGCCCAGTCCTCTGGGGTCTTCATCCTCGAAGTCTGGGAAACATAAGTATAGGGACAAAGACCAGGACCGACCCCGGTCTGCCTTCTGCTCGCTGTCCCCACATAAGCAGACTTTGGCGAAACAATCTTCCTCCCTTGGGAGTTGACCTCCTAAGCCCTGCATGCCCTAATTTCCACAGGGCTACTGATGACCTCCCTTTCCGCCTGGGTCTCCCTCTCGGGTGGCGGCTCTGCAGGACAGGGTGCTCTGTACCCTGCCCCTGAGCCCCTGCTGTTTCAGCCCTTATTCTCCGCGGACTCGCAGGCGGCTCAGCTGGAGTCTCTTTGGCCGGCGAGGGTGCCGCCAGCGCCAGTCTCCCAGCTGCCACCCTCTGACACCCACACAACCAACACTGGTCTCCTTCTCTGGGACTGCGGCTGGTTCTGCCCCTCCTTCTCAGGGGCAGACGCTGCAGGACACCGGCATCTCCCCAAGCCTGGTTTCTCCTCGACCTTCGCCTGGAGGGTCGCCCTCCACTCCAATGCAGTCTCCCCACAGCCTGCGCCTGTGGACACCTCTCAATCGTTGCCTCGGGCTGACACCGCGAACCTGCACCCATCCTTCCTCTGCTGCAGCCTGCAGGCCCAACGCTAGTATTGCCCCCTCAGCCAGCGTCTGTGGGCCTGTCCTCGCGCTATCCACTTCAGTGGGCCTGGCACCTGTCCTGCTGCAACCTATGCCTGGAGGACCTATGCCTGGGTACCCTACACTGGCTCCTGCTGGTCTGATGCTTGTATACCCCTACCTGGCACCAGCGGGGCCTACACCAGGCTACCCATACCCGGCTCCTTTGGGATCATCGCCAGTCCCCACTTATCTGACACCTGTTGGACAGACGCCGGCCCCTTTGGATTATCGTGGTCTGATCTCAGTCCTGTGGCACTTTACGCAGACACAGATCCCGGCCCAAGGGCATCGGCCCCAGCCACCCCTCAGAGTCCTCCCTTGGGATCAGTCTCCCGAGTCGTTGTGCTGCCAGATCCTAGTGCTCCTCGCGCACACAGGGATTGGCCTGACGCTGGGTCAGTTGGGTGCTCGGACGATCGTCGGCCCGAGGATAGTGGGGACGGCGATGCAGACAGTGCTGACCAGAGCTTCAGCAGTTAGTCTTCCTCCTTGGGCCCAGATTCCCCCAAAGGGAAAGAGGCATGGAGCAGTCTCTCCAAGCGCGCCCCCAATATGACCCCACATTTATGGCCATCATGACACATTCATGCCACTATGGGGTGGCAGAACAGAATCCAGAGAGGCGTTGGCTTGCCATCTACCTGTGTTGCGGACACTTCCCTGTGGTGGTCCCCCTAATTATCGACTCCTATGAGGGGCGTTACCTAGGCTGCTTGGAACTGGCTCTATACAGTCCTTTCATTGTCCAAAAAGGCTGACTGGCTTTACCACACTCCGGCTGGCAAGCCGTACTTTGGCGAACAGCCCAGGGCTGCTTCTGTCGTTATCAGCGTGGCGCACAACTGCAGCAAGTGACCGAAAACACCCAAGCTCCCTTCGACCTGGATAGGGAGTCTCACCAACTGGACCAGGAGGTGGAAGACTGGCACCTAGCTTCACCGGAGCTCTTTTCTTTTTTTTTTTTTATTTTCTTTTTTCTCCTGGCAAGACCCCATCTTCCTCTTCAGCCCTGGTCACGGCCCCCAGAGACCTCCACCACCGCCTATGGCTGCCGAGGTCCCTCAGTCACCCCGGCTTACCCCGGGCTGGAGGCCATGGCCACCTTCTTGGTAGCCCACGGGACTAGTATCTGGTGGGGAACCCACAGCAGCAACGGTGGTGCGGTGGAGGTCCTCAGAGGAGGCTTCATATGCACGGTGGTCCTTGCCCGCCTCACTTTTTCCCTCCATTTTTTCAGTTACGGAGGCAGGGCGTGCAATGACACCGGCATCCGCCCATCTCCCAGAACTGTGCGTGTCGGATGCTTGAGCTCCCCGGCCTCCATGAAAGTCCTCACTCAATGTCCTGCCTCACCCTCCCCCAGAAGTAGAGCAGTCAAGTGGATGCTCCCCCGCCCGGCCCTCAGCGATCCAGGTCCTCGCAAGCGAAATCCCACCGCTGCGCCAGCGGGCCGGCCACCGGAGCTCTTTTCTTGTAGGTTTGCTTGTAAGGACAGAGCGTGGAAAAAGATTAAGGCTTCATTTAGCTAGGCAGATTTACTGTGTGGTGTTATTTTCTTTTGTGCTCACAAGATTTGATGCTGTTTTTTGCTTACATTTTACTGCTGTAATCTTCTCTGATTCAAATTGTTTTTTTGCAAGGTATATCTTATATTGCTGCTTTATTTTTCTCTGTAGCAAAGTTTTTTTTTTTTTTTGCAGGGTATATCTTATGTGAAATTGTTACAGGTGGTGCTTATAGGGTTTACAGTTTTATCTAGTGGTGCTTATAGGGTTTACAGTTTTATCTATCATTAGGCTAAGTTTTCAGAGCTACGCATTTGTTGGTTGATGGTTTCTGCTCTTACCTCCTTGTTTGTTTTTCATCCGTGGTTGTTCTTATTTGGCAATGGAAGGGCCCATCACCCACCCCCATCCCCAACCACCCCATGCTACACTCCTTTTCTAGAGTAGCACAGTCGTAACATTTCCTGTAGCAAAGCAGGAAGGGGAGGATCGGGGGGTATCCACACAGTGACCTCACTTAGAGGGGCACAAGTAATTTAACTTGTTATAAGAAGTTATACAAAAAAAAAATCAAACATTTGCTTTTATTTTTCTCCTCTTAATTATTCAGACCAGGCTATAAACTTGACAACTCAACTGGAATGGATAGTATTAACTGCAGGCACTGCGGGACACTTTCCAAAAGGGCAGTTATACAAGATTTAGGACACTGTCCTACATGCTGGACCATTGGAGATCTTAGGGCTCAGCAGCATGGGCAGAGATTGCACGCCTCAAATTTCATATTCAGGAGGAAATATATTGTAAGAGCCACCTGCCATTTCCCCAACATCTGACTGAAGCACCTCAACTGCAGAGGGTAGTTGTTCCGGGAGGTTGGCAGGTGGTTAGGAGGGGTAAATCGGGTGCCCCATCACTTAATGCTCTCCAACGTATCACCTCCACGAACCATATAAAACCAAAAAAAGGGTATCTGTCTCCAAAATCAAATAAAGGGGCAGAGGACATTGCAGAGCAATAGCTAGCACAACAAAACTCACCCAAAACAGGGACCAAAACAAAAAAAAAAAAAACCAGAACACTTCTGATCATAGGAGACTCCATGATTCAGGGAGTTGATACCTGCTTCCAGCTGGGGGGTAATGGTCAGATGTCTCCCAGGTATATCAGAGTGGAGAGACACTGACCACATTGCTAAAATCGTGCAAGAAGTGGGAGAAAACATCAATGTCCTGGTACACATAGGGACCAACTACCTCTCCAGCTGGTCAGTTGTGGAGACCGAGGAACACCTGACCAGGCTGGGAGACAAACTGTCATCCATTTCGTCCGGCATCATCTTCTCTGAGATCTTGCTGGTCTGGGAGAGGGGGGCAGATGGACAGAAGGTCAGAGAAGGGAGAAAGGGGAGCTTATGTGGCTCAAGGGCTGGTGCCAGGAAGGACACAGATTTGCTGGGTAACTGGCAACAGTTTTGGGAGCGAAAGTTCTTTAAATTTGATGGACTGCATCTGACTAAGGAGGGAGTCGGTGCATTGGGGCAGAAGTTTTACGTCTTTGCAGAATACTTAAACTAGCCAATGGGGAGAGGGGTGCAGCGCCTGATGCATCGAACGGGAAGAACACCCCTCCCCCCTTCGGTTAGTGATCAAACAGGAGTTCAGCATGTTTGTAGTTCATTTGCATCACCAGGTAAGGAAAAAGGTCCAGCTCCCCATATGACACGCAGGGGAAATGCCGGACCTCGCCTAACAACTAATGCACCGAAGTCTGGCCAATAGAAAGTCATGTATACAAATGCCCGCAGTCTGAGAAACAAGATCCCAGACCTGCAGGCAACAATGACAGAGGCTAAACTGGACATAATAGCCATCAGCGAGACATGGTTCAGCAGTAACCACACTTGGGAGACTTCAGTACCCAGCTGTGTACTGTTCAGAAGAGACCGAGGTGCAAAAAGGGGGGGGAGGGGTTAGCCCTTTATGTCGATGAAAATATCAAAGTTACAGAAATTCAGAATACACACAAGGAACCAGAAGAACTGTAGATCATCCTGGAAACAGGAAATGGGACAGCCATACAAACTGGGGTTGTCTACAGACCAGGGAAAGGACATAGACACATTACTGTTAGAAGATATACAAAACATGACAGCTAAAGGGGAGGTTCTGATAATGGGAGACTTCAACATGCCAGATACAGATTGGTCAATACCAGCAGGAACATCCACCAGAACTAGACACATAATGGATTCCCTGCAGGGGAAGGGCCTCAAACAACTGGTACAACAACCCACAAGAGATGGGGCTATCCTAGACCTAGTACTGACTAACGGGAAAGGATCATAGAACTCCAGGTAGAAGGTCACCTCGTGGCCAGTGACCATCACATCGTATGGTTCAGTTTGGCCACTAGAACTAAATCATCCCATTCCAGTTCAAAAATATGGGACTTCAGAGGAGCTGACTTTGATGAGATGGCCAACAGAGTTAAGCTAGCCCTGTCAAGAAGAAATACAGGTGAGGGGGTATAGGCAAAGTAGGCAAGCATTAAGGATGCAATACTTGAAGCAACATCCCATTGTGTTAGGGAGAAAAGCAAGAGCAAAAGGAAGAAACCACTTTGGTTCTCAAAAACAGTAGCAGGAATTGTCAGAGCCAAGAGACTGGCCTTCAGGAAATATAAGGATACGCAGCGGGACGAAGATAGGGTGGTATACCAAACTTCCCTAAGGGAAGGCAGTAAGGCAGGCAAAGGCCCAAACCGAGGAAACACTAGCACAAACAGTAAAAGAAGGGGACAAGACTTTCTATAGATACATTAGTGAAAGGAGAAAGTCCAGAGGGGGTATTGCTGAGATCAAAGGAGATAAGGGGTAGTGTGTGGAGGACCACCAAGAAAAGCATCTATCCTAAATAGATACTTCTGCTCGGTATTTACTGAGGAGAAGGTAGGGTAGGGCCCACAGCTCAGCACCATGGATACGGGGAGGGAGGTGTGCACAATTCCCTTCACAAAAGAAAGGGTCCTATAAGAGCTCGCTAAGCTCAGGGTGAACAAGGCAATGTGACCGGATGGCATACATCCCAGGGTGCTAAAGGAGCTAAGGGTGGAACTGGCAGAGCCATTATCAGAACTGTTTAGTGAGTCTCTGAGCACATGGGAGGTCCCAGAAGACTGGAGAAAGGCTCACGTGATCCCACTCCACAAGAGTGGTAGCAGGGAGGAGGCCAGGAACTACACACCAGTCAGTCTTGCCTCAGTAGTGGGCAAGATTATGGAGGCGCTCCTTAAGGAAAGGATAGTGCAACATCTGGAATCCATAAGAGCACAGGATCCAAGACAGCATGGATTTACAACAGGAAGGTCCTGTGAAACTAATACCATAGATTTCTTTGACTGGGTAACCAGAGTGGTGGACCTAGGGGGTGCAGTTGATGTCGCCTGCCTTGACTTCAGCAAAGTTTTTAATACTGTTCCACATAGAAGATTAATAAGCTGGGTAGGCTTGGGGTGGGTCAGAAGTTGGTCAACTGGGTAGCAAACTGGTTGGCAGGCAGAAAACAGAGTGGTGGTAAGCGGTATACAGTCAGAAGAGATGTAAGTCACAAGTGGGGTACCTCAGGGATCAATCCTGGGGCCAGTCCTCTTCAATATCTTAATCAGTGACATTACAGATAGACTGGAGGGCAAGATGTGTCTGTTTGCAGATGACACCAAGATCTGCAACAGATTAGATTATCCAGATGGGGTGGGCAGAATGAGAAGAGATCT
The DNA here is from genome assembly GCA_016271365.2 of Neoceratodus forsteri. Lineage (NCBI taxonomy): Eukaryota > Metazoa > Chordata > Ceratodontiformes > Ceratodontidae > Neoceratodus > Neoceratodus forsteri. The sequence goes on along the minus strand of JADMNL010000023.1, from coordinate 207,176,652 downwards.
GGATAAACTGGCAAAATGGTAGTAAGGGTGGCAACTGGGGTTTAATGCAAAGAAGTGCAAGATCATAGGGAAGAGAAACCCTGACGTCATCTATAGGTTGGGAGGGGAGTTGCTGGCAATCACAAGGGAAGAAAGAGACTTGGGCATCATCATTACAGATATGATAATCCCACTCTACAAGACACTGGTTAGGCCCAATCTGGAGTACTGTGTGCAGTACTGGAGGCTGCACCTTCACAAGGACATTAACAAAATGGAGGCAGTCCAGAGAAGGGCAACCAAAATGGTGAAGGGACTGCATCAGAAAACCTATGAGGACAGATTAACGGAGCTCAGTATGTATACCCTAGAGCAAAGGAGGGAGAGAGGTGATGTGATCAAAACATTCAAACACCTTAAGGGCATTAACAAGGTGAAAGAGTCTTACATGTTTCAATATAAGAAAAATAGGACAAGAGGACACAGCATGAGGTTAGAGGGAGGCCGAATAAGGGGTAATGTGCGGAAGTTCTTTTTCACATAAAGGGTGGTGGTTGCATGGAACGGCCTACCTCATGAACTGGTGGTTATGAATACAGTGCAGGGCTTCAGACAGGCATGGGATAGGCATAAGGGAGCAATACAGATGAGTATGAATAGCTAGGCCATTGACAGCGTAAAGGCCTATGGCACATTCATAAAGTAGAAAAAAATGGGCAGACTGAATGGGCCTTGCGGTCCTTATCTTCCGTCAGCTTCTGTGTTTCTATGTTAAGCGTGCCTTCACCTCTGTCACTCTGGCCATTCAGGTCATGAGTTATTTGGCCTATTTAGTGCAGTACCACAATCTATGGGACCAGGCTAGGTAGGCAGTCCTAGCCATGCCGGATGCCCTTTCCAAGCAGCAGACCCTCCAGGCCCTCAGAATGGGCTCAGACGTCAGTACCCATGTCCTCAGTGCTGCCTGTGATGCGCAGTTGCCTCCAGCCGGGCAGCAGTCATTGGCATCTGTATGAGGCGCCACTCCTGGCTTCGGGTCTCTGGTTTCACGCAGGATGTCCAGTCTAACACAGTGGACTCACCCTTCAGCTGTTTCAAACTTTTTTGAGGAGATGTCCAGGATATCATCTCTGAATTCCAGACCTTAGGACAGGCTCTCAAATCTGTCCATTCTGCGTACCATACCCGGACGAAGTCATGGCAGCGGGCTCCATTTCGTCACTCCTCCCACAGACTGGCCCAGCCTCCTCCCAAAACCCAGGGCAAGTGCAAAGCGGGGACAGCCCTCTGCACTCCCTCCTCCACTGCCACTGTAGTGGCAGAGGTGCAGCAACAGCCCCAGCAGTGGCTGCTTCCACCTCCTGACTCCTTGCCAGAATCCCCCATCGCTCCACAGGAGGCGGTCATTGGGGTCGCTCTCCCTGCACCTGGACAGGTGGAGGGAGGTCACCATAGACAATTGGGTGCTGCAGCTCATACAGCATGGCCACACTCTCAAATTCATAGAGTGGCCTCCAGAAAACCCTCTGGGTAGTTCCTCATATTCTCCCGGCCACACCTCTCTCATCTAGGAGGAAATCGAGGCCTTACTTCGAAAAAAAGACCAGAGAGCCAGTCCTGCAGTGTCAGCAGGGAAGAGGGTTCTACTTCCACTTTTTCCTGGTCCCCAAGTGGACATGAGACCTTGGGCCCATCCTGGACCTAAGCCAGCTGAACCTGTTTATAGAGTGCAAACGTTTCAGGATGATCACCCTTCAGGGTTTACTGCCCCTGCTACATCCCGGGAACTGGCTTTGTTCCCTGGATATGCAGGATGCTTACATACATATCAAGGTCTTTGCCTCCCACCAGCACTTCCTCCGCTTCCTCTTCCAGGGAGCGCACTACCAGTTCAGAACTCTGCCCTTTGGTTTGTCCTTAGACCCAGGATTTTCACCAAATGCCTGGCGGTGGCAACTGCCTTGAGACGGCAGGGATTCTACATTTTTCCCTACCTGGACAATTGGCTGCTAGCGGCCCCATCCAGGGACCGACTGTCTCCTTCACTCTTTCTCACACCTGCAGCCTTTTCCACGCTTTGGGCATTACTATCAACCTACCAGTGTCTTGCCTGCACTTCCTGTACATAGGGGCAGTGCTGGACACCACTCGGGGGTAGGCCTTCTTACCCTAGACAGAGCAGAGCATCTGATGGACCAGGCCTGTCTTCTTTACTGCAGCCGTCACGTTCTGGCAAGGGTCTTTCTGAGGCTTTTAAGCCTCGTGGCCTCAGCCATTGCTACAGTTCCCCTGGCCAGGCTGCATAATGCAAATCCCTCAATGGACGCTGTGGGTCCAGTGGGACCAGCGCATGGACGCCCTGGATCAACCAGTGCTGGTGTCTGATCCAATCAAGAAGATACTGTTGTGGTGGTTGGAGCCCAGCAACCTGTTTCGGGGAGTTCCTTTTTGTATACCTCCCCCACAGCAGGTCCTTACGACGGACACCTCCGACCTCAGTTGGGGAGTCACGTAGGGACCCACCAAACTCAAGGGACATGGTCTGAGATGGATAGGGATCTCCACATAAATGTTCTGGAGATACAAGCAGTTCTGTACACCCTGCAGGCCTTTCAGACTCTGCTCTCCCCAGGTCCGCTCTTGGTTCAGATGGACAACATGTGCGTGGTTTATTACATAAACAAGCGGGAGGGACTTATTCCTATCCCCTGTGCAGAGAAGTGATGACAGTCTGGTATTGGCCCATCGAACACAGCCTGGAACTCTCGGCCGTCAGTGTCCTCGGTGACCAAAACACCGTGGCAGACCGCCTAAGCTGTTCGCGGTCGAGAGCCCATAAGTGGGAACTTCTGACCTTGGTGGTAGAAGACCTCTTCCACAGATGGGGTCGGCCCATGTTGGACCTTTTTGCATCCTCACAGAACGCAAAACTGCCACGTTTCTGCTGGCTAGATCCAGGGCCTGCAGTGTTCTGGTGAGACGCATTGTCCATCTCTTGGACAGGGAGGTTTCTGTATCCCTTCCCGCTCCTTCAGCAGGTTCTGACCAAACTCCAGATGGAGGGGGCTACAATGATCCCCCTTCTGGATTCGTCAAATCTGGTTGTTCTTGCTGCAGCAGCTGGCAGTGGAATCTATGCAGTTCCTGCCCTTATGGCACAGGCTTGCTCTCCCAGGAATGGTATCCTGGTCCATCTGGACCTCGAGTCTGTCCATCTCCATGCCTGGCTCCTGAGGACATAGCAGTCGCCAGATTTAGGGTTTCTTCCCAGAGTGATGGATGTCTTGCTGGTGGCCAGGAAGCCCTCCACCAGGGCCACTTACTGTACGAAATGGAAGCGCTTGGCCCTTTGAGCTGCATCGCACCATTTAGATCCCTTTACCTTTCCAATGGATCAGGTTTTGGAGTACCTTCTGTCCCTGTCAGACTCTGGTTTGCGGTTCTCCTCTATTAAGATACATCTCTGCGTATCCTGTACCTTTGGATGGGCGCTCAGTGGCCTGTCATGATGTCTCCTCACATTCTTGCGGGGCATCCTGCATTTGAAGCCCACAATCGGGGATCCTGTCCCACCTCGGGACCTTAATTTTCTGTTGGAAAAGCTTACGCTGCCTCCCTTTGAACTGGCCATGTCTTACGAGCTACACCTTCGGTCATGGAAAGTGTTTTTTTTAGTTGCCATTACTTCTGTTTGAAGGATTTCCAAGCTTCAGGACCTCATGTGTAAGCCTTATTTGGTTTTTCGCAAAGACAGGGTGTGTTTGCGTACAGATCCTAAGTTTATTCCTGAGGTGGTGTCAGAGTTTACTTTGAATCAATCCATCCACCTGCCTGTTTATTATCCAGAGCATTCCAGTCAAGGGGAGTCATTGCTACATACCTTAGATGTGCATAGAATCCTGAGGTACTACACACAACTGAACTAAGGACTCCCAGAAGTCCAATCAGTTGTTTTGTTAGCCCCTGGGAGAGAAGGTGTCTCGGTGTCCAAATAGTGTTTGTGTAAATGGTTAGCCAGTTGCATTGTCTGTTACCAGAAGGTCAGCAAGGAACTTCCTGGAGGGGTTAAAGGCCCTTCCACAAGAGGTATGGCTGCATCAGTGGCTTGCTTCCATAATGTGTCAGCTGCTGACATTTGCGCTGCTGCCACCTGGAACACTGTGCACACTTTTACTAATCATTACAGTCTACACATCACCTCTAGGCGTAGGGCCAACTTTGGTCTAGCTGTTCTCCAAGGCCTTCTTTCACAGGCTGTGATTTTGCCTACCACCTGGACTGTCTGTCTGTAGTGCCAGAACTGCCTGGGACTCGGTTCTACCAGTGATGGCCTGCTGCAAGAGATACCCTCAAAGTAAGATAGTACAGCTACATAAGAACTTGCGTAACAGTAGATCTTCAAGAGGATCTCTTGCAGCATGCCCTGCTTTCCCTCCCTTCTCCCTCCTCTCCTGTGTCTCTCTCCCTTTCCATAGGGGTGAGCCTTCTGCTTTTGCTTTTTCTATGCTATTGGGATACCTCGGAGTCCTCTTCAGTTCCCCCTCCACCTTTCTGGCATCCTGTTTATGGTCTCCAGTGGGAGAACTGAGGAGAGTGTGGAGTACACCCACCTTTATAGGATTGGCTGACATCAGATGCTGATGTCGGAGGTGGGCAGCCCCCTGTGGTAGACTGCTAGCGAGAAAGGTTTCCTTGTAGTCCTAGCACCTGGCAACTTAGTTCTACTGGTGATGGCCTGCTACAAGACATCCTCTCGAAGATCTACTGTTAGTAAATTCTTGTGTAACTGTATTTTTTAGTTGCATGTAGTGTAACTGCTTGTTGGAGAGGACTGTCATTAATATATTGTGCACATTTTTCTAGCCACTAAAGAAAGCACTAAGGATGATGGGAGCTCCAAATCTGATATCCGATACTTTAGACTGTGGGCTTAGTTACAGCGTCATCTCCTACCTGAAAAAGCTAAGTCAGCAGGTAAGATTATTAATGCATTTGATTGGCCGCTCTTGCATGAGTAAAGATAAGACACAAAGTGTATGAATTAATGTAGAATCTATAGTATTAGAGGCATCGCATGAGAAAAGTGCAATTTTGCTGTAGATCTGTAGAACTGTCTGTACCCAAGTAGGCATAGCCATTTAAAGAATCTTACTGTGTGCAGTTGATCAGCATTCTTATCAAACATATTTTTTCTAGAGGAAAGGCAGCTTTTGCCCTGTTATTTATAAGGATTTAGGCACACTGCCCCCATGGCATTTATTTAAAATGGTTTTCTTTAAATCAGTGACATCCATAATGAGGCCTGGGAGACGCATGCAGCCCAGTGTTTTTGTTTTGTTTTTTCCTTCTGGACCACAAACTGTTCCCCAGTAACTTTGCTGGCATTTTTCACTTGTATGCTGTCAGTTTATGTTATGGAGTTTCTGGATTTCTCTTTTCTGTTCTTCATTTCTGGGTTCATGTGCTGGGAGACAGAATTCTTGCCCCTGACAGTTGCTCAGTTCCTGCTGTTTAAGCACTTTGACGCAGTCACAGTCCTCTGTTTGTGACATAATTATGCCCACAGAAATAATCTGTGATGTCACAAACTGAAGATTATGGGATTAAGCAGTAGAATAAACTGAACTCTAGTGGGCCAGGATTCTCTTAACATGCAGATTAACCTAGAATTCAAGAATAAAAATTAGGAAAACACAGCATTATATAAAACATAAGATGAGTTGTTTGAAATATTTTTTTCAGCGTTTTCTCAAAAGTGACAAACTCACTTTAAAGGCAATTGACCGTCAAAATGTAAAAAAAAAATATATATATAGTGCAGAGTGTTTCGGTGGGTGGGTGTCTGTCTGTGTGGTCCTATTTACTTTGTTGCTGTTGAATTTTTTTCTGAAGTCGCCTACTTGCTTTACGGCCCCAGGGATCCCCGTACCTGTTTCCTTTATTGCCTTTCCTTTTCCCGCAATGCTTCGTGCCCCATATGGCAGTGATGTGTTGGAGACCATTGGTTCAGTGACTGCTGGCTTAGTGTCCAGTTTACAGCAGTAGATCTGTACTGGTAAGTGCCTGTCCTTAGCAAATGAGCACTTACGAAGGCTACATTCACACTTTGGGAAACACCCGAGAGATAACTGAGTGGACTGTTCTTACAGGAAACAGCTAGAGTCTTCACTAATTATAGCATTGAATACCTATGGTGATTTGTGTGCTTTTTTTTTTCAAACTGTGTGTGGTTTGATGAAAAGACAAGACTGTACAAATAAAACACACACTCTTCTGGCTAGACACACACAACCTAGCAAACAAAAAGATTGAATTAGTTATTTATTTGAGGCCAAAGCAGCTGCTTTTAACAGTACAGTAAGCACTCGTGGAATCAGTGGTTTCCAAGGCATCACTGCCAAGGAAATGCAATAATGAATCTGGCACAGAAATCCCCAGGGGCCATCAAACAAGTAGACAGATTTAGAAAAAAGTTCTAACAGCAAACAAAGGAATGGATTCACTGGGACTACACACACAGATCAGACCTCTCTGCACAGGGCTGTAAAAATGGCCCAGCGTTAGTGTTGCAGTACTGTACAGACTGCCCGGGCTCGGGAGCGAAGCTGGTTCGCTGTGTTGGGCCTGACTGAGTTAGCTGCAGCTCAGCAGTGGGCCCAAGTCAGTGAGGGGTGATGACAGCTTCCAGCAGCACAGTGACCCCTGTGGCTGAGTCGGGGAGCTTGTCGCTTGCTGTGAAGACACTGTTGTTGAGACAGATACTCGCATCACAGGGGTGGGGGGAAAAAATTTAGAAAAAAATGGGGCAAAATGCTATCTGCATGACAAGCCCATACAGCATGAAAAGGGTATATCCCTTGGCTGGCCCAGTGGCGCCAAGGGCTAAGGCGTTGGATGCCTTACCTCGCGCCACACTGATGACCCGTGTTCAGAAATGAGCATGGGCTGTCTAAGGTTGGTAGTGGGGGGCATGGAGCTGCCGAGAGGCAGCTCTCCTCTCCGGAGAGGGAAGGTGGTATCCCTCGGCTCTTGCCTGTCTCGCAGTGGAGGGCAGGGCAAGCCAGAAGGAGCGCCTGGCACTAGGCCTGGTGGGCGGAAGGGGGTAGTATGCAGGTGCGCCTCTACTTCTGGGGCCCCAGGGTAAAAGTGGGAGAAAATTGATCCGCTGGCCACAGGATAATGCCCGACCCTCTGCAGGCTCTGCTGCTGGGCATGAGGTAAGCACTGGTGATTCTGGGATGTCAGGGCTTTGGGGGCAGCGCCTGCCCTGCCCTGCCAGTAGGAAGGCGATACAATAGTATTTAAAAAAAAAAAAAGGAGGGTATCTCCTGGTAAGATGGTAGGTAGAGGGAAAAAGACTGAAAAGAAAACACTCTGGATAACGTACTTTTTTTTTGTAAATTTTGACTGTAGTTCTCCTTTAAATAGGATTGTTGAATATCTGATGAAACACAACTTGGAGTCATTGTCCCGATATGGATTCAGTAAAGGGGAATAGTGCTAACAATTTCATTTGTATTCTCTGAGGAAGTAATTAAACAGCCTTGTTTAAGGGAAGCTTGTAGATCTTGTGTATTTGGACTTTGGTAAAGCTTTTTATTTGGTGCTGCATAAGTGACTGATTCAGAAGATCAAAGGGGCAGAGCATTATAGAAAATATACTACTGTACAATAAGTTAAATAAAACGGTCGGGTGGTAGAAGGCAGAGTAGTCATAAACAGTGTCTCTCATCGGACTGCAGTTGTGACTCTGTAATGCATAAAATAGATCTTTGACTCTGTATATGTATTATGTTAAGTATGTATATGTAACATGCGCTGCAGCACTGTGAATGTACGTCAGATGTATTGTTCCCATGATGTGGAGCCTCTGGACATGAGTCTGACTCAAAGGTTGTAATTCCGAAATCTTAAACAAATAACTAAAAATAAACTGCAGTTTTTCTGATTGGTGGCAAGTGGGGTATCACAAGTATCATTGTTGGGGGCCATGTTTTTCATTATATTCATAAGTGACCTAGGGATGGCGTGATTAGCTGGGTTTCAACATTTACAAATGATTGCTAAATCATAAGAATACTAACTTTACTGGCGCTTCAGAATGAGCTAAAGTTAGGTGATTGGACAAAGTGCCTTAATAGTTGTAGGGTTGATGAATCTTGCTAACAAAAAGTAACAGATCACATTACTGTTGAAAGAGCTGTTGACACATCCGCTCTTTAATAGTAATGCGATCTGTTACTTTTTGTTAGCAAGATTCATCAACCCTAAAACTGGTAATTTGTATGCCCAGACTCCTAATTTTAGCACATTATAAAGCTTCTGTGAACTTACTACTCTTACAGTTTAGTCATCATTTGTAAGTGTGGAAAACTTTGAAAATATATAATTTAGGTACAGTTTAGCTTGTATTTCGTATATCTTCAATATAATGTTCTTCCCCATTATTCATTACTGAAGAGATGTGCACAAAAATAGGATCTCAATCCCTTAGTTTTATCTGCCTCTAAAGCCGCATTAGCCATGTTTACACGGCAGTAGCGCTTTAGAATTCTGACCCCAACAGTGCAGTCCCAATCAGCTAATGTTGCCCTTACAGCCTATCTACTCGGCCCCCTCTCTGTAGCAGTGCTATTTGTACCGGTCAGGGGCCATGCGTCGGTGGGTGGGTGGGGAGACATCTGCTTGACGTCGGCAGTGCCATAAACGCGTATCTGAATGCGCACGCCCAAAGTGACTGCTGTAAATTTCAGTTGGAGTGTTCCAACTATTACAGCCCTCTGTTTTCCACAGCAGCTACTTTGCTGCATTCAGAAGACTCTTCTTTTGTGGGGCATGTGTTCGGTGCAGTGCACTTGCTGAGAACAGAGACTCGTTCATGAACGTCTACATCACCTCAGCTGTGCATACACCAAGAGGCTGCTTACAGCAGCGCAGATTGTCCACACTGTCCTTTGAAGCTGCTGTAAGCCGCCTGCTCCACTCAGCGTCCCCGGCTTGCCTAAGAACCTGGGAGTGCCTTAATGAGCAGCTTGCCATGATCAGGTTGGTGTCTACACAGTCACATTCGCACTGAAGCAACCTGAGCGCACGGGTTACTCCAGTGCAAATATGACCATGTAAACAGGGCTACTGACCAGGGGTCAACCTTAACCTTTTTTTGTACTAGCTAGCAGGGCAAGTTGATTCAAAATTACACTGGCCCACAGATGGTTGCAATAGCCCTCAATTATAATGGAAAAATGTTGATCACTTATACAGGAAACAATGGAAGCCAAGAAATACTCTGATTATTGCACGTTTATCCTGTAGTCATACACAGTGAGCTCCCCATTGTTTTGTACCATGGCCTCCTCTCTTCCCTCTCCCCCAACCCCAAACAGAGAGAGGATATCACAACAGCAAATGTTCAAGTTAAGCAGTCCTAGATCTGCACACACAACAGCTGACATCATCATGCACCTCACCACACTGTCACCACCACCCACAGAGCAATGAATAGAGTCAGGCCGAGAAAGACACTCTCAGATCCCACCCTATAGTCAACTGGAGACCTGCACTTCTGGAAGGTTTTTGTACAGTTTCCAGTGAGCTAGGAGCACATCTAAGATTTCTTTGGGGTGGGGGCTACACAAACCTAAGGGGCTTGGGAAAGAGAACTGTTAAATTTTTATTTTTAAAAGCATTGATTGTAATATGCTCTGCCCCGCCAATAATACATTTTTCTTTAACATTGTCCTTTCATCAGCCCAGGGAAAACCGTGCACAGGCATAATGCTATACTATCTCTATTTCTATATAGGATATAGGATTATCTATGTATCTCAGGAATATCTATTTTAAGCTTTCAAATTATGTATTTTTATTAAGGTTTATTTTTGTACCATACATTTTATTTATGTCCTTGATAACCGGGTGAGCAAACTGATCCAGAGGGCTGTTTTCAGTTGTGACCCGGGCCACCAGGGTGGCAAACACAACAAACATCATACAGTACAGAGATACAGTTAGAACAAAACAGGACTGCCAAACACTCGGTGTGAGGTCACATTACATAGTACAACTATTTCAGGGAAATCAGTACATTCTGGTATAGTGACATACAATAAGTGGCTATGCAATATAAAAGACTTAACATGGGGATTATGGTAAAGTATTACATGCAATGTACATACAGTCACCAGGGAGCCAAGGACATAAATACAGTCTTCAATCTGTAGTCATGAGAGGTACAGGCACAAGTCATAGGCAGAAATGCAACTTAAATTAAGTTGCAGAACCTAACAGTTCAGAATAAAACAGGTAGTCCTATCCAGACTGAACAGAGGAGCAGAACAGTGCAAGAGGGTAGGGGCACTGGAGGTAGGGTGAGGGCACGAAAAGGTGCTATGCCAGGATACAGGCCCTGGTACCACCTGGGGAACAGCTGCAGGTACAAGCGGCCTCAGTCAGGAGCCACGCCCTTAAGTTTGCCTCGAAAGACTGATGGGAGGGGGGTGATCAGGTGGACAAAGGAAGTCTATTCCAGAGGGAAGGGGCAGAGACAGAGAAGGCTTTACTACCCATGGTGGTAGTAGTAGTAGTGCAAGGGACTTCCAGTTGGGGACCAGAGGAGGCCCAGAGACTCCAAGAGACCACTCTGGCAGTGAGTAGGGAGACATAGGGGAACAGCTGGTGGTTCCTGAGTGCACTGTCAATGAGGCTGCCCATAGCAAAGTTAAAACGGCCCTGCAGAGAGAGAGAGAGAGAGAGAAAGAGAGCCACCCTGGGGATTGGTATAGCGAGCAGTGATGGGTGGTAAATGGGGCTTGAAGAGCAAAGTGGCAGATGGAGTTGTATGTGATATGTAAGTGGGTCCGTAGGGAGGAGGTTGTAGTAGAGTATACGGGGGAGCAGGAGGTTTCCTTCAGCAGTGGCTTGGTGAGCTTCAGGAGACAGAAATTGATTTTGGCGGTAGGCAGCACCTAATTATTGGTGGATTTTCATCACAGTGTTGCTGATGTGTTCATTGAAAGTAAGGGAGAGGTCCAGGGTGACACCTATATATTTAAAGGCAGGGACAGCTTCGAGTGGAGGGCCGGCAGGGGTAGCGATCAAGAGTGGAGTATTTGACCAGGCTACCTTTGCTAGGAATGGCTTAGAGCCAAAGAGCATGGCCTTTATCTTTTTCTCATTAACGAGAAGTTTCCTGGAGAGGAACCAGCTCTATGCGGCCCCAAAGTTTGCTGTGAGGGTGTTGGACAAGGACTCTATGGAATTATCGCTGTGGTATATGACTAGGTCATCCACATAGAGGAGGGCCTTGCAATTGATGCTTTCAGCAGGGAGGTAGTTAATAAACAAAGAAAAAAGAAGAGGCCCCAGTATTGAGACCTGAGGTACACCTTTGTGGGTAGGTAGCGGAACAGATGAATTTTTACCAATCAGGACGGACTGGGACTTGCCTGAGAGGTAACTACGGAACCATGTGACTGTGTCTAGTAAGCAGCCAAAGTTTAACAGAGTAGAGGAGATGGTGGTCAACGAGGTCGAAAGTGTTCGACAAATCCACAAACACTGCGCCTGTGGCCCTGCCCTTGTCCATATTTCTAAGGATAAGGTTCGAGAAGTCCCAAGGCAGAGGAGGTACTATGGTGTTTGCGGAAGCCGTGCTGGAGAGGACATAGGAGGTGGTATTTTTCTAGATAGTTGGTGGTGAATGATTTTCTCAAATAATTTACTCTGGTGAAAAGGAGGGAGATGGGCCTATAATTTTCGGGGGCAAGGGGATCCCCAGCCTTAAATTTGCGTACGACATGAACGTGCTTCCAAGAGTCAGGAACTGTTGCAGATGACAGGGCGAGGTTGTAAATGTAGGTTAGGGGCTTTACTATAACCGGGGAGAGCAGTTTCAGGAAGGTAGGGTGTAGCCCATCACTACCTGGGCTACCTCGGGTGGGAAGTGTCTTTAAGAGTTTGGCAGTGGTTTTTACGCTAGTAACCGTAAAGTAAAATGAGGAGCATGTGCAGTACTAGGGGAGGGCTGGGAGCATTGAGGTTTGCCGTGTAGGTCAGAGGGAGACTGAGCAGGGATCTTATTAAGATAGGGAGAGAGGTCCATAAATATTCTATGGAAAGTGTCCGCAATTGCACCAGGCTCAGTGATGGGACCTGAGGGTGAATTTAGCTGTGTTGTCTGCTTGTTAGACTTAGGATTTAGGAGGGTCCCTATTGAGGTCCAGAAACTGCGCGAGTTACCGAGCGTGTCTTTTTTTGCAAGTTGGTATAGTATTTGCGCTTTAGCAACTTAACAGCCTGCTTGCAGGAATTGCGCTGTATCTGTATGCGTTCCAGAGCTGGGGTGAGGGAGATGACTTGTAGGCTTTCCAAGTTTTGTCCTTGATTTTCATCTGGACCAGTAGTTCCTTGGATAGCCAGCGGGTGTTGCCACCTCTGACCCTTCTGGTGGTGATTGGGAAATGTTTGTCCTGAAGTTTCCGTGGCACGTTGGTAAAGCATGTGACTGCAGTTGAGATATCCCTGCACGAGTAGAGTATGGGCAAGTTTATAGTCCTGGAATCGGTTAGGACGGAGTCCCGGTCCCGGTGGTGAAACTTCCTGAAAGACTGGAGTTTTGGGGGAGGCCGGAATGATTTGGTTGTTAGGACAATGTAAGTAGGGTGTGATCGCTGATGGAGTCTGACATTGTGCCTTCCTGTAGGACCAGGTCCACTCGATTTGTGATAATCCAGTCTAAGGTGGTATGGTTGTCTGAGCGCATGTGATATCTTGAGGTGGAAGAGATGACTTGTTCTAACTGGTGTGTTTTTAGGAGATGTGCATACTCTGGTATTGGGGTGTCAGTCCAGTGGAGGTTGAAATCCCCTAGTAGGATTGTGTTTCTGGATGGGGAGGTGCGCTCAAGGCCATCCAGAAAACTGGATAGGCCCTGGACTCTCGCATTAGGGGGTTTTAGCAGCAACCTAGGTAAAGTTTTTTTGTGGCCCCCCAGGACAGTCTCGGCAATAAGTCATTCACAAGTATAAGTGGGGGAAGAGTAAGCAGTTGTGGTGGCTGAGATATGGTCTAGCACATACAGTGCCACACCTCTACCCCTCTTTCTTCCTGGCCTGTCTAATCATAGTATGGAGTAACCAGGGAGTTGATATGAGGTATTGGTGAGATGCAGGTTCAGCCAGGTCTTTGAGAGGCCCAGGATGTGCGGCTTATATAGGACCACCCAAGCCTCGAGCTCAGAGAACTTAGATGGGAAACTACATATATTTAGGTGTGCAATCCTGAGGCCCGAGTGATCTGCCCAGATAGCATTTTTATGTTCAATGTGTATGTTAGGGGGTCCTAGGTTGCTTTCCACATCACTGGAGAGGAGAAGGAGTGAGAAGGGGGGACAGGAAGGTGGGAGCCAGCGGGGTGACTGGAATGTGAGGGAGTGGACAAAAAGTCCAAGCAACCAACATTTGAGATTTGATAGTAAGGACAGCATGGCGGAGCCCATAGGGGACAACTCATGCCAGTTTGTGCTGGGAAGGGGGTTGGTTGGTTTAAATGATTCAGTAAAGGATTGTAGGCCGATTTGATCAGCGGCCAGGACGGCGGCCGAGAAGTCAGTCAGTCATTGGAACCCCAGTGAATTAAACAGGGCATGCCCCCACACTGTCCCTAGCCACACAGCCTTACGTGCCTGAGGGTTAGGGCATGTCAGAGCAGTCAGGAGGTGGAAGGGATTGGTTGACCACCGCATCAGGCCAAACTACAAATCCTTCCACAGAAATGCTGACTGATTAAAACAAAATTCTAGAACGTACCAGGAATGATTATCACCAGCATCATCTGTGCTAGTATGTGAGTAGTGGCTTATCTACAGAAAGTTGGAAATCCACGTTAAATGGTTTAGGAAACGATGAGTACAGGGCTAGCAGAATGAAAGAACCCTCATGTTATAAAAAGTTGTGCTATGATTTGTTTATATTTATAAAGTTAAACATTCCTACCTACGGTCTAAGCTATTTTGTGCCAGTTAAATAAAAATGCAAACGTACAGGTGATTTATATAAGGAGAAAGGGGGGAAAAATGAGTAAAACATGGAGTTGAAACTCGCTAAAGTAATGATGTATAATATACATCCTAGAATTGTGCCGGCAGAAAATGGCCTTACGGCCCATTGAATCTGCCCGATAGCTCCACCATCACCCTTTTATCTCCCACCCAGCCCTCCTTTAGGAAAATGGAGATATTAGCAATAGTCAGAAGACATAAACCAAGCATAACTTTTCTCCAGCCTGTGCATCTTGCCAAACAGGATTATAAGAAATGTAATAAATTGTGTTTTGAAACGTTGTACTCCTTATATAGAAATACTGCACTGTGGGTGGTTTGTAAAAGCATATGCCCTTTACAGAGCAAGAAGTAACACAAGATCCGAAAGGTGGCTTGCTGTAGTACAGAAACATAAAGTGACACGTGTGAATATGAATCTCTCCCCTGCTCAGCTCAGATTTCAAGTACTTTAAATATTTTTCTGATCTTTTGTGCACTGAAATGTCTGGTACCTTGATTATAGGAAGGGGCCTGAATCTCGCACTAAATTAGAAAGTAGATGGCACCTGACTGATGCTAAAAGTGGGCAAGAATATTGGGAAAACATTGGAGGAGATAGGAATAGATTTATGGAGATGCATTCTGTATCTCAAACAGCTAAGATTATATCTTAATTTCTAGGTGTTTTTTTTTTTCTTTTTTTTATCAAGATGGGCTGGCCAGAGAAGGGTGAGCCTCTTACTAGGATGTTTTTGTTTTCCGGGAGAGGGAATGCCTGTACTCCTTTCTGCATGTTCCCTGTTGATCCTACAGTAGGTGGTCAGGACAGAGAGACCAGTTGTGTTGTGCACAAGTGGTCATGAGCTTAGGGTGTGACTGGGCCTGGCCTTTAGAAGGTATTGGGTTCTCTAGTCACACACCAAGATTGGAGTTATTCCATGAAACTGTTGCACCTGAATGCAGTACTGCAAGGATGCTGTACTGCTGGGGTGATCATGCTTAGTCACAGCTTTACTATTTCAACCAGAAAGTGAAACACTACAGAGTGCTCCTTTTGAGACGACACTAACTTTGCAGTACTTGGGGAACTGTCCTCTCTTAGAAGATTCCTCTCACACAACTTGAGAAAAAGCAGACTCGTTACACACGCGAGTTTGCAGGTGCTTCGGCTCCACGTTACTAGAGCACGTGCGGGGAGAACCGACTGTGGAAGTTTCAGCCGGGACGGTAAATGTGCAAAACTGGGGGAAAAAACCTAACTGCTGATTTTTATGTCAGTTACAAACTGTGCTTGAAATTGTCAGTAATACATGTGTCTGCAGGTGTAGTTTTACAGTGGGGCAAAAGGATCAGCTAAAAGCTGACAGTGTTACTTTAAAAAAAGGCCCTTTGACCTTGCAGATTTTTAACGAGCGGGACAACAAAAAGGATTACTGTCACTGGAGCATGAGGACCTAGTTATGGAACAGATTGAAACATAGACTTAATTATAAAGCTGGTTTTCAGAATGTCTGAAGGTGGGGGGGCGCGCTAGAGAGCCACGCTTCAGACTGGTCGTACTCCTCTTCAGCTCTGACAGAGAAAAAGTTATAAATCAAAACATTTCAAGTTTAGTCACAGAGCTTCTTACTCACTTTATATACTTAAATACCTCTTGGCTTAAGGAACACGTTGATCAAAAATCGAGCATGGGAAGACTGCAAGGTGCAACAAGAGGACAAGGAAAAGGGCAGCCAACTACATCGCAGCAGATACATCAGCAGGCTGTGACCCCTCTGGGCAGTGCTGGAGCCAGCAACACCAGGGGAGAGGGCAATCCTCTGCCTTGGGAGAGTGTGCTGAAGGTGGTCTGGAACATGGATAAAAAGATTGAATTATTGCTTACCCAAATGGGGCGTGCAGGACATGATGATAGCTGATGCGGTTGCTTCAGCATCAGAGGCTGATGGCAGATCAAAAAAGACTCTGGTAGTTGTCAGCAAAGTGATACTGGAAAATACCCACCTTCGCTACCAACTAGAGACTCTGGAGAATACCGCTTGGGCCATGAATATCCGGATTGTAGGTTTGCCAGAAGATGTCAAAGGGGAAGATCCACTGACCTACTTCAGGACATGGCTACAGGCATATTTACCCGAAAACCTGAGGTGCGGACCACAAGACATCAAAAGGGCCTTCAAAGTAAATGCACGCACAGCCCGGCAACCCAGCACAATCGTTTTGGTGACTAAGGGACTGGAAGTCAGAGACTTTATTTTACAGTGGGTTCGTCGCAACTTTCCGGTGCAGATTGAGGAAAATGAAGTTAAAATGTTCCCTGATTGGTCTTTTGCAACACAATCCGGACGGAAGCTTTTCAACCCCTTGAGACAACAACTCCAGGGATTAGGGATAGCACATTCGCTGTTGGCTCCAGCACTGCTCCGAATAACATACCGAGATCAGACTTTTCAGTTTAATGATCCAAGGGAGTGTGGAGGGGTTGTGGAATAACAGATGGACCAGACACTGAACTTCAGTTTCAACACACAATCTCTGAGTAATGTTTATTCAAAATACAGAAGATAACCCTCAGCAGTTTCATATTCCTTCAGTGCATCAGTTTGCAGTGAAAACCGTTCATCTCTATGGTTGCCTTATTTGCTTGGGTGGTGGGGGCTCAAAAAGGAGGGGGACACAAAAAAACAAAAACAAAAGAACATCAGTGCAGAAGCACTGAAACAAGGGTTACCCCAAAGGGCATTGGCAATAAGCCAAGTTTCAAAGAAACACATCACACATACTTCCATAGTGTAGAACATCACGGGATATATGCAGATCACCATGGAATTTCAGATTGGCTCAGTTTACAGCGGGAATGCATGGTACCAGTTTACATGCATTTAACACGGCCAACTTCATTTCTATAATACAGTCACCTAGTACTTTTTACCTTTATAAAAAAACACCTAGTGCCATGGTAATTTAAACATTTACAGGTTTCATAAACATACTGTAAGATATATACATCAAGGTATTTTATGATAATCAATCTACCCAAGACTCGGGCCATGCTCTTCGGGTCCTCTAGAAAAGTCCATGCCGAGTCCCCTAAGCTTCATGTGCTTTGCTGTGATGGATAAGTAATCTTGTCCATTGACTCCTTCAGATACCTTGGAGTGACGATGGATCCCGTACTTAATTTCTCTTCTCACATTAACAAGGTATGCAGATCCGTTAACATCAAGATAGATGCCGCCTACCGCATGTGTCACTCCCTAACCCCTGCTGCCAGGATCTCTGTGGCTAGAGGTGTCCTGCTCCCTAAGCTACAGTATGCCCTCCCCATCCTTTCCCACGCTGACACTGGTATTCGTCATAAATGGGACACCACATGCAACATCTTCTGTAGATTTACCCTAGCGGCCCCTCGCCTTACTCACCATTGCCTCCTATACTCCACCCTGGATTGGCTGCCCCCCCAAATCCCTGTGCTCCTTCTCTCTGGGATGTTTCATAAACTCCATGACAAGAAACCCCCACCCCGCCTGTCTTCGGGCTATGCTTACCCCTGTGCCTTACTCCCACACTCTGAGATCTTCAAACTCTCCTCTGTTCTCAGTCCCGCACTGCTCAACAAAAATGGGGGAGCAAGCATTTTCCCATTTCGCCCCCAAATTCTGGAACTCCCTGCCTGCCAGTTTAAAGTGCTTCTTATCTCACTCATTCTCTTTCAAGACTGCACTTTTCTCCTACCTTTATGGACTTGATTCCTGTGACTGTACTTAACCTCCCCTGAACCTCTGTTCCTGCTTCTTCCTGCCTAGTATTATTTGGTTTTCCTAACTTTGACCTGGTTTGTCACCCATCCTTATCCCTGTGAGGATGGCTACTACTAGCATGTTTAGTTCCCTGATTTTCCCTGTGGGGGCAATTATTGAAAGCCTTTTAGGACTGTTTTTGTATTCGACCTGTTTGTTTGTACGCCTGTACTCTCCCGGAACTATTGTAAGCATTTAAGGACTGTTTTGTATTTGAACGTTTTTTTTGTTTTTGTTTTTGTTTTTTGTTTTTTTGTATGCCTGTATCTTGTACTCTCCTGGGTTGTGCTTGAAAATAGGCAGGGTTATTGCCTAATGCACTCACTTGGTCACCAAAAGCTAATAAATAAATACTACTATTACATAGTAAACACAGCCTGTTGTTTTACATAAGCTCGGAGGTCACCACAATAACCTCCCTATACGAGGACCTGAGAGGGAAAAGGGAAACTAAAGAGGACACTATAGCATAGTCAAGAAAGGAGGGGTACCCATAGGTGGCTAACCTTATGGACTAGAAATTGTAAAGGATAGGTTAGGCTAAGAAACCGAAGAACTGTTGCAACAGATTTAAGAAAGATCGGTCCTCAAGAGTGGCAGGATCTCCCTGTCACAGGGAGGCACAGAAAAGAGTCTATAAGATTGCCGAAGAATTTAACCGTGCCCCACCATTGGAGGCTAGGGGCGAAGAACTGTCTGCCATGGGGGACTGAGCCGAGCAGCACTAGTAACTGGTTAAATGTTTCCAAACTCGGACAAACCATATATGCACGTCAGATTTATTTCGAAGCCTATACAGGGATTGGATGTTCGTCTCTGAGGGTTTGGGACTATGGGAGTGGTTTTATGCCATTTAAATCAGTTTAAAAAAAAAAAGTTCTGAGTTATGTTCCGCAAGTATAAGATTAACAATATTTCAGACTGTGGTCGCTTATGGGAGCAGCCGTGTTGGCGTCCTTCACTTTCATTAACTTAGCAGTCTGTCAGTTAAATACTGCACATGCTTTTAAATTTTCTTTACCCACAGCTCGAATTGCAGTATCAGTGCAGTACTGTTAAAACAGGTATTCTGGCTTATCCTCCAGAAACTCTGCCTATCAAGCCAGGTGAAGGTCTGCTCTATTAGTCTGATAAAATAGACTTCAACACAAACTCTGCAATACACAGCATTGTAAGTTTTACTCTATGCATTTCGAGGTTCAGTTAATGTTTAGTTAATCTTGTCGGCTCCATTGGGCAAGTATTAGAGTGCTCATTATTTATTTATTGAGTTCTTGGATTAATACCTGTGAGTCAGAGACACTTTTTTTTATACAGGTTCCACATAGATTACAAACAATACAGAACAAAATGAGTACAATATAAAGAATTCAGGTAACATTCACAAGTATACATGTTGCAGTTGGAGGGTTAACAGACAGCAAAGCAAGTAGATTCAACTTAATAAGAGCTAATTGGTGACACTGTAGCATGCAGTGATAACGCTAGCGGGACTGCTGGTCAGGGCGGGTAGCCAGTGGTGACGCTAGCGGGACTGCTGGTCAGGGCAGGTAGCCAGTGGTGACGCTAGCGGGACTGCTGGTCAGGGCAGGTAGCCAGTGGTGACGCTAGCGGGACTGCTGGTCAGGGCGGGTAGCATGCAGTGGTGACGCTAGTGGGACAGCTGGTCAGGGCGGGTAGCATGCAGTGGTGACGCTAGCGGGACTGCTGGTCAAGGCGGGTAGCATGCAGTGGTGACGCTGGCCAGGACTGCTGGTCAGAGCGGTAGCATGCAGTGGTGGCCTCAAGCGGGACTGCTGGTCAGGGTGGGTAGCATGCAGTGGTGGCCTTCGGCAGGACTGCTGGTCAGGGCGGGTAGCCAGTGGTGGCCTTCAGCGGGACTGCTGGTCAGGAAGGCGGTGGTGGCAGCTAAGCGGGACTCTGGTCAGGGGCGGGTAGCCAGTGGTGACGCTAGCGGGACTGCTGGTCAGGGCGAGTAGCCAGTGGTTGGCTTTGTCAGCTAGGCAAAAGGCAGCCCAGGGGTATGCTTAGTCAAGAAATAGGGCAGTCCATTGTTTTACTCTAGAAGTGGGGTGCAGGCCTTGGGAATGTAAGACGGGGAGAGAATACAGGAGTAGGTAGACGGTGGATAGGGTAGGTGAGGGACAGAAAGATTAGTTGGGGAGCTATGCAGCCATCTAGTTTTAGCAGAACACAATGACTCTAGGTGGTCGCATACATCGTAGCATGGTTTAGCACTTCAAACAACATGAAGTCTTGCTGTATTCTGACATTATGCAGTTAGCCCCAGCACTTGAACTGCTCCAGAGAGGAAAGAGTTAACTCTGTGCCAGCACATAGAATGTTGAGCTCGAGCTCGGTTCAGACCTCTGTCTGCTGCACTTCGAAGCGTAACCGTCAGATTCTTTACTCTGCCTAACTGAACAGTCGCTCCGGAGAGCTCTCCATCACTTTTGGTTTGGTACAGTAAAAAATGTCAGTTTCTAAACCGCTATTTCTTATTTTTATTCGGTTCAGATCCCTGTCTACGGTACAGTAAGTGCTTAGGTAGTGGACTGAGTGTGAATTGTATGTGGAAATTATAAAAAAAAGTTTTTTCACTCTGTTCACCTGAACAGATTGTCTGGTTTATTTCTTCTAAGTTTATTTTGTTACTGTATTTAGTGTGAGGTACCGGTCCTTATCGGTTCCAATAAAAAGGTATTTTACACGTTTTTTTCAAATACTTGTGACACGGTTAGGAACCGATAAGGGGATCTTACCTGGCTTTTGCCAAGTAAAGGGTAAGTGTTAGGATGGCTTCGTCTGAGAAACCCAAAAGAAAAACAGGGCCCACTGGGTTTCGACACTGCAGTGAGTGTGGGGAGCCTTTGCTAAGGCTGCTCTCCACACCACCTGTGTTTACTGTCTGGGTTTTGACCACCTTGATTCAGACTGCCAGATTTGTCAAAATGTTCCTTGGGCCACCTTAGATAAAAGATTGGGCAGGCGTAGGGAAAAGGATGCAGAGAAATCCGCTGACCCGGATGGCCAGCTCGGTTCCGAACCTGAGGGAGTGCCCACTGACCTGGGCAAGACTCCCTCTGGCAAAAGGACAACTGATCCTGAAGGGTCGGTTCCGGTTAAGAAAAAGAGAAAGGGGAAATCGGCCAGTTTGGTGCCAGAACCGCATCATCCAACCACCGAAGAAATGGCCAGGGCGATTAGTATAGTTGAATCGCTCCGTCTGGTTCTGACCGATCTGGCGCGCCTCTGTAGGCACTCTGTTCGGTCGGTTCCTCCAGTTCCGGACTATTCCCCTGAAGAGTATTGTGAACCGGATCTGGAGTGGGATGAAGACTTTGATGATGATGGTATTGAAGGTCTAGATGAGCCTATAGAACCGGACATTTCCCCAGACAGGCCTTCCAGTGTTTCCCCTCCTAGGCTTTCTGAATCCTCTTCACACTTTTTGTTTTACAAAAAAGATGGCAGAAACCCTCCAGCTCCCTCTGGTTGAAGCTGTTGAGGAATAAGAAGAGCCTGACTTTGTGAAAATGATGGATATCCCAGAGTCAAAAAGATTGTCTATTTCCCTCCATAAATCCATGGGGAAACTGACACAAAGACTGCTTAAAACACCAAATTCCTTGCCTCTTGTGGACAGGCGAATGGACAAGAGGTACATGCTGTCGGGCTCTGGTACAGAGTTCTTGTACCAGCAATGCAGCCATGTTGGTGTTGTGCAGGCTGCAGTCTGTGATAAGGCTAACATACCCTTGACTTCACACCCACCAGATAGACTCCAGGAAGCTGGATGCCATGGCTAAAAAAATCAGTACATGGCATCCTCCTTGGGACTCAGGCAGGCTAACTTCATGGCATACACAGCCAGATACCAGAAGTCCAGATGGGATACTGTTCTGGAACTGGCTAAACGTGCTTCCCCCAGCTGGTCAAGGAGCTGGAGGAGGTGGCTGCTGATGGGATAAAGGCATCTAAGATCCAGTTTCATGCTGCTGTAGGCTCTAATGATGTTTCATCAGTCATGGCTACATCTGTGTCTCTTCGGAGATTGGCTTGGCTCAGATATACTAACCTCTCACAGGACACCCAGGCTAAGGTCATGGATTTCTCTGTGATGGATAATTCTCTGTTTGGGGAGCAGACAGAGAATTATATGAAGAAAATGGATGAATATAGGACCACTTACAGGAGTGCACAGGCCAAGGAAAGGTAGGCAACTCCTCAAAAACAGCACTCTAGGGGCAGGGGCAGGCCTTTTCACAGGCCTTTCTACCAGGCACATGCCTCCTCTCCTTTTCCTCAGAGGGGGCTCTTCAGAGGGAGAGGCAGGAGAGAGAGATGAGCAGGGCTTCATTCTCCTCCTCGCAGTCCTAGGCTCCTGCCAAGCAGACACCCTGATGTCAGCCTGGGTCAACTCCCCTTTTCCAGTAGGAGGCAGACTGGCTTACTACTTCCAGGCCTGGAAGTCTGTTACCTCAGACAAGTGGGTCCTGGAGGTAGTAAGCCAGGGACTGGCCCGCAGCTTCTAAAAATTTCCGAAGCCGATGGTCAGGTCTGTTCCACCTGCAGACATCTCTGAAACTATTGCCTTAGAGGCAGAGATTTCCTCTCTGCTGGCTCTGAGCCATAGAAAGAGTTCCTGCTACACACAGGGGCAAAGGTCTGTACTCCAGATACTTCCTTACCCCAAAAAAGACAGGGGAGTGGCAACCCATCCTACATCTAAGATACTTAAACACCTAGTAAAGCCAAAATTCAAAATGGTGACTCTGGGAATAATTCTTCCCTCTCTAAGGCCAGGAGATTGGCTAGCCTCCCTGGACCTCAAGGATGCCTATTTTCACATTTCCATCAGGTGCTCCTACAAAAAGTACTTCAGGTTCGAACTGCCTTCAGGCCATTATCAGTTCAGAGCAATGCCCTTAGGCCTGACATCAGCACAAAGGGTGTTCACAAAATGCCTGGCAGTAGTAGTGGCCTTTCTAAGGAGACAAAACATTTCCATATTTCCATACCTGGACGACTGGTTCATTGTAGGTCAGTCTCCAGACCAAGTCAAGTCAAACCTGCAAGTGACCTAGCAATTGCTCATTTCTCTAGGATTCCTCCTCAATCTTCCAGAGTCAGTTCTTGAACCAGTGCAACTCTTGACCTTCATAGGGGTAGAGTTGGATACTGTCAAAGAGCGAGCCTTTCTCCCTCTGGCAAGGGCAAAGGCTCTTATAGACCTGACTTCTTCCTTTCTCCTCCTAGTCTCGACCAGCAAGGCATTTTCTTCAACTCCTGGGCCACATGGCAGGTTCCACTGCAGTGGTATAAGGGGGCCAGATTTCAGATGAGGGACATCCAGTTCCACTTGAGGGCTTTTTGGTCTCAGAAAAAATATCCTCTAACCAAACTAATTCCAGTGACTCAGACTCTGATCCAGGCTCTCCAATGGTGGTTGGATCAGGACAACTGCAAATTAGGAGTCCCTTTCATCACTTAGTCTCACTCTGTGGTTCTAACCACAGATGCTTCTCTCCTGGGGTGGGGAGCTCACTTGGGAGTCCTCACATCACAGGGAGTGTGGTCTCCTCAGGAGTCTCTCTTTCACATCAGTCTTCTGGAGCTCAGGGCAATGTACCAGGCTCTACAGGTTTTCTCGGACTCAGTGCAGAACAAGGTGGTTCAGGTCAGGACAGACACCACCACCACCATCACCATGTGGTACATCAACAAGCAGGGAGGCACTCTGTCTACAGCCTTGTGCACGGAAGCCATGAAGTTATGGTCCCTGGCTTATTCCCTACAGATATCTCTGGTAGCAGTCCACCTTCCAAGGAAGGACAATGTGCTATCAGATGCATTGAGCAGGATTTCTCAGGGCCATCATGAATGGTCCCTGGATTCCTTAGTGTTAAAGGTGATTTTTTTCAAGGTGGGGCACTCCAGAGATAGCTCTCTTTGCAGCCCCAGACAATCACCAACTTCTTCTCTTCTGTTGCAGACCCCCCCAGTCTTGGGCTCAGGTCCCCTGGATGCTCTACTTCTGAATTGGGAGGGAACATTTCTGTATGCTTTTCCCCCTTTTCTCTGTTATTCAAGGTTCTGGTCAAGATAAGGTCACAATCTTGCAAAGTGATCCTGATTGCTCCAGACTGGGCCAGGCAGTCTTGGTATCCTCTATTGCTGTCCCTAGTAGTCCATCTTCCCCTATCTCTTCCCAAGAATCACAACATGTTAACCTCCTCTCAGGGGAGGATTTGGTACCCCAACCTTCGGTCTCTCAATCTCAAGGCATGGCTCTTGAAGAGTTGGAATATGCAAGCCTCCATTTATCTCAGGGGTTCTGGACATTCTCAAAGCCTCTCAAAAACCTGCCACCAGAAAAAACTTATAAATAACTCCAAATGGAAAAGATTCATCATTTGGTGTTCCAACAAGTACATATCTCCAGATTCTGCTGGCTTTGCTACAGTTCTGAATTATATGGTTCATCTTAATGTCATAGGCCTCAGACCAGCTATCCTGAAAGTACACTTGTCAGCTGTTTCTGCATTCCTGTCAGTGGGAAAGGCTTCCTCACTGGCATCTTCATCCTGTTTTCTATAAATTCTTTAAAGGATTGCTCCATACCAATCCTCCTTTTAAGGATCCTACTGCTGTTTGGGATCTTAATGTTTGCATTGCTCAGCTTATGCAACCACCCTTTGAGCCCTTTGCCTCAGCAGAACTTAAGTACTTGACTTGGAAAACTGTGTTCCTGGTAGCTATTACCTCTGCCAGGCGTATCAGTGAATTACAGGCTCTGTCAGTGGAGCCTGATTTATCTCATTCCATAGAGATAAGGTGGTCCTTAGAACCAACAGGAGGTTCTTACCAAAGGTGGTTTCAGATTTTCATCTGAACCAGTCCATGTCTCTTCCTGTGTTCTTCACTGATCATTCTTCAGAGGAGAGAAGATTACACAGTTTGGACGTTAAAAGGGCACTTAACTACTACATTGAGCGCACTAAGGCACTTAGGTTTGACTGTCCTCAGTAGTTTCTCACTTATGGTGAAGTGGGAAAGGGTAAACCTGCTACTAAGAGGACTATTGCCAGGTGGATTGTCTCTTGTATACAATTCTGCTATGAAAAGTTAGGCAAGGTACCCCCCTCAGGCCTGAGGGCTCATTCAACTAGAGGTACAGCTGCTGCCAGAGTTATCCCTTGTTAGAGATTTGTAAAGCAGCCACCTGGAAAACAGTCCATACATTCACCAAGCATTACTCTCTGGATATCCAGGCTAGGAGTGATGCTAGGTTTGGTACAGCAGTATTGCAGAGCTTGGTACCCTCCTCCTTGGAGGTACTGCTTGTTAGTCTGCTTAATGTCAGAATACAGCAAGACTTCATGTTTGAAGAAAAAATTACTCACCTCAGTAATTGTGTTTCTTCTAATGGAGTCTTGCTGTATTCTGACCTCCCTCTCTGCCTCTTCTCTCAGAATCTGTTTTTTGTTAAGTGGGCGGGCAGGTGCAGTGTTGCACCTCAGCGGTACAATGGCCACTCTCCCCTTTATAGAGGGGGGTGTGGATTAAGTTATATATTTTTCTATAGTTATGTTTTGTTCACTACTTAATTTTTGTTTTGGAGTTCTCGACTTGAGTCTTTTTGGGGACCCAAAATATGTGGTTGCCTTTTGGCTAGTAGATTTTACAATTTTTACTTGGCAAGTGTAGTTAGTATTAGCTCATAAGAATCTTACGGCTACACTTCAAAGTGCAGCAGACAGAGGTTTGAACAAAGCTCGAGCTCAACGTTCTATGCTCTGGCATAGAGTTAACGCTTTCTCCTCCGGAGCAGTTCAAATGCTGGGGCTAACTGCATCATGTCAGAATACAGCAAGACTCCATTAGAAGAAACAGTTGCTAAGGTGAGTAATTTTTTCATCAGTTAGAATAATTCAGACTGTAGATAACATAATGGTTTCCCCATATGTTGCATCAGTATCACAGACTTAACAATCCAGATGGTTTTAAATGTGACAATTTCCTGTTTTGTGAAGAACTCATGTACTTGTATATCTGTGAAGTGTTGTGCTTTACTGCATGAATCCATTTAAAAAATGGAATAAAATGTCTAAAAGGAGTTGGAATCTACTGTTGATGAATCGATGGGAGTTAGGAATATATTTCTGGTAAATAACTGTGTTTGAATGTTTTGCCACCTAATAAATACTGCTGCTTAAAGCAAAAATACATAAGATCAAAGCCAGCCCGGTGGCACTGGACGCCACACCTCTTGCTGCGACGGCGACCCAGGTTCGGGAATAAGCTCGGTTCGGCAGGGGAGGACTGAGATTGAGCATCGGGAGACAGCTCTCAGTCCTGGGGTGGGCTGGGAACTTTACACCATGCTGCAGCCTGGGGATGCCGGAGGTACGAGCAGCGGTGTAACTCCGGGGGCGCGGCAGGCGGCGTCTACACTTATGTGTGACATCATTGCGTCGGAGTTCCCCTCACAGGAGGAGAAGGAACAGGAAAAATATGGCAGCATGGTTCCGCAGCAGCTTGATGGCCGCAGCCTCTCTCGCCGCCGACAATGCCTGGAGGGCTGCCGGTATTTGCCACAATAGGGCCATGGGGGTCCTTTCGTAGGTGTAGCTGCATCTGCCAGCTGGGCATGCGAGCTTCGGGGTCAGCGACGGAGTGGAGCGGTGGCTGGATTGGAAGCAGGGACTGTGGCTACAAGGAGGCAAAAACTGTTAAATGAAAGAAAAATACATAAGATCAGAAGGTTGTTCTAGGGATGTACTGTAGATATGGTGCACTATTCACACTTGGGCAGCTCTTCCTTTCCTTTTAAATCTTGTCTGGAAGGTCTTTAAACTAAGCTCCTCCCACCCACCTGCGATGTAATCCTATTCAGCACCACCCCATGTCATCAGATTTTTTTTTCCCCGCTGGAAACATCAGGTCGTCGTCTTAGCAGCTCCTGTGTGCGGTGTAGGCCCACTCTGGTTTCCGTAACATCCTCTGAGAAGGACCCCAAGGGCCAGAAACAGAAGAAGCCCTTTCAGTTTCTGCCCTGCTCAGTGCTACAGTCCAGACCACCGCAGCCCCAAGCAGGGAGCCCTAGGCCTGGTGGCCTAAGCCTGCTGTATATGGTGCTTAAGAAGTCCAGAGGCTAGCACCAGAGCCTCCACCAAGCCTGTACAGTGATGGGTCGGTGGGTATCACTCTCTCACCTGTCCTTCTTCAGCCTTGGGGTTCCATGGGGGGTGGGCTCTGCCATTTCTGGCACACCTGGTCCATCATTATATCGGACAGATGGGTGCTCAACATGGTGGGTCACGATCTGCTTCTAGACTATGAAGCTTTCCCACCTTACTGAACCCATGCCCCATGGGAGGCCATTGTGTCCCCGGACATGCTGTCCGGCCTTCGGGAGGTCATTGCTCAGTTCCTTCAGAAAGGTGCTGTAGCCCATGTACCAATCTCCTTGGCTGGTCAGGGCTCCATCTCTAGATATTTCCTGGTTACCAAACAGATGAGGGGCTGGGGCCCCATATTGAATCTTCACAGTCTCAATCAGTACCTGAGGAAGCGCAAGTTCCGGATGGTCACCCTGAACCAGATCATCCCAGCCCTAGAGTGGGACATATGGTTCTGCTCTGTGTACCTCCAGAACGCCTTCTTCCACTTCCAGATCCGTCCGTCCCATCAGCGGCTTCTTCAGTTCCGCACGGAAGGGTTGCTGTTAGAGTTCTGTGCCAGGCCGTTTGTCCTCTCCTCAGCCCCCAGGCTGTATCCCTACCTGTATGACTGGCTGATTGCCGGTTCCTCTCGGGAGGAAATGGAGTGGTCCAGGGACCTGGCCCTCCAGACTTGTTTGGCCCTGGAGTTGCTAGTCAGCCCAACCAAGTCAAAACTTCACCCCTCTCAGATTATCCCCTTCATCTGGGCAGAGCTAGACTCCCAGGCCTGACTATGCCTGATTATGTCAGGTTGGACACGCTCACCTTGCTAGGGACTTCCTGCGGCTGCTTGGGCACATGGCTTCCTGCACCAGTGTGGTCTGATGGGCCTGCTGGCGGATGCGCCCCCTGCAGTGGGAGCTGTCCCACCAATGGTCTCACCACCTCGGTCACTTAGACTAGCTGGTCACAGTGATGCAGCTGATGTGGGATGCCATCTAGTGGTGGCACATCCTGAAACATCTGCAGGAAGGAGTTCCGTTCTTCATCCCAGAGCTGACTTGTCACTCTGACGACCGATGCCCTTCCGGTGGGAAGGGGAGCCCACTTGGGGGACCACAGGGCCCTCAAGCTGTTGAGTCCCAGTAGCTCTTCAACCTGATGGAGCTCCGTGCAGTGCATGTTGCTCGGACAGCCTTTGCACCATCCGTTTGGGGTCAAGTCATGCAGGTCCAGACGGACAACTCTGCAACCATGTACTACATCAACAGGCATGGGGGACGTATTACTCCAGTTGTGTCAGGAAGCCCTCTACACCTAGATTTTTCTGCGCAGTCTGGATGCCGATCTCCTGGCAATCCCCGTGGCTGGTGCCTCCAACCATCTGGCAGACACCCTCAGCTGAGAGGGTGAGGCGTCTCATGAGTGGTCTCTTCACCAGGAGGTAGTTGACCGCTTGTTCTCCCATTACCACATTGACCTTGACCCTCGCCGGGATACTGATTTTGGGGCCTCTGTTTTCCAGTTCCTCTTTCCAAAGTAGAGGTGTGTGCCTTGTCTTCTCTCCCCCAAAGAGAACTGCTAGGAGTCTGCCTAAGTGTAGATAGTGCACTATATCCACATCCCTAGAAATGAGGAGTACTCACCTGTAACTGTAGTTCTAAGAGTAGTATACGGTGCACATCCACTCGACCTCCGCTGGCAAGTGACACACAGATCCTTGCTTCGTGTGCAAGATCTGACATCATGGGGCAGTGCCATGGAGGATACCAACCGGATTGGTGGGAGGAGCTTGGCTTATTTATTTGTTTTATTTGAACTTTTGTTCACCAGGTAAGCACATGAACCGTTGGCCATTATTTCATGTGCGACCCGAGACCACTCATAAAACAGTCAAGATGTTACATTATAACATAATAACATACAAAGACAATGTTAATAATGTAACCCCTAGATGGCGCTATCCCAGGGGCTACTACCCCTGCCTGATTTGCCACTAACAGGTTGAGGGGCCTGGATCCAATGGCGGGTGCCTCCACCCAGAGGTCAGGGTTTGCAATAGTTAAACTAACTTGGTCACAGCCCTCTGGGACACTGCAACCCCCCTTTCTTCCCACTAGTGGCCCACACAATATATCAGAATTACCTTCACAGTATACACTTACCCCCAGGTCTGGTTCCGGCACTGGGACCTCCTGTGAAATGAGATACAGTGCAACGATCACAGTACAGTACTTTTAACATAGACAAATACCTCAGGCAGTATAACTTTGCTGAAACAAGCAGCTCTGATTTATTTAGGGGATATAACAAGGACAGGGGAAATCAGGTTAATTAGCTTATCACTCTAATAATCTACCTATGGCTCTGTGCAGAGGCCTATCCCTATCAGTTACTGTCCCTGGTACCCAAGCCCTAGTGGCTAGTCCAAACCGTGGCAGCTGGTAGGGGCCCTTTCACACAGAGAAAAGGAGAATTAAACAGTCAGCAGTACAGTAATTCCATTTGGATTTAATGTGGCAATTCAACAGGAGCAACCCTGAATTAGTACTCACGACCTCCAAATAAGATAGGGTCCTTCAATGTCAGCAGGGCTCACTTGAGGTACACAAACCTCTTCACACATCCATATAAAGAAAGCACTATACCAGGCAGGCTGCATCTGTATCCCGATCGCAATTACTGCACAATACCCGGAGAACACACAGCTGATTCAGTTCCTGACAGACCGAGTGCAATTTTCAGCAATTCTTCCAGTCTTCTACAGGGTGAGCCTGGTTTCTACTCTTCAGAGATCCTTTGATTCTTTTCACAGGCCAGATTCAGTCCTAACAAGCTGTTACACAAGCTGCAGACGGAACTCTGGGCCTTACACACGTTTTTGACTAAAACTGCACACTGAAAAGCACAGGGCTCCTTCCTTCTTCACTGCCAAAGCTCAACTGAAACTCCAACCGACAAACCGGGCACTTCCTTTGAGTTCCTCCCAGTTCTTGACTGGATTGGCTGTCACTCACAATAGACTGCTGCTGTTGGTCCAAAAAGGCACTGAAGTCTAAACTACATCTCCCAAGTCACTGCCCATACAATCCTCTTGTGGCTGGCTCAGATTATGAGTCAAAGTTCTGGTTCGTCCAAGGCACCATTTTAGAGCTAGCCCCCACACTGACTGGTCCAGTTCAGCAGTTCAAAACTAGAATGGGAACTAGCAGACACAGTTCTGACTGCAAAGCAAGCAGTTAGACAAACTGTAATTTCATTATTACTCTAAATAATTTCTGGCAAACAGTTACATCTTTCAGATAGGTTCCTTTGCACTCCTAGTGACTGCAAAATGAAGTGAATTGGCAGCAGCTTGAGTGGTACTCAATCAAAGAAACACACAGTCCCCATACAAACTAATTATGTCTGCAAGCAGACAGCTCTTAAAGAGACAGTACCAGAGGTTCTAAAAACACTCACTGATAAATGGCTTAAATGCCAAACACCATTCAGGCTTGGAGCATTCAAGCAAGCTCCTGGAAGTCTTTTGGTAACCCCCATTTGCAGGGGGGTTACAATAACATGTTTCAATATAAGAAAAATAGCAGGAGAAGAGGACACAGCATGAGATTAGAGGGAAGCCAATTAAGGGGTAATGTGAGGAAGTTCTTTTTCACAGAAAGGGTGGTGGATGCATGGAATGGTCTACCCCAGGAAGTGGTGGATATGAATACATTACAGGGCTTCAGACAGGCATGGGATAGGCATAAGGGAGCAATACAGACGAGTATGAATAGATAGGCCATTGACAGAGCAAAGGTCAATAGTACATTCATAAGGTAGAAAAAGAAATGGGCAGACTGGATGGGCCTTGTGGTCCTTATCTGCCATCAACTTCTTCTATGTTTCTATGTTGTTAAACATTCAATATTTAGGTCATCACTGTTACAAATTTAAGAGAAGCATAGACATTCCAAGTGACTAAAAAGGTGCTTCTTTAGTTCGTTTTTAAAAGTATCGTGACTTATGCCAGATTTCATTGCTGAAGGAAGGTTGTTCCAAGTTTTTGCTGCCTTGATCGAGAAGGCTCAATCTCCCATTTTAGTTTTGGTGCTTGAAGACCTTCTGGCAAGATTTAAAGGGAAAGGAAGAGTTGCCCAAGTGTGAATGTGCACTGCATACTACTCCTAGAACTACAGTTACAGGTAAGTAACCCTCATTTTTGTACCAATGTAGTTGCAACTTTTTATAAAAAGAAGAAAAAAAAAAAAGTTGTGCTAACTAAAAGCCTAAACGTAGTACAGTGATGCCCTCTTATATGTATACTGCAGCATCTTTTTGTGCATATAAACAGGCTGTGTATTTATCCAGTGTTTTTGTTTAGGAATGCTGGCCAGAGAGTGAAACACTTGGCATTGTGGAATTGCATTTAGGGTACAAAATTTGTTTTGAGACAAAAAATAAAGTACATAGTAAAAATTGCATCTAAGTGCACGTTCATTAAGTCACAATTGAATTAAATAGTATAGGAGTTGTCCCCTCAAGAAGTCTCCCCACCCACTGGGTTGCATTTAAAGAAGCACAAACAAACTTGTGGCTTACATACCCCATTCACTACCCCATTAAGTAGCCACAGATGCAGCTCATCAGGTGCACATCAAGGAATAATTTACATTAAACGGCCAAAAGTTACTTTTTTTGTCCTCCCGAATTGTGCATGTAAGAGTGATGTACACTTACTAGGTATGCATTGATCAGGAAACTTTAACATGGCATGGTATGTGGAAAAAAAATGAAAACATGGAGAGAGAGTGCATGCATGTATCTGGGATGTGCATATATCCAGTGTGCGTACCGTTGGGCTTCATTGTAGTTTTATGTTTTAGGCTGTCAGCGTTTGCTATTAAGTTGTTACAAACAATATAGAAAAAGAAATGCACACCTAAATTACAAATATAATATACATCTTCCTGTAACACAGTGGTACAAAATTGTCAGAGCTAGGCATTAATACAGTTTTAAAAAATGAATGCCTTTTCCCCAAGACCAAAACTGTCTTCTCTAGAGTTGTATTCAAATACTTGCAGTCTCATGATGTTTCCATGCAGGGCTGTTCAACTCAAACCTTCTCGACCTTGTCTAACGACGACAGTAGCTGAATTTGCACTTGCCCCTTATTCAGTACAGTGAAATTCTCTCTCTTGTCCTGTAAGGAAATTTACTTTCCCAGACAAGGTGAATACGATTGTCACGGCCCCGTTTTCATTCTGATCATTACAAACTATTTACTTATTCTTTGTTACCTAAACTGGAATGGCCAACACCGTCACTAATGTAATTACAATCCTCTTTCAGTCTAAGATGGAGGCAGACCGAATAATAGGGTTGGTTGGGAAGAAGGCTCCACAAGAGACTTCGATTAAAGTGAAGAACCACTCCGGTGGACTTTCTCTGGCGCATCGTAGAGATTTCAAACAACTGCTCCAAGGTATCACGGGTGAAGCTCCACTGAGACTGAATGAAACGAATGTAAAGGAGTTTGCAGGCTTCCAGATAGCCCTTCTTAACAAGGTAATGTATGCAGTTTGTGCTTGAGTGGCTTACTAATGTAATAAAAAGGAGCAGTTCTAGAATTTAGTGACTACTGAATTGTCTTTCCTTGTCCACTTCAGATTAATTAGAAGGCACATTGCTTTGGATTTGCATATGCAGTCCATGATGCTTTGCATTGTGTGGGCATGTGTGACATTGCTTTGTGCCTGCAATCCAAGGTGTGGTGATAGTTAATATTATAAAACAAGCTAGAAAAATCATGTAATCTGAGAGGCTGAGAACTGTCACATGGTGTCTGGTCATTTCAGCAGAACCGGAACGCTGCGCTCTTGCAGCTGATTTTTATTTGTCATCTTTTAGTAGTATTTTTATAAGCACAATAACACCTTCAGGGAGGCCAATTGTGCAGAAATACGCAGACTTCTTGAGTGGCTGAAAGTACGTGGCTTCACCTTGTGCCTTGTAATACACTCAAAGCATCTGGATATTTCAGTGTGACTGGTCACCTTGGGTTCATACTGTCATAGCTCATGCCTCTAGTTTTAAATTGCTTTTTGAAATCCGTTCATTATACTGTAAACAGAAAATAATTTGTTTTGAAGAGACTTAGAAAACAGTTGTCTGTTGTTTTTCTTTTGTGTGTTTTGTTCTGTTTTCTAAGATGGGGGCTTGATTACTCCATAAACACATTTCTTTTAAACTGTATTTGTAAAGTTGAATAGTGGGGCACTGTATTTTTGGTACTAGAAAAACAAAGTACATTCAAATAATTCAATTGCACATACTTACTTGCATTCTGAATCATGCCTGTTAGGCAGTTCTTTCTTTCCTGTGTAGATCACTGCAGCTTTTATGATTGCAAGAGTAACACCGTGCATGTTCTTACAGTGACAGAACTATGAACTGAGGGACAAGTTATACTTCGCACCACATATAAAAATATCATAACTCAAACTGTTAAACTTAAAATAAAATGATTAAAAAATAATAAAATTCATGAGGCCACCTGGTGACCCAGAGGAAGCATGTCACACTTCAGTATGGGTGCCCAGGGTTTGGAGATGGCTCTGGTCCTATCAGATTTTATTTTTTTAGAGGTGGTTAGCGGGGCAGCCAGGCTGGGAATGCATTGCGCGTGCTTGCACTCCCACATGAGAGAGTTTGTTTAGATTCCTTCACAGCAGCGAGTCCTCACAGTGGGCTGGGAGTGTGCACCTTTGCAAGGGGTGAGCATGTGTGCTGCTGTGTTACCATGACTGAGGACATCGTGGTGACTCTGCATGGTGCCGGGAGGTGGTAGGCGCTAGTGGATAGTGCATGCACAGTAACGTGTGTCCCGAGAACTATGGGGAGGAAAGTCCTTCCTGTCATCTCCATGGCAGCAGCCTGGAACGCTTGGCCCTCAGCTGCCTGGCCTACACACTGGAAGCCAGTGGGGACACCCCCAACACTGAGGGCCTTGCCGTGGGATGGCATCTTTGGGAGAAGAGGAGGTAGGCTGGCTGGGATGTGGTTAGGGAGGTTGCTCGTAGCAGCCTGAGCACTGCACCGCGCCTTAAATACACAATTTAAAAAAGTTAAATAAAAATGACAGCATCTGTCCAAACAATGGAACATTCCACTTTTTCAGACTTTGCAAGAAATGTTTTTGTAGCCTTATTGGTCCTTGTACAAAAAGATGAACTAAGTGGGTCATTTGTGTACTGGGTCATAATGTTGCACGCTTAATAGCGTACGACATCATGGTGCAATACCGCGTATACTGCTGTACGCGGTATTGCACCATTCTCACTGTCTCGGGCAGAGGATAAGACCTCTGCTGGGAGTGGGTTTTGCCGACCAGCTGCTGTGGCTCAACAGACTGAGCCACAGCAGCAGGGAACACTGGCAGTGCATCTGGGACTGGGTCTGATTCCCAGTCCCAGAAATCTTATTTTTTTGTTTAACTTTATGTTCGACTTGGCACCCCTCCCGGAGTTGAGAATCTACATTGGGGTGGGGGGTTGGATGGGCAGAGCCCCAACAGAAAGAGAGATGCTGTATGGCAAGAATCGTGCTGTATTGGCAGCTAAGTTTGCCATGCGGCATAATGTCCTGCGACATTATGACCCTGTGCTAGTGATTTGATACCTTTCATTGGACCAACAAGAGATTTACAAAACAAGCTTTCAGGCTTTCCGAGTGTGGCCTTATGGTTTTTAGGAGGCTGTCTTATGCAATTAAATCAGTGGTGTCTGGTACAATCCGCACTGACTATTAAATGCAAAGTACAAATGTAAAAGCTTTTTGAAACAAAAAAATACAGGTTGAAAAGTTAAGATATTTTGAGGACATCTCCATTAGGCCACACTTTTAGAACTATAAGCCATCAGCATTAGGATCATTCAGAAACTGTTGCTAGCCGGGAACACCAACAGTGGCATGCAGTGTCAGCGCATATATAACATGGGTGGCCCCATCACTGCTTAGTTCTTTCTCCCGCTGTCTTTCATCCTTGTTGAACCTGCTGAAGCAAATGTCGTCTAATCCATTGCTGTTTGTTTTACTTTAGCTTATCGTTGTCTTTGTATGTCGCCAAAGTCGGAAGAGCCTTAGTGTCATTATTTCAAGTGCGGATATAAAATTTACAAGGAAGATGCACATGGTTTGTGCGTGCTGTCTGGACCTGTCTCATAGTGTGAGAACTTGTGAGATTTGCCAGAGCTTCAGCCAGGCTACCAGGCAACACTGTAAGAAAGCTCTAGAAAATTTCCTTGCATTAAAGGCATTGAAAGTCGTGGAGAAGGAAAAGGGCAGAAAATCTGCTTCTCCCTTGTTGTTGGCTGAGAAACTGTCATCGAAGTCTAAGGATAAAGAAAGGTCATCTCAGGCTGCCTCTTCATCTGACCATATTCAAAAACACAGAGACCAGGACAAGTCTGCTTCACTGGCGAGGTTAGGTTCGCCACTGAGAAAAAGAAACATCCTCTTAATTTTCCCGCTCTGGCAGTTTCAACTACAGCCCCTCCACCACCCCAGCGACCATTAGATACCAGGAGCTGGGGCTTGGCTTACATGCTGTCAGACGAAGATAGACGGTACAACACCATCAGTGGGCTAAGGCCTGTCGACGCAGGTAGCCCTGGCCCTTTTTTCAGGGTGCCATTGACTCCCAGGTTGTGTTAGCATCATTCTCTGAAATGATTCGACATGTTCTGCAGTGGTTGCCATTGCAGGCAGTTACTCTGCCAACAGGGCCTTCTGGTTTTTATGGCCCCCGTCAACGGATTCCATCTGCACACCACAGATTCCTGCCTCTCAGCTGGCATCACAAGTCCCTTGTGTGGCTCCTATTGTTGCTCATGATGACAAAATGGGGCATAATCCTGACCTCATGGATGTAGAGGACGACTATGAGGGTGAAGAACACTTTGCGGAGGGTCACTCCCACCTGAATTCTGCTCTTTCATCCCGTAGTGAGGACATGGTGGTTTATACCCCAAGGTCTCCTGAGGACCTATCTTTTCAAGCCTTGATGCAGCAAATGCAGGCTGCCATGGGATTTGACATGGAACGGGAAGATTCCACTAAACAGAATATCCTGAAATGTTTGAAGGTGCCCTGCTCCTCGTCCATTATCATTCCACCTATGTATCCTGCATTAGAGGATGCTACTTTTCCTGCATGGTACAGATATGATTCACTGCTTGCAGTCCCAGAAAGGCTGATAAGCAGTATCCTGCACCTTCTGCTAAGCCTTATTATACTAACCAGCCTGAAACGGACTCTGTGGTCGTCATGGCTGCTTACGATGGGTCTAGAGCTCTTACATTGCATTTTGATAAGGAATCTAGCAAGCTGGATGTGATGGGAAGGCCTTTCTATGCCTCTTCTATCACTGGACTTTAGGGATTGCAAACCACAAGGCCCACATGATTAAATATCAGAACAGCCTGTGGACAGCAGCCCATACTGCTGCTCAGGCTTTGCCTGATGGATCTACCAAGACTGATTTACTTAAAACATTGTCTGTTGGTGTTGAGGTTGGTGAACATTTGATGTGCTCATCTTATGATGTTAGCGTCGTTGATACACGTTGGGGGGGGGGGGTTAGAAAGGATGAGATGGGACTTGGCAAGGTTGGAGGAATGGTCAAAAGTGTGGCAGCTTAGATTCCATGCAGAAAAGTGCAGAGTAATGCATCTGGGAAACAGAAACCCAGGGGAGGAGTACACAATGTTGGGGGGGAGGTACTAACAAAAAAAAAAATGGAAAGGGACCTTGAGGTAGTCATATCAGATGACATAAAGGTAGGCAAGCAATGTAAGAAGGCAGTAAGGAGGGCTGGTGGGATACTACGAACATGCGAACATACGAAATTTGCCAGCAGATAAAGGCCTAGAGGTCTATCAAGTCTGCTCGAATGTGCAGCTAGCACCCCTTATTCTGTAGCTGCCCCACCCTTCCCCTTCATTAACCCTCCCCCTTGTCCTGTCCCATCCTCGTTTGAAGCAGTCCACTGTTCTACTGCATACCACTTAAGCAGGTAACGCATTCCACCCAGCCACCACCCTCTCTGTAAAAAAAGTCTCCTCCTCTCCCTCCTGAACCTTCCTCGCTCCAGTCTCATATCATGGCCCCTGGTGACCCTCCCCTCCCTTACTTTTAACAGCCCCTCTGTACCCATCTTGTTTATTCCTTTCATGTATTTAAAGGTTTCAATCATGTCACCCCTGTCTCTCCTCTCCTCCAGTGAGTACATGTTCAACTCCTTCAACCTCCTCTCGTATAAGTCCCCCAGCCCCTTGATAATCTTTGTCGCTCTGCACTGCACCCCCTCCAGTAACTTAATGTCCCTCTTCAGATACGGACGCCAGTACTGCACGCAGTGCTCCAGGTGTGGTCTAACTAATGACCTATACAGTGGCAGACTCACCTCCTCCCTCCTCGAGGATATACCCCTTGCAATACAACCCAGCATTTTGTTGGCCTTTGCAGCTGCCTTCCTACATTGTGCAGAGTTGTTCATTGACCCTGTAATGAGCACACCCAGATCCTCCTCCTCCTCTGTCTGGGCTAGCTGCACTCCCCCTAGCTGGTAACTCCTCCTTGGGTTCTTCATCGCAAATGCAGCACCTTGCACTTTTGAGCATTAAAGCCCAGTTGCCAGGTGTCTGACCAAAGTTCAACTTTGCCAGATCATCTGCAACCCCTGCCATCCCTAGGTCATCCACCACCGCGCCTACCTTGGTATCATCAGCAAACAGACTGATCTTGCTCTTGATGTCCCATGATATGTCTGCAATGAGTATCCCAAACAACACTGGTCCCAGCACTGAGCCCTGTGGAACACTGCTCGTCACTGCCCTTGGGTGTGAGAGCTCCCCACCCACCACCACCATCTGTTGCCTTCCCTGCAGCCAGTTTCCTACCCATCTCACCAGCTTTGCACCTGCCCCTGTGCCTACTGACTTCCTTCCCAGCCTTCCATGTGGCACTGAGTCGAATGCCTTACTGAAGTCCAGATACTAGGATGCATAGGGAGAGGCATCACCAGTAGAAAACAGGAAGTTGTTACCCCTCTGTACAGACAGTTGGTGAGACCCCATCTAGAATACTGCGTGCAGTTCTGGAGACCCCATCTCCACAAGGACAAAAGATGGAGGCAGCCCAGAGGAGGGCAACTAAAATGGTACAGGGTCTGCATCAGAAGCCATACGAAGAGAGACTAAAGGAGCTTAATATGTATACCCTCAAGGAAAGCGGGGAGAAGGGGTGACATGATAGAAACATTTAAGTACCTCAAGGGAATCTACAAAGTCCAAGAGGGTAGCATCTTTCAGAAAAAGAAATGTGCAAGAACAAGGGGGCACAATTTGAAGATGGAGGGGTGACGGCTCAGGGGCAGTGTGAGGAAGTATTTTTTCACAGAGAGGGTGGTAGATGCATGGAACAGCCTTCCTGAGGAGGTTGTGGGGTCAAAAACAGTGAGGGAATTCAGGAATGCATGGGACAGACATAAAGCAATTTTAGTGGGGGGGAAGAGGAAGTAGGCTGTTGATTAACTAGGATCTTCAGCTTATCCAATGGGTAGGGAAATGGTCAGACTGGCTGGGCCAAGCGGTCCGTATCTGCTGACAGTCTGTTTCTTTCTGTGATGCTTCTGCCAGGGCTGCAGCTTCTGGCATGTGCATGAGAAGGTATTCTTAGTTCAGAGTTGCTGGCTTTGCCACTGATGTGCAACAGGCAGTTTTTTTTTTTTTTTTATCTTTTTACTGAGTTTTGTTCAAAAATACAAAGAACAAATGGCACAATTTTACACAGCACAACAAAACAAAAGACAGCATAATACAACTGCACAATCATTACAGCAAGCTCCTTTAACTCTTTCATTAAAAGAGGAAATAAGACACAAACTAGATCGAATAACAAGATTCTACATTAGTAAACTTCTAAAACCTGACACATATGAATATCCATAAGACAGAAATTAATTGCAGCTGTATCCCAGCACAGAAGAAGCTGAGAGGTAAGTTAAAAAGTTCTATAAATGATAATACATGTCATTGTAACTTAATGCTCCCTTTAAAGGGTCCAGATTATTTGGCTGTGATGTTGTAGATGCATTATGCTGCCTTCAGATTTCTAAAATTACTCTTAATGTCTGTGAAGTCCTTGTGTCCCACTCCTGCTAGAGGTTGTGATCGGGGCTAGTTTTGCCATCCTGTTGCCTGAGGTAATTGTGCCTACTGTCAGCAAGGCTGTGGAGATGGTGCCCTCAGCCCCCGGTGCCCATACAAAGGCACCCAAAGGAATCTGTTCTGGGGGCCATGTGGGCCCCCAGTTCCACCTGACTCCCTTTTCCATCTCTCCCTCCTTCCCCAGCTCTTGCCTCTGGGGTGAGTGTGGAGGCAAGGATCTCCCTACATCTGAAATAACAGGAGATCAGTAGTGACGAGTGGGTTCAGGAGATAATGGCAAGGGGGCATGCTCTAGAGTTCTTACAGAATATTTCAGATCATCCTCCACCTCTCCTTTTATCCTCCGGAGTATTTGTCCCTTCTAAAGGAAGAAGTTTAGATTTTGTTTCAAAAACGTGCCATAGAACCAGTTCCTCCTCAGGAGAGAAAGAAAAGGTTCTATTCCAGATACTTCCTAGATCTGAAATAGACAGGGAATATCTATCCTGTGGTAGGTATCAGGGATTTCAACTTATGCATCGACTACAGAAAGCTTTAAATG
The DNA here is from genome assembly GCA_016271365.2 of Neoceratodus forsteri. Classification (NCBI taxonomy): domain Eukaryota; kingdom Metazoa; phylum Chordata; order Ceratodontiformes; family Ceratodontidae; genus Neoceratodus; species Neoceratodus forsteri. The sequence goes on along the minus strand of JADMNL010000023.1, from coordinate 207,136,912 downwards.
GTACCTTGCAAGCTCCGATTCCCCTACTGCAAATGGGGGACTGACTCTGTTCTTTGGACATGTAGGATGCATATCTTCATATAAAAATCAAGAAATCCCACAGACATTACCTCCACTTTATACTGGAGGGCAAACACTGTCAGTTCATTGCTGTTTGGCTTGTCCTCTGCACCACGGGTCTTTACAAAATGCTTGGCAGTATTTACAACCCTTTGAAGGGGGAAGGCCTGTATGTTTTCCCATATTTTGATGACTGGTTCCTGTATGCCAGCTCCAGGGAAGCTCTGCAACATACCTTGTCTCGGACACATCAGTTGTTCAACTTAGGGGGCACAGTAAATATGCCAGTCTGTGTTGACTCCATGCAGTACGTAGGAGTGATCTTGGACACAGAGACGGGATGTGCTTTCCTGCCATAGGACAGGGCAAATACTCTGATTGCTCAGGCACTCTTGGTACACAGGAACCATTACGATTCTGAACAAACAGTCTTACTTTGAGGGTATCTCTTGCAGCAAGCCACATCTGTTGGGCTACTGCCAGCAGGCACTGGCACCACCTGGAAACTTTTCTAGCTAGCAGTCTATAGGGGGCCGCCCACTCCAGTGTCACTCTCGGACGTCGGCCAGCCCTGGGCGGCCCCCGTGCCCTCCTGAGTTATTTTCCTGCCGTCGACCAATGCACATTGGACTTCCAGAGACTGAAGCAAGCTTCAGTCAACCGCCATTTTGTATTTCTTTATTTCCCCTAGTTTTCCAGTTTTTGAGGTCCTTTATTCATTTTTATCCTCAGGGAGCCTGGCAGGCAGCTCCGGTCCCTTCCTTGGAGGTTTGCCCCACCTTCTCACCAACTATCCAGTAGTTCCCGGGTCACCCCGACAGGGCAGGTCAAGGAGTGTTGCTTCCCCCACCCGGAGACCACATTCAGATTCCGGATGTCTGGACGGGTACTTGGGGCCATCATGGAGCCTGCCAGCTCCATTTTTCTTGATTTTCTTCCACTCACCCCATCCCCTGCCGACATCGTACGTCAGATCGAGCTTCCCGACTCGTATCCCCCTCAAGCCGTCACTAGAGGCCAATCAACGACAGGACAGCTATCCCTCTCTCCTTGAGAGAGGAGAGCAGTCCTCCGCACACTCAATCCTCTCTCTCCCCCGCTGACCCCCAGTAGCCTGGGCTCGTTCCCGAACCTAGGTCGCTGACATGGCGCAAGGTGTAGCGTCCAGCATCTCATCCTCTAGCACCACTGGGCCAGCATAGTTTTTGAGTTCTTTTTGCATGCCAGACCCTGTCTTCAGCCTCCAGCTGTGCCTATGAATTGAAGTATGCTTGTGGTAAGCAGTTCCCAGAGAAGGACGGCCACTCTGCCTGCGTCCACTGCCTCGGGCCTACCCATGACATCCAGGCCTGCAACATCTGCTGAGGTCTTAAGCAGGATACTTGTCCCCAGTGGGCCTTGCAAGAATTTCTCCTTCAGCAGAAGGTCGCCAACATGGAATGAGAGCTACAGGCCAGAAGCTCTTCTTCTTCGCTGGCCCTGTCTTCGGGATTGCAACCATCCGGGGGAACCGGGTTGCAAGCACAAGTGCCGGGACAAGGACCGTAAAGAACCCCAGTTGTCTTCCTGTTCACGGTCCCAGCATAAGCCTAAGGCCGTGACGGGGATGGTCCACTTCTTTGGGGGGTCCTCTCTGCCTTGCAAGGACCTCTCCTCCACAGGGCCACCCTTGGCAGTGCCTCCCACCAACCTCTTTTTATTGGCCAGAGGCTCTTAGGGGGCAGGGTCCTCCCAGCCCGTGCTGTTATGCCCCTTCTTGTGACAGGGCTACAGTCAGGAGGCTTCGCCGGGTCTGCCACCGCCCTCTGCCGCACATGCAACCTTTTCCTCTGCCATGGACCCTACACCATTTCTGGCATGTGACCCCCCCACTCTCCTCAACCGCCACCAGCGCCAGTTAGGCCTCTCCCTCCTCAGATGGCTGTTTGGCCTCAGCCAACGCTGATGCGCAGAGACAGCAGACTTTCAGTCAGTACTGGCATCCTTATGGGATTTCATGCAGGTGCAGCTTCTCGCTTCGCAGGACCTGGTCCCACGAGGCTTCTCGTGTCCTGACATGGCGCCGAATGTCCCCAGTGAACCCCACCCTGCCCTACATCAGCCAGCACACTACACGCCTCCCGTACATCTGGGAGAATATCACCTGGACCTCCAACTTTCCGATGAGACAGAAGAGTCCTGTGAGGATGGGGATGATGGGGCTTCTCCATCTTCCTCTGACTGGGAAGAGACCCCTAAGTACATACCCCGGTCTCCCCCAAATGACCCTTCTTTCAGTGGCGTCATGTGTCAGATCCAGTCGGCCATGGGCTTTGAAACTGAGGAATTGGATCTCTCCCATCGCCAGCTGTCTCCCTACCTCCCTCAGACGGACTCTTCTCCTCTGGTGGGCTCCCCACTGATTGGACCTTTGAGGATGCCACCATGACCTCCTGGCATCAGCCGACCCGAATACCAGCTATGCTTAAGAAGGCTGATAAATTATACAGGGCCCCCATGGGCAAGCTGTTCTTTGGGGAACAGCTGCAGGCAGACTCTGTGGTCATCAGCGTGGCTCACAACTGTTCTAAACTGCCAAAACATTAGAGTTTCCTCCCCCAGACAGGGAATCCCGGAGGCTGGACCACTTTGGAAAGAGGGCTTTTGCCTCTCCCCGCTTTGGCCATTAGGACTATTAATAATATGGCCCATATGATGCAATACCAGGATGTTCTGTGGGAGCAAACTGTGGAGATGGTCAAATCTTTGCCTGAGGAACTGGCTAGCCAACAGCTCCTTCAGGCCCTCAAATCTGGGGTGGACGTCAGCTGCCACCTCCTGCGTTCAGCCTGTGATGTGGTAGACTCTTACCTGGGTGGCGGCAGTCGAAATCCGCCTTCATCGGAACTCCTGGCTCTGGGTGTCTGGTGTTTGCTCAGGATGTTCAGATGTTCATCCTGAATGCTTCCTTCAGGGGATACAGATTGTTTGGGGCTGATGTTCAGGATATCCTATCCAACTTACAAGCCTCTGAATGCACCCTATAGTTGGAGCATTTGATGTACCTCACTCAACCAAAGAGTGCCCAACAGGCGCCCTTTCATCAGGCTACCCACAGAGCCCGACCTTCATCCAAGCCAGCCAAACATAAGGCCACCCCAGCCCTGCCCACCTCCTCCTCCTCCAGCAGGGGTGCCAGAGGAGGAGGGGTGGTACCAGTTACTGCTCCTTCCTCAGCTTGACTCCTTGCCCAACCCCCCTCCCAGTGGATCTAGTGGAGGCAGTTGGAGGTCAGTTCTCCGTTAACCGGGAAAGGTGGGCAGAGATCACAGGTGACAGGTACTGCAGCTCATAAGCCATGGCCACACTCTGGAACTTATACAGTGGCACCCAGATAGGTCTCTAGATCCTTCTTCTTAACCCCCCGACCACATTCCCATGCTGTGGGAGGAGAATTGGTCCCTGCTCAGGAAAAGAGCCATTGTACCCATGCCAGAAGGTCAACAGGGCAGGTGGTTCTACTCCCATTTCTTCCTGGTTCCAAAATGGACAGGCAACCTCAGGCCCATTCTGGACCTCAGGGAATTAAATCTCCTCATCCAGTACAAAAAATTCAGGATGGTAACCCTCCAGGGGGACTGGATATGCTCCCCCAGTCTGCAAGATGCATATCTTCACATCAAGATATATGCTGCCACAGACATTATCTCAGATTTCAGTTTCAGGGGGCACATATCCAGTTCCAGGCCATGCCCTTTGGCTTGTCCTCAGCTTCTCGGGTGTTCACTAAATGCCTAGCAGTGGTTGTGGCTGCCCTCAGGAGGCAGGGATTCTGTCTTTTCCCTTGTCTGGATGATTGACTGCTCAAAGCCTCGTACAGACCCTGGAACACGCCATTTACCTGTTCCAGGACCTGAGCATTATAGTCAACTTGTCCAAGTCCATCCTCACATCCGATCAGCGAATACAGTACATTGGGGCAGTCCTGGATACGGTTCAGGGCATGGCCTTCCTTCCCCAGAACAAAGTGGACAATCTCATAGCCCAAGCCAGATTGCTGTTCCACAGTGCCGCCTCCTCACCCAGTCTCTTCCTCTGGCTCTTGGGCATCTGGCCAGATTACACATGGGAATCCCCTAGTGGACATTGTGAGTCCAGTGGGACCAACATACAGACGACCTGGAACAGGAGGTCCTGGTATCTTCCTTGGTGAAAGGAGTTATCCTCTGGTGGATGGACCCTACCAATCTTCTCCGGGGAAGGGGGGGCATTTTTATTCCTTCCCCTCAGCAGATTCTTGCCACAGATGCTTTGGACTGAGATGGGGAGCTCATCTGGAGCCGCACCAAACCCAAGGGTCGTGGTCACTGATTGAGTCCTCTCTCCACATCAGTGTTCTGGAGCTACAGGTGGTGCTTTATGCCCTACAGGCCTTTTGGATTCTGCTGTCCTCAAGCCTTCTGTTGGTGCAGAAGGACATAACTGTCATCCACTATATCATCAAGCAGGGGGGCTCTCTCTCGTATCCCCTCTGCAGGGAAGCGATGACAGTCTGGTATTGGGCTCTGGCCCATGGTCTCGAATTGTCAGCCATCCATGTTCCAGGCAGCCAAAACGTCCTGGCGGACAATCTATGCCAGTCTCCATCAAAGATGCATGAGTGGGAGTTCCCGACCTTGGCATCAAAGACCTCTGACAGATGGGGTCATCCAGAGTTGGATCTTTTTGTGTCCCCACTCAGACAAAACTGTTGCATTTTTGCTTGCTAGATCCAGGGCCTGGGGTTTTCTGGTGAGACACGCTGTCCCTCTCCTAGAAAGAGAGGTTTCTGTATGTCACAGAGTTCTCATCAAGTTTCAAATGGAAGGGGCTATGTTGATCATCGCCCCCTTTTGGCCCAGTCAGATCTGGTTCCCCTTACTGCAGCAGCTGGCAGTGGAATCTCCAGTACTTCTGCCCCTGTGCACCGGCTTGCTGTCCTAGAACCAGGGCACCCTTGTCCATCCGGACCTCAAGTCCTGCACCTTTACGCTTGGGTCCTGAGGACATAGCCATTTGCCCGGTTTGGAGTGTTACCCAAGGTGGCTGATGTCCTGTTGGCAGCTAGAAAGCCTTCTACCAGGGCCACTTATTCTACGAAGTAGAAGTGCTGTGAGCTGCTTCACATCAGCTGGATCCCTTCACTTGCCCTGTGTATCGGATCTTCGTGTACCTGTTGTCCCTCTCGGACTTAGGTCTGAGGTACTCCTGTCTTAAGGTGCACATCTCTGCTTTCCGTGTGACTATTGAGGGACATACAGGGGCACTATCTGTTACGTAAACAATCTCAGATAGTAGAGCAAATAATACTACTAATAATACAGATTCTTATGTCTTCGGAGTCTGCCAGGAAGCATTCGTAAACAAACAAGAGTACTAGTGAATGTTTATTAGACTACCTACGCCAAGCATGTGGCAAAGAAAATCACAAGGGAGATGAGTTTCTCACCACTCTCCTGAAGAATGTACATAATCTCCAGGATTGTAGGATCTCAGGTTCTCCAAGATCTTGTTCTCTCTCCCTGTGGAACTGGGTTGCAGAAAGCTAAATGCTACAGACAACAGCATAGCAACAGAGATTACCTCATAGTTACAGATATGAGAAACAAAATATGTATTGGTCCTAAGTCATTCTCCATTGTATGATGACTTGGGAGACAGAATTACTAATGAATATTATATGAGACGGATAATATGCTTCCGTTTAAATTATAGCTTGGACAAAAGAAATGCTGACGGGTTCAAACTACATGTGGCATTTCTTATGTACAGTACAAGACATAAAGACATAACAAAGGTTTTCTCTCTGTCAGGTTGCTTAGAGACAGAGAAGTGCTGACAGGGCTCTGTTACCCGTGGCATATCTGCCTAAGTGTAAAACACACACTACATATAATTATACGAGAGTATAAGTATACAGTAATCACCGATGATCCCTCAGAGTCATTGCATCAGTGCTTAGGTAGATTATAAATGGAATATATGTAAAAAAAAAAATAAATAAATAAACATAATGCATTATAGTGAGGTATAATGAATCATGCATGATAAACATTAGCATATATTAGCAGCAAAGCACATTCCTAGCACTCATGCTTATATGATGGGTGCCTATATCTATATGTTAGTGCAAAATAGCAGTATCACAGTACAATTGACCAGGAATACAGCATGAGGTGTGTATGGGACGATAGGGGGCATAACAAATTGAAGGTGTCGCATACATTTTTGAGAGGCATTCACCACCAGAAGCCTATCTGCAATCTCGTCCCTCCATGGGACTTGAATTTTGTTTTGGAAAAACTTAATTTGGCTCTTTTTGAGCCTGCTATGACATGCGAGCTGCGCTTTCTGTCATAGAAAGTGTTATTTTTAGTTGCAGTTACTTCTGCTCAAAGGACTTCTGAGCTTCAGGTGCTTGTGTGAGCAACCTTATATGGTTTTCCACAAAGACAGGGTGTCTCTGTGTACTAACTCTCGAGTTTCTTCCTAAGATGGTGTCTGAGTTTACACTCAAGTCATCTACCTGCCTGTTTATTACCCAGAGCATGCCAGTCCTGGGGAAGCATTGCCGCACACTTTAGATGTACATAGAATATTGCATTACTATACATGCCATACGGAAGACTGCAGGAAGTCCAAGCAGTTTGTTTTGTTTGCCCCTAGGAAAGAGGGTGCCCCTGTTTCTAAGTAGTGTTTGGCCAACCGTATTATGTTTTGTTACAGGAAGTACAGGTAAGGAACTTCTTGGGACTGTCAAAGTCCATTCCACCAGGGATATGGCTGCTTCAGTTGCGTGTTTCAGGAATGTCTCAGCTGCAGAGATTTGCGCAGCGGCCACTTAGAGTTCTGTCCACAGCTTTACCAAACATTACAGTGTGGACATTGCCTCTAGGTGTAGGGCCAGCTTTGGCCTAGCTGTTTTTCAGGGCCTTCTTTCCTAGACGCGAGGCTTCTTCCTTCCAGACTCTTTCCATAGGTGTGGCCTGCTGCAAGAGATACCCCTCTAAGTAAGGTAGTACAGTAAGCAAGAACTTACCATAACAATATATTTTTGAGAGGATGTCTCCTCCCTCCTTCCCCTTGGACCTGGAAGACTTTTCTGAGACATGTGGATTCCTTTTTGCTTCCTTGTTGGCAGGAACCTTCAGTTCTAGGGACATGGATATGTTGTTAATCCACACTGTCTAGCAGGTTCCTTACCACTTTAAATCTTGCCAGAAGGTCTTCAAGCTGGCTTCTCCCACCCACCCAGGTGGTCAAACTCTCGGCTCTGCCCCATGACGCCAGATCTAGCCCGCTGGAAGCCAGGTTGTGCATTGAAGCCGGGGAGGCTGGGTGAGTCGTGTGGATGAACAACATATACCATTCCTAGAACTCCCGTTACAGGTGAGTAACCTGTATTTCTAGGGACATGGATATGTTGTTCATCCACACTGTCTGGCAGACTCCTAGCAGTTCTCCAGGAAGAGGGAGGCAAGGCGCACACCCCTTACATAGGGAATAAAGACTGGAGAACCGAGGTCCCAAAACCAGCATCCCGGCGTGACTCAGGGTCGATGTGGTAATGGGTAATAAAGGTGTGTGCTGACTTCCAGGTAGCAGCTCTACAGATTTCCTGGATAGGAACGTATAGAATCCTGCTTCACCGACTATGAAGTACCATCTGTGGGACCTGATGACTGAGATCCCCTCGAAGATTTACTGTTACGGTAAGTTCTTACGTAACTGTTTTTTTATTCTGCCGACGGGGCCTCCTTCTCTGCAGCCGTTGCAAACAGCTTCTACTAGCACACCACAGCTTCCTACCTCTAAGCCGCCGCTGGTGTTGCGGCTGCATTCTGTGGCTCCTGTTGTCAATGGAGACGTTGACAAAGTTGAATATAATCCTGACCTCATGGTTTTAGAGGAGGAGTATGAGGGAGAACAATGTGTTGCACCATACTCTAGTTCCAACTTCTCATCCTACAGTGAGTACTCAGTGGTCTGTACCCACAGATCTGCTCCTGAGGATCTAACTTTTCAAGCCATGATGCAGGAAATTCAGTCTGCCATGGGTTTTGCTGTGGAAGACGAAGATTCCAGTAAAAGAAATTTAATGGAACTTTTGGAGGTGCCTTGCACTAAACACCCTCCATTATAATTCCACCTATATATACCCTGCATTAGAAAATGCTAACATTGCTGCATGGTACAGACCAAACTCGCTGCCTGCAGTGCCTAGAAAGGTCTATAAGCAGTATCTTGCACCATCTGCTAAGCCTTATTATGCTAATTGGCCAAAAACTGACTCAGTAGTCATCATGGCTACTCATGATCGGTCTTGGGCATTCTAAACACATGAGTACTTTGCCTCCTGATAAGAAATCTAGTAGGCTGGATGTGATGAGCAGGCATACATATGCCTTGGCCTCATGATTGCAAACTACCAGGACCATATGATAAAATATCAGAACAGACTGTGGAAAGTTGCTTGTATTGCAGCCCATGCTTTGCCAGATGGCTCTGCCAAGAATTAGTTACTGAAAACATTATCTTCTGGTGCTGAGGTGGGCAGACATCTGCTGTGCTCAGCTTATGATGTGTGTTTCTGCCAGAGCTACTACTTTAGGCATTTGCATGAGGAGACATCTTTGGCGTAGAGTTGCAGACTTTGCCAATGATGTGTAACACGTTTGAATGGCCCCTTTAGAGGAATGAAATTGTTTAGCCATGGTGTTGAAGAGGCCCTACCTGTCCTTCAGACCTCAGCAATTACTCTGTAAAGTCCCTGTATCCCACTGCTGCTAGGGGTCATGGGAGGGGCTCGTTTCATCAGTCTCCTGCCAGAGGTGGCCGTGCTTGCTATCAACAAGGCCCAAGGTAAGGGAAGTGGTCCCTGCTGGGGCCCCTCCCCACGGTGCACCTTACAAAATCACCCAAAGCTGTTGGTACTGGTGGCTCTGCCCCCACCAGTTGCACTTCTCTTCTGGATACACCTACCCCTACACCCCAACCCCCGCTGTTCGCTCCAGTGGTGATTTTGGGAGGCAGACTCTCCTTGCATCTGAAACGATGGCGGGAGATAATACAGATGAGTGAGTCCTGGAGATAACTGCAAGGTGGAAGTTCTAGATATGTTGTAGACCCCTCCCTGTCATCCTCAGTTTCCTTCCTGTTGTGTTCTAGGGCCATTTGTCCCTTCTGAAAGGAGTTGAGTCATAATTCCAAAAACATGCTGTAGAACCAGTTCCTCCTTGGCAGAGAAACAGAGTTCTATTCCAGATACTTTCTGGTCCCAAAATGAATAGAGGATCTGCATCCTGTGCTGTATCTCAGGAATCTCATCCTGCACATCGAATACAAGATGTTTCGCATGATGTTCCTGCAAGCTCTGATTCCCCTTCTGCAAACAGGGGACTGGCTCAGTTCTCTAGACATGAAGGATGCACACCTTCATATAAAGATCAGGAAGTCCCGCAGAAAATACCTCCGCTTTATGCTGGATAGTGCACATTATCAGTTCAGAGTACTGCCCTTTGGCTTGTCTTCTGCGCCCATGGGTCTTTACCAAAATGCTTGGTGTATTTCCTAATCTGGATGACTGGCTCTTAGAGACTAGTTCCAGGGAAACTCTGCTACACACTCTGTGTTGGACACAGCAGTTGTTTGAAGACTTGAGGATCACAGTGAATGTGCCAAAGACTGCAGTAGATGGGGGCAGTCTTGGACACACAGAAGGGATGTTCTTTCCTGCCACAGGACGGAGCAGACAATTTGATTGTCTGGCACAGCTGGTATACAGGAGTCACTGTGTCGGTGCAAGAACAGTGTTAAGGCACCTGGGCCTTATTGGTGTGGCCATAGTGACTGCCACTGGCCTGCCTCCATATGAGAATCCTTCAGTGGACACGCAGAGTGCATTGGGATAGTGACAGATGAGCTGGAACAAATGGTTCTCATCTTGTCTCCACTTCGCAGAGCATTGCTATGGTGGATGGATTGTGAAAACCTGTTAAGGGTCGTTCCATTCCTTGTACCAGCTCCTGTACAGATCCTTACCATGGATGCCTCGGTCTCCAGCTGGGGTGCTTATCTTGGCCGTTACCAGGTGTGGGGGTCACGGACCAAAGCAGAGGCCACACTGCATATAAATGTCCTGGAAATGAGAGCTGTCCTGTACAGCCTCCAGGCATTTCAGGAGCATCTTGGCCCCAGTCGGCTGTTACTCCAGTCGGACAATACCAATGTGATGCATTACATCAGCAAACAAGGGACACCGACTCCTGATCCCTGTGCAGAGAAGCAGTGAGAGTATGGTACTGGGCTCTGTCCCATGGTCTTCAGCTATCAGCCGTGCATCTCCCAGGTCTCCAAAACATCTTGGCAGACAGACTAAGCAGGTCATAGTCCAGGCTTCATGAATGGGAGGCCTCTGTGGTAAATAACCTCTTCGCAGGATGGGGTTTTCCAGAGTTGGACCTTGTTGTGTCCCCTCACAGTGAAAAACTGCCGTGTTTCTGTTTGCACGCTCCAGGGCCTGGAGTTTCTTGGCGAGACATGTCTGTCTCTTGGAAAAGGAAATCCCTGGACGCAGTTCCCCCAGTTCAGAAGGTGCAGCTCAAGCTGCAGATGGAGAGTGCCATTCTCATTGCTCAATAATGGACTTGCCAAATATGGTTTCCATTTCTACAACAGATGTCAGTGGAACCTCCTGTGCGTCCTCTGTGTCGGGGTCTGTTGTCACAGGACAAGGGATTCCTGGTCCATCCAGATCTGAAGTCCCTACATCTGCATGCATGGTTGCTGAAGACATGGTCATTGCACATTTTGGAGTATCCCCTAAAGTTGCTGATGTACTGATTGTGACTAAAACCCCTTGTACCAGACATGCTTATTCCTTGAAATGGAAGCGGTTCACTCTGTAGGCTGCTTCCAAGAATCTGGACCCATTTACATGTCCTGTGAATACTTGCTGTCCTTGTCCAACTCTGGCCTACAGTATTCCTCGCTTCAGGTGCATCTTGCCACTATATCAGCTTTCCACGTCCCTGTTATGGTCACACAGTTGCCCAATTAGAGGTGATCCATATGTTTCTGAGAGGTATTCTTCACATGAAACCTCCTAGCCGTAATCTAGTTCTGCCTTGGGACTTGAATTACGTGCTAGAGGAACTGATCTTGGCTCCTTTTGAGCCAGCTGTGAGTTGAGGCTTACGTTTCCTATCATGAAAAATGTTTTTTTTAGTCACTTCTGCTTTTTTTTCACAAAGACAGAATCTCTCTGCATACGAATCCAAAGTTTCTACAGAAGGTGGTATCTGAATTTACACTGAATCAGATGATGCACCTTCCTGTTTATTACCCCAAACATGTCATTCAGGGTAAGGCATTGCTTCATACTTGGATGTACATAGAATGCTCTGACACCCGCACCAAGGACTGCAGAAAGTCCTGTCGGCTTTTTGTTTCGTTTGCCCTGAGAAAGAGGGCACCCCTTAGTCTAAACAGTGCCTATCCAAATGGCTGGCACATTGTATAATGTTTTGTTATAGGAAGCATGGTAAGGAAATTCCTGGTGCAGTTCACGGTCACTCCACAAGGAGTATGGCCACTTCTGTTGCCTGTTTCAAAAATGTTTCTGCTGCTAACGTTTGTGCTGCAGTCACATAGAGCACTGTCCACACTTTCTGTAAACATTACTGTTTGAACGTAGTCTCTCGTAGACATGCTGGCTTCGAGCTTGCTGCACTGCAAAGCCTCCTGTCCTGAATTTATATCAGACTGTACCATGCTACCAGTTTGACTTGGGAATCGTTCCAAAGGTGTGGACTAATGGAGAAGATTGCCTGGAAGAAGATAGAACACTTAAGCAAGACTTCACTATAACAGATTTTCAAGAGAATCTTCTCCATTATGCCATGCCGTCCCTCCCTCCTTCCCCCTTCTGCTTCCATGAGGGATACACCAGATACTGTGCCTAAAATCTACTCCGTACATCCTATACCTAGCTTCATGCCTCTTCTTGTATGCCTGGTCCTGGTTCCCCATGGTTGGAGGTCCTCCAAGGCTAATTTCCAGCAGGGGAACTGAGGAGGGATGGGGCTGCCTGTGCCTATATAGATACAGATGTGGGATGTCAATGTGGGTGGCCCCTGGCTAGCAAAAGTTTGAGTAGTCCTGTCGCTGATGGCTGTAGTTCCCAAAGTGTGACCTAATGGAGGAGATTCTCTCAAAGATCTAATATTATGGTAAGTTCTTTCATAAATGTTCTTTCTTTCAGCTGGAATGGACAGTTCTGACTCGCAGCTCTGCATAGATTTCAAGCGCTTTAGTTGGGCAGTCTTCGACTTAAAGTTTAGTCTTTTGACTTAATAGCTGCTTCCTAGTCTTCTGGGTTTGCTCCATCAACTGACAATCATGAATGAAAGGCAGAAGCCCAGCTTTACATTCTGCATTCAGTGCAGGCAAAAAATGTCAGTCATGAATTCTACTGCTTGGATAAACTGCATGTCAACAGTTGTACCATGTGTCATGCTATGCTGCTAGCATTCATTGAAGATTGGAAGACCTGGCGTCTCTTAAGTAGGTGTAAGAATCGCAAACTGTCCTTGGCTTCAGCTGGGTCAATAGCACAGCTAGTGGTCCATGAAGAGGAGGGGGCTCGGGATTTGTCAGTCTCTGCACTGCTCCCAGTTGAGGTCAGCATTAGAGGGTCTTTATTGGACAAGTTCTGGGAGATGTGTATGGACCTTCAGACCACAGAGGAGAGCCTTTCCCACTGCAAGAAACATATGCAGCATCGCTATTGCTGGTCATAGGACCAGGAAGGATCATACTCTTCTCACTTCTTCGACTTCCCTGTCCACTCGATCTTGATTGGGCCTCCTGTGGTCGAAGGCAAGGTCAAGGTTCCCGCTGTTACCGTGCTGAACCTCTTCACCTTTACTCCGGTTGATCAGCCAGTCGACTGGCTGTCTCAGGAGATCGAGGAGTTGTCTGTCTCTCAGACCATAGTGCTCAGTGTCCTCACTCAAGAGGTCGAGTACCAGTCTGTAGCCTCGGCCGAGTTGTATCAGGAGCTGACTCTCCCAGTGGACATGCCTCCAAGGCCTTTACTGGTGTCTCTGCCTAAGCATATTGTCTGCTCAGAATCCCCGGAAGACAAATATTGATGACGGGCCGATAGTTGAGGCACCGCTCGTGCTCTCTATCCCACTTGACCAAGAGGCATCATTTGCATCGATCCTTGGGTGAGGAGAGGCTTTGCCACATATATACGTCAATGGAGTAACTCTTGCAGCAGTTGACCATTGCAGGGAGAGGCAGGGCAGTGCATCTGGGGTAAATGGTCTTTTGTCCTCCTCCAGTCGTTCACCTGTTGATCCCTCAGACCCTGCTAACCATAGCATTTTCTTCTTCACTTCAGGTGGTGCCGCTTTTGGGTGCCCAGCAAGGAGTTCTGCCCTGCCACCAGACTGCCTCTCAATGGAGATCACCAAGAAGGTGAAGATACTAGGGTGGCCCATGGTTTGAAAGAGGTCCATGGCAGTGTTTTGAGGAATTATCAGACTCTGAGGCCAAGTCTTCGATGGCCTTGACCAGGACTCCGCAGTTCGACCAGACGGTCTGTCTGCCACGTCGGGGACGACTTCCATTAGGGCATTGCCCCAGTGTCAGAGTCCATGAACATTCCCATGGAGCCAGTGCAGAAAAGGGCTAAATACCTGTTCACCGATATCCTTGAAGGGGATGATTCTCTGGAAGTCATCCTTCCTTTGGCTGAGGCCATTTTCAGACTGGCCCTGAAGCTTTGGCAGCATCAGGTATTGTGCTTGGAGCCCCTTACTCATATGGTCTGCTCATAGGCATCCTTTCTGGTTTCTCTCATCAGCCTTCGGCTGAGGGATTAGTTTCAGATTCGTTCTTCACACAGATTGAAGGGCCCACAAGATGTGGGCAAGTCACCTGACAGAGTCTAGGAAGCTGGGCCATGTGGCCAAAAAGGTGTACACGGTTGCTTTTGTTGGTTTTCAGAAATTCAGCTACTTGGTTGTGATGGCTAACTTTGCTCATTCTATTTTTGGGATTGTTGGGCTTCTCCTTTCTTAGCTTTCTGCTGATAAGCAGCAGACAGCCCTGATGCTCAGAGACGAGGGGAAAATGCTGGCTGAACACCAGCTTCAGATGGCCTTAGACATGGGCAGTTCTTGCGTTTGTGCTATGGCTACAGCCTTCGCCATGCATTGTAGTGCCTGGTTGAGGTTGCATACCTTTACAGCGGACACGCAGCACAAGCTGGCCGATATCCCATTCCTGGGCAATGATCTCTTTAGCCCTGGGGTGGAGGGACATCTCACATCCTTGAATCCAGTGCCACTGTGGATTCTATGACTTTGTCTCAGAATAACCCAAGACCTTTCAGTTTTGGCCCTTACTGCCACAGCAGCCTCTGCAGCAGCCCCAGCAAGGGCAGTATCCCCACTGGCGTCCAAAACCCAAGTTCAGCAGCCAGGGACAAAAGGAGGGATGGAGGTGCCTTCAGGGACCCATCTGCCGGAGCACCCTCCAAGGCTGCAAAGTGACGAGTTGCGGGGTGCTCTTCCCCCTCCTGTTCTAGCTCCCAGTTGGGGGTCGGTTGCACCACTTCTTTCCACAATGATCTGGTATTACCTTGGATAAGAGGGTCCTAGAAGTGGTGGGCAGAGGGTTGCCTCTGGATTTCGAGGCTTTCCCACGTTACCGACTCTGAGCTCTTCAGGAGTCCAAGGTGCCAGAGTACATGTCTGTACTAAGGGCCAGCATAGTTCAGCTTCTAGAGCACGGGGTAATAGGATGCGTCCCAGACACCGTGACCACTTAAGCAGTGTGTCCCATACTGAATTTGCATGATCTGAACAAGTTTATGCAGAAGCTCAAGTTCTGGATGGTTCTGCTGAATCAGATAATGCCATTCTTGGAGCAGGGGATGTGGTTCTGCTCCCTTGACCTCCAGGATGCGTTCTTCCACATCCTAGTCCATCATTCAAATACGAAAAAGCCAGCAGAAGAAGGCCATTTGGTCTATCAAGTCTGCTCTTATTGCAGGGTCCACAGCTTGAGCTAATGTCCCTGCCCTACCTCCCTCCCCACTCCTCCCATCCTCCCTACCCACAATTCTTACCTTCCCCCTATGCCTATCCCAGCCTCTCTTAAAGCTGCCCACTGTCTTCAATGAGATGACCTCTTCTGGCAGCGCATTCCACGTGTCCACCACCCTCTCTGTGAAATGTTTCCTGACCTCCCTCCTAAACATTCCACCCTCCAGCTTAAGACTGTGCCCCCTTGTGATATGGTTGCCACTAAGCTTATACTCTCCTTATCAACCTTATTTATCCCTTTCAAGTACTTGAATGTCCCAGTCATGTCCCCTCTCTCTGTCTCCTGTCTTCCAGGGAGTGCATGTTCAGTGCCCTCAACCTCTCCTCATATGCCTTGCCCTACTGACCGGCTCTCATCTTTGTAGCCCTCCTCTGTACCTTCTCCAGCAGGTTAATGTCTTTTTTACATCATCTAATAATAATCTTATATAATATCGTTTGTACCTTCAGTACCGGGTGGAGGGGGTGTTTTACCAGTTCCAGGCCATGTCTTTTGACATTCCATGCCGAGGGTCTTCATCAGTTGCATGGCAGTGGTGGCCTTCTTGCTGCACAAGAACGTCAGGCTATATCCCTACCTGGTTGACTGGCTGCCAGCCAGTCTGTCCAAGGAGGCCGTGTAGCGGTCCGTGAATCAATCCCTACAGACCTGTCAGGACATCAGCCTTCTGGTCAACCCAGCTAAGTTGGAGCTGGTCCCCTTGTAGGTAATAAAGTTCATCTGGGCAGAACTCCACTCCCTGAAGGACAAGGTTCAGCAGACCGGGTATTGGATCTTAGTGCCTTTGCCTGATCATTTCTGGTTTGGCGCTCATACCTGGCACAGGATTTCCTGTGGCTTCTTCCAGCATGATCCATTGGGCTCCCTGAAGGATGCAGTGAGAGTTGGGCTGTCTGTGGTCTTAACGACTAGGTCGCCTGGACCAGCTGGTCTTGGTGACCCAGCCGATGTGGGATGCCACACAGTGGTGGCTGTACTTACAGAATCTAGAGGAAGGAAGGAATCCTGTTCATCCACCCAGAGCTGTCCTTCATGCTTAATATGGATGCGTCTCTGGTAAGGTCGGAAACTCACATAGTAGTTCATGGGGTCTGGTCACCCCATGAGTTTGGATATTACATAGACCTGCTGGAGCTCCATGCAGTGCATATGGCTGTCAATGGAATTCACTGTGTTGATTTGGGGTCAGGTCATCCAGGTCCAGACAGACAAAGCAACCACCATGATTTATCTAAATAGGCTGGGAGGTGCCCACTCCTTCCCCTTGTCAAGAGGCTATCTGCACTTGGACCTTCGTACACAGCCTACAAGCAGATCTCCTGGTGAGCCATGTCACCGGAGAGAACCACCGGCTGGCGGATGCTCTCAGCCAGGTTGGAGGGACATGGCACAAGTGTCCGTGAACCAGCTTTTATCCAGAGTGTTGTACTGTGAGATGGAAAGATTGATTTTTATCCAGATGGTTGTACTGTAAATAGGTTGCGCGTAAACCTTCTACCAGGAAGACCTAAACAGCCAAGTGGAAGTTATTTTCCATCTAGCGTTCCAAAACTCCCATGGACCCCCTTCAGGTGTCTGCCTGAAAAGGTTTTGGAGTACCTGCTGGACCTTTCTGGTACTGGCCTCTAGTATTCCACAGTTAAGGTTCACCTATGTGCTGTATCAACCTACCACAAACCTTGTAGGTACCATCTCTTTGGCACAGCCGCTGCTGTTTAAAAGGTTCCTCGGGGATATCTTTCACACAAGGCCTCCCATCAAGAAGCCGTTGGCTCCCTGGGATTTCCACCTTGTGCTGGACATGCACACTCGCAGACCCTTTGAGCATGTTGCAACTTGTAACATGAAGTTCCTATTTGGAAAGCCGCATTTCCGGTAGCTGTCAACTTTGCACGTGGAGTATCTGAAATCCATGCTTTGGTGACAGAGCCTCCTTATACTGTTTTCCATAGAGATAGGGTAGTTATTTGTACACATCCTGCGTTTTTACCTAAAGTGATGTCTGAGTTCCATCTTAACCAGACTGTAATCCTGCATACCTGCTTTGCCTATTTCCAGAATGAGGGACGAAGGACTCTCCACCCACTAGATGTTGAGGGTCCTTGGGTGTTAACTGGATAGGACTAAGAACTACAGTGAAAACATCTCTCTTTCGACCCTAATCAAAAGGGACAGCCTGTCACAGTCAGGTGCATTTGTCTGTATTGCAAATTGCTTTCGCCACTGCTATGCCATGGCTCAGGTTAAACTGGAGGGCAAGGTACATGCCCCACTCAACCAGAGCGTTTGCCATTTCCCTGGCAGAAATCTGCTGTGTGCCAACTGGAGAGATTTGCAGGGCTGCTACTTGGAGCACAGTGCAGATGTTTACAAGCACTGTGTCCTGGATGTTTATGCCAGGCAGCATGTCCCCTTTGGCAGGACAATTCTAAATGGATTACTGTCCTGTGTGAGTCCTGAGCTACAGCCTCCCTAGTCGGGTGGGTTCGTATCCGAGCTTGGTACTCTGACTCATTGGTGGAAATCTATTGGAAGGTTGATTCTTGGAACTTAATAGAAGTTTCAAACATACCTGAACTGTAAGTCTGCTTGAATATCTTCTCCATAGATCATCATGCCCGCCCACCATCCCCCGGACTCACTCCTGTATTGTTGTTAGTCTTAACCAATTTGTACTTGGTTTGGTCTTTCTTACACAGGCCAAAAGGGCCATCTTATGCCCTTAGGTGAAGGGCATAGATTACTTGTTGGGTTCTCGCTGCTCACCTCCTTGGTGTTTAAAAAAAAAAAAAGCTACTGAGACGGTTGGGGGCTGGCACTGCTTTATACTGGGCACATGTGATGCATGCGCGGGATCTACTCGTGCCGCTAGCCCTCTAAAGAGTTCCGACTCCCGTGGAGTACTGGCACACCTGTCTCAGACCCATTCGTGGTAATCCGTGGAGAAGATATTCAGGAAGCTTAGCAGTTGAGGAAAGTACATAGCTTTTCATTTTTTATCCAGATTGTTGCATTGTAAAATGGAAAGACTGATTTTATCTAGAGTGTTGGACTGTAAGTTGGAAAGATTTATCTTTATCTAGACTGTTGTACCATAAATTGGAAACAAAATTAACTCAGTAGAGAAAACGATCCTATAAATCCAAAAAGCTCTACTGTGCAGTGTACTGTAGGCTGCATCAACCAATAGTTTTATAGCCTTTTTGAGGGACCTATGGAGAATCCATCATGACGACATAAAGGCACACAAAAATATTCATGATATTTTGTAGTTTTGAGTTTAAAAGCAACACACAAAGCAAGGGTGTTTCTTGCATGGTGATTAAAAGATGAAATCAAGATGAGTACCCAGGGGCTTGATAGTTTTGACCCTGCAAGCTAGATTAAAATTGGGTGATTTCTTGTGTGTGTTTTCAGCTGTGAATCCAACTGCCCTTTCTTTACTCATCTCTTAAAACCTAGGACCTAAGGCCGCAGACCTACAGGAATGCCTATGATATTCCACGGCAAAATGTTTTAGATCAGTTAACTAGGATGAGAGTAAACTTGCTGAAAACGCAGAAAGTTATCCGTGGACATGATGAAGGTAGGCAGCTTCTTCCATTCTCAAAAGCAAGTGTTTCAAAAAAATGCTTCAGAGCTCAAAGTTTCTACTTCAGTGAAGCCCAGGGGAGGCAAACAAATGCTAGCATTTGTTTTGTAGCTAAGATAACCTCCTTGATTTCATTCCCACCTCTACTGGGAGTGACTGCACTTCATACTCTAAGCATGTTGACTTTTGATATTGCTTTGGCAGGCATTTTCAACAAAGATTTCTATTTTGTTTTCATGAGATGGAAGTGAATTGCATGGATATGTTGAGTGCATTTTTTTTTTTTTACCCTTTTCCTCCAGTCACCAGCTTCAGGCACTCCCTCAGTTGCCCAGCTGTTTCCACCCTGTCTGAGATCCTCCCAGCCTTGGGACCCCCTAGACCACCTATCCACCTGCGTCATACCCTCAGGCGACCTCCTGGCTTGCACTCCCCTGAGGCGGGGCCACCTTCAGCTCCTTGGTGCTTCCTATACAATCTAATTACCTGAGGGTGGAGGCGAGTTGGCTGGTAGTGGGATCCAGGAGGGCAGGATCCCGACAGTGGGCATGGTGCTGGATCGATGTAGTCTATCCAGGAGCCAGGGCTTTTCCATTGTTCAGGGTTACAACCCCCCGTTGCCGAGCATGGACATGCAGTGATGTCCTGGGGAGGCATGCACATTCCTGTGCGTGCCAGTCCAACATCCGCCACAGCCCGCTACCCCGTATGCATAAGGCTATCAGCTCAGTACCCTCAAGTCACTGCCAGGAAGCACAGTGTTGCCGGAGCCTTCAAGCCTCTCCTCCCCGGAGAAGGTGAGCTGTCATCGGACTCTCAAACCTTCTCCTCCCTGGCCGACCCCCGGTGCCTGAGCTTGCATCCAAACTCTGGTTGCCGGCATATTACGAGGTGTGGCATCCAGTGCCTCAGCACCACCGGGCCAGCTTTTGAGTGTATTTTAAACTTACTGAACACAAAAATACCCAATTGTATGGAATTACAGAGCTGTGTATAGTACAGTATTAGTAGAAAGATTCTACATCCTGAGGTACTGTGTTTAAGAATCAGCCCAACCACCCCAGGCTGGTGGAGCCATGCGAGTGCTGCGGAGGGAGGCACCTGGAGTGCTGCATGCAGTATCTGCGGTCTACACCTCAAGAAAGATGGGCACTACATAAGGACCATACGAAAGAGGGCCACAAAGATGATCCATGGGCCACAGGTCCCATGAGGAAAGGTTGGCAGACATTAACATGTATATACTGGACACCAGGAGGAATGGGAGGGGGAGATGTAATTGAGGCAAGTTCTTTTCAGGAATCTGCAGGGCAGATTGTAAGGACTTAATAACAAGAAATTGAGGTCACATTAACTAGAGGACACTGGTGGAGACGGGCGGGGGGCAGGAGGGGCGTGAGAAAGTTCATCTTCACAGTACAGGTGGTGGATGAATGAAATGGACTGCCTAAAGAGGTGGTTGAAGCCAAGATTGTGCTGGGTTATAAACTTGGGTGGGGCAGATATAAGGGAATAGTGTGACCCACTGGCAGAAGAGGGAAAGTGGTATCTGGGGAAGGGGGTAGTGGTCCACCACTAAGCTGGTTTTGAGAAAAAAAAAATCAGAAATATGTTTGTTTCTGTATGGATGTGCTGCCTTTGTGGTGTCAAGCAGTTAATGGGGATATCTCTTGCAAAACTGGAAACCCAGCTTTGTGCACTGAGCGAGGGACATCAGGAGTAGAGGTTGTGCGGGAGGGTGTAGAGCAACCACGTGGACACGCTGTTATAAGGTGTGGGTAGGTCAATGAGCGACTTACTGACGGACACTTATGGGTGTCACGGTAGAAGGGAAATTGGTGGAGTCAGGGAACACACCAGGCACCCCCTAGGGCACTCGTGAGCATGCAGTACTTAATAGTGGGGAAGGGATAGTAGGAGAAAAGAGAGATTGCTGAGACTCTCTCTGGGTCGCTGGTGTGGCTACACCTGGAGTATTGTGCCCAGTTCTAGAGTCCTCACTTAAGGAAAGACAAAGACACGCTGGAAACTGTGCAGTGGAGAGTAGCCAAAATTATTCCTGGCTACAGGACGGATCCTGTGAGGATCTTCTTAGGACACAGAACATGTACTCACTGGAGTCCAGAAGGAAGAGGGGAGATATGATTGAAGTTCCAAACAAGAAAGACTGCGAATGCCTGGCGTGGTGAGGTGGAAGAAATGGCTTGCCAAGCCCAAGACAGTAACAGCAGGCCTCCAAAAATCTTGCACTCAGACGAAAAACCTTTAGCATCAGGGGGTGTGACAAAGGGTTTGAGTACCTGAAGTGCTGGTGCCAGAGTGCTACAACTGTTTGTCCGGGTTTGCTCATTTACTTTGCAGTAAAGCACTGAAAAAAGGATATCGTGTCTGATGCAAGGTTTTTATCGTCTGAGTGCAAGATTTTTGGAGGTAACATAAAAACATAGAAGCTGACGTCAAATAAGGACCGTGTGGCCCATCCAGATCTGCGATATGATTGAAACCTTCAGGTTCCTGAAAGGAATGAACAAGATAAAGTGTGAGGAAATATTCAGTGGGAATAGCAAATCTAAAACATGGGGACATGAATGAAAACTGGGTAGAGAAGAGTCAGGAGGGACTTGAGCAAGTTCTGTTTTACAGAGAGAATGGCTGAGCTGTGGAACAGCCTGCTGGCTGAGATGGTGGGCACCAAAACAGTGGCTTTGAACACAGTTGGGATGGGTCACCCACAATAGAGTGAAAACAAATCACCCGAGGAAGAGCGGGTCTGGGAAGCGACTGGCAACAAAAGGTGCTTGACGGGCAATTACATGCGTGCCAGTGACCACACTGCATCTTGGCCCCATTGGGGGGCGACTTGCACTCCCTAAAACAAATATAAACATTCCCACCCTGCACACAATGGGTGGGGAGAGAGGACCACAGGTAGGATCCCATGTTAGTTGACAGCCCGTGCGCCCAAAACACATTCGCCCTAATTGCTTCACCCACATTCCCCAGCCATCTTTCCCATGCTCAGTTGATGGTATATGAGGGCTTAATAGTGACCTAGGTGGTGGTAGTAGTAAGGTAGGAAATATGGGTGGGGGGAGCGGCATGAGCAAAAACCCCATGTAGATACTAGACACTGGGTCTCGGCGTAGGTTAAGGTTTGTGGGCACTATTGACAGGTTTCGTTTGTGACCCACATCCTGAAGATACCTTAATGTGCCATCTTCTTCCCCATGAGTACGCTGCTGCTGAATCCTGCAACCTCCTCCTGACAGCAGTGACCTCCTCAGTAGGTGGTAATCTCGGGGAGCATGGTAGTGCAGATGGCAGTGACCATGATATGTGAAAGAAGTAATGGTAAGATACGTTGATATACTATTGTTGGCACATATTGATAAAATATATAATGATAGTTGAGCATTTCACCTGCATAGCGGAGACACATGGGCAGAGGAGGGTTTATACACAAAGGATAGATTGCGCATAAATGAGGTGGGGTCTGGGTGCTGAGGAAAACTACAAGAATATAGATGGGGTCTTGGAGGATTTAAACTGGAGTACGAGGAAGGAAGGTGGACATGCCTGGAAGGCCTTGCCTAACTGGCGCTCCCCTACTGGAGGTGGCAGGGGACATGGGAAGAGGATAAAAAGGGAAGGGGGGACTTGTTGGAGGGTAATGTCTGCCAACTGTAGCATGTGCAGTAAACTGGCTGACTTGGAGACCACGATAGTAGTCGAGGGACTGGACCTGGTGGACAGAGCATCAGGACTGGGAGGTGGTTATCCCGGGGATATAATCTTTTTAGGAAGGACAGGCTGTTTACGTGAAGGATGGTATAAGGGTGACAGAAGGGTAGGAAGAACGAGGGAAGGCGGAGGCCCTGTGGGTCACACTGGAAAAGCGGCCAAGAGCAGCACTACGCCTAGGAGTGGTCTACAGGCCTCCTGTGCAAGTAGAGGAAGTGGACAAGGAATTAATGCAAGCAGTGCAAAAGATGGCACACAGGGGGGAACTTTTGCTGATGGGGGACTCTAACCTCCCTGAAGTGGACTGGGAGATGCCGGCAGTGACATTGAGCAGTAGGGAGTTGCTGGACTCCCTGCAGGGAACGGTCCTTCGGCAGCTGATCCGGGAACCTACTCGAGGAGGGGCGACACTGGCCTTAGTGCTGACGAATGGGGAGAGTGTAGCTGATGTTTCAGTGGCAGGCGGTCTGCGGTCTAGTGACCACCAAGCTGTAAGGTTCAGGATTAGGACGGAGACGGAAGTGAATCGCACTAGCACAAGGGCACTGGACTTCAGGTGTTCGGACTTCAACAAAATGAGGGAGATCTTCAGGGAGGCTATGGAGGGCAAGGAGGAACTGGGGGATGTGGAGGAGCTGTGGGGTGTAATAAAGGGAGGAATTTTGAAAGCCACAGATCACTGTATAAGGAAGATCAGCAAAACCAAAAAAATGAGGCTGCTCTGGTTCACCAGGGAAGTGGTAAGAGCAATAAGTGAAAGGAAACGAGCATTCAGGAGGTATAAAAGAACACTGGGGAGGAGGATAGTGAGGTATACAGGGAGAAACGGAGGGCGACAGGGCAGACAAATAGGATGGCAAAGGCAGATACAGAGGAAAGGATAGCTAGGGAAGCCCGTGGTGGGGGATAAAACTTTCTACAGGTATGTCAGCGAGAAGAGGCAGTATAGCGCAGTGGTTTAAGGCTCTGAGCTGCAAATCTGGAGACCTGGGTTTGAATCCCACAGCCCCCACTTGCATACTGTGTGACCTTGAGCAAGTCACTTAACTTCCCTGTGCTCCCAGGTCGCACCTGGAAACAAGCTTTCAGCTTAGTGTGTTATTCCTGGTAAAATAACGGGGGGAAAAAAAAAGAGCAAATCCAAGCAGGGGATAGTGAGGCTTAAAGGGAAGGGAGTGTTCGGGTAGAGGGTGACATTCAGAAGGCAGACTTGCTGAGCAGGTACTTCTGTTTAGTTTTCACAGTGGAAAAGGATAGTAAAAGACCAGAGTTAGGCAGGAGGGGGCACGAAGGGCAGGGAGGTGGACTCTAGCCTATTCAAAGAATTCTGGGTCCTGGAGGAATTGTGCAAGTTGAGTGTGGACAAGTCAGTGGGTCCAGACGCCCTACATCCAAGAGTGCTCTGGGAGCTTAGGGAGGTACTGGCAGCACCGTTGACTAAACTGTTTAATTTGTTGCTAAACATGGGGAGGGTTCCGGGTGACTGGAGAAAGGCAGATGTGGTGCCAGAGCGGCAGCAAGGAGGAGGTGGGCAGTTATTTTCCGGTCAGCCTTACTTCACTGGTGTGTAAGATTATGGAGTCACCCTGAAGGAGAGGATAGTAATTCTAGGAGCGTGGATGTTTTTCATCCACACTTCTTGGCATGTCCCCTTCCACTTTAAATCTTGCCGTAAGTCTTCAAGTGGCTTCTCCCACCCACCCGGGTGGTGGTGGTGGTGTATACCTCGGCTTCGCCCCATGACGCCAGATCTTCCTTTCCGCTGGAAGATACAGGTTTCCTCGTGCTCTCAAAGCATGTTGTAGGCCCTGGATTCTACTTGTCGGTTTTTACTGAAAATTGTTCTTAAACCCGTTAGAGTTGGCGATTGTGCTTTCACCGCATCTGACATGGAGGAAAAATCTCACCCCGGATTTTGCCAGTGCCCCTGCGGCCAGATGATGTCACACACCGACCCCCACCTAACGTGTGTTTACTGTCTAGGTGTCGGACATGACACCTCTTTGTGTAGTTTTTGCCAGGCCTTCCATCCCAACATCCTGGATGACCGCAAGGCGCGTTTGAAGCTGGGGAGACCGGAGAAAAGGAACCCGCCGGTGAAATCGAAGGAGGCGAGGTGGACGGTTTTCACGGCCACGGGATCCGCCGAGCAGCTGGAACAAATGAAAACATTTGAGGAGGAAGCAGCTTGAGCTTCGGCCAGTCGAAGCTTCTTTGTTCCCCTGAACCTTGGCTCCATCTTTTTGGGCTCCTTCAAGGAGTTGTGCCAGTCTCTTCCCCACTCGGGGTGAGGCACCCTTGGGCTCGCACTCCTCCCGCTCTTGGAAGAGAGAGGAGGACTCAATGAAGACATTCCTGGGACCGAGAGAGGTCCGAGGCCCAGAAGCACGCGGTCTCGACTTCAGGCGAGATCGCATCCTCTGCCGCCGGCTTTATGGGTCTTCTCCCTGGCCAGGGGACCGAGGAAGTGGCCGACGAGGCCTAAAATTATCCCTCACTCGATAGACCTTTGTCGCCGCCGTGGCCGACAACTCATTGAAAGGACTCCGGTCCTTGTGTTCCTTGATGAGGAGACCAAGCCAACTGGTGTCCCCATCAAGGACCCGGTTCCGGACCCTCGGTTTTCACCGACCCTGGTGTCTCACGATCGACCGAGTTGGCTTCCTCGATCTCGGTCGAGGTCCAGAACTTCCTTGGCCGAATGGCTGAGAAAGAGCCATAAGCACTCTAAAAAGGCGTCGCCACAGATCTTCATCTTCCTCGGACGAGGAGAGGCTCCAGCGGAAGCTCCTACGCTGCGAAGACCTCATGTGGCAACAGCTGAATTTCACTGGGCAGAAGCTGGCTCCGCCGCCCACCCCGGCCATAACTTGGCTTCCGCCTCCTAGGCCAACACCGACCCCTCCGGAACCAAAACCACCGGTTCCTCTGCCTGTGGGGCCAGTCCATCTTCCCGCTCTGCCTATTCTGGTCTTTCCACTGATCCTGGTGGAACCACCGCCTAAACAGCCTGAGGGAGGGGTGCCCTCGAAAGAGGACTGACAAGATGCCGGGCTTCCCCGACGTCTGTCGATAACTGTCACCCCGGACCGGCCTCTGCACATCGAGGGTGACTTAGGCGGTAGACCGCTCTACCATGACTCCTCAGACTCTGACGTCACCAGCTTGCACTCGCATCCCGGGCATGAAGAGTCGACTGTCGGCACAGGGTTGAAGGAAGGCCCTTCCTCCTTCCAGGGCATCTTCCGCCTTATCTCCAACTCCACCGGAATGCCCCAGGAGCCCATCCAGAAAAAGGCAGAGTACCCTCTTACTGATATTCTCAAAAGAGGGGATACCCTGACTGAGGCCTTTGCAGTGGCCGAGGCCATCGTTGACCCAGCCCTTGAACTTTGGCAGCGCCCTGCTTCCTGCCTAGCACCATCCTCCCGCATGGCCCGCAAGTACACGGTGCCCATGGGGTTTCTTGCGGGGTTCACTGGACACTCTTTGGCCATGAGCCTGGTGACTGCCTCAGTGTTCAGGCGTATGGGTAGTTTGGCCAATACTGACCGACCCCTGGACAAGGAGTCCAAAAATATGGACCACTCTGCCCGCAAGGTCTACGCTGCCTCTTCTCTGGGCCTTCGTCAGGCCAGCTCAGCTGTGATTATGGCACACTTCTCCCATGCCCACTTAAGGTCATTGGACAAGGTCCTTCCTCATCTCCCACCGGACATGCAGACTGCCGTCAAGCAGGTCCGTGATCAAGGTCATATTGTCGCCTAACAGCAGCTCCAGACAGCCTTGGATATAGGGGATGCTTGTGCCTGCTCGTTGACAGCCGCAGTGGCCTCTCGCGGCAGGGCTTGGCTGAGGCTTTCCTCCTTCCCGGCTGATACTCAGCATAAGCTTGCTGACGTGCCCTTCCTGGGGACCGACTTGTTCAGTCCAGGAGTGGTCGGTCACCTTCAGTGTACAGAGCAGTCCAGTGCCACCTTGGATGCTACTTCTGCCAAGGGTTCTTCGGGCAAGAACCAGCAGAAGAGAAAGAAGCCATTTTGGCACTCTTCCCCTGCGGTCAGGCAGACCTCCTATCAAGGAGGTCAGCAACAACAGCAGCAGCAGCAGGCTCAAGCTTGGTACCCGCGGCCCAAGCAGGGCCCTCAGCAGCCCCGTAAAGGAGGCTGAGGCGCAGGTCCTGGAGCTGCTGCCTCCTCCTCCTCTTCCAAGCCTGCTCAGTGATGGGTTGGGAGTTGCCACCCCTACACCCGTCACGCCAGCTCTGGGTCCTCCCGTGGGGGTCCGGCTTCGCCACTTTCTTTCCGCCTGGTCCGCTATCACTTAGGACAGGTGGGTTCTCGAAGTGGTGGGTCAGGGACTGCCTCTGGAATTCGAGCAGTACCCTCCCAGCCGAGCCCACGCCCCTCGGGAGGAACGGATCTCCGCATGCACTCAGTTGGCTCTCCGAGACGACGTGGCTCAGCTCCTCCGCAAGGAGGCAGTAGCTCCAGTGCCGGATCCTCTGACAGACCCAGGCTTTGTTTCCAGGTACTTCCTGGTACCCAAGCGGATGGGGGGTTGGCGCCCCATCCTAGATCTCAACGACCTGAATCAATATCTGAGGTCCCGCACCTTCGGATGGTCACTCTGAACCAGATCATACCATCCTTGGAGCAAAACATGTGGTTCTGTTCATTGGACCTACAGGATGCGTTGTTTCATGTCACAATCCGTCCATCCCGTCAGCGGTTCCTCTGCTTCAGGGTCGAAGGGACCCTGTACAAGTTCCAGACCATGCCGTTCAGCCTGTCGTCAGCCACTCTGGTCTTCACCAAATGTATTACAGTGGTGGTGGCCCACCTTCGGTGTTGAGGAGTCAGAATCTACCCTTATCTCAACGACTGGCTCTTGGCAGTTTCCTCCCTTCAGGAGGTGGAGAGGTCAGGGACCTGGCCCTCCAAACCTGCTCCCAGCTCGGCCTCCTGATCAACGAGACCAAGTCAGAACTCGTGCCCTCTCAGGTGATGGGCTTCATCGGGGCAGAGCTCGACTCCTGTCAAGTCAGAGCTCGGTTCCCGGCGGACAGGGCAGAGGTTCTTTCCTCCTTTGCCCAGTCATTTCTGGTTGGGCACTTGCGCCCTGCCCGGGACTTTCTGCACCTTCTGGGTTACATGGCGGCGTGCACCTCAGTGGTCCATTGGGCTCGGTGGCACATGCACCCCTCCAATGAGAGCTGGCCACCCAGTGGACTCAGCGTTACGGTCATTTCAACCAGCTGATCACCCAAAAGATGTGGGACTCTCTCCAATGGTGGACCGCCCCAGACCGGTTGCAGGAAGGGATCCCGTTTGTCCGCCCCGAGCCGACGGTCATCCTCATGACCGATGCCTCTCTCATGGGGGGAGCCCACATGGGGGACAACAGGGCCCACGGGTTCTGGACCCCTGAGGAATCCTGATGCCATATCAACCTATTGGAGCTCAGAGCAGTCAGACTGGCACTGTTAGCTTTCGCTCCTTAGCTCCAGGATCAAGTCAGACAATACCACGACCATTTACTACCTCAACAAACAGTGCGGCACGCACTCCCATCTGCTGTGCAAGGAGGCGCTTCGCATCTGGACCCTCGTAAGCCGGTTGGAGGCGGATCTCCTAGCCATCTATGTGGCAGGAGCCTTGAACCAGCTGGTGGATTCTCTCAGCCATATAGGCCAGACATCCCACGAGTGGTCTCTCCATTCGGAGGTAGTTTACAGCCCGTTCTCCGGTTGGGGCAAACCACTGGTGGAACTGGTTGCCTCCAGGGAAAACACCAAACTGAGGCTGTATCATGCCCACTCGCCTCAGCAGGGCTCGCTGCAAGGGGATGCCTTCTCGAGGCCATGGACCCCAGGCCTCCTCTATGCCTTCCCTCCATTTTCCTTGATCCACAAGGTGTTACTCAAGGTGAGGAGGGACAAAGCGAAGGTGATTCTGGTAGCCCCAGACTGGCCACGCCAGTTCTGGTACCCGGATCTCCTCAGCCTCAGCTGCAGGCCCCCGGAGCGGCTTTGTACACGCCCGGACCTGATATCTCTGTACCAGGGGAAGGTCTTTCATCCAGACCTTCAATCCCTGCACCTCATAGCCTGGTACCTGAGCAGCTAGAGTTCCAGGCTTTGGATCTTTCCGAAGATGTCTACACCGTGATGGAGGCATCCAGAAAGGAATCGACCAGGAAATGTTATGCCTTCAAATAGAAAAGGTTCTCCATTTGGTGTCGGGGAAAGGGTCTGGAGCCCTTGTCCTGTTCTGTGGCTGACATTCTCAACTACCTTTGGTCTCTCTCCAAAGGGAGTCTACGGTCATTAACCCTCAGGGTGCACCTGGCAGCCATTTCTGCTTACCGGGCGCGGGCCGGTCAACCGACATTGGCACAGGAGACAGTGGTCGGACACTTTTTCAAAGGCCTGGATCACATATCCCCTCCGGTGCGTGAACCTCCACTTCCATGGGATCTGTTGCTGTTTTTGGCAAAGCTCATGGGCAAGCCATCCAAACCCATGCACAGATGTGAACTTTCACACTTATGAAAGATGGCCTTCCTGGTGGCTATCACGTCTACTGAAAGGACAGGGGAGCTCCAGGCGCTTTCGGTGGACTCCCCTTATCTGGTCTTTCACAGGGAAAAAGTTGTCCTGTGCCCCCACCCAAAATTCCTTCCGAAGGTGGTCTCAGTTTTACCTTAACCAGGTGTTGACTCTTCCGGTTTACCACCCTAATTACACCTTGGATGCAGAGTACAGGCTCCATACCTTGGACCTGAGACGTGCTCTCTCCTACTACAAGGAGAGGACGGTGGAAATTCGTGGCGAGGTTCACCAGCTGTTTGTCACCTACGCTGAAGCTGCTTCTGGCAGACCAGCAGCCAAACAGACCATAGCTAGATGGATTACATCATGCATAGGTCTGTGCTATGAGTTGGCGAGCAAGGAGCCTCCCAGAGGAATAAGAGCTCATTCTACCCGCCATACTGCTGCTTTGGTGGCTGCTTCCAGGGACATCCCTATCCAGGAAATCTGTCGGGCTGCTACCTGGAAGTCAGCAAACACCTTTATTACCCACTGCCACATCGACCTTGAGTCATGCTGGGATGCTGGTTTTGGGGCCTCTGTTCTTCAATCCTTATTTCCTAAGTAGGGGGTGTGCGCCTTGCCTCCCTCCTCCCGGAGAACTGTTTGGAGTCTGCCAAGAAGTGTGGATGAACAACATACAGTATCCACGCTCCTAGAACAACAGATTCTAGGGATGTGGATATGTTGTTCAATCCACACTGTCTGGCAGGTTCCTTGCCGCTTTAATTCTTGTTGGAAGGTCATAAAGCTGGCTCCTCCCACCAACCCAGGTGGTAAAACCCTAGGCTCCGCCCCATGATGCCAGATCTTCCTTACCACTTGGAAGCTCAGGTTCCCTCCTTTAGCGCTCTGCGTTTTAGGCCTGGATCCTATCTCTTTGGGTTTACCAAAAATCGTTTTAAAATTTACAAGACTTCAGTCGTCTTCTTCCCTCGCAGCTGCGATGGACAAATCCACTTCCGGCTTCCGTCGGTGCCCTTGTGGGCAGATGATGTCCCGGACCGATCTGCACTCCACGTGCGTTTACTGCCTGGGTTTTGCTCACGATCCGTAGGCCTGCGATCTGTGCAAGTCCTTCTCAGCTTCGGTTCTAGAGGATCGCAGTGCCAGACTGCAACTTTTGGGTCCCGAGAAGCGGTACTGCCCGGTGAAAGTCAAGGAGGCCCGTTGGGCGGTGTCATGCTGCGGCTCTCATGGAGTAGCTGGAGCAGTTGATCGCCGACGAGAGTCGGCCCAGGCTGCTTCATCTTCCTCCTCAATTGCAGCATTTATCCCGCTCTCCTTGGGCTCCTTTGACACCGTTCTTCTTCACAGGAGGATGGTGAACAAGCTGGGCAGTTTAGGGGAGGGCCAAAAATAACTAAATGGGTGGAGATGAGGAGAGGCTGGAAGAGCCTGCTCTGTATCCCCTGGAAATTAGGAGGGAGAGGTGGGGACATGATTGAGACATTTAAATATTTGAAGGGGATTAACAACGTGAGGGAAGGGAGCATCTTTTGTAGGAAAACAAGTCTGAAAAAGTTGGAGGGAGGAAAGTTCAGAGGGAATAGGAGAGGGTACTGCTTCAATTTAAGAGGGCATGGGATAAACACATGGGAATAACCACAAGCGGGGTGGTGGAGGAAGAGACCTGTAAAAAGAACAGGGACTAGAGTTTCCATCGGTGTGGGGGTGCCAGGGGATGGGAGCAAAGGGTTGGGTCTAGGGTTACCTATGGGGCTGGATTTAATGGGCAGATTGGATGGGCCTGGAGGTCCTTTTCTGCCATTAGATTTCTCTGTTTCGGTTTAAAAATGATACACCAATATTGTATAGGATTATGGATATATAATCGTATTCTGAAGATACTAGTGGTTCCATTAAGGAACAGACAAACTTTCTTCTAATTAGGATTACCATATTCAAAATGGCTGAAGGAATTTCTTAATTTTGATGATTACCCTTTACAGAAAAGTGTGCTGATTACTGTCTCCTGAATATTCAATCAGAGATTGCTGACTGGCAGCCATCCGTTAAACTCCTGTGGTGGGATTGCACAAGTAGTTCGTTTTAATGAATATTTTCCTTTATTTTAAGGTGTGCTGATTGATTTTTTTTTTTTTTTTTTTTTTATTTCTGTGCATTATATTATTCCAAGTACAAGTTCCAGTAGACGTTCCTAATTCAGCTTGTCCAGGGTCCGACTATGGAAGGGGCTCTGCTGGATCTGGTGTGAGAGGATTCAAAATGTAGCTGTCCTGGAACCACTCTGTTTCAGTGACCACAGAACAATGATGCTGGAGGTCCAGTTAGGGACCACCTACAGGGCAAACACAGTAAGGGTATGGGACTTTAAAGAGCCACCAACTCCTCAAGGGGAACGTCAAAAAACATGACATTTAGACTCCTTTCAGCTTATTTTTCACACTAGCTCTGTATTTCTTCTCCCCTTTATTTCTGAGGGCATATGGATGAAAACAATACTGTTGTTCCTGAACAGTTTATCTACTCCTGTTGCTTATTCCCCATAATGATGTGCTTGTGACATCACAGTAATTCAGCTGATATGGAAGGGAAGATGTACCTCCTTGCAGATGACACCAGGATCTGTGATAGGGTGAACACTGGATGAGGTGGAGAGAATGACTAGCGACCTGAAAAGGCTCGAGGAGTGGTCAGGGATGTGGCAGCTGGGTTTGAATGCAAAACAAGTGCAAAATCCTGCACCTTGGGTGCAGATACCCTGATGCAGAGTAGAGCATGGAGGGGGAGGCATTGATGGTCACTAATCAGGAGGGGTATCGGGGTAATCATAACTGATGACCTTTTGGTGGCAAGGTAATGTGACAAAGCAGTAGGGAAAGCTAGTGGGATGCTGGGGTGCATAGGGAGCGATATCACCAGTAGGAGGGTGGGAGGAAGGAGATGGTGTTGCCACTGTATTGGCCATTGGTGAGACCACATCTGGAGTACCGTGTCCAGTTCTGGAGGCCACACCTCAGAAAGGACATAGATAGTGTAGAGGCCATCCAAAGAAGGACTGCAGAAATGGTGCAGGGGCAGCACCAAATGCCCCATGAGGAGAAACTGAGAAATCTAAACGTACATCCTGGAAGAGGGTGGGGACATGAGAGACTTTTAAATATCTTGCTGGGGTGAGTAAGGTACATGAAGGGAACATTTTTCAGAACAGGTAGACAAGAACTAGGGGACATGCAGTGAAGCTGGAGGGTAGGAGGGAGGAAGTATTTCTCCGCTGAGAGAGTGGCAGATGCTTGTAACAATCTTCCAGTGGGGTGTTGGGGCCAAAAACAGTGGTGGGCTTCAAGCATGCATAGGATAGGATCAGTATAAAAGAAAACTGGTATCAGAGTGGGGATGGGAGGTGGCTGGACACTGTGTTAAGGTCTATGGTGGTGGAATAGGTGGGGAAAAGAGGAACAGACTAGATGGATCAAGTGGTCCTTATCTGCCACAAATAATGTGGTTCTGTGATCTTGGAGGATAACCTCCTTTATCAGGCCACACCTTTGGAACTATATCCGCCTCAGCACTAGGGCCAGACAGAAAGTTTTGCAAGCCAGGGGCTGCCCATGACGTCCTGCGTCAGCGTCTACATAAATGTGGATGCCCCATCTGTCCTCAATTCTTTTCCCGCCATCAATCATACTCATCTGACCTACTAACAGAAACGTCCTTTTTCTTTTTCTTCTAGAAAAGTAGCACTAGTTAGTGACTTTTTTTCAGCTCCTGCATGCCGCTAAAGGAGCTGTCAACTTTATTTTCAGAACTGTGCTTGTGGACTTCCAGTGATGTTATGCCCATGATGGCCGCATGATTTTTTTGGCTCCAGCTCCACTAGGCTTTCAAAACACCCTACAACTACTAATTTCATCCGAAGACTGGGCAATATTTCCTAAAATCTACAGGATGATGCCTAAAAAAAGGTCCAGGCTCCCGGAAACTGGTGTTGGACAGCGTGGATCCAGATTACATCTACACTGACAGCGATAGCTCCCAGACCTTCAGCAAAGGCAAATTCTCAACAGAGGAGCTAAATAAGGTGCCTAATATTACGAGGCAGATGGACGCCATTCAAGAGTTGCGGGATTTTAGGAAGGAGACCTGCTCCACATTTACAGCGCTGCATACTGATTTAGGGAAGATGGAGAAGCGGCTCGACAACATTGAGGAACAGGCCACAAACACGGACTCCCGTCTAGACTGCACAGAGCACGCCATAGTGCATCTCCTCCGCATGACCCAGAACCTGCAAGAGAGGGCAGAGGATTCGGAGGCCCAGAGCAGGAGGAATAACTTGAGGATCAATGGTTTCCCAGAGGGGGCTGAGGGTACAAACCCAATACAATTCCTACAACAATTTTTAAGATCTAAATTGGACCTACCGGATGATGTTTCATTGGAGATGGATCGAGTGCATCAAACCCTGGGCCCGAGGCTTGGCAACTGCCCACATGCTCTCCTGGTTCGTTTCCTCCGATACATGGAAAAGGAAATGGTATTACATAAATCTTGGCAACAGGGGACCAGACTTATCAAGGCCAGAGAATTTATGTCGACAATGACTACCAGACCTCGATTGCCTTAAGACACCGTACGTACGCTCCAATCCTTAAAAAACTCAAGCTAAGTTGAAATTCCACACTCTGTACCCAGCAAAGTTGGTGGTTAACTTGGCTGATGGTCCCAGGACTTTTGAGTCAGCAGAGGAGGCCACCAGGGAACTTGTTAAAATGGGAGTTGATGTCCCTCCACCCCCGAGGCAGTCAGGCACGACATTGGCAACTAAAGTGGCGCAGAAGCTATGGTCCCAGGAGACATCGAGGGAGCAGTGTAGACATGAAGGAGCTAAGGCGGTCCAGCAGATAGTTGACAGCCTGGGGAAGCGGGCTTTGGTGCAGCCTGGAATATCACAGAACACTCAAGACGTTAAATGAAGGGACTAATGGGACATTTCTTTTTCTTCTTTTTTTTTTTGTTGCCCAAGTATGCCTCAGGTAGGCCAACCAATTTGTCTTTCCTCTCCCCATTTGTTCTGTTCTCTCCCCATGTCGGCCCTTGGTGGCCCTGTCCCCCCAATGTCTTCTTCCCCCCGAGGTGATGTTCTACCCTCACTTTTATGAGGGGGAGATGCACTTGCCGACCAGTGATGGCTCAGAAGGGGCATTGAGCTGACAACACCTTGGAGGGCCACCCGATAGGCTCTATGCCGGTACAAACTCGGGGATGGCTGGGGTGGAGGATCGTTACTTTGGTGTGCTGTGTGGGGGGGGGGAGACGATGGAGGGGTCACCGACTGACCGCACATGCGGTCTTGGCCAATTACCTTCTACTTAAGGTTGACTGCACCTTTCTCTACTACCAAAAAGAGCATTAATATTTGCCCCAAAGATAACTTAAAGGGTATCTTCTCCCTTGGTATGCCCTGCCAGCCCCCGAGGAAGCTGAGCTCTTCTGATAAATATTTATTTCAGGCCCTGGGGGGCACTGTTTCCTCGGCTTGATCTGGCCTGGTCTGGGGTGGCCTACCTCGCCTATAGCACCCCGCCTCCCCACAAGCTGTGCCGGTGGAGGCGAGGGGCGCTTCTGGGGGTTTGGTGGGCTCACCCTGGATGATTTTTGGCCCATGTGGATTTTTCAGATCTGGGGATGAGTTTCGGGACTCAGGGAAGGGGCTGTCCCCCACCCCTCCTTTTCCCTTAGCTATGTTAATTGAAGAGGGAACAGATTACCCACAAGATAAGACAATATATCTTTATTTTCCCTGGTGGAGCAAGAGACTTGACCACCTCTTACCGCCCCCCCTTTCACCGAAGAGACGTATAACGTCTAGTCTAGTCTAACCTAGGTTAGACCCCGCCAAAATTATTTGGCACAAACTGGGTTTTGGCCTCCTGCTCTGTTGGTGGAGGCCAGCCCTATGGAAGTCCATAGTTTTGTTCCATCCCCCGCCCAGTTGGCAGGTGATGGTTGTAAAAAGTGTGGCCAGTTAAAGTTTCATAGGCCAGTTATGTGTTTTGCACAGTTGGAGGAGAGTTATCCTCGCTATATTTCACATAGGCAGTCACATTTCCTTTTAAAAGTAATTAAATCTGACCGTGTCTATAAACTGACAGTTCATGGTTTGGCACAGAAATTTTCTCTGGATGTTGGAAATACTATACAATATCTGGGACACCTTTGCAGTTCTTTTCACTGAATGTTAATGGGCTGGGCAGCCCTGTCAAAAGACCAGGAATGATTTCATTATTTAAAAAGACCTATGCAGGAGTAATATTTATGCAAGAAACACGTATGAATAGAGGAGAGCATGGAAAGCTGGTCAGGGGAGGTTTCTCAAGTCTTTTCCTCCTCCTTCCCTAGTGGTAAGAGAAGGGGGGGGTCGCCATACTGATCTCCAGCCTTACTCCCTTTAATGCTACATCCAAGTGGGCCGACCCTGAAGTCCGCTTGGTGGTAGTTCAGGGTTTGCTGCAGGGCAGGGAAGTTACCCTTGCTAATGCGTATTTTCTCCCTGGTTCCATCCAGCAAACTCTCCTTTTCCTTTTGAATAGGGTGGTCCAACTTACTAGGGGCACCCTGGTACTAGCAGGAGACTCTAATATCACCCTCAACCCTAATCTTGATTCTACCGGGATTTCAAGGGGCAGACAGCCGGCACCACACAAATGTTTGAAGAGATTTGTTCAGGAGGTGGGCTGGATTGATGTGTGGCATACCCTTCACCCTAGGGAAAGGAGATGCACTTTTTATTCCACTGTACATGGCTCTTACTAAGGATAGACCATTGCTACACACAGAAAGAATGTTTAGAAACTCTTAGGGCGGCAGCTATTGGTGATATTGTCCACACTGATCCATGCCCCAGTCATTACGACATGGGATTTGGGCCTTGAGAAGCGAAACACGTTATGGAGATTTAATCCTGTCCACCTTAAAAGTGCTCAATTTCGAGAATTTCTCGACAAGAAAATACAAGAAATCCTGAGGGACAACTTAAACCCTGAAATTACCTCCGCTGTTAGGTGGGACACGCTGAAAGCAGTCCTACGGGGCCACCATATCCAATACTCTTCTTTCCAGGCTAAGCAACGGAGGGAAAAATAAGCACACTTGGAGGGGACCCTCAACTTCCTCCAGACTGCCCATCAACAGGGGGACAACTCGGTAGTGGCCCAGTTGGCACAGGTCAGGCAGGAGTTGGACTCCCTGGTTCGGCAGAATACAGAGATAGCACTAGCCTTTTTAAGGCAAAGATATGGGGAGGTGGGACCGAGGGCTTCCAGTCTGCCTGCCTACAGGCTTCATAGGCAGTCTCTGCTCGCCACTATACCCACTATCAGGGACCCTACATCGAGTACTATTTACTCCAAAACTGGCCAGGTTACCCACATTTTTTGTGATTATTATAAAACACTGTACTCACCGGACCGTCTATCGGACCCAGAGGATATTGGAACCCTTCTCTCCCCATTGAGCCTTTCTAAGCTGAATGAGGATCAAAGGTCCTCTCTAGTCTCCCCTGTAACGTACTCTGAACTGAAAGTGGCCATTTCCCGATCCAAAACTATGAAGGCCCCTGGCCCTGATGGGTATGGTACAGAATTTTATAAACATCTAGAACAAACGCTCGCCCCAACCCTCCTACTGGTCTACAACAATGTATTGCAAGATTTGGCGAAACACACACACACACCCCCCCCCCCCCCCCCCACACCTAGCTGGTCGTACGCAGTGATATCCCTTATTCCTAAGCCCGGTAAAGACCCACAAAGTTGCGCATCAGTTTTAAATGTAGACTATAAATACCTGATGTCTATTTTGGCTAAACGCCTGGACATAGTCCTCCCTGCAATAATCAATCTAGATGAGACAGGTTTTGTCAGTGGCAGATCCACTATAGATAACACTAGAAGGGCCCTGCATTTAGTACAAGAAATGCAAACCGCGATAACGCCCTCTGTCCTGCTCAGCCTAGATGCCGAGAAGGCATTTGACAGAGTCGCGTGGCCTTTTTTTATTTGCTGTCATGTCAAAGATGGGTTTTCCCCTTCCCTTTATTTCCCTGATAAAAACATGTTATTCTTCACCCCAGGCCTATGTGAAAGTTTTGGGACACCATTCCCATTACTTTCCCTTACTTAGGGGCACCAGCCAGGGCTGTCCACTGTCTCCTGGTTTATTTGCTATTTTTATTGAACCTCTGGCGCAAGCCATTAGAGTCTCCCCTTGGATAAGGGGAATACAGATGGAGGGCATGGAACACCACATAGCTCTTTATGCAGATGATGTTCTGCTTTTTTTTTAACAAACTCAGCCCAATCCATCCTCAAACTACTAGACCACTTCGGTAAGTGTTCAGGGTATAAACTTAACACCACCAAAACCGAAGTATTGACTTTTCATTTTTCCCCCTCTTTAACATTCAAACAAAGGTTCCCATTTTGTTGGGATTTAGACAAATTAAAATACCTAGGTATATACCTTTCCCACCAGGCAGCTGATACAGTGAAACATAATTATGACATGTTTTCTGCTCAACTGCAGGCAGGCTTGGCGGGATGGAATATCCTTCCCCTGAACTTACTTCAGAGGGTTAATGTTATTCGTATGGTGATCTTGCTTCGGGCCCTCTATTTGTTTCAGAATGTGCCGATATACATCTTGAATAACACTTATAGGGCTTGGAACAAACTCATCAGCAGATTCATCTGGGCTGGCAAACGGCCTAGAATAAAGGCATCCATCCTCTACCTCCCTAGGAAATTAGGTGGGCTCGCGCTCCCTAATCTTAAACTTTATAATTGGGCCTCACACCTCTCTTATAGTATGCAGACTAGCTAGGTCTAGCCCTGTTCTGTGGAGGGAGATTGAAGAGGGCTTAATGCCTTTAAAACCATGACATACCGAATGCCTCCTTCCTGCTTACATGACTCTGCTCCGACGAACCCCTGGATTATACACCAGATGAAAACCTGGAATGCCATACATAGACACCTGTCTTTCACCATTTGTCCCATTACCCTACTGGAGGACTTCCACCCAGCACTATATGATCACACATTTACCACTTGGGAGCACCTGGGGCTCTCTAACCTCACTCAGTTCCTAAGTAGAGGAGAATTCAAATCCTTTCTGGACTTAAGTCATACATACGGTCTGAGGCGCCAAGATTTTTATCGATATCTGCAACCAAGACCTTTTTTTTATTCCATTTCAATCCGGATCGACAATCTGAACAGTCCCCCACCCCACCCCACCCGGCTGATTCCCTGTATTCAACAGCTCGTACAAGCTGGCAATATGCCCGTATTGTCTTTGCCCTGTACAGGGCACTCGGGAATACCCTAGGAGCGAATGCTGAAAGCATATATGCTAACTGGACGGAGAAATTTGGTTTTGACGTTCCAAAGGAACATTGATATAAGGGCGGTCTCTCGATAGCTGAACTTACATATTCCTATAGCCGGAGACTTCTTTTCCTGGCGGATATTGACTAGGTTCTTCCATACTCCCGTAGTGACAGCACATTTTTTTCCGACACGATCGAGGACCTGCTGGCGGCAGTGCGGTGAATCTAGGGCGCATCATACCCACGTACTTTGGGCATGTCCCTTGATACAGCCTTTTTTGACTTCATTACAATCTGAATTGAGATCTCTCTTCGATATCCCACTCATTCTAACTGTAGATTTGTTTATCCTTCATATCCCCCCCCCCCCCAAGAACTCAAGGACTCACATACACGATATCTCCTGGGAGTCCTGCTGCTATCGGTCAAGAAGGCTCTGACCCGACACTGGTTTACCCCCAGGGCCCCTACCATGTCAGAGTGGAGAGAGATTGTTGTTCGGATCTATAGAGCAGAAAGAATTGCCTATCACCTAAATGATAAAACTGACCTATGCACATTGAAATGGTCCAGATGGGTACTCTACATTATGTCATTGTTCCTTAAAGGAGTGCCATGGAGAGAAGGGTTAACCAGAGGAGGAGAACCCCTAAATTTGACCATGTACAACCTAACGTGTAAATCTACAGTTAGAATGAGTGGGATATCGAAGAGAGATCTCACCCAGGTAATTGGGTGTGGATCTTGTTTAACTGTATAATTCAGTAGTCTTAATTATTTACAACCAGAAACTGTAGTCTATATTCTATAAGTTATGGTTGCTGTGCCTTATTTGATACTTAAATTTTCTATCCTTTTTTTTCTTAGGACACTGAATGAAGTATAATTATAATGCTATGATGACTGATTCTATATTGTAACCACAAGCAATTACTATATTTAATGAACTGTGACTGCCTTTTTCCTTTCCCTTTACCCCCTTTTTTCTCTTTTGTACCCCTTCACCCCCAAGTTGAAAAATTGAATACAAATTGTAATTACAAAAAAAAACTGTGATTGTGGCAAAGATTTATAAAGACAGTACCCACGAATTGTGTGTTTTTTAGTCTCTTTTTAAAAAATAACTTGCACATGGTTGAGCTTGTGCGAGCTTCCAGAGGTAGGGAGTTCTAAAGTGGTGGGGCAGCTGCCAGGAATGATCTACCGCCAGCGGTAGACCGGACTCTAGGGGTATCAAGCAGCATGTTCGTAAGTGATCGTAGAGATCTAGCAGTCTGCCTATATTGGAGTAGAGTGGAGAGGCTTGGGGGGGGCATGGGTTGTAATAATTTATAGATCAGACCGTATAGGGGGACCGTAATCTCACTTCCCAAGAGGACCATCTTAGAGAGGTAGTGATGTTTTCTAGGCTAGGCCCCAGCAGCAAAGCGCGCAGTTCTATAGTAGAGTGCTTTAATTTAGTCTGGACAGTCATGAGCAGAGTGTACGATTGGGGCAGCATAAAAGAGAGTAGGTAGTAGTGTTCTATCAATTACAGCGAGCCGCGCAGGGGTGGAAAGGTAGGGGGAGAGTCTATATAGAAGGCTGAGCTTTTTTTCGTTGTGGTTCGACGGACACTTCCTGATCTAATACCAGACCTAAGTATTTAAATGACTGCACCATCTCAAGGTTAATGTCTGAGTTGGTTGAAAGTTTGAGGAGATGGTCTCTACTAGGGCCCAGGTTTTTGCTTCCAAATAGCATGAGCTTATTTTTTTTTTCATGTTAAGTACTAACTTGTCCAATAACCAGCTTTCCAGGAGTTGAAAATCCTTGCCTAATTGATGGTTTATCCATATCACATCAGCACTAGACCTGTAGAGTATGGCATCGTCAGCATAAAGCTGTACAGAGGCACCACCACAGTTTAGGGGTAAGTAATTTATAAAGACGGAGAACAGTAGAGGACCTAAAATGGAGCCTTGGAATGCACCCTCAGAGATGGGATGGAGGGATGAGTTTGTTCCTAGCCATTTTACCCTTTGTTGCCTCTTGGGTAGCTTATAAGCAATTGGCAGGAGAGATTGTCGAGCCCTAGGTTACACAGTTTCAGTAGAAGAGTCATGATAGATCAGGTAAAATGCCTTAGGTCAGCAAAAACTGCCCCAGTCACCATATCTGCACCCATGGCCTTGAGGATGTCTGTGGAGACCCGTAACAGTGCAGTATCTGTACTGTAATATTTCATAAATTTGTTTTGATCTTGTGTTAATAAAATAAAATCATGGAAAAGAGTTTATAAAATCTGTAACTACTAGGGCTGAGGTGGGCAAACATTTGATCCTCTCAGCCTGTGATGTCTCAGATGCCTGTGCCACTGCTGCTGCATCTGGCATTTGCCTGAGAAGATATGCATTGCTCAGGAGTGGCTGGGTTTGCTAGTGATGTGCAACAAGCTATGTTAAATGCTTCTTTTAGAGGTCATAAACTAGGCATGATGTGGAGGAGGCTTTGAAAGGCCTCCAATTCTCTAGAATGGCTCTAAAGTCAGTCAGGTCCTTCTACTCTGTGCCAGACGGGGGTAAGGGCTGCAGTCAGTTTCATCCACCAACATTTTTTTTGTCTACTCCAGGTAGGGAAGTAGGTGTTTGGAGCAGTTTCATAGTGCTTTTTCTAAAAGCCTTTTAGATAGGGAGCACCACCTTTTTTGGAGGAGTGAGCCCCATCATCTTTCTGTAATCCTGGTCTTCCTCCTCATCTTGAGTGGATTCCTGTACAGGAAGGTCAAGGGTGTCCGCCATATGTTGCAGAAAAGTTAGCATGGAGGAGATATCCTCTTTATCTGATAATGAAGGACCTTGTTTAACCACCTAGGGGTGTCTGTGAACATGCCAATGTCAGTACTGACCCTTGTCAAAGACTCCAGTACATGGGGGGCATACTAGACTTGGGTCAGGGCCATGCATTCCTCCCTTTGGACAGAGTGGAACGCCTTATAGCACAGGCCCACCTTGTGCATTACATTTGGTCTGTCCCATCCAGGACCTTATGTCTTTTAGGCCTTGTGGTGGCAGCCATTGTAACAGTATCATTTGGCTTGCTTCCACATGAGGATCCCACAGTGGTCTTTACGAGTCCAGTGAGAGCAGGCCACAGATGGGCTAGACAAACCTGTACTACTTACGTGTCCTCTGAGAAGGGCCCTGATGTGGTGGGTGGATGGACCACAGAAATCTGTTCAAGGGCATACCATTTCAAAGTCCAACCCAGCACAGGTTCTGACCTCGGATGCATTGGGATTCGGGTGGGGAGCACACCTGGGTCTTTACCAAACAAAGGGTAATTGGACCAAAATAGAGAAACTTGCACATACATGTCCTAGAAATGTGGGCTGTTCTACACATTTGCCAGGCATTTCGAGAGCATGTGACACCAGGTCCTCTGTTAGTAGAGATGAACAATGTCCACGTGATGCAGTACATCAACAAATTGGGGACTCATTCATACCCCTTATACAGGGAAGTAATGAGTGTATGGCAGTGGGCTCTGAAACAAAGCCCAGAACTCTCGGCCGTACATATTCCAAGCGCCCAAAATGATTTGGCAGACAGGCTAAGCTGGTCACAGTCCAGCATACTCAAATGGGAGCTGCTGACTCGGTAGTGGAAGATCTCTTCGCAAGGTGGAGTCGCCCAGAGTTAGACATTTTTTGCATCCCCACACAAGGCAGCACTGCCACATTTTTGATCACTCACTCCAGGGCCTAGAGTTTTCTGGCAAATACATGGTATCCTCTTAGGAAGGGAGGTTTCTGTATGTCTTTCCACTAATACAGAGTGTGTTAAACTACAGATGGAGGGAGCAACTGTCATCCTAATTGTTACTCTCTAGCCTGGACCGATCTTATACCCACTGCTCCAACAGCTAGCAGTGGAGCCCCCAGTACCACTGCTGCTGTGCCAAGGGCCCACCCTTTTGTCACAGAACAGGGGGTCCCTGGTCCATCTAGACCTGAAATCCCTGCATCTACATGTATGGCTTCTGAAGACCTAGCCATAGCAAGGTTTCGGGTATCCTCTAAAGTGGTTGATGTTCTGGTGACTGCTAGAAAATCCTACACCAGACAGTTACTCTTTGAAGTGGAAGCGGTTTACATTTGTGGCCACTTCCAAACACGTGGATTCTTTTACTTGCCCACTTAATGTGGTGTTGGAATACTTACTGTCCCTATCAGACACATGGCTTCAGTATTTCTCCCTCATGGTGCATTTGGCTGCCATTCATTCTCCTGTAAGACTACTGTACAGTTACCCAACTAGAAGTCTCGTACTTTTTTGAGGGGTACAGTATATTACATCTGAAACCTCCAATTATGCGTCCAGTCCCGGCTTGGGACTTAGTTTGTGTTGTAAGAGCTTACTTTGTTGTAAGAGCTTACTTTGGCTCCTTTTGAGCCAGTTGTGAGTTGCGGCCTACACTTTATTTCATGGAAAGCATAGTGTTATTATTTCTGTTTGCCATTACTTCTGCTCATAGAATTTCAGAGCTACAGGCTCTAATGTGTGGGCCCTCATAATTGATTTTTCACAAAGATGGTGTCTTTACATACAAATACTAGGTTTTTGCAAAAGGCGGTGTTTGAGTTTACTTTAAATCAAACTATCCACTTTCCATTTTATTTTCCGGAGTATGGCAATCTAGGGGAAGCATTATTCCATACTTTAGATGTGCATAGAATCCTCAGCTATTACATAAACTGCACCAAGGACTGCAGAAAAGTCCTCTCAGCTTTTTGTTCAGTTTGCCCCTGGGAAAGAAGGCACTCCTGTGTCTAATCCGTGTCTGTCCAAGTGGTTGGCAAACTGTTATATTCTGTTACAGGAAGTACAGTAAGGAACTTCCTGATGTGGTACATGGTAATTCTTCAAGAAGCATGGCCGCTTCTGCTGCTTGTTTTAGAAATGTCTTGGCTGCTGACAATTGCAATGTCACTTGAAGTACTGTCCACACCTTCACGTAAGCATTAAGCCACGACGAAGGTGGCATCTAATGGGGAATTAATGCATGGTTGGGAGGGTTGTAGCACGAGGCCAAAGACAGGGTGCCTACACCGGCCCAACCATGCATTAATTCCCCATTAGATGCCACCTTCGAAGTGGCTTAATGCTCTTGTAACTTGGCTTTTACAACAATCTGGTTACTATGAGTTTTGTTTTCACAGTGTGAATAGAACAATAGACACACATTTTCAAATGTTTTGATTTGTTTCTTGCACTTTCTGAAGATTTGACAGACAGCGATTTATATGCTGATGTTGTCATAACAATAGCAGCCATAAATATAAAGAAAGTATGTTTCAAGATTTGTCTCAAATTTATTCACATGTGCGCAGCTATTCGTCTCATAGCTGCTGTGGGAGGTCCATTACACGCTCGTTTGTCCATTCCACTATGTGGCACTGAATCTCATTTACATATTATCTGACCTTCTGTGTGCGTCTAGCGCGTCGCTCCGATGTGCTTACATCTGCTCTTTCATGCCTGCCCTTCCGTTGCACCTTGCTTGTTTCACTCACTCACTTGGAGTTGTTGGCCGTCTTGTGCATTGGTTTCCGACACCAATCATTGCTCTTCGCCGTGCCATGTACTGCTGACGACTACACATGCACGCCACTGCACATTTCGGCTTCCTAACCATCTCAGGGTCCATTGTGCTGCGGACCTGTGTCGCCCGTTGCTCCTCTGTGGTCCTCCACATCACTGCTCCGTCCCCCTGCAGATTCCTACAGAGTCCCAGTGAGTGGACCAGAGACAATCATGGGCATTTGGGTGGGTGGGATAGACAAGTTCTGGTTCTGTGGTGCACTGCTTTTCAAGCTGTAGGGATCAGTATGGTACTTCACTTTGAGGACGGCATTATTGCTAAATTAATGCAGTCACCAAAGTATACCATCTGATGCTTCTGGACAAATTACTTCTCTTTCTTTACTGTTGGTGATCTTTGCCATGTTACAATAAACATTACACTCTGGACATTGTGTCTTATAGATGAGCAGGTTTTGGCCTGGCTGTCTTACATAGCCTGCTGTCATGAGCACGCTTGTCCACGCCCAGACTCTGTTTTGGTACTGCTTGGGACTTGTTCCAAAGGTATGGCCTGATGAAAGAGATATTCTCGAAGAAGGAGAGAACAGTTACATACTTAACGTAACAGTAGATCTTTAAGAGAATCTCTTTCATAAGACCATGCCAACCCACCTCCTTCCCCTTTCAGGTGTAGGTCACAGGATTTTTCTATACAGTGTTTTCT
Source organism: Neoceratodus forsteri (assembly GCA_016271365.2). NCBI lineage: Eukaryota > Metazoa > Chordata > Ceratodontiformes > Ceratodontidae > Neoceratodus > Neoceratodus forsteri. Next base: position 207,092,146 of record JADMNL010000023.1, on the reverse strand, counting down.
ATCACTGCTTTATCAGCACCTCTTGTTGCCTGGTATGTGGGGTGCTGCCTATATCTCCTTGTTCCCCATATCGAGGTCCTCCAAGCAGCAGTACAGTGTAGTGATTAAGGGCATACTGTGTGACCCTGAGCAAGTCACTTAACTTCCTTGTGCTCCCAGGTCGCATCTGGAAACAAGCTCTGGATTAGTGTTCCTTTCCTGGTTAAACAATTTCCCCTTCCCTTTCCTGTAATCTCTGATGGGAAACTAAGGAGAGACGGGGCCAACCAGGTTCATGTAGACGCTAACACATGACATTGTGTTGGGTGGTCCCTGGCTTGCAAAAGTTACTGTGCCGACGTGGGTGTAGTTCCAAAGATGTGGCCTGATGGAGAGTCTTTCAAAGATCTACTGCTAAGGTAAGTGCGTAACTGTCTTCTTCTGGGGTATCTCAGTCATCAAGTAACATGTGGGAACTTCACCGTCAGTGAAGCAGGATCCACACAGGAGATTTTCAGCAGTACAACTGGGGCCGCCCACGCCGTCCACGTCTGTCGACATCAACCCTGTAAAGGCGTTGGTGGCCCCGCTTCCTCCTCCATTCTTTCCCGCCATCGACTCCCTTGCATGAGTCTCCGTAGAAGCTCTGATGTAGTTTTGTGCCATTTTACGCCTACGACTTTTTCTACTTAATATTAGATTCCTTTATTTTATGTTGAGAGTTAATCCTTTGACCTCTCTTCCATCGGTGCCGCTGTGGAAAGAAGATTGCCTCCACAGATGAACACTGTCTGTGTCTACTGTCTTAAGCCTGACCATAAAGTCTCTGTGAGCTTTGCCAGAAGTTTAACCAAACTACCCTCGGGCGATGCAGAAAGGCACATTAAGAATTTCCTGATGGATCAACAGGTAGCCATTTCTGGGCAGGGGACCTCCGGGGCCCCAGCCTCTCAGCTGCTAGCAGGGCTGTCGAGCTCCCAGGCCTGAGAACAACTCGGGGGCGGGGGGGAGTAACAAGAAGGACTGAGATCGAGACCACTTCCCCGGGTGGTCTCATTTCCGATAGCCTCTCCTCCGTCCAGGGTTCCTTGTCAACTGAGGCAGCATCGAAGCACTGAGCCATTGCCCAGGCCTCTGTGCCCTCCAGACATATACTGACAGTGCACCCGCCCAATTCTCAGGGCAGCCGGTCGTTGACCTCCAGGTTGTCGGCCCCTTCGTCGACGATGGGCTCGTCATTGAAGACCCTCCCATCGAGGTCTGACCCTTCTTCCAATCAGGCTGCAGGCTTCTCTGGTTCACAGGGTCTTTCAGGTGGATTGTCGCTGCCTACACAGTCGAACCCCACCCCAACCCTCGTTGACACAGCCTTTGACAGGTTTTGACCTAAATGAAATTTTAACCAAATTTACATAGGTGATTGTTCACCAGCTGGGTGCACTCAGGCCCACATCATCGGCCCCGTCGACGCCTACCCATAGGCTGTGGGAGGCTCCCCGTAGGCCATTGTCAACACTTCCCAGGTAAGACCTGGATGTAGAGGAGGTCGATATCGAAGAGGAATACCATCCTGACCTCATTCTTCCCGACAACGATGAAGAGGTCCTTGTCTCCAACGGGTCTATAGCGTTCTTAGTCAGTGAGGATTCTGTTAAACATACCCCTAGGTCTCCTCCTGAGGACCCCACATTTTTCAATGTGATGAAGCAGTTGTCCTCAGCCATAGGCTTCCATACAGAGGAAGAGCATGTCACCAGGAAAGAACTGGTGGACTTTCTGGAGATCCAGAGTCTCCTTCCAAGATCATTCTTCCAATTTTGGCTGCCTTGAGGAGTGTAGCTACTGCAGCCAGGCACAAGCCTTCCAGGGTGCCAGCTACCATGCCCTCCAGGGGTTTTCCTGTTATGCTGCCCAGCCCAAAACTGACTCTATGGTCATTACGGCTGCTCATGACAGGTCCGAGGTGCCCAAGAGTCATGTAGAATTGACCTTTGGGGTATGAGGGTTTATGCTTCATCCACCCTTGGCCTGAGGATTGTGAACTACCTTTCACATGTGGTGAAATACCAGAACTCCAACTGGAAGAAGGACAAGGCTGCTGCCCAGGCCCTCCCAAATAGTACACAGAAGCAAAAGCTTCACAGGTGCCTGCGGATGGCTAAGGATGTTAGCAAATACCTCCTGAGGGCCCTCTACGATTTTGCAGACACTATTGCCAGGGCTGCTGCCACAGGCATCTGCCTATGTAGGCACTCCTGATTGAGGGTCTGTGGCCTTGCTGCTGTTGTTCAGCAGAAGGTGCTTAATGCCCCTTTTAATGGCACTAAGCTCTTTGGTCCTGATGTTCAGGATATGATCAGTGTTCTGCAGGCATCTGGCAGGGCTATTAAGATTGTCCACTTTCTCTACCACACGCAGCCTAGAGGTAGACAGTGCTTCCCTTTTTGCAAGGTATCCAGTAGACCCAGTGCAGCCTCTCGCCCCCCCCCCCCAAGTGAAACACAAGGCCTCCACAGCCCTGCCTGCCCCCTCCAATTCTGGAGTTATGGCCAAATGTCCCAGAAGTGAGGGACCAACCCCCAAGGCTTTAGTTGGGCAGCCCAAGTTGTACTGCTGAAAATCTTCCATGTGGATTCTGCTTCACTAACGTATAAGTTCCTACGGTGTGACATGATGACTGAAATCCCCTCAAAGATCTGCTGTTACAGTAAGTTCTTACATAACTGTTCTTTACTATGCCCATGACGACAGACTGTGACATTACAACAGAGAATTATGTTTTTAAGTAGTAGCACTGAGAAAAAATTCCTGTTTTTCTGCAAAGTTCCTCTGTAATAAATAAGGGAGAGGAGAAATCTATAGAAGATGCATGATAAACAAGTTTTTCTAGGGGCGTGGATATGGTTCACGATCCACACTCTGGCAGTTCCACTGGAACAGCCTGATTGGCCAGTCATCTTTAAGCTAAACTCCTCCCAGCATGTGGGCGTTATATCTCCCAACTCCGGCCTGTGACATCAGATCTTTCTATCTTCATCGAGGGCATCTCTTGCATTAGGCCACACCTGTGGAACTATAGCCGCCAGGCACAAGGACCACACGGAAACTTTTTTAGCTAGCAGTCTAGTTGGGGCAGCCCATGACAACATCAGACACTTGACATCCTTATGTAAACGTGGACAGCCCCACCCCTTCCTCAGTTCTCTTCTCGCTGTCGACCATCACATGTTGGACTCCATGGAGACAACACCACTTCAGTTGACCGCCAAATTTCTTTCTTATTTTCTCACCCTAGCTTGTACATCACTTTCATTTTTTAAGTGATTTCCATCACCGTTTGTCGACCGACCCAGAGATTTCTGTCGCTGTTTGTCGACAACCCCGAGAAACTTTTCAGATACTACAGTGGAAAGATCTACAATGACAACGACCGTAACGCCTGTGTCTGCTGTCTTGGAGCTGACCCAACGTTAAGGCCTGCACGGTTTGCCATGGATTCAACCAGGCTACCTGGCGGTGCCATCAAAAGGCCTTAGAATCCTTCTTCATGGAACAGGTGGTGGCCCAAATGGAGAAGGAGCTGCAGGCAAGAAGCTCCTCTGCCTCGCCAGCTCCGTCCATGGACTTCCACTCCTCCCAAGGCCTGGGACAAGTCGTCTGGCAAACACAAGCACCAGAAGAGAGAATGGAGTAAAAAGAAATACTCTCCTGTGCACTCTCAGTTGCCGCTTCCAAAGGCGCCGACCATGGCCGGGTCATCGGTAGCAACCCCCATTGCTGCCCACACCCTCTCTTCCACATGATCAGTTTTAGCAGTGCTGTCTGCCAGTTCTTCCAAAGCCAGTAATGCCTCATCAACGTCAGGCCTTTTGACACCCCTGCCAGTGTTCCAACCCTGTCGCTGAGACCCCTTCTGCTCAAGGGCAACAGGCAGGATGCTGTGGCAGATCTGCTTCGGCCAGCACTGGGCCATCAACATTAGGTTTCTAGCTCTCCCGTTGATGCCAGGGATTATGCCCCCCCCACCCCCATCGATGCTTCAGGAGCCCCTGCAGTCAGGGAGTTCCGCTGGGCCTACTTTGGCAGGCCTCCCCTGGCCCATCGACATTAGGCTTTCTGCCACCACAGTCGCCTACTTGGGCCACTTCATTGACACTGGGATCCCAGTCTCGCCCATCAATGCCTCTGGGTCCCACACTGATGCCGGGGGCTTCAGCCCCTTTTGTCGACAATTCTAAGTGGTACTGCCAGCGCCAGGGATCCATCCCTCCCGTCAGTGCCACTAGGCACTCTGCTGATGACCATCGACATCCAGACTCTGCTGTCCTCCTTTTGGGAGTTTATGCACTGCCTTGCCCCTCCTCTGAGGTCATCAGTGCCAGGGCCTGCTAGGACTGCATGCTCTCGGCCGTCAACATCGTCTGTGTTCCTTTCAGAGCCTGGGATCGAGGATGAGTACCATCCTGACCTCTTCCCACCGGACGAGGATGAGGGGGAAGATGAGGACGAGGGGACTGGAAGCCCCTCTAACTTGGTTTCTATTGTGTCCTTGGGGGATGAGGACTCCCCTAGGTATAGCCCATGGCCCTCCACCCCCACCCACGGTGACCTGGTCATGCATGAAAACAGTCTGTTAGATTAGTACACCTGCCTGGTTAACAAATAAAGTGCTGTAGATTGTAAATAATAATGCTACTTCTGAAAATCTGAGAATTCTTTTTTGGGGTTTCCATATGCAGTGCGCACCCCCACTTCCCACTTGGAGTTGGAGGTCAGTGTTTACTTTTGGAGAGACTCTTGATATGTCAGGGATTACTGTACCTGTAAGAAGTGAGCTTTGTTTTCCTTTGCACTACTCTGTCCCACTAACAAAGCGGGACTCCTGTGCATGCTTTCCAGGGGTTTTGCTGTTGAATGGAGATGAGATTTGCTGTTCTATAACATATGGGCCCAAGTATCAGTTGCACATTTTTGGATCGAAAAAAATGGTTATTCTGAGAAGTAAATATCTGTGTGTGTTTTTGGGGGGGTGGGACCCCACAGTGCAACCTAATATTTAAATTAAGATAACCAGATGCTGCTGTACACAAACATGGTTTCCACACTGTAAAGGCTCGCACCACTATCTCATGCATTATGGAGCAGTACCATGTACGTATATGAATGGGCACATCTGTCAGCAACACTTGTCCTCCCCTCCCCCAACTCGACCTGTATTTTCGGAACTGGGCCGCTTGTAGGCCTGTTGAAAATCAGTCGGTCTAATCCTGATGTCTCTCTAGCGGTCAGTGGTACTCCCCCCGACCCTTTCCCTCATGTGGGCTGTATAGCTAAACAGTCCTAAGTCGGTGTTGGTCCCCTACATATATATGCAGCATTCCTCCACCCCTACCACTGCTTCCCAACACATCTTAGGGGATACAGTCCTGCGCCTGGTACAGCAGGTGACCATGCTTCTGTGCATGATAGTGCTTGCCATTTGCATGGCAACCTTGCCACCTACTGCACACCAGCCCCTTTTGATATGCACTGCTACACAGTGGCTCCAAAACCCCATCTGAGCATAACTCAGTGGGTTCAGAAGCAAGGGACTGTCGCAAAATGGGTTTGCGCCGAGTTTTGCGACAGTCCCTTGCGCCTGAGAATCAATCCAGGTATTCTTTTGCTTGTCAACATGATTACCATAGTGGATTATTTTTAACCCCTTTGAAAAGTAAAGTAGGTATTAGATAGAAGTAAACAGTCTTCAAAAGAGACTTACGGTTACAAGCACCGCAAATAATTAATAGACATCAGAAGCCTGTTAAAATCCTGCTGATTTAGAATGTCAGTTGGTTTTTCTTTGGTCTGTTTTTTTTTTTTTTTTGTATTTTGTTAATGATTTTTAATACAGTCTGTTTACTTACACTGAAAGCTTTACCCATTAGCCTTAAGTTGTTTGCTAATGTCTCCGAGGACAGCTGGGTGCCTGTGCATGTAACTCAAGTACTGAACAAAAACCTAATGAAATATAGTAATTTGGCTGATTTCTTAATTATTGAGGTACAATTTGCCCTGTATTTAGACAGAAAATGTGTGCATCTGTGAGCCAGAGGAAATACCTGAAATGTCTTGTATTGCAGATTGTGTGCACAGTATTCCTATTGCTCAGATGGGCAATTACCAGGAATACCTGAAATCCTTGCCTTCTCCCTTACGAGAAATTGATCCAGATCAACCCAAACGGCTTCACACCTTTGGCAATCCATTTAAGCAGGACAAGAAGGTAAGCACTGAAGCAAGTGTCTGTTACATTTATGGAACCTTGTAATTTATCGAGGCTGCTGTTGCTTGCTTGCAGTAGGTTCATTAAATCATGTTTTGTTGCAAGAGTAAGTAGTTACTGCATTAGTTACTTTATTTACAGATCATTTTACATACATCAGTGCATAAAATGCCAGTTCAATAGTTTGTGTATCGACACACTCATTCACACTAATATTAATTATACTGTACTTTGTAAACAAAACAAAAAAAATAGCATGGTGCACCCCCCAGTACTCCTATGCCTGATTTGATACTTCATAAAACTCTCACTTTGTCCCAGAGAAATGGCCACCTACTGTTATGTTTCAATGGCAGTTTTGTGGTATTTTTTTTGGCATTACACATTGCTGAAATGTAATGGGATGTCCAGATCCAAATGTTTGAATTAATGTTTCGTCTCTGAGAGTAGTGTATTGGTGTGTAGTGTGAGAATGCTGCTAAATCCCCTTTAATATCTTTTCTCCTGGGAAATGAAGTCTGAATCCTCATCTGGGAAACTAGGTTATTCTGCCTTTCGTTTTTGAAATTGTATATCGGGCTGTAGCAGATGTAGCAGCACACATCATCATCTCTGTTCTTTTTATGTTCTCTTAACATAGTAACCACTAAAGTTCCTGGTACTGTGCTACTCTGCCACTGATCGCTGTAGTTCCTCCCTCAAAACTAGCACTTCGATAACGCTGAGTGGAGTACAAGGCTGGACGAACTTCATGGATACTGCTTTCATGAAAGTCCCGCCTTAAACACCTACATATTTAATAGTTATTTTCAGCCACTTAATAACTTGAAATTTGACTAAATAGTGATAGATCTGTGCAGCATCATTGTTTCGCTGCAGGCCAGTTACAGTGCCCCCTTTGTTTGTATGTGAGACGCCCTTATGTTGAGAAGAGTGCCTCACGGGCAATGCCATGGCAGTGGATGACTGTTTGGCTAAAAAGAAGCAATCCATGCTTTACTATTTTTATATGTGCTCCTTTTCAAGCCCTGATGTTAATTCTGTTTAGTTTGGTTTCCAAATCCATTGATACGCTACCACATTTCTTTTTTCAATGTTCACCAGATTAGAACTTTAGTATATGTCATCTGCATGCCAGTTCATATTAGTCTTAAGGAAAGTGATGTTAAACTGTTAAGTGTTCAAATATAAGCCTCAAATATTAGCAAGAACATTGATGAAAGATGGAGACAGCCATATTGAATGGAGCTGACCTGATCGCCCTCGCGGTCCCCACAATCAGACTAGTGCTTCAGGTACGGCCGCTAGCTGTTTGTACGTGCCGAATCCGCTGATTGGTGTGCCTTTCTGTAGGAGGGTCCTCATTGGTCCACTGTCTGCCTCCCTGCCCTCTGGATTGGTGCACTTTTTCTATGGGCTTTTGCACTATTTCCGTTGGGTCTGGGAGGATCTCCTCGAGCAGTTTTAACCTGCATGATTTTCTACCACCCTTCCACCCCCGCCCAGCCTCCTCCTTTAAATATGCGATCGCTCCGCCTACACTGTACATCTCTCCTCTCTCATTCCTCTTGCAGTCTGTAGTTCCTCCTTCCTTCCACTGTCAGTCTCTCATTTCTCTCCCAATAAACACTCTCTCACAAACTCCTCAATCCTAGCTCCCTTTTATATACAGTACCTCCACTAGTTCCTTGGTCTCCCCTTTTGTTTTGTGCCAGCCTAGACCCAGCTTTCCAAGTCAATACCTACAACTGTCCTATTACAATGAAACTAAACGTTACTGTCTCTTGTCATACCCTCAGTTGCTCTGCTCCACCTGTCCTTACCCTCTGCTCTTTCTGCCCCCATGACTAACCCACTATTCCTCCCCCACGATTACATTTTCTCCAACCTTCTCCAGCTGCCCTCACTCCATCCTGACCAAACCCCACTTTTATTAAGCAAACCCTGGCTCCAGTTGGTGGCCTATGTACTTAAACAATGTCTCCTGAACACACAGACCCTATGTCCCTTCCTGCGACATAAACTTTGGTATCTCTTCTTATTAGCCCTACTGCTCTCGGGGATATACACTCCAACCCTGGTCCAAGCACTAACATACAGAATCCTCTCCCCGGTGCAAAAGGCCTAACCATAGTACACCACCACATCAGGAGCCTAATGCATAACCTTGCTGAGGTACAAGCTTGGGTCATCCTATACCAGCTGGATATCATCTGCCTTACGGAAACATGGCTTAAACCTCACATCTTGGACTCTCAGTGCTCACTCCCCTCCTACAATCTCCTGAGATCTGATAGACCTGCTCCCAAAAGAGGGGGTGGCACTGCCATTTATTTCAAAAATCATCTACAACTCTCCCCTATCCTTTCTTCTCCCCTAAACCACTGTGAAGCACTTCATGTCCTCCTCACTCTTGGCTCCAAAAAGCTACATATTGTATGTGCCTACAATCCCCTGACCAGTGGCCAGAAAGGACTTGAAGAACTGCTTGATCAGACCTCTCTTCTTTCTGGAAGAACTGAGGTCCTTTTACTTGGTGATCTCAATCTAAACTGTCTAGGAAACTCTCTTCCTGCCCTGCAGGCCAAGACTCAAAGTTTCAACCTTCACTAGATGATTAGTGAACCCACTAGGCCTGCCCCACACTCAAACTCTAGTTCATTGTTGGACTGGATAATGACCAGTCACCCAGAAAACATAGTCTCCTCTGGCGTACTAGCAGATGCAATCTCAGACCACTCCCCTACCTTTTGTATATGGGGCAAAACTAGACACTCCCCCTCTAAGCCACCTTTTATCACTTTTCGTGCCTACTCTAATCTTGACACACAATCATTCCTGCTGGACATTGCCTCTGTTGACTGGACCCTTCCCCCCTTAACTCCAGTGACCCGCAGATTGCTCTAAACATATTCCTGACTCACTTCCCGGAAATCCAAGACAAGCATTGCACCCTTATCACCCGTAGGGTAAAAACTAAATATACTCGATGGCTAAAATCCAACCTTCTCTACAAGCTGAGACAGAGGGACAAATCCTGGCACCACTACAAAACAAACGGGACTCCCTGCTGACCTTAACACCTATAGAGCCCTCGGGAACTCATGCAAGAAAGAAATAAAGAGGGCCAAAAGTGCATACTGCAAAGATCTTTTAAATAAATCATATGGCGATCCCAAAAAATTCTGGTCACATATTAAATGTTTCCTAGGATCTACTCCTGCCCCCACTCCAACCGATATGTCCCTCAACGGGATCCGCTGTAATAATCCCTCTACAATAGCTAACTTCCTCAATATCCAGTTCTCTGACCTCACTAACTATACCTCATCATTCCCTCCCAGACCTTACTCATATGACAAGTCTCCTGTTAATGGGACCAAATTTCTGTTCAAATCTGTCACGCGCCTCAAAGTTCTAAGTCTACTCAACAATATCTCTGATTTTACCGTTACTGGGTCAGATAACCTTGAGCCTAAACTACTAAAACTAGCAAACCCTTGTATAGCTGCACCTCTTGCTAAAATCGTTTCCCTCGCCCTCTGTCGTGGCTGTGTCCCCGCTATCTGGAAGACTACCAGGATTACCCCAGTTTTCAAAAAAGGAGACCACAAAAATCCATCTAACTATAGACCTGTTGCCATTTTACCTGCTCTAAACAAAATCCTTGAGAAGCTTATGCCATGTAAACTATTGACTGTCTACAGAAGGTAAACCTTTTTCTCGTCAATTTAGCATATGGTTTTCCATAGGGTCACATAACCAACGTTGCTTACTTAAGTTTACCACGATATCATAGTAGCTATGGACTCGGGTCTCTAACAGGAGCAATTTTTAGTGACATGACCAAGGCCTTCGACTTTGTTGATCATCCTATTCTTCTCTGTACTCTAAGATCACTAGGTTTCTCGCAGGGGGTGACTGCATGGTTTGACAGCTACCTGACAGACCGCAAGCAACTTCTTAAATTTAACTCCACCCTATCGGATTATGCCACCATTAATATTGGTGTACCCCAAGGTTCTGTCCTTGGTCCCCTGCTTTTCTCCCTATTTATAAATATTACCTCAGTCATCCCAAACACTGATTCAAACAACATGAAGTCTTGCTATATTATGACATATGCAGTGAGTCCCAACCTTCGAACTGCTCCGGAGGTGAAAGAGTTAACTTTCCATGCCAGGCATGGAACGCTGAGCTCGAGCTCGGTTGAAACTCTGTCAGTTGTTCTTCAAACTCAAACCGTCAGATTCTTTACTCCGCCTCACTGCACAGTCGCTCCGGAGATTTCTCCTCCTGCTCGGTTCATTTTGTCGGTTAAAGTATTGTTTTTCTCGGGTTTCGACCGATTTTAAACCGCAACCGGTCGGTTCAGACTCTGTCTGTGGTATTGTGAGTACTAGATAGGTTTTACATTAATTTCTATTCTGTGTGGAACTCGTAGACGGTTTATTGGTTCGGTTTGAACCGATCAGGTTGTTTAAAATATATTAATCTGTCATTTAGAGTGTGGTTACGGTTCTTATCGGTTCTAAAAAGCGGATTTTATTCATTTTTTCCACGACCCCGTGACACGTTGGGAACCGATAAGAGGGTCTTACCAGTGGATTGCCATAAGCGGGTAAGTTTGGTTAGAGCTGGCATTATGTCTGAGAAACCCAAAAGAAAACTGGGCCCACTGGGTTTCAACACTGCAGTGTCTGTGGGGAAGTCTTTGCCAGGCTGACCCCACACCACCTGTGTTAATTGTCTGGGTTTGACCACCTCAATGCAGACTGCCAGATTTGTAAAGTTTTCCTGCAGCTGCCCTGGAAAAGAGAGTTGGTAGGCTCATGGAAGGGAGGCCAAAAGTCCGCTGAACGGACGGCCAGCCGGTTTGGTTCCAACCAAACCGAGGAGTGCCCTCTGACCAGGCGAGACTTCCTCGGGCAAGGAGATCCGACTCTGAGAGTCGGTTCCAGCAAAGGACTAGGAAATCAGCTGGTGTGGAGCCAAAACTTTCCTCTCAACCACTGAAGAAATAGCCAGCGATTAAAATTGTCCAGTCACTTTCCCGGTTCCGACCCGAAGCGGCACCATCTGATAGCGTCGCAGTTAAACGGTTCCACCGATTCAAGAGTATGATTTGAGAATATTATGAACGGAGGAGGGAAGAGGATATCAGGAGAGTGAATGTGGATTTGAAAGTCTGGATGTGCCCATTGACCCGGACATCTCCCCAGACAGACCTTCAGAGTGTCTCTCCCTAGGCTTTCTGAGTCCCCTTCTCATTTTATGTTTTATAAAAAAGTGTCTGAAACTCTCCAGCTCCCTGTGGAGGAAGCTATGAATGATCAAGAGGAGCCTGACTATGTGGAAATGATGGATATCCCAGAGTCTGGGAGACTGTCTATCCCTTTGCATAAATCTTTTGGGAAACAGTAAAAATTCTAAAAACTCCTCACACTATACCTCTGTGGATAAGAGAATGGACAAGAGGTACACATTGTCAGGCTCGGATACGGAGTTCCTTACTCAACAATGCAGCCATGTTGGGGTAGTGCAGGCTGCAGCCTGTAACAAGGCAAATATTCCTTGGCTTCACACCCCTGACAAGGACTCCAGGAAGATTGATGCCATGGCAAAGAAACAGTACATGGCACATCCTTGGGACTCAGACAGGCAAATTATATGGCTTATGTTGCTAGATATCAGAAATCCAGATGGGATACTATTGGCTCTAGCAAAACAGGTCCCTGGCCAGCTTGCCAAGGAGCTGGAGCAGGTGGCTGCTGATGGTATTGAGGCATCCAAGGTGCAATTCCATGCTGCAGTGGACTCTAATGATGTGTCATCAAGAGTCATGGCTACATCTGTGGCACTTACGCAGAATGGCTTGGCTCAGATGTACTAGCCTGTCACAGGATACCAGACTAAGGCCATGGATTTTCCTGTTGTGGGTAATTCTCTGTTTGGGGAGCAGACAGAGAATTACATGAAAAATGGATGAGTATAGGACCACCTATAGGAGTGCACAGGCCAAGGAAGGCAGGCCACTCCTCAAAGGCAGCCTTCCAGGGGCAGGGCAGGCCTTTTCATAGGCCTTTTTACCAAGCCCAGGCCTCCTCTTCTGCTTACGCCCAGAGGGGGTTCTTTAGAGGGAGAGGCAGACTGGGTACAAGCAGGCCTGCTTCCACCCCTCAGCCTAAAGCCCCTGCCAAGCAGGCATCCTGATGGGGTTGCCAGGGCCGATTCTCAATTACCTGTAGGGGGCAGGCTGGCTTACTTTGTCCAGGACTGGAAGTCTGATATCAGACAAGTGGGTCCTGGAAGTAGTAAGCCAGGAACTGGTTCTCAGCTTCAAATAATTTCCAAAGATGAGAACCAGATCCTTTCCACCTGCAAATCCACCAGAGGCACTTGCCCTAGAGGCAGAGGTCTCTTCCCTCCTGGCTCTCAGAGCTGTGGAAATGGTTCCACCCCTACACCAGGGCAAAGGGTTGTACTCCAGGTACTTCCTTACCCCAAAAAAGACAGGAGAATGGCGGCCCATCCTGGATCTTACATACTTAAACAAGCACCTTTTAAAACCAAAATTCAAAATGGTGACACTGGGAATTATTCTACCCTCTCTAAGGCCAGGGGACTGGCTAGCATCCCTGGACCTCAAGGATGCCTACTTCCATATTCTCATCAGGCGCTCCCATCGAGAGTACCTCAGGTTCGAGCTGCCCCTCAGGCCATTACCAGTTCAGAGCAATGCCCTTTGGCCTCACCTCTGCTCAAGGGTATCCACAAAATGCCTCATAGTAGCAGTTGCTTCCCTAAGAAGGCAAAATTGTTATTTTCCTTACCTGACGACGGCTCATAATAGGCCAGTCTCCAGACCAAGTCAAGTTACATCTACAGATAACTCAGCAACTGCTCACCTCTCTAGGTTTCCTTCTGAATCTTTCAAAGTCAGTTCTAGAGCCTGTCCAGCTCCTCACCTTCATAGGCGTATAGCTGAACACAGAGAAAGCCAGAGCCTTCCTTCCTTTGGACAGGACAAGGACCCTGGGGTCTCTGGCCTCCTCATTCACCCTGCAGGTCTCTTGACCAGCAAGGCATTTTCTACAGCTCCTGGGGCACATGGCTGCTTCTACAGCAGTAGTGCAGGGAGCAAGATTTCAAATTAGGGACATCCAGTTCCATTTGGGAGCCTTTTGGTCTCAAAGGAAAGACCCTCTAACCAAATTGATCCCAGTAACTCGAACCCTGATCCAAGCCCTACAGTGGTGGCAGGATCAGAGCAATCTGAGACAAGGGGTTCCCTTTGTCACTCAGTCTCACTCCTTAATCCTTACTACAGATGCATCCCTCTTGGGGTGGGGAGCTCACATGGGCGACCTCACTACCCAGGGATTGTGGTCCCCTCAGGAATCTCTGCTCGACGTCAATCTGTTGGAACTTAGAGCAGTTTTTCTAGCACTTCAAGCTTTTTCCAAATCTGTTCAGAACAAAGTTGTGCAGGTCAGAACAGACAACACCACCACAATGTGGTACATCAACAAGCAAGGAGGCACTCAGTCTACGGCCTTGTGCACCAAAGCAATGAAGTTGTGGTCTCTGGCTTACTCCCTGAACACCTCCCTTACGGCAGTTCACCTCCCAGGCAAGGACAATGTCCTGGCAGATGCTCTCAGCAGGATTTCCCAGGGCCATCACGAATGGTCACTGGACCCCCTCCCCTGGTCCTGGAGGTAATATTTGCCAGATGGGGCACCCCGCAGATAGATCTTTTGCAGCCCCAGACAGTCACCAACTTCCTTGTTGCAGGCCCCAGTGTTGGGCTCAGTCCTCTGGATGCCTTAGTTCTCATTGGGAAGGGAAGTTTCCCTATGCTTCTCCTTCTCTCCTGTTCAAAGTGTTAATCAAAATCAGATCTCAATCCTGCAAGATGATCCTGATTGCTCCAGATTGGGCCAGACAACCCTGGTATCCACTCCTACTGTCCTTAGCAGTCCATCTTCCCTGTTTCTTCCAGGAATCACAACCTGTTAACCTGTGCTCAGGGAGGGTTTGGTACCAGACCTCAAATCTCTCAATCTCAGGCCTGGCTCTTGAAGAGTTAGAGTTTGCTAATACACCTCTCCCAAGGTGTAATGGATATATTGAAGGCTTCAGGAAACCTTCCACCAGGGCTACCTATAATTCCAAATGGAAGAGGTTTTCCATATGGTGCTCTGGGAAGCATATTTACCCAGAATCTGCTGATTTACCCACAGTCCTTGATTATATGGTCCATTTAAATACCTTGGGGCTGAGACCAGCTACCCTAAAAGTACATTTGGCAGCTGTGTCTGCTTTTATTTCAGCAGGTAAACCCTCTTCTCTTCCAGCTCATCCTGTATTCTCCAAGTTTTTTAAGGGATTGCTTCACACCAACCCTCCATTCAGAGACCCTGCCTGGGATCTTAATGTTTGCATTGCTCAGCTTATGCAACCTCCCTTTGAGCCCTTGTCTTCAGCAGAGCTTAAGTACTTGACTTGGAAGACTGTGTTTCTGCTAGCCATCACTTCTGCCAGACGCATAAGTGAATTACAAGCTTTGTCAGTGGAACCTGATTTTATCTCCTTTCATAGAGATAAGGTGGTCCTCAGGACTAACAGGAAGTTCTTGCCTAAGGTGGTTTCAGATTTCCACCTTAATCATTCTATATCTCTTCCAGTGTACTTCACTGACCATTCCTCCTCTGGCGAGAGAGGAGGCTGCACAACAGATGTGAAGAGCCCTTAGTTACTACATAGAGTACCAAGGGTCACAGATTTGACTCCTCCAACTGTTCCTCACTTATGGTGAGGTTGGTAAAGGAAACCTGCCACTAAAAGATCCATTGCCAGGTGGATTGTCTCTTGTATCCATTCTGTTATGAAAAGCTGGGTAAGGTTCCTCCCTCAGGCCTGAGGGCTCACTCTACCAGAGGTACAGCTGCTTCCCTGGCTGCTGCCAGGGACATCCTATTCTAGAGATCCGTCAAGCAGCTACCTGGAAAACAGTTCACACTTTTACCAAGCATTACTCCTGGACATCCAGGCTAGGAGTGATGCTTGGTTTCCAAGGGCTGTGCTTCAGAGCCCATTTCTTAAGTAGGTTCTGTCCCTCCTCCATGGGGATACTGCTGTGTAGTCTGCATATGTCATAATATAGCAAGACTTCATGTTGTTTGAAGAAAAAATTACTCACCTTAGTAATGTTGTTTCTTCTAATGGAATCTTGCTATATTATGACCTCCCCCCCTGCCTGCCCCCCTCAGAACCTCTGTTTTTGAGATGTGGGTGGGCAGTGCAGTGTTGGCATTTCGTAGATGTCCACCTTGTTGTTTTCACCCCTCCTTTTTTGGGGTGACTTGGTGTTGTGTTTTTCATTTTGGGGGTCTCCTGACTTGAGTCTTTGTTTTGGGACCAAAAAATGTGTTCTTATGTTTAGTAGCCAGTTGGCTAGTGTAGGTTTACAGCTTCCACACAGGACCTCAGTGAGTTTAGCTCGTAAAGATCTAACGGTTTGAGTTTGAAGAACAACAGACAGAGTTTCAATCGAGCTCAGCGTTCCATGCCTGGCATGGAAAGTTAACTCTTTCACCTCCGGGAGCAGTTCGCAGGTTGGGACTCACTGCATATGTCATAATATAGCAAGACTCCATTAGAAGAAACAACATTACTAAGGTGAGTAATTTTTTCTTCCCTACTTTATGCTGATGACATTGTCTTGTATGCTAGCTCAGAAAGCATCTGTGACATCAATCTGCGACTCTCCCAAGATTTTATACAAATTGAAGAATGGTTGGATAAAAAGAGACTTGTCCTAAATGTCTCCAGAACCCAGGCCATGCTGTTTGGCTCAAACGCTAAACGTAAACTCACCCAGCCCACTTTCAACATCTCCACCAAAAGCGGATCTGCTGTCCAAGTTGTACCCTCTTTTAAGTATCTAGATAGCACGCTTGATCCTACTCTCACCTTTGATCTACATATCCAGCAGACGTGCAAGCTGACTAATACGAAACTCTGCATGGCCTACCACTCCAGCTGTGTACTCACTCTATCAGCTAGGCTTGCCATAGCCCATGGCATACTACCGTCACTCATGTATGGGGTGGCAGCATATGCCTCATCATGTAAGACAAGCTTTCGGAAGTGGGAAGTAACATACAACATCTGTAGGTATGCATCTTCCTCAAATCGATTAAAACACCACTGTCTCCTCTACTCTGAGTTAGGATGGCTTTCTCCGGGCTGCCTCCCATGACTATGCACTCTACTCCATCACAGACAATATCATCTGAAATCAAACACCAAAACCCCTGGCAGAACTTTTGCTTAACCAGATGCCCTTCTACCAGCTACGCTCTGCTGCCAATGCCCATGTCGTAGTCCCTAGACATCACTCCTCCAAAGGTGCTAGTGCTTTCTATGCCATGCCCCAAAACAGTGGAACTCCCTACCTCTATTTGTCAAGCATCTTCCCATGCCTCTTTCAAATACTTGCTCCTCGATCATCTTGCTATCTCTTGCTCTTGCCCCCATTTCAAACCACCCTAGCGCATCACTTTCACTTCACTATATTTTCCCCTACCCAAAGCCTCTTTCACTGCTCCTTCCCCTCAACCAACTATTCTCAGTACTATCCTGTCTCCTAGCCTGCTTCAATATAACTTTTAACTTGAAGCCCTTACCTCACCCCCTTTTTACTTCCTTTATCCCCTTACACCTCCCCCTACCTCAATTACCCCTTCTTTCTTTGCTTCCTTGACTACCAGTTGACAGTCATGTAGCTTAACCTAACTTATGTTTTTCTGCCACAGTGTTGCTAAATTACTTTTTACTATTCCGCCTTCCTTTATTTTCACTTATTATTTTCACTACATTTTTTTTCCTGCCAAATCAGTTTCTACTGTGTATCAAATTGTTTCCCATTACTTACACTGAATTGATAGATTTGCATGCACTTACTGTCTATGCTCTTGTGTATCTTTTGTAAAAATGTTTTATTTCCTGTATTCTCCCGGGTCGTGCCTGAAAATGGTCATTTCTATGGCTAGTACACCTTACCCGGTCAACAAAAACGAAATAAATCTAAAAGCATGCCAAAGTAAACTCTAAGAGTGGGGAAAATGTATCTTACAAGTGTAACCCCTAGATGGTGCTATCCAAGGGGCTACTACCCCTGCCTGATTTGCCACCAACAGGTTGAGGGGCCTGGATCCAATGGCGGATGCCTCCACCCAGAGGTCAGGGTTTGCAACAGTTAAACTAACTTGGTCACAGCCCTCTGGGACACTGCAACCCCCCTTTCTTCCCACTAGTGGCCCACACAATATATCAGAATTACCTTCACAGTATACACTTACCCCCAGGTCTGGTTCCGGCACTGGGACCTCCTGTGAAATGAGATACAGTGCAACAATCACAGTACAGTACTTTAACATAGACAAATACCTCAGGCAGTATAACTTTGCTGAAACAAGCAGCTCTGATTTATTTAGGGGATATAACAAGGACAGGGAAATCAGGTTAATTAGCTTATCACTCTAATAATCTACTTCATGGCTCTGTGCACAGGCCTATCCCTATCAGTTACTGTCCCTGGGTACCCAAGCCCTAGTGGCTAGTCCAAACCGTGGCAGCTGGTAGGGCCCTTTCACAGAGAGAAAAGGAGAATTAAACAGTCAGCAGTACAGTAATTCTATTTGGATTTAATGTGGCAATTCAACAGGGAGCGACCCTGAATTAGTACTCACGACCTCCAAATAAGATAGGGTCCTTCAATGTCAGCAGGGCTCACTTGAGGTACACAAACCTCTTCACACATCCATATAAAGAAAGCACTATACCAGGCAGGCTGCATCTGTATCCCGACTGCAATTACTGCACAATACCCAGGAGAACACACAGCAGATTCAGTTCCTGACAGACCGAGGGCAAATTTCAGCAATTCCTCCAGTCTTCTACAGGGTGAGCCTGGTTTCTACTCTTCAGAGATCCTTTGATTCTTTTCACAGGCCAGTTCAGTCCTAACAAACTGTTATACACAAGCTACAGACGGAACTCTGGGCCTTACATACGTTTTTGACTAAAACTGCACACTGAAAAAGCACAGGGCTCCTTCCTTCTTCACTGCCAAAGCTCAACTGACACTCCAACTGACAAAACGGGCACTTCCTTTGAGTTCCTCCCAGTTCTTGACTGGATTGGCTGTCACTCACAATAGACTGCTGCTGTTGGTCAAAAGGCACTGAAGTCTAAACTACATCTCCCAGAGTCACTGCCCATACAATCCTCTTGTGGCTGGCTCAGATTATGAGTCCAAGTTCTGATTCGTCCAAGGCACCATTTTAGAGCTAGCTTACCCCACACTGATTGGTCCAGTTCAGCAGTTCAAAACTAGAATGGGGAACTAGCAAACACAGTTCTGACTGCAAAGAAAGCAGGTTAGACAAACTGTAATTTCATTATTACTCTAAATAATTTCTGGCAAACAGTTACATCTTTCAGATAGGTTCCCTTTGCACTCCTAGTGACTGCAAAAATGAAGTGAATTGGCAGCAGCTCGAGTGGTACTCTAGAGAAGCACACAGTCCCCCCATACAAACTAATTATGTCTGCAAGCAGACAGCTCTTAAAGAGACAGTACCAGAGGCTCTAAAAACACTCACTGATAAATGGCTTAAATGCCAAACACCATTCAGGCTTGGAGCATTCAAGCAAGCTCCTGGAAGTCTTTTGGGAACCCCCATTTGCAGGGGGGTTACACAAGACAGGAGACAAAGGGTCATCTAAAGTGGAGCAAAAAAAAATGGGTACAGTTTTGCCCTAGCCTATACAAGTAAACATGAGTTCTAACTACTGAGATTCAATTCACTATTTACGCTACGTTCCACAGAGCACGCTTAGTCACAAGATCAGTCTTCCAGCTTGACTCCTGCCACCCAACTATGTGGCCCTCCGGCACCCCGGCTTAGTCACAAGATCAGTCTTCCAGCTTGACTCCTGCCACCCAACTATGTGGCCCTCCGGCACCCCGGCTTCGTCACAAGATCAGTCTTCCAGCTTGACTCCTGCCACTCCAACTCTGTGGGTTCCTCCGCACCCCGGCTTAGTCACAAGATCAGTCTTCCAGCTTGACTTCTGCCACCCAACTATGTAGCTTCCTCCGCACCCCAGCTTAGTCACAAGATCAGTCTTCCAGCTTGACTCCTGCCACCCAACTATGTGGCCCTCCGGCACCCCGGCTTAGTCACAAGATCAGTCTTCCAGCTTGACTCCTGCCACCCAACTATGTGGCCCTCCGGCACCCCGGCTTAGTCACAAGATCAGTCTTCTAGCTTGACTCCTGCCACCCAACTATGTGGCCCTCCAGCACCCTGGCTTAGTCACAAGATCAGTCTTCCAGCTTGACTCCTGCCACCCAACTATGTGGCCCTCCGGCACCCCGGCTTAGTCACAAGATCAGTCTTCCAGCTTGACTCCTGCCACCCAACTATGTGGCCCTTTGGCACCCCGGCTGGCCACTCCTTTCGGAGTGCCAAGACCCAACCACACTGCCACCCTGACTCACACCACCATCTCCCGACCTTGTCTCGCAACCTACTGGGGTAACCCAACGTTTCCCTACGTCAGGATGGGAGGGTCCTTTTTCTTCGAGGGGGAAGTGCCAGAAGGCACAGTTACGTATCTCTGGAGGCTGCCACCAGGTCGGACTGGGCTGCCCGGGGCTTCATGGTGGTGCAGGCCGGGTGCTCATCATCCAGTTGCAGGGGTCCCATTTTCACTTTTTCTTGGCTCGCCCCACACAGTAGCCTGCATAAGGATGGCGTCCTGGGTGGGATGTGACGGAGGGCGGTGGAGGCTTAACACCCCCAGAAGCTCGCCCCTCAATCCACCTCCAGGAGCCCGGGTCAACCCCTGGGAGGGAAGTGTCCAATGGACGCTTGAAAACTCTCTCCTGCCAGTCTCCTCTCCTGGTACCCGGGCTCAGGGCACAAACCCAGGTTGCTAATATGCCGAGCGAACCCCTTCGCTAGGCATCATGGAGCCGGCTCGCACTAGTTCTTTAATAGTGTTGCTCAGATAGTATCCTAGAAACTAGGATACCAACAGATACCTCCAATTTGGCCAGATAGTTGCTGTAGTGGGATAGCAATGCTGTCAGACCACGGATCTGACCCTCTAGGATCCAGTGCACACACTCTAGGATCCAGTGCATGGATCCAACAATGACAGACCTGTAAGGAGCCCCTTTCCTTAGCTGTTCTCCCCCACGCGGAGAGCTGAGGGTATCTGTTACCCTTGGGGTGAGCCAGCTCTTCCCTCAAGAAGGGAAAGTAGTCTGAACCATAAGTAAGAACCAGTGATGAAGGTTGATTCCTGGAAAATATGAAAGTTGCATACTTACCATAACTGTTGATCTTCCAGAATATCTTCACCATGGATTACCACGCCCACCTACCATTCCCTGCTCCAGCAGAACCAGGGCCTCTGGGCATTTCACCCTGGCAGTGCTAGCAGACACCACTTGGTGCCAGGGCAACTCCTCAGTTGCACTCCCTGTGGAGTGGTTTTTCATTAAAAAAAAGGGGGGGGGATTACTGCTGGGTTCCCACTCCCACAAGAAAAAAGAATAATTAAAACTGGGATGAGGGTCCTTTTTCAGGCCCCTCATACCAACCAAAAAAAGAGGAAGGCAGCTTCCTTCCTTTTTCTTTCTCCTCCTCCTTCCTGCCCGAGGTATGTATCCTTCGTGGGGGTATATCCCTGTTAGTTGCTAAATGCAGTCTGTGCCTCTGGGCACTATTCAGTCTGTCTCCAGTGGAGAACTGCCGAGCTCTAGATTGGATCAGGTACCTTGTAGTCACAGGAGAAGCAGGTCATTTTCTCTAATTTTTTTTTTCTTCTGACTGTCTGACTACCTTTGGGTTGGTAAAGCCCCCTTTGCTTCCCTTATAGCAGCTGGCCGTTAGTCAGTACCCATGGGGAAGATGCACATATTTTAATTCCTTTGGCCTATCAAGCCCTACAACTCTACATGCTCCTGAGATGCCCTTAACTAATGGAAAAAGGAGAAACATATTTAACTGTCTATCCAGTCTGTCCTTTTATCTGGTAGCATGGGATTGTTTCTTCCAGGAGTCTATGCTGTTCATTCCATTTCGACACATTATGCCATCTCAGTTGCAGGAGGGTCCCAATTTGGGGCATCTCCCATTGCCTTTTCTGCCAGAGCCATATGTCTCAGGGCTGCTGCCTTAAGATCACTGTCCATCTCCTGTCTGGCTAGTTATGTTACGTGCTGGTTCAATATCCAGCTACCCCCTTTCTTCCGCCTGGTGTGCGGTTTTTCCACTAACAGTTGGTAGTCCGGTTTTATTTTGTTTAATTATATTTCTATGCCCTGTCTCTTTGGGGTAGTAATATTCTTAGCCCTCTCTTATTTTTCCTCACTTTCTCTCCTGTCAAACGGAATGGAGGTTAGTGAGGGAGCCAGCAATGGTTATTGGCTGGTGGGCATCACCACGTAGGGGTGCTCAGGAGCCGTGCTTGGTAGCCGTGGACATCTCCCTGACAAAAACTTTGCTCCTGCACCCGTAAGTGGTAATCGGTGATGAAGATATTCTAGAAGATCAGCAACAGATCTTACAGCAGTGTTAGTGGCTCAGTAGGTAGCATGCTCGCCTCTGGGGCCAGAAGATTGAAAGATCGTGGGTTCTGTCCTCACACCAGGCACTTGGGGTAATGCCCCTAACACTGTAATGCAATACAAGGGGGGTGCTGCACTGGCGAGGTGCCATCGTTTGGATGAGACTTAAACCGAGGTCCCTTCTGCCCATCTCTAATTACTGTCTAGGTGGAAGTAAAGGATCCCATGGCACTTGCATAAGAAGAGCAGGGGAGTTTCCCCAGTGTCATGGCCAGCATTCCCCGTCAATAAAACACGTCCATGCAACCCATTCCCAAGGACACACCTAGAAACAAGCTATAATAAGTTAGTGTGCCTTTCCTGATCGATAATTACAAATGCATAACAAAAAATAAAACCATTATGGCACGTACATAGCTTTCGTTTTCAATCCTCCATTCCTGTTAAACAGTTCCTCACAGTTTGCCTTCTTTATTCCTTTCAGGAACATGAAAGGGTCTAACACATCCCCTCCTTCTGGCCTCCAGCTAGTACAAGTGCCCTAAGCTGATCCTTGTAGTATCTGCCCTGTTGACCCTGAATAATTTTGGTTACTCTACGCTGCACTGTCTTCAGTCTTTCTCTATCTTTCCTCAGATTCAATGTGAACTGGAGCACCATAGATACATACATAGACAGTGTCGGCAGATAAGGGCCTATGGCCCACCCAGTCTGCCCATTTGAGCTTGTAAGTTCAGTTTGTTTTCCTAGAAGTCTGTTGCCCCTTGCCCCTGACCTCCAGAATTCCTTTATGTCTATCCCATGCATTCTTAAATCCCGTGATTGTTTCAGCCCCACCACTTCCTCTGGCAGGGTGTTCCACTTGTCCACCACCCGCTCTGTGAAGAAATTCTTTCTCATGTTTCCTCTGAATCGTCCCTCCCTCCAATTCATCCAATGCCCTAGTCCTGGAACATCTTTTTGCTTAAAAATAGTGTTTTCCTGCACCCTGTTCCTCCCTGTAAGATACTTGTATGTCTCTATCATATCCCTCTCTCCCTCCTCTCCTCCAGGAGTACATGTTCAGTTCCTTCAACCTGTCTTCATAGGACTTGTGATGCAATCCATGCACCATCTTTGTTGCCCTCCTCTGAACCTTCTCTACCCTGTCTATGTCCTTGCGTAGGTATGGTCTCCAGAACTGTACACTGTGACTCCAGGTGGGGCCTCACTAGTGTCTTTGTAGCATGAATTATGACCTCCTTTTCCTGCTGGTGATGCCCTGCCTATACATCCCAGCATCCTATTTGCTTTACCTGCTGCCTTGTCGCTTTGTTTCCCTACCTTGAGGTCATCAGAGATGACACCCAAGATCCCTTTCTTGCTTGGTGCATGCTATATCCTCACCCCAACTGATATATTGTCCCAGGGTTTTTGTGCCCCATATGCATTATCTTGCACTTCTTTGCATTGAATTTCAACGGCCAAACCCTGACCATTCTTCAAGTTTCTGCAGGTCCCTTCTCATTCTGTCTACACCCTCTGGTGTGTCTACTCTGTTACAGAGCTTTGTGTCATCAGCAAACAGTGAAATTCTGCCTTCTAGGTCCCATGCGAATGTAACTGATGAAGATGTTGAATGGACTGTCCAGCACTGATCCCTGTGGTACCCCACTGGTCACTCTTCCCTCTGTGGAGTGACAGCCATTACCACCACCCTCTGTGTCCTGCCACCCAGCCAGTTACCTACCCACCACACTACTGTCCTGCCCACACCATATTCCTCAGTTTGTGTAATAGTCTTCTTTGTGGCACAGTGTCAAAGGCCTTGCTGAAGTCCAGATAGGCCATGTCCACTGCCCTCCCCTGATCCACCTCCCTAGTCACCCAGTCAAAAAATTCAACGAGATTGGTCTGACATGACCTCCCCCTGGTGAAACCATGCTGCCTTGGGTCCTGTAGTCCATTGACAACCAGATATTCCACCAATCTCTCCTTCAGTAGTGCTTCCATGTTCTTCTCCACTACCGAAGTGAGGCTGACTGGTCTGTAGTTCTGTAGTGGTCCCAGTTTCGTACAGCCCTGAACCATCTGGTCCAGCTGACCCAGCTGATGTTCCATCTGTTTGTAGCTGTCCCTGTGGACATCTCGGAGGGCATTCCATTTTGTCTAGATAGAGCCCTCGGCAGTCTGACAGATGCCTCACTGGTGGGCTGGGATGCACATCTGCTGGACTGCAGAGCACACAGGATCTAGTTGCTGAGAGAGACATGGCTTTACATCAGCCTGCTGGAACTCAGTGAGGTTCGCCAATGTTAGTGGAGTTTGCACCACTTGTCCAGGGTCACAGTCCAGGCAACATAGACAACGTAACCATCATGATGTTCTGCCTGAACAAATATGGGTGACTTGCACTTCCTTCCTCCATGTTGGGAGGTGCTGTGGACATGGTCTATGGCTCACTCCTTGCATGCAGACTTCGTAGCAGTCCATGTCGAGGGAGTGAACAGTCAACTGGCTGATGCTCTATCACATGAGGAAGGCATCCCACAAGTGGTTGCTGCACCCACAGGGGGTGTCCCTGGTGTTCTCGGAATGGGGAACACAATCATTGGATCTGTTTGCTCACAGGAAAACTAAATACTGAGACTGTTGTGTGCTCATCGCCTTCAGCGGTTTTCTCTTGGTCCTGGCCTCAGGACCTCCTATATGCCTGCCTTCCATTTCCTCTTGTCCACAAGGCAGTCTTCAAGGTGTGGAGGGGCAGGCATCGATGATCGCGTTGGACTGGCTGTGCCAGTTCTAGTATCAGTCTCCTCTGTCTCAACAGCAGGCCACTGTGGTTGCTTCCACTTCTGCTGTACCTGCTGACATGGTCCAAGGGAACGATGAGGCATCCAGACTTGCATTCCCCAAACCTGACTGCCTGGTTCCTGATTGGGTATCGTTACAGGCCCTTGGGCTTTGCAAAGGATGTTCTTCAGGGGCTACATGCTTTGGAAGCTGAGAGAATGCTTCAAGCCCTTGATGTTCTCAGGGCTCTGCTTTTCTGCTGGGAGCTTACGGCAGAAGTTCATGGTGAGGCTCATCAGTGTTTCTCAAATACCCTGATGCCACTCTAGGCAGACCGGTAGAAGGATCACCTCCTGCACTGGTCTGTTACAGGTTGGCACGGGAGGAGCTACCCATGGGATTAAAGGCTCATTCTACCAGACATACTGCCACCTCTGTTCTTGCTGCCAGGTATGATGTCCAGTTATTTCTGGAATGCGTAGGGCTGCTACCTAGTTGAATGCGCATTCATATCCCATTGCAGCATTGACTTGCTCAGTTGTCATGATGCTGTTTTTTGGTCTTCAGTCCTGTAGTCTTTATTTACCTAAATTGGGATATGCACTTTGCCTCCTCCTACACCTGAGGACTGCTAGAAGTCCACCTGCATGTGGCTAGTAAATTGTATCTAGTTAGTAGAAAGAGTTCACTTACTTGAAACTATAATTCTACTACTAGTATTCAGTTCATATCCACTTGACCATTTCTGGCAAGGCTTGCTTTCGTTTTCTAATCCAGCATGCAGATCTAAGTGCAGGGGAGGATGAGCCGGAGGACCACATGGTTGGGTGATCAGAGGAGTAGAGTTTGAAGACTGTTAGGGTGACTGAGTCTACTCAGTGAAGACTGCCTGAGTGCGGATGTAAACTCAGTACTAGTAGTAGAACTATGGTTACAAGTAAGTAACCTCTGTTTTCTATACAGGCAAACGTGATCTTCCGAGGATATCGCTTCCATTAAGCCACAGCTTTGGAATGACAGCCATCTGGCACTAGGACCACACAGAAACTTTTGATAGCTGGGGGGCTGCACAGGACGATACCATCGTCAGCATGTACATAAACATCGGCGGCCCCATCGCTCCTCAATTCTTTTCCCATCGTTGATCACTCTCATCGGACCTGCTGAGGGAATGCCGTTGACTAGTTGTTGTCTTTCAGTTTCTTTATTTTACTACAGTGTTTTCGTTGTCTCTGCATGCTGCCCGAAATCTCCATCTGCATTATTTTAGTATTGTGAGTGTGGAAACAAAATTTATAGTGAAGACTCTCGCACCATTTTTGTGCACTGCTTGGGCCTATCTCACAACGTGAAGCCTTATGACATTTGCCAGGGTTTCAACCAAGCAACAAGGCAATGCCTTAAGAAAGTTCTAGAAACTTTCCTTCTCCAAAAAAGCAGTAGCAGCCATGGAGAAAGAACAAGGCCCAGAATCACTGTCACCATCCACATCAGTCAAGATGCAGCCGCAGAAATCGAAGTTGAAGGACCAGGACAGAGAATGATTGTCATCACAGCCTTCTTCATCATATGGATACAAACATATAAGCATAGAGAAAAGAAGTTTGCTTCTCCGGCAAGATCCCAGTTGCCATTGAGACCAAGTAAATATTCAGTGTCATCACCCGCTCCAGCGGCGTTTATGACAGCCCCACCACCACTGTCACTGACACCCCAAGGTTGGGGGTCTAGGTTAGGCACTGCCGTACATACTATGGACAGTTCAACGCTATCATCGTTGGGCCAAGGCCTGTCATTGATTCAAGTAGTCACATCCGCTGGCCAGGACACCATCGACTCTCAGGCTGTGCTGGCCATTGCTTTTAGAGATGAAATGATGCATTCTGCCTGGCTTACCTATGCAGGCTGCTGTTCTGTCGATGGGGCCATCAGACACTCAGCTCCCATTGGTGACTACTTGCAGCACACAGCAATTTCTTCCTCTCAGCCACCATTATCTCTGGCGACTTCTGTGGCTCCTGCCATCAACAGGGAGGTCAGTGACAATGTGGATTATAATCCTGACCTCATGCTATAAGAGGAAGATTTAGAGGGGGAGTATGAGGACTAGTTCTACTTTCATCCTGTAGTGAGGACTCTGTAGTATATACCCCGGAATGTTCTCCAAAGGATCCCACTTTTCAAGCCATGATGCAGCAAGTGCAGACTGCCATGGGCATTGCAGTGGAAGAAGATAACGCCACTAAAAAGAACGTAATTGAATTTCTGGAGTTTCCTTGCTCACAATCCATTATAAATCCTTCTGTTTATCCTGCATTAGAGGATACTACCTTTGCTGCATGACACACACTAAACTCGCTGCCAGCAGATCCCAGAGAGGCTGATGAACAGTATCCTGCCCCATCTGCTGTGTCTTATTATGCTAACCAGCCAGACATTAGCTCAGTAGTAGTCATAGCTGCTCATGCTAGATCCAGGGCTTCTAAGCACCTGAGTACTTTGCCTCCTGACAAGGTATTTAGGAGGGTGGATGTGATGGGCATGCGTACTTATGCCTCTGCCTCATTGGGCCTTAGGATTGCAAACTACCAGGCCCACATGATTAAATACCAGAATAGCCTGAGGAGACTGCAGCCTAGACTCTGCCAAGAATGAGCTACTTAAAACTAGCCTGTGGGGCAGAGCTTGGCAAACATTTGCTAAGGTCTGCCTTTGATATCTCTGATGCTTCTGCCAGAGCTACTGCTTCAGGCATATGCATGAAATGCTATTCTTGGCTTAGAGTTGCTGGTTTTGCTAATGATATGCAGCAGGCAGTTTTGAATGTTACATTTACAGGGACAAAACTGGTTATGATGCTGAAAAGACACTCGAGAGTCTGCAGACATCTAAAATGACCCTCAAATTTGTTAACTCTCTACACCACTCCTTCTAGGGGTCATGACAGGAGCTTTCTTCATCAGCCTGTTGCAAGAGGTGGTCATGTCCACCGTCAGCAAGGCAGAGGTAGGGGAGGTGACTCTTTGCCAGGAACATATTCCTGCCAGGTGCCCATTCAAAAGCATCCAAAGCAGTCTGCGCCAGTGACTTTGCCTCCACCAGTTCCGCTCGACTCTTCTCCGACTATAACCCCACTTCCACTGTTACCTCCAGGGTTGGCTGTGAGGGGACAAAATCTCCCTGCAACCAAACCAGTGGCAGCAGATTACAACAGACAAATGGGTATTGGAGATGACTGCAAGAGGGCATGGTCTGGAGCTGTTAACCCCTCCAGATCATAAAACCGGTTTCTCCAACCCAGAGAAACAAATGAGTTCTTTTCCAGATACGTGCTGGTTCCAAAATGGACAGGGGATCTGTGTCCTGTACAAGACCTCATGACTCTCAACTTCTGTGTAGAATACGAGAAGTTTTGTGCAGTATCCCTGCAAGCTGTGATTCCCATTATACAAAAAGGGGACAGGTTGTGTTCCTAGATATGCAGGATGCATACTTTCATATCAAGATCAGAAAAGCCAACAAGCATTATCTACCTTTCATGCTGGAAAGGGAGTACTGTCAGTTCAGAGCGTTGCCTTTTGGCTTGTCCTCTGTGGCATGTGTCTTTACCAAATGCTTGGCAGTAGTGGCAGCAGCTGTTCACAGGGAGGGCCTGTGTGAGTTTCTCATCTTAACAATTGGCTTCTGAAGGACAACTTCAGAGAGGCTTTACTGCATACCCTGTTGAGGACAAGGCAGTTGTTCAACTTGGGGAACACAGTGAATGTCCCCAAGTCGGTACTGACTCCCTGCTGAAGACTGCGGTACATAGAAGCAGTCTCGAATACATGAAAGGGATATGCTTTCCTGCCACAGGACCGGGCGGAAAGTCTGATTGCTCAAACAAAAGTAATATACAGAAGTCACTGTGTTCCTACACTGCCCATGTTGCACCTTCTGGCTGAGCCATCGTGACTGTGCCCCTGGCACACTTGCACATAATACCCCAGTGGGCACTTGGGGTCCTGGGGGATCAGCTGACAAACGAGCCGGACCAAAAGGTCCTTCGCAGGGTGCTACTGTGGTGGCTGGATCGCACCAGTCTTGGAGTATTCTCTTCCTTGTTCCCACTCCTGTACAGATCCTCACCACAGATGCCATGGGTTTTGGATTGGGTGTGCATCTGGGGCCCTAGAAGACATAAGGGTTATAATCCCAGGTAGAGGCCAACTTAAACATCTGTTCTGGAAATGAAAGCTGTTCTATACAGTCTCTAGGCATTCCAGAAGCATTTAACACTGGGTCCTCCCCTTAATCCAGATGGACAATGCCATTGTAATGCATTACATCAATAAACAAGGGAGCACTCCTATCCCTGTGCAGGGAGGCAGAGAGAGAGAATGGTACTGAGCTCTGTCCCACAACCTCCGCCTGTCAGCCGTGCATCTCCCAGGTACCCAAAATGTATTCCCAGACGGACTAAGGTCGCCATCCCAGATGCATATGTGGGAATTGTTGACCTCCGTGGTAGACCTTGTTACAAGATGGGGTCGTCCATAGTCGGACCTTTTTGCGGCCCCTCAGAATGAAAAACTGCTGCGTTTCTGCTTGCTCGCTCCAGGGCCTGGAGTTTTCTGGTGAGACGCATTGTCCCCTCTCTTGGAAAGGTAAATTCCTGTACGCATTTCCCCTAATTCCTCTAATACAAGGGATACTACTCAACCTGAAGATGGAGGGTGCCAGCCTCATCACTCCATTATGGCCTTGCCAAGTATGGTTTCCACTCCTACAAAAACTGGCGGAGTCTTCAGTACCTCTACCATTGTTTCAGGGTCTGCTGTCACAGGACAAGGGGGTCCCTGGTCTATCAGGACCTGAAGTCCTTACATCTGCATGCAGGGCTCCTGAAAACATAACCATGGCACAGTTTTGGGGTATCCCCTAAAGTTGCTGATCTGGTTGTGGCTAGAAGGCCTTCTACCAGGCATACTTATTCCTTGAATTGGAACCAGTTCACTTGTGGGCTGCTTCCAAGAACTTGGGCCCATTCACATCTCCTTTAAGCGCAGTACTGGAACACTCTCTGTCCCTGTCAGTTTCTGGCCTACAGTATTCGTCCCTTAATTTGCATTTGGCCACTGTATCGGCTTTCCATGCCCTTACTGATGGATGTACGGTTGCACAACTGGAGGTGTTGCATACTTTTCTGAGAGGTATTCTGCATATTAAACCTCCAAGTTGTCATTCCCTTCCTGGGACTTGAACTTTGTGCTTGAGAAGCTGGCGTTGGGTCCGTTTAAGCTGGCTGAGTGTTGAGGCCTACATTTTCTGTCATGGAAAATGTTATTTTTAGTTGCCATTATTTTTGCTCAAAGGCTTTCAGAGCTGTAGGCTCTAATGGGTGAGTCTCCTTATTTGATTTTTCACAAAGATAGAGCTTCTTTGTGTACAAATCCTAAGTTTCTACTGAAAGTGGTATCTGATTTTACACCGAATCAAAGATGCACCTTTCTGTTTACTTTCCTGAGCATGCCAATCAGGGTGAAGCATTACTCCTTACTTTAGATGTACATAGAATACCGCAATATTATGTGAATCGCACCAAGAACTGCAGAAAGTCCTCTCAGCTTTTTATTTCATTTATCACTGGGAAAGAAAGGGTACTACTGTGTCTAAACAGTGCCTTTCCAAATGGCTGGCACATTCTATTACTTTCTGTTGTAGGAAGTACAATAAGGAATGTCCTCAGTGGTTTGTGAGGATTCCACAAGGGAGATAGCCTCCTGTACAGCGTGTTTCAGAAATGCCCCTGCTGCTAACATTTGTGCCATAGCCACATGGAGTACTGTCCCCACCTTCACTAAGCATTACAGTCTAGACATAGCCTTTTGTAGACGTGCTGGCTTTGGGCTTGCTGTACTGCAAGGCCTCCCGTCTTGAATATGTCACTCTGCCAACTTCCCATTGCCTTGTGGGACAGCTTGGAACTCGTTCCAAAGGTGTGGCCTAATGAGAGATATCCTCAAAGAACATTTATGTACGTACCGTAACAGTAGATCTTTGAGAGAATCTCTTCCATTAGAGCATGCCATTCCTCCTTCCATCCCCCTTCTGCTTAAGTGATGATTATCTCAGATATTGCGCCTGATCGTAATCCATGGCTGTTATATCTAGCATCTTGTATCACCTTGTATGCTTGATGCTGGTCTGCTCTTCTGATTCCCCACTGGTGGCAGTCCTCTGAGCGTAATCTCTGGCGGGGAACTGAGGAGTGATGGGACCACCTATGTTTTTGTAGATGCTGATGCATGATGTTGGCATGGGCAGCCACCCACACCACCTCCAAATAGCAAAAGTTTTCATGTGGTCCTAGTGCCAGATGGCTGTAGTTCCAAAGGTGTGGCCTAATGGAAGCAATTCTCTCGAAGATCTACTGTTCTGGCAAGTACATAACTGTTCTTTTCCATGTGTGGTGGTGGTAGACATGTAGTTGCATATTTCATGGTTTGTTGTTTCTTCTATGTGCATTACAGGGAATGATGATTGATGAAGCTGATGAAATTGTCACTGGACCTCAAAACAAAACAAAAAGACCAGGAGAATCAAATTCACCAGCATCTGTTAAGAGAAGACGCAGCATGTCGCCACTGCTGAGGAGACCACAGACACCGCCTATTATAACCAATCACATTGGAGGAAAGGGTCCTCCACAACCCTGTGGGACCCAAGTGAATTCTAATCTCATCAAACCTATTCCATTACATAAAGGTAGGTCCTGCTATGCAGTGTTTATTAAGCTTTCCTTTCACTTAAAATAATTTGCTCAATATCTGTTTGTATAACAAACAAACCTTTTATTATAAATTCTGAGACTAACCCACTTAAACTGATAATTAATAAACAGTTACATTACATTTTTGCAGCTCAGAATTTAAATTAAATTATTATAACATACCTTAATTCAGATGCATTGGAAGTTGCATCTGCCTAGCTGTGCTTTGAGTACTTGTCCTGTGCTTTCAATGGGTTATTTTCTGTTGATATTTGCAGCTGTGTTTGGGGAATAGTGTTTAACTGGGCCAGGTAAACTGAATTGTGATGCAAATTTGCTTTCACTGATAGCTATGTTGTCCCCCCGCCCCCGGTTCATGCCGTTCTCTCCACCAAGGACCCCTTTCTTTTATTTGCTCTCAGGACCCCTGCTACTCACCAGTAGTCCTAATCCCTTTTGTTCCCTTCCTCCTCAGGTAGTCCCAGGGCACAGGACAGCGTGGAAGTCGTGAGGGCCATGACCCATCCCCCAGGCACCCTCCCCCAAAAACAGGATGCTGCCGGAACACCTGCACTACAGAATGCAGGTACGGATGCCCAGAGCTGCTGCAGTGACACCTTTTGCAGCTGGCAGACATCTGGCCCCGCCACCACTAGCGCAGCGGCTGCCTCACCCTCCCCACTACCCTCTCCCACCCTTGGCCGTCTTGTCCCTTATTTGACGCGAACATCACATGACTGGGTTACATGCTGCATCTTCCTTGTTGTAATCTCCTCACTTCCCCATTAGAAGCTTATACAGAGCAGCCACCAGGGGTCACTGCAGTCACTCGTAACTTCCCACCCTCTCTCAATGTAATGTAGCCTATCTCGTGTCCATCTCACCTAGCCCTATCGTCATTCCGTCCCTCTGTCTCTAGTCTCCATTTTTCTGTTCTCACCCATCACACACACAAACTACCCTTCCTCCCTCCACTTACACTCCGCTCCATCTGTCTCCCAACTGCGGGTTTTGAACCCTGCCTCTGAACTTTGCCTCCAGCTGCAATCCACCACTCCATCCTCTGGACCACCGCACCTGTTGGATCCTCTGATGTTAGGCTAATGTAGTCCCTGCCCCCCCCCCAACTCTTTTGGTACAGTCCTGCTCCCTGCTGCTGTTCTGGCTCCTCAGCACTTGCCCTTGCCCCCCGCTCTTAACTTGCTCGATCCCATTGCAAGTGCCAAGAACCCTCCTCCCTGCTGTCTGCCCAGCAATTCACAAGAGGAAAAACCCTTTACATACCAAGGTACTCCGTTACTCATCCTCTCCCCACCCTCATCAGGATCATGCTGCTCCTCCCATTCACAACTATCTCCCAACCCCCTCACTTTTTGGCCTTATTCCCCTTCAGGTCTCCGACCCCAAGTTCTCCAGCCCCTTCCACATCTCCCCATAGACAGCACTCCGCCCCCTTGTCCGTGACCCTCCCCATCGCTCCCCACTCTTCTTTCTCCCTTAGCTCCCAGCCCCTCCTCCCTCCATGTCCCCTCTCTCTGCCCTAAAACTCAGTCCCACCCCTTTGGCCTTCTTTTTGGCCCTATTCCCCTTCAGGTCACTGTCCCAAAGTTCTCCACCCCTCCACATCTCCCCATAGATAACACTCACCCTCATCTGTGACAACCCCCTCGCCTCCCCACTCTTCCTTTCTCTCCTCCGCCTCCCAGCCCTCCTCTCCTCCATGCCCCTCTGCCTGCAGTAGGCAACCCTCCTTGGCCTAAAACTGCAGTCCCACCCCTTTGGCCTTCTCAGGAAGAAATGCCTCCCCAAATACCTTGCACCCTGCCTCTTACTTCTTCTTGCTGGAGACCTTGAAACAAACCCCAAACCCGCTAATCAGGCCTCCGGCCTTGCATATCACATAAATGTCAGGAGCCTTCAACCTAAACTGGATCGCATAAAGGCCTGGATAACCCGAACTACCTCCAATGCCCTCTGTGTCTCCGAGACATGGCTCTCTGCCAAGGCCCCAGACTCTAGGATAGCGATCCCTGGCTAATCTCTATTTCACCAGGATAGGAGCAAGCATGGTGGTGGGGTTGCTGCCTATTTCCACGAGTCCCTGCCTGCCTCCATCTTCCGTCAGGAGATCACCCCCCTCAGTCCCATGAGCTCCTACTCACCAAGTTTACGCTCCCATCCTCCTCCTCCCTCCTCTTCATTGGGGTATGCTGTTTCTCCCCCAAAGCTAAACCCTCCTCCATTGTCACTAGCCTAGCCACCCTCACCACCTCCTCCGCTGCATCTGGAGAGCTGCTAGTCCTAGGAGACTTTGATCTAAATTGACTTGGCCCCCACCCCCCCAAAACTAGATCTGTCACCCAGGAGATCGAGGGCCTCAACCTCACCCAACTTATCTCCGAACCCACTAGGCTCAACTCCCACTCAGCCAACCACTTACTCCTAGACTGGATCCTAGCTTCACACCCCCTCAAGTTTTCTACAGCTGGGATCCTACCTGACGTATTCAGCGATCATTGCGTCACTCATTGCCTCAGGAAAGTTTTGAATAGACTTTTTTTTTTTTTTTTTAAATACAGTTTTTAAAAAGCAAGAAAATGGGATTTAAGTCTATGAATTCATGGTAAAGCATCACATTATTTAGTTGGGCTGTGTACTGTATATACTATTTTGCCATGAAATTCATTTTGTACTGTTGCCTACACTTTTCTTTTGGTTTGACTGTCCTTTAAAACTAACATGCCAATTGATTGAAAACTATGTTTTCCCTGGCCTGACGGTGCAGCAGTCGGGCTGCCAGTTGTGACGCCAGTGACCCAGGATCAGGGGCTGGCCGGAGGGTGAGGAGGAGGATCAAGTATCCCAAAAAACGCTGTCCTCCAAGGCATGAGGGTCCCGTCCTCCATTGTAGTACTGCCACCTGAGTGACCACAGGTGGTAGTGCAGTTGGATGGCTGGCAGGTGAATGGGATGCCTGTGTGATGGCAGGCATGCATTGTGTGCATACCCCTGTGATGTCCTGGACCGCTGAGTCTTGGAAAACCAAGGATAAACACCCCAGCTGTGGCAGTAGGATTGCCAGCTCTGCCCACATGGTTCTCCTCATTATTTGGCTGAGTATGTCTCAGGGGTCTCCATGTCGGCACTGATGAAAGAATCCCACTGAAGGGGGTAAGCCACAGGGAGAAAGTAAGAGTTGACACTTAAGTCCCAGGGAAGACCAAAGTTGGGGGAGATCAAGATGATGGGGGGATAGCCATAGAGATGGGAATAAATAGAAAATAAAAAGATAACTGTATTCTCTTTGGTGTATTTCATTTTTGCTGCACTGTGTAGTATACTGAGAAGTTTTTTTTTTGTTTTGTTTCCCTACTGTAGATGCAAACAATATTTTAGTTCCAGATGGCAATGGAGATAAAAAAGCAGAAACCTGGCAGTCATTTGACAAGCAGACTGATGGTTTATCATCACAAGGCACCACATCAGTGTTGCCACTTATGGCCGATGATATGATGGACAGTGACTTGACTTTTCTACCTGATACAGCCAATTGTGTTGATGAGGATGGGTTGGATCATAAATCTGTTACAAATGCACTTACCAAGGCACCCTTGGAAAACTGTACTCTGACTGTAGATGAAAAAACAATTGCTGTAGAAACCAGCTCAGGAAGAACTGTGCCAAATTCTGTCAGAGATGTACATATGATGCTCGAAGGAAGCAATGCTGATCTCAAAGTAAAAGTGATGAAGGAGGTTCGCAAGCCAGGGAGAAGTATGTATGAAAGCTGCCTTTTCAGGACTGTCCCAAACTTAAATTGGTGGTGCATTATCAAAATACTTGTAATGGCCCTGTTGTTGGAGTACTAAATGTGATTCTTATTGCCGAGAGGAATTGTTGAAGAATTCAGACTTGTAATTAGCCAGTAGCGCAGTAACAAGGCATCCCCCCCCCCCCCAACTACTCTGGAGACCCAGCTTCAGAAACTGACTCTGACTTCAGGAGGTTAGCTGGAGAATGAGTGAGGAGCAGCCCACTGGACAGCCCTCCTCCTTCAAGGTTGGGGGATCTTATCCTCTGTCGGACTGCCTCCCAGGCTGGGAGGCAACACTTGCAGATGCTCTCTCAGGGGTTGGCAGCTGCCACAGATGCTAATGCATGCACACTCGCAACTACGCATGCCACATCTTTGCACGCCTGCAGCTCCTTAGGGAGAAAATAAGTGGGAAATCATCAAAGTGGCTGGATGCTGACCCACATCTTAGAGGCCTTGCACCGCCAACCAGGTACACACCTGCTGCACCAGAGGGAAATCACCGAACCAGCTGGATGACGACCCACTCCTTAGAGGCCTTGCTCAGCCAACCAGGCACCCATCTCCTGCACCAGATACTACAACTGTGTGGAGGACTTCACAGGGACCAGCTGGTTGGGGTAGGGGGGTTATACAGGCACACTGTAGGGTGGGGTAAGTACTTGTTGATTGCAGGTGATAGAGCTCTGAGGGCCAGTCTCATGGGGCCACCAGGGAGAACTGAAGGAGAAAATGTAAATTAAAAAAATTAAGACTTGTGCAGCATTGCGTCTGTCAAGAAGAGTAGTTCTGTTATTCCAGTATTGGTCCATTTGTCTTTCATACTTTAAAGTTGGGAAGTTGTCATTCCAATAGCAAAGGAGCTAGGGGAACCAATTGCTGTACTGATATTCTGAGTTTGCTCCCACAACCCATACCGCTGCAGAGGGCTGGTGGAAGGAGGATCCAGCATCCCAAAGGAAACTCTTCTCCACAGGTGAGAGCCTTTGCCACATTACTGTTCGTGGTGCTGCAGGGAGCACTGTGTTGGCAACAGCTTATTGGTGGATTCAGAGCCTGTGGGTGGGTGGTGGGAGCATCTGCAGATCTTACTTCGAGTGGGAGCTCTTGCAGCAGGCTATAACAATAGCCTGCTGCAAGAGCTCCTCTCGAAGATCTACTGTTACGGTAAGTTCTTACGTAACTGTACTTTTCTGCTACACACAGCATGACTGAGATTTCAGTGTTGGTTGCAGGAGCACTAGATAATTTATACATCCTGTTTTTATTTTAATATTAAACAATAAAAATATTTTTCGTACCATATTCATAAAACAAAAAAATACAAGTACACGGGTTTGGTGATCCTGAAATCGAGTTTAAATCTCAGCCACCATTTTGAACAGTAAATACTACAGTCTAGCTGGGTGGTGGATTGGACTCCACACAAGGAACAGGCTGGGTGGGAAGAAGATGAGGTGGAAAAGCAAGTGGCCTGAGAGGGTGATACCACCATGTCTACTAGGACCACTCTGCCATCTCCAACAAGGAAATTATCTGCCCCCCCTCTCTCTCACCAGATCCTACTCTTGTCTGGAAAAGACAGAAACTGGCTGAGCCTTGCTCAGGGTGGGGGGACCTGTGGAGGCTTAAAGGAAGGTGTGAACAAATGCCCTTGGATGGCACAAAGATGAAAAATAGTCTGTCTTTCTTTCTAGGAGTGGTGTTGATTGAATTCCGTTTGAATATTGCCTGCATAACCTATATGGATGCCATCCAACACCTGCTACAAGCGACTCTGTGACCCAAGTAGAAAATTAAAATGTTCTAGGGATGCGGATATGTTCTTATCCACTCTTCTTGGCATGTCCTTTCCCTTTAAGAATCTTGCCGGAAGGTCTAAAAGCTGGCTTCTCCCACCCACCAAGGTCGTGTCACTCGGCTCCGCCCCTTGACGCCAGATCTTCCTTTCCCCTGAAAGATTCCGGTTACTTCCTTATCGCTTCCATGTTGCGTAGACCCTGGTGCTTAAATTTCATTCGTTTCACCATATTGCTTTACGATCGCGACCGCGATAGAGAACAAGTCCTAGCTCGGGTTCCACCGGTGCCCCTGCAGGCAGAAGATATCTTGCACACCGACCCTTGCGCCCGTGCATCTATTGCTGGGCCACAATCACGATCAGGCCTCGATTTGTCACTTGCTCCATCTGAACATGTTGGACGATTTCTGACGCTTACAGCTCTGGCTGAATCGGAGAGACGGAACCCTCAGATCAAATCTAAAGAGGCCCGTTGGGCGGTCTCCGTGGCTGCGGGGTCCACTGAACAGCTCAAGCAGATGAAGGCTTTTGAGGAGGAGGCAGCTCAGGCTGCTGATCAGTCCTTCAGCATCAGTCTTCGTACCACTCAAACTGGGCTCTACCTTTACAGGCTCCTTCAAGGAGTTGTGCCAGTCTCTTCCGACCAAGGGGGAGGACCTGTCTGCTTCACACAGCTCCCGTTTCCATAAAAAGGAATCCAAGGAGTTGGGAGAGAAGTTGTCTCGTTGACGTAATTCTTGGGATCTAGAGAGGTCTGGTTCCCAGGAGTCTCCAGTTTCGACTTCGGTCGAAATTGTGGCCTTGGACACTGGCTTCACGGTGCCCCTGTCAGGCCAGCTGGCTAAGACGCAGGACGACGACCCAGTCAAAATTGTCATCGACCCGTTGTCGCTGGATGAGGCCAACAACTTCTTGTTCAGGACTCTGGACCTACCGAGGAGAAAACCCAGCCCGCTGGAAACCTCTTTACGGTCCCTGGCCCTGACCTGAAGGAGCCGTGGGTCTCCCCAGCTCCTTCTGAGCACCCCCGTCGGTCCCCCTCCAGTGGTCGAGGTCTTGGTCAGTCGGGGAGAACTCGGACGCTATGGGCGTTTCAAGAAGCGGCAACACCACTATTCATCCTCTGAAGAGGAGAGGCTTCAGTGCAAGTTGCGTCGATGCTACGAGGCTCTCATGTGGCGACAGTTGGTGTTGGCTGGTCCGAAGTTGACCCCAGCTTTCACACCAGCCATCACGTGGCTGTCACCCTCTAGGCCGACGCTGACTCCTCCAGAGCCGGCCAGCACTGTCCCTCCACCTGCGGAACTGGTTAAGGCCCTCCTGGCTCTGCCAAAACCAGTGCTTCCACCAATTGTGGTGGAGACACCACCTAAACAGTCTTTCTCTGGGGCTTCTGTCAAGAGGTCTCGGCCCACTAAGGGCCTCCCGCATAGGCTGTCTGTCACCTTCACTCCCAACTGTCCATGTCGGGTCAAAAGTGACTTAGGTGGTTGGATGATCAGGACTCCTCTTTGCACTCTCATCCATTCAGGGTTTCGCTGGGGGGGGTCTCTCGACGGAGGAAGGTCCCACATCTTTTATGGGCTTTCTCCGTCTCATCTCCGAATCCACAGGGATGAAACTGGAGCTTGTTCAGAAACGGGCTCAATATCCTCTAACAGACATTCTGACAAAAAGGGATTCTCCGACAGAGGCCTTTCCAGTTACCAAAGTCATTGTTTTCCCGGCCCTGGAGCTTTGGCAGCACCCTGCCTTCTGCCCTGCACCATCAGCCCAGATGGCCCACAAGAATGTAACAGAGTAGACACACCAGAGGGTGTAGACAGAATGAGAAGGGACCTGCAGAAACTTGAAGAATGGTCAGGGGTTTGGCAGTTGAAATTCAATGCAAAGAAGTGCAAGATAATGCATATGGGGCACAAAAACCCTGGCACAATATATCAGTTGGGGGGTGAGGATATAGCATGCACCAAGCAGGAAAGGGATCTTGGGGTTATCATCTCAGATGACCTCAAGGTAGGGAAACAGTGTGACAAGGCAGCAGGTAAAGCAAATAGGATGCTGGGATGTATAGGCAGGGGCATCACCAGCAGGAAAAGGGAGGTCATAATTCCACTATACAAGACACTAGTGAGGCCCCACCTGGAGTACAGTGTACGGTTCTGGAGACCATACCT
Organism: Neoceratodus forsteri; assembly: GCA_016271365.2. Lineage (NCBI taxonomy): Eukaryota > Metazoa > Chordata > Ceratodontiformes > Ceratodontidae > Neoceratodus > Neoceratodus forsteri. Next base: position 207,052,932 of record JADMNL010000023.1, on the reverse strand, counting down.
ACGTAAGGACATAGACAGGGTAGAGAAGGTTCAGAGGAGGGCAACAAAGATGGTGCATGGATTGCATCACAAGTCCTATGAAGACAGGTTGAAGGAACTGAACATGTACTCCCTGGAGGAGAGAAGGGAGAGAGGGATATGATGAGACATACAAGTATCTTACAGGAGGAACAGGTGCAGGAAAACACTATTTTTGCGTAAAAGATGTTCCAGGACTAGAGGGCATGGGATGAAGTCGGAGGGAGGACGATTTAGAGGAAACATAAGAAAGAATTCTTCACAGAGCGGGTGGTGGACAAGTGGAACACCCTGCCAGAGGAAGTGGTGGGGCTGAAACAGTCACGGATTTAAGAATGCATGGGATAGACATAAAGGAATTCTGGAGGTCAGGGGTAAGGGGCAACAGACTTCTAGGAAAACAAACTGAACTTACAAGCTCAAATGGGCAGACTGGGTGGGCCATAGGCCCTTATCTGCCGACACTGTCTATGTATCTATGAATGTGGTCCCCATCAGCTCCCTCTCTGGGTTCACAGAGCACCACTCAGCTGAGGACTTGGTGACCGAATCTGTGTTTTGGTGCTTGGGCAATTCAGGAGACACTGATAGATCTCCGGACAAAGTCCAAAAAACTGGACCGCTCTGCCAGAAAAGTCTATGCTGCCTCTTCACTTGGTGTTAGTCAGGTGAGCTCAGCTGTCATCATGGCACACTTCTCCTGTGCCCTCCTGGGCTCTCTAGATGAGGTGCTTCATCTCCCTGCAGACCTTCAGACTACGGTCAAGAAGGTCCAGGATCAGGGACGGGATGTGGCAAAACAGCAACTCCAGACTGCTCTGGACATTTGGGATTCCTGTGTCCATTCGGTGGTGGCCGCAGTTGCCATGCGCCACAGGGTCTGGCTGAGGGTCTCGACCTTTACGGCAGACACCCAGCACAAACTGGTGGACGTTCCCTTCCTGGGCACCGACTTGATCGGTCCAGGAGCTAATGGTCACCTTCAACACATCAAGAAGTCCAATGCCACCTTGGCCTCTATTGCCTCTACCCAGAAGGAATCTCAGGGTTCCAAGAAGCAGAAGCGTAAGCCCTTTCGGCCTTCTGCCCCTGCAGCCAAGCAGCCCCAGTACCAATTGGGGAAGCAGCAGCAGGCTCAATCTTGGCGCCCTCAGCCCAAGTCAGGGGCTTCAGCAGTCCGTAAGCCCGAAGGGAAGGGTCCGTGGCCGGATCCTTCTCCAAGCCTGCACAGTGATGGGATGGGGTGACCACCCCCATGCCCGTCACGCGCACTCTGGGTCCTCCCGTGGAGTGCTGGCTCCACTTCCTTTCTGCCTGGTACGCTGTCGCAACGGACAGGTGGGTGCTGGAAGTGGTCAGCCAGGGTCTGCCTCTGGAATTCGAGCAGTACCCACCAAGTAGAGCCTCTGCCCCACGGGAGAAGGTATCCGTGGACACTCAGTCGGCTGTCCAAGACATCAACCAACTCCTCTGCAAGGAGGTAGTGGTCAGAGTTGTGGATCCCCCGTCAACCCAGGGTTCATTTCCAGGTACTTCCAGGTCCTGAAACGGATGGGCGGCTGGTTCCCCATTCTAAATTTGCACGACCTAAACAAGTTTCTCAGGTCTCACACCTTTAGGATGGTAACTCTGTCTCAGATCATGCCATTTTTCGAGCAGAACGTGTGGTTTTGCTCTGTGGATCTGCAGATGCATCTTTCACATCCCGATCCGTCCATCACACCGAAGGTTCCTCTGCTTCCTGGCAGAGGGAACGCTTTACGAGTTCCAAACCATGCCGTTTGGCCTGTGATCGGCCCCCAGGGTCTTCACCAAATGCATTGCAGTAGTGGCGGCCCATCCTAGGCATTGAGGAGTCAGGGTGTACCCCTATCTGTATGATTGGCTCATAGCAAATCCCTCCACACTGGAGGTGGAGAGGTCCAGGGATCTGGCCATCCAGACCTGCTTCGACCTTGGCCTCCTGGTCAATGAGGCCAAGTCAGAACTTGTGACTTCACAGGTGATTTGTTTCATCGGGGCAGAGCTCGACTGTTGCCAAGCCAGAGTCAGGCTCTTAACTGACAGGGTAGAGGTTCTCTTCTCCTTTGCCCAGTCATTTCTGGTTGGGCACTTGCACCCAGCCCAGGACTTCTTGTGGCTTCTGGGCTACATGGTGGCCTGCACCTCCGCGGTCTGATGGGCTCAGTGGCATATGCGCCCCCTTCAGTGGGAGCTGGCCAGCCAGTGGACTCTGCGACTAGGTAATTTCAACCAGCTGGTCACTATAACCCAGAAGATGTGGAACGCTGTCCAATGGTGGACCATCTCGGAGCATCTGAAGGAAGGGATCCTGTTTGTCCATCCCGAGCCAACAGTCATCTTGATGACTGACGCCTCTCACAGGCTGGGGTGCCTACATGGGGACCACAGAGTCCATGGGCTCTGGACCCCCGAGGAATCCCGATGCCACATCAACCTGCTGGAGCTCCGAGCAGTTTGGCTGGCACTGACAGCATTCGCTCTGTTCCTTCAGGGTCAAGTGGTTCAGGTCCAGAAGGACAACTCCACGACCATGTACTGTCTCAACAAACAGGCGACATGCACTCCCGGGCTCTGTGCAGGGAAGCTGTCTGCATCTAGACCCTTTGTAAGTCGACTGGAGACAGATCTAGTCATTCATGTGGCAGGAGCCTCAAATCAGCTGGTGGACACCCTCAGCCATGTGGGTGAGGCGTTCCACGAGTGGTCTCTCCATCCAGAAGTAGTACACAGCCTGCTGTCCCAGTGGTGCACCCCCCAGGTGGACCTGTTCGCCCCCAGAGAGAATACGAAGCTGAGGCTGTTTTGTGCCCACCCCACCCCCCTCAGCAGGGCTCGCTGCAGAGAGATATCTTCTCGAGGCCATGGACCCCAGGCTTCTTTTATGCCTTCCCTCGATCCACAAGGTGCTCCGTAAGGTCAGGAGAGACAATGCACAGGTGATCCCGGTGGCTCCAAACTGGCCCCGCCAGTTTTGGTACCCAGATCTCCTCAGCCTCAGCAACATGCTCCCGAGGCATCTTCCAGCCCGCCCGGACCTGCTCTGTCAATCAGGAAGGTCCTCCACCCGGACCTTCAATTCTTGCACCTGACAGCCTGGTTCCTGAGTGGCTAGAGTTCCAGGCTTTGGGTCTCTCCAAAGATGTCCTCACCATAGTTGAGGCATCTAGGAAGGAATCGACCAGGAAGTGCTATGCCTTCAAGTGGAAGAGATTTTGTATTTGGTGTTAGGGCAAGGGCCTGGACCCTTTGTCCTGTCCGGTGGCTACCATTCTCAGCTACCTTTGGTCTCTCTCTCCAGAGGGGAGTCTTTGGTCTGACACTTAAGGTGCACCTGGCAGCCATCTCTGCTTACTGGGCGTGAGCTGGTCAGCAGACTGTGGCACAGGAGAAGGTGGTCTGGCATTTCGTCAGAGGCCTCGACCATATTTCCCCTCTGGTACGTGAACCACCACCACTGTGGGATCTACTGCTGGTACTGGCAAAGCTCATGAGTAAGCCATTAGGAACTGATGCACAGGAGTGTGATGTCACACCTGTTATGGAAGACCACCTTCCTAGTGGCTGTCACGTCGGCCAGAAGGATTGGGGAGCTCCAGGTGCTCTCTGTTGAGTCTTCCTATCTGGTCTTTCACAAGGACAAGGTTATCCTGCACCCCATCCCGAATTTCCTTCTGAAGGTTGTGTTGGAGTTTCACCTGAACCAGGTGATGACTGCACTGGTGTATTACCCAATCACACCTCGGAGGCCGAGAACCTGCTCCATACTTTGGACCTGAGACAAGTGCTCTCTTTATTAGAAAGAGCCCATGGCTGGAGTTCGGGGAGAGGTTCGCCAGCTGTTTGTCACCTACACTGAAGCTGCAAATGGCAGACCTGCAGCCAAGCAGACAGTTGACAGATGGAGTACATCATGCTTCGATCTCTGCTATAGGTTGGTGGGTAGGGAGCCTTCTGTAGGGCTTCGGGCTAATGCCACCCGCCATACTGCTGCGTCGGTGGCTGCTTCTAGGGACGTCCCAGTCCAGGATATCTGCAGGGCTGCTGCCTGCAAGTCAGCAAACACCTTCATTTCCCATTACCACATTGACCTAGAGTCACGATGGGATGCTTGTTTTGGGGCCTCAGTTCTCCAGTCTCTATTCCCTAAGTAGGGGGTGATGTGCGCCTTGCCTCCCTCCTCCCAGAGAACTCCTAAGAGTCTGCCAAGAAGTGTGGATAAGAACATAGCCACATCCCTAGAAACACACGTTACTCACCTGTAACAGTAATTCTAGGAGTAGTATATGTTGTTCATCCACACTGACCCACCCGACCTCCCCGGCTTCGACGCACAACCTCTGCTTCCAGCAGGCAAGATCTGGCGTCAAGGGGTGGAGCAGAGTTATATACCACCCAGGTGGTTGGGAGGAGCCAGCTTTTAGACCTTCCGGCAAGATTCTTAAAGGGGAAAGGACATGCCAAGAAGTGTGGATGAACAACATACACCACTCCCTAGAACTACTGTTACGGATGAATAACCTGTGTTTTTCTGCATGTTTTTGAATACTGTATGCTGAATTCCTTTCATGCTTGGTACAGGTCTCCTTTGGTAATTCTGCGCAACTTACAGTAACATCAGCATCCCACCCCTTTTTTTTTTTTTTTTTCACATAGAGACAGCAATAAGAAACAGCTAAAAACTGTTAGCACTTGGTACAGTAGGTCTGTGTCTCACTAATTGTGCTTCCTACAGTCTGTTATCACCAGCAACTCTAGATCTTTTTCGAGGATATCTCATTCATCAGGCCACACATGTGGAACGTCTAGCTGCCAGGCACTAGGACCACACGGAAACTTTTGCAAGCAGTCAGCCAGGGGCCGCCCACAGTGACGTCAGGTGTCAGTGTATAGATAAATGTGGGTGGCCCCATCTCTCCTTGGTTCTTTTCCCACTGTTGATCGGACTCTTCGGATTGCTGTGGAAACGCTGCTGCAGCAGCCTTCGTTCTCTGATATTGCAAGTGCTGAGAGAAGATGATAGTATTTATTTGTGGCGCCCTTCCTTGGAGGCTTACGTCACCATTACATACAGTAGGGCCTAATTTAACTAGAATAAAACTGTAGTATAATAACTGGTGACCCCTGATATTAACCTGTTTTTGAGACCTGTAAAATGTCATATCAATCCGCAAGTTGATACGGCAAAGTCGTATCAACCCGCGAGTTAACTGCTTTTACTGTCTCACGCTGGGTTGTGTGTACCATGCTAGCCTATGAAAACACCAGCACCAGTTTTAAAAATAACAGATATGAAGGTGTGTGATCTGCAGTTTTTTATATTAATCTCTCAAGCTTCACTCTCGAGGTTTATATATTATCACACACCTTGGGTGTGTAAACAAACTGCATATCCCTCACCTACATATGCAGTATTCTCTATATATTAAATACATCATACAGAAGGGAATGGGATGTTAAGCGACTACCCTGAATGTCTGCTGAAATAAGTAAGATCTTACTTCGAGAGTGTTCCTACAGTAGGTCTTCACAGTTAGGACTGTGCCCACTGACGTCGGGCCCTCACGGCAAAATTGTAGCTAGCATTGGCTAAAATCTTCACGATGTCACTCTCCTCCAGTCTGGTTCCTGACCTCTGGAAGGTTGCTCGCATCATACCTGTCTTCAAAAAAAGGAGATCCTGCTGAGATAACCAACTATAGGCCCATAGCCATCCTCTTGGTCCTTAGTAAAATTTTAGAGAAACTTGTTGCCAGCCAAACTATAGAATACCTAACAAAATACAACCTTCTGTCTGATGCACAGCATGGCTTTAGAAAAGGACATAGTACTTCAGTGGCTCTCCTTAAATTCACAACGGCTGTGCTTTCAAATATGGATGCTGGATTATTCACGGGGGCAATTTCTATAGACCTTACCAAGGCCTTTGATCTTGTTGATCACCCCCTGCTACTTTCCACTCTCTAAAATGTGAACTTCCCTCTCTGTAATCCGCTGGTATAGCAGTTACTTGTCAAACAAGTCTCAAATTGTGAAGGTTAACTCTTCTCTGTCTGACAGATCCGTTATCAGTATTGGTGTTCCCCAAGGGTCCATTCTGGGACCCCTACTCTTCTCCCTTTTCATTATTAATATCACTGATGTGTTTCACTCATGCTCTGCCTTACTTTATGCAGATGATCTAGTCCAGCTCCAAAAAATGTCTCCTGTATAAACTCTTCACTCTCATCTGATTTCAACAATGTTCAAAACTGGCTGGCAGCTGATAAACTTGTTCTAAACACAAGGAAAACTCAAGCCATGCTATTTGGCTCTGCCCCCAAACTCAGGACCTGTCAAACTTCCCTGATGATATGTGACTCAAGGCAGCTCATTAATTGAATGTGTATCCTCCTTTAGGTACCTTGGAGTCCTCCTGGATCAATCCTTGGATTTCTTCTGCACATTTTCTGTCTGTAAGGCCATAAACATGAAGCTGGGAATTGCCTACAAAACAAGCTATATGCTAAACCATTCTGCTAAGCTGGCCATTGCCAGGGGTATCCTCTTGCCTACCCTCACATATGGTGCTCCAATCTGTTTCAGCCAATAAAACTACCCTGTACAAGTGGGATGTTACCTATAATCGCATCTGCAGGTGCGCCTCCTTGTCTCCTAGACTAAAGCACCACTGCCAACTCTACAGTGACTTGGGGTGACTCCCCCCTCTGCCTGACTACTATTCTCCCTTGGCTCACTTATTGACTCAGTAATCGGAAACAAAACTCCGTCTTCTCTCGCAGTGATGCTTGTAGCCAATCCTCGTCCTATGGAATTCGCTCGGCTGATCAGTCTCTGCTGTACGTGCCAAGGTGCCAGACATCTAAGGGCTCCAGTGCCTTCCACCATGTTGCCCCCAAATTCTGGAACTCCCTTCCCCTGGCTCTTCATCAGACCACATCTCATCTCGGTTTTAAAAGAAAGCTTCGATCGCACCTATCTCTAGTTGACTCCTGCACTTGTTTTGACCCCACTTAATTCCTCTCTGCATCCTCCTCTCACGCTTACCCTCTTTCTATATCCCTTTTTTTTCCTCCACTTGTGAAACCTATCTTATCTGCCCTCAAGGGCATTTTTCATTTATAACCCTCCTATCTTCACTTGTAACACCTTGTTGGATAGTTCCTTCTTAATTATGTTTGTTTTCTTCCTCTTTTTTTCCCTATTTTAGCTATAACTGCATTCTACATCACTTCATATAGTCTGCTGCCTTACCTACATTTATTGTTGCACTATGTTATTGTAACCCCAGCCTGCTTGGCTAGTTGCAGGTTAAGGGGCCTAGGTACTGAAACTGGTGCCTCCACCCGGAGGACAGGGTTGTTAATAACAAGGCTAACCTGAGTACAGCCCTCCGGGACACTGTAACCCCCCTCATTCCCTCTAGTGGCCTAGACAATATGCAACAAACACTTTCACAGTAGCCCCTATTCAGCATACAGTTCCCCACACTGTTTGCACTTACCACCAAGGCTGGTTCCACCAGTTCAACCTAGGAGACCCCCTGTAAAACAAGGTTAGGCCCAGCAAATAACAGTAGAGTGCTTTTATTACAAACTGGAACCACAGTCCGATTAAAAGCAAAAAGAGTTAGATCTAATTTATTCAGGGGAATTGAACAAGGGAGGGGCATAATCAGGTTGATTGATTCGAAAACTGATCTAGTCAGGCAATTATGCATGCACCTTTAGTCCCTACACAGTCACATGCTCTGAGTACCCATTTGGAAATAAGGTGGGCTAGCCTGAACGCTGTTCGGTAGATGGCCGAGCTGGTTGGGGTCCTGTGACCGAAAAGAAAAAGTATGCACAACACACATAATTTGTAATCCAGAGCCTGAAGGCTCAGTTCGTGAAAGGAAAAACAACAATGCAGTCAGATGACAACACTTGAGATTTAGCTGTTGTTGCAGGGAGCTACCCTGATTGTTACTCGCACTACCCAATGCAAGACATAGGAGGGATGAGATGGAGACTGCAGGTTGACAGCTGGTATGCTAGGAGAAACAGTGCCCACACAAATCACCGAGGTGTCATTCCTGTTCGAGATGTTGAGCAGGGGGCTGATCACTGGGTGAGTCTCTCGTCATTGGTGTTCTCTGCACCTGAAGTAACAGGCTGGGCCCGTGTGGCAGGGCCCAGGCCGGGTAAAACAGTTCGGAAATTTAAACAGTGGGGAACCAAATGACGACCCACTAACAGCACACAGCACATTTACAGTAAAGCTATCACCTTACGACTAAGCGGATAGCAGTCTGGCAGCAATATCAGTGCCTCTGAGCAAAACCGGGAGTTCTATGGTGAATGAATGTCCTGACAGGCTGCTCGCATACAGTAACTCTTAGGTCGTCTTCAGGTTTAAGCCTGGTCACACGTCAGTGGCTTTTCTCTCACTCAATTTGGATACAGTCCGGAGTATTAAGCCTTTCAAAGGATCCCGTCTCGAGGGACTGTAGGCAGACAGACCAGACTCAGCCTTTCCACCAGTCTCCCTCACAAACTATGCAGGAGCCTCTGCTTGAATCACTCAAGCTGTTCACTCTGCAAATTCTAACTCCAGACTGACTCAGTGCAGCAGGCAGCTTGGGAATTTCCCTTCGGTCTAAAAGGTTCAAACAACATGAAGTCTTTCTGTATTCTGACTGTGTGCAGTTAGCCCCAGCACTTGAACTGCTCTGGAGAGTAAAGGGTTAACTCTATGCCAAGGCATAGAACGTTGAGCTCGAGCTCAGTTTTCAAACCTCGGTCTGTGGTACTCTGAAGTGTAACCGTCAAATTTCTTACTCCGCCTAACTGTGAAGTCACTCCAGAGATCCCTCCTGTGCTTTGGTTCAGTACAAGTTTGAAACTGTTGGTTTATTCAGCTGCTTTCTTATTTTTTCGGTATTCTTACCTCTGTCACGGTACAGTAAGTGGTAGTTTAGTAGGTAGTGTGGTTTTATTGATAGAAATTGTTTTTCTTCAGTTCTTTCTCGGTCGGTCCGGTTGGGAACCGAAATCTACTACTAACTCTTTATTTTTCTGTGTATTTTCTGTAATTCTTTAGTGGTTTCCGGTACTTATTGGTTCCAAAAAAAATCTGTTTTTTAATAGGATTTTTTTAACTGATGACCTGTGACACGGTTGGAACCTATAAGTGTGTGTTACCTGGCTTAATGCTGTGAAGGGTAACTTTTTGAATCTGGCATGTCTGAGAAACCCAAAAAGAAAACCAGTCCCGCTGGTTTTCAGCACTGTACTGAATGTGGGGAGGCCTTTGCTAAGGCTGATCCCCACCTCGTCTGTGTGTATTGTCTGGGGTTTGACCACCTCAAGGAAGACTGCAAATTTGTAAAAACTTTCCCAAAGCCACTTTGGAAAAATGTTTAAGTAGGCTAAAGGAAAGGGAGGCTGAGAAGTCCACTGACCTGGATGGCCAGCCCGGTTTGGTTGCAACCGAACCTGAGGAGGTGCCCACTGATCTGGGCGATACCTCTTCGGACAAAAGGAGAGCCGACTCTGCAGAGTCTGTTCCATCAAAGAAAACGCAAGTCAGCCAGTTCAGATCCTACTTCCCATGTTCCGACCGCTGAAGAAATAGCGAAAGCAATTACAGTAGTCCAGTCGCTTTGCCTGGTTCCAACCGAACTGACATCGGTTCAAAGGCGATCGGTTCATTCGGAAGTAGTTGCTTCTGATATAGATCCTGTAGCATTCTATGAGGGCGATTGGGAGGAGATGAGCCAGTAGAGCCTGATTTCTCCCCAGACAGGCCTTCCAGTGTTTCTTCTCCCAGGCTTTCCGAGTCCCCTTACCATTTCTTGTTTTACAAGAAAGTGGCTGAAACTCTTCAGCTTCCTGTGGAAGAGGCTGAGCAGGATCAGGAGGAACCTGATTATGTGGAGATGGTGGATGTTCCTTTACATAAATCCCTGGGGAAGCAGACACAAAAAATTATGCAGCTTTCCACATCCATCCCTCCTGTGGATAAGAGAATGGACAGGAGTTATGCTTTGTCAGGTCCTGGTATAGAATTCTTTTCAACTCATTGCAGCCATGTTGGGGTAGTGCAAGCTGCAGCCTGTGACAAGGCTAACATCCCCTTGGCATCTCAGCCCCCAGATAAGGATTCCAGGAAAGTGGATGCCATGGCAAAGAAACAGTACTTAGCATCCTCATTGGGGCTCAGGCAACCAAATTACAGGTACATGGCATATACAGCCAGGTACCAGAAAACTATGTGGGATACGGTTCTGGAGCTGGCTAAGAATGCCCCTCCCCAGCTAGCCAGGGAGCTGGAGCAGGTGACTGTAGATGGTATAGAGGCATCCAAAGTGCAATTCCATGCTGCTGTAGACTCAAATGATGTACATTCCAGGGTCATGGCTACATCTATCTCCATGAGGAGGTTTGCTTGGCTTAGGTGTACCAGTCTTTCACAGGATACCCAGACTAAGGCCATGGATTTTGCTGTAACTGGTAGTTCTCTTTTTGGGGAGCAAACGGAAAATTACACGAAGATGGATGAATATAGGACTACCTACAGGAATGCTGCAGCCAAAGAAAAACAGGCCACTCCTCAAAGGCAGCAATTTCAGGCTGGCAGGGGCAGGCCTTGCCACAGGCCTTTCTACCAAGCTCAGGCCTCCTCCTCCTTTTTCCAGCAGAGGGGGTTCTTTAGGGGAAGAGGTAGATGTGGGATGACCAGGACCCCATCATCCACTCAGTCTAAGCCCCCTGCCAAGCCAACACCCTGAGGTGTCGGTCAGGGTCGCCTCCCCATTTCCAGTAGGGGGCAGGCTGGCTCACTACTTCCAGGCCTGGCAGTCTATTACTTCAGACAGATGGGTCCTGGAAGTAGTGAGCCAGGGACTTGCTCTAAGTTTCAAAAGGTTCCCAAAAATGAGAGCAAATTCTTTCAGTCCTCCCTGTCCCTTGGAGACAAAGGCCCTAGAGGCAGAAGTCTCCTCTCTGCTACTTCTTCAGGCAGTAGAGAAGGTACCTACTTGTCACAGGGAAAGAAGACTTATTCCAGATACTTCCTTACCCCCAAAAAGACAGGAGTGGCAACCCATCCTAGATTTAAGATACCTGAACAAACATTTAACAAAACCAAAATTCAAGATGGTGACTCTGGGAGTAATTCTTCCCTGTCTGAGGCCAGGAGACTGGCTAGCCTCCCTGGATCTCAAGGATGCCTACTTCCACATACCTATCAGAAATTCCCACAGAAAGTACCTCTGGTCATTACCAATTCAGAGCAATGCTTTTCGGCCTAACATCTGCTCCAAGGGTTTTCACCAAGTGTCTAGTAGTAGTAGTAGTGGTGGCATTCCTCAGGAGACCGGGTATCCTTCTGTTCCCATACCTGGACTGGCTTGTTGTGGATCAGTCCTTAGACCAAGTCAGGTCAGTCCTAGAGGTCACTCAAAAACTTCTAGACTTCTTAGGATTCATTCTGAACCTAGAAAAGTCTGTTCTGGAATCAGCTCAGCTCCTTACTTTTATAGGAGTGGAGCTAGACACTATCCAGGCAAGGGCATTTCTCCCTCTTCCAAGGGTACAGTCCCTCATCACCCTGGCTTCCTCTCTTCGTCCTCTGGTATCTCATCCAGCCAGACACTTTCTACAGTTGTTGGGCCACATGGCAGCCTCCACAGTAGTGGTACAGGGAGCAAGGTTTCAGATGAGAGATCGTTTCATCTCCGATCTTATTGGTCTCAGAAAAAAGACCCTCTCTCCAAATTGGTTCCAGTGTCTCAAACTCTAGTTCAGGCCCTCCAGTAGTGGCTGGAGGAGGACAATCTTTGACAAGGTGTTCCCTTTCTCAGTCAGGCTCCTTCAGTGATTCTCACCACAGATGCCTCTTTACTAGGTTAGGGGGCCCACTTGGACCAGCTTACAGCTCAGGGAACCTGGTCTCATCAGGAGTCTCTTCTACACACAAATCTCCTGGAACTCAGCTGTCTTTCTAGCACTTCAGGCATTCTCAACTTCCATTCAAGGGAAAGTGGTTCAGATCAGGACAGACAATACCACAACCATGTGGTACATCAACAAGCAGGGAGGCACTCGGGCCTTGGCCTTGTGCACAGAGGCCATGAAAATATGGTCTCTAGCGTATTCCCTTCAGGCTTCCCTGATAGCTGTGCATCTTCCAGGGAAGGACAACATTTTGGCAGATGCTCTCAGCTTTCTCAGGGTCGCCACAAATGGACCCTGAATCCTCCAATTCTTCAGGTCATTTTCAAGAGGTGGGGCACTCCAGAGATGGATACCTTTGCAGCCCCGGACAATCACCAGCTTCCTCTCTTTTGTTGCAGATCTCCTTTCCTGGGGTCTGTCCCTCACGATGCTCTTTTGTTGAACTGGACAAGTAGGTTTCTGTATGCATTTCCTACTTTTCCTCTGATATTCAAGGTCCTGATCAAGATCAGGTCTCAGCCTTGCAAGGTGATTCTGGTGGCCCCAGACTTTGCCAGACAGCCTTGATACCCTCTACTATTGTCAGTGACAATGCCTCTGTGTCTTCCCAGACAGTTCAGTCTCCTCACCGGGGAGGATTCTATATCCCAACCTTCATACTGTCTGGCTCAAAGCCTGGCTCTTGCAGAGCTAGAATATGCAAGCCTGCATCTTTCCCAGTCAGTCTTGGACATTTTAAAGGTTAGTAGGAAACCTGCTACTAGAAAGACTTATGACTCCTAATGGAAGATATTTGGGTTTTGGTGTTCTCAGAGGCATATTCAACCAGTCAGCTGATATTGCAACTGCTTTGGATTATTTAGTGCATCTTGACAGTTTAGGTCTCAGGCCTACCACTCTCAAGGTACATTTGGCAGCTATTTCTGCCTCTCTTTCTGCTGTGAAGGGCTCTTCCCTAGCATCTCATCCAATTTTTCAAAGGTTTAGTACACATTAATCCTCCCTTTCGGGAATGTACTCCTTCTTGGGACCTGAATATCTGTATTGCACAGCTTATGCAGCCCACTTTTGAACCTCTATCATTGGCTGAGCTGCAGTACTTGACTTAGAAAACTGTATTCCTGGTGACCATTACTTCTGCCAGGAGAATCAGTGAATTACAGGCCTTATCAGTGGAACCTGACTTCATTTCATTTCACAGGGATAAGGTGGTCCTTCGAACCAACAGAAAGTTCTAGGGACGTGGATATGTTGTTCGATCCACACTGTCTGGCAGGTACCTTGCTGCTTTAAGGTGGGCCGGTATAGCTTAAAGCTGGCTCCTCCCACCCATCCGGGTGGTAAAACCCTCGGCACCACCCCATGACGCCAGATCTTCCTTACCGCTTGGAAGCTCAGGTTTCCTCCTTAGCGCTCTTGCATCCTGTAGGCCCTGGATCTTAAATCTTCAGATTTTCTCCCCAAACTTACCCTGAGACTCACTCGAGTTCGGTCTTCACCTGCATCCCTCGCGGCTGCGATGGAGGACAAGTCTGTTCCCAGGTTCCATTGGTGCCCTTGCAGGCAGAAAATGTCTCGCACTGACCCACACACCACGTGCATTTACTGTCTCGGGCATGATCACGATCTGCAGGCTTGCGATCTGTCTCTTTCCTTCTGTCCGTTGGTGCTCGAGGACCGTGCTGCCCGACTACAGCTGGGGCGACCGGAGAAACTGTACCTGCCGGTCAAATCGAAGGAGGCCTGTTGGGTGGTGTCCACGGCAGCGGGCTCCGCAGAACAGCTTGAATAACTCACTGCTCTCAAGGAGGAGGTGGCCCAGGCCACGGCGAGCTCCTCCTTGGTTTCGGCCTTTATCCTGCTTCAGTTGGGCTCTTCCTACACGGCTTCCTTTCGGGAGCTCTGCCAGTCCCTCTCAACTTAAGGAGAGGGTCCTTCTAGGTCTCATACCTCTCGGTCCAAGAAGAGGGATCCGAAGAAAGGCTAGTCCCAGCGTCGATGTTCTTGGGAGTGGGAGAGATCTCGCTCCCCGGATCATCGCCTCTCGGCTTCGGTCGAGGTTGCGTCCTGGGCTGCTGGTTTCACTGAGTCGCCGTCACACCAGCCGGCCGAGACTCCTGTTGATGAGGCTGAGATTTTTCTCGAGCCCATCGACAGGTTGTCGACCGAGGAGGCCGACAATTCTCTTTCTCGGACACCGGTGCTCCTGGTGCCCTCCGAGGACTTCTCAGCCTGCTGAGTCGATGTCCCTGGTCAAGGACCCTGAACTGGAGGGGCAGCAGGTTTCCCCCGCTCCTTCCTCGAGCCACCGCCGACGGTCGAGGTCTTGGTTCTCTTCTGCTTTGGGGAGGTCCCACCGACGTCAGCAGTCCTGGTCTTGACACCGTGGAAAGTGGCGCCGACGCTCATACTCCTTGGCTGAGGAGAGGCTCTGGTGCAAGTTGCATCGGCACTACGAGGACCTCGTGTGGCAGCAACTTCTTTTGGCCGGCAGCAAGCTGGCAGTTAAGTGGCTGTTGCCTGAAAGGCCCAAGCCATCTCCTGCCCCTGGTTCCTCTGTCGAGGATCCGGTTTCAGCACAGACTGCTGGCCAGAACCGGCTGCTCTGCCCATTGTGGTGGAACCACCGTCTCCTCAGCCGAAAGTTGGGCTGCCAACCAAGGATTCTCAGCCGGCTCAGGGTTTGCCCCATCGGTTGTCTGTCGCTCTCACCCCCGGCATGTGAAGAGTGGCTCAGGTGGTCAACAGCTGTACGTGGACTCTTCTGAGTCCGAGACTCCTACTTGCACTCCCGCCCAGTCAACCTGGAATCTGCGGAGGTGTCTGTCCATGGATGAGAGCCCTGCCTCGTTCCTGGGTGTTCAACTTTTCTCGGAGTCCAGCGGGATGCCGCTCCAACCCGTGCTAAAACGGACCAGATATCCCATTACGGAGTTTCTGGACAAGGGGGATTACCCCACAGAGGTCTTTCCCATGGCCAAAGCCATTGTGGGTATGGCTCTTGAGCTCTGGCAGTGCCCGGCCTCCTGTACTGTGCCTTCAGCCAGGATGGCCCGCAAGTATGCGGTCCTTACCAGCTCCCTCTACAAGCTTCTCAGAGCACCCCTCGGCCGAGAGGTTGGTGGCAAATTCTGTTTTTAGGCACTCTGGCAACACCAGGGATATGGACAAGTCCCCAGATAAGGAGTCCAAAAAGCTGAACTGTTCTGGGAGGAAGATGTATGCTGCCACCTCTTTGGGCCTTCGTCAGGCTAGCTCAGCCGTTCTGATGGCACATTTCTCCCACGCCCTGTTGGGCTCCCTGGATGAGGTGCTTTTTCATCTCCCAGCCGACCTTCAGACCACGGTCAAGGAGGTTCAGGACCAGGGAAGAGCAGTGACTAAACAGCTACAGACAGCACTGGACATCGGAGACTCCTGTGCCTGGTCAGTGGCGGCCGCAGTGGCCATGCATCGCAGGGCTTGGTTGCGGATCTCTACCCTCACGGCAGACACCCAACACAAGCTAGCAGATGGTCCCTTTCTGGGCACCGACCTGTTCGGTCCTGGGGTGGAGGGTCACCTCCAGCGCATTGAAAAGTCCAATGCCACGTTAGATTCGGTTGCATCTGCTCAGAGGGACAAAGGTCGCCATCAGCACCATAAGCCCTTTCATCCCTTCGCTCCTGCGGCAGGATCCGCCCAACAGCAGGGCCAGCAGTCTCATGCTTGGCGCCCTAAAGCCAAGTCCATCGCTTCTTCGGTCAGGAAGCCTGGGGGTAAGGGCCCAGGGCAGCCCCTTGGCCGGTTCCTCCTCTTCCAAGCTTGCCCAGTGATGGGTTGCAGGGTGCCACCCCAACCCCGTCTCGCCACCCCTGGGTCCCCCCATTGGGGACCGGCTCAACCACTTCCTTTCCGCCTGGTCCGCTTTCACCACAGACCGCTGGGTGCTGGAGGTGGTTGGCAGGGGCCTGTCTCTGGAATTCGAGCAGGTCCCTCCCTTTCGAGCCCGTGCCCCGTGGAGGGCCACGGGATCCTTAGCCTCCTTGTCGGCTCTCCAAGACGACATCATTCTGTTCCTCCGCAAGGGGATAGTCAGCAAGGTGGCGGATCCTCCTCCTTGTCCAGGGTTTGTGTCCAGGTACTTCGTGGTTCCAAAACGGACAGGGGGCTGGCACCCCATTCTTGATCTGCATGATCTGAACAAGTTCCTAAAGCCGCACACCTTCCAGATGATGACTCTGGCTCAGATTATACCATCCGTGGAACAGGGCATGTGGTTCTGCTCACTGGACCTTCAGGACACATTCTTTTCATGTCCTAATCCGTCCATCTCATCAGCAGTTCCTCCGCTTTCAAGCAGAGGGAACCCTCTACGAGTTCCAGGCCATGCCCTTTGGCCTTTCTTCAGCTCCCAGGGTCTTCACCAAATACATGGCAGTGGTGGCAGCATTCCTGTGGCGCCAAGGGGTCCGGGTCTTCCCTTACCTGGACGATTGGCTGATAGCCCCCTCCAGGTTGGAGGCGGAGCAGTCTAGAGATCTGGCCCTCTGGGTTTGCTTTTAACTGGGCCTCCTCATCAATGAGGCCAAGTCGTAACTCGTGCCTTCGCAGGTGATTTCTATTCATCGGGGCGGAGCTCGACTCTCTCCGAGCCAGAGCCTGGCTTGCAGCAGACAGGGCCGAGGTCCTTTCCTCCTTTGCCCAGTCATTTCAGGTTGGGCAATTGCCCAGGAACTTTCTATGCATTCTGGGTCTCATGGCGGCCTGCACCAGCGTGGTCTGTTGGGCCCGCTGGCATATGCGCCCCCTGCATTGGGGACTGGCCTGCCAGTGGTTTCAGTACTCTTGTCATCTAGACCAGCCAGCCTCCGTGACCCAGGTGATGTGGGACGGCCTGCAGTGGTGGCTCGTCCCAGCTCATCTGCAGGAGGGAATCCCATTTGTCCACCCCAATCCGACGGTCATCTTGATGACCGATGCCTCTCTGGGTTGGGGTGCCCACCTGGGGGAGCACAGAGCCCACGGAATCTGGTCCCCTCAGGAGTCCCAATGCCAGATCAACCTGTTGGAGCTCCAAGAGGTCCGGCTAGCCCTGACCGCCATCACTTTGTCTCTACGGGGTCAAGTGGTCCAGGTCCAGACGGACAACACCATGACCATGTACTATCTCAACCGACAGGGTGGGACACACTCCTTGCCTCTGTGCAGGGAGGCTCGTTGCATTTGGTCTCTTGTGCTCAGCCTGGAGGCGGATCTCTTAGCCATTCATGTGGCAGGAGCCTCCAACAGTCTGGCCAATGCCCTTAGCCAGATCGTCGATGCATCTCATGAGTAGTCTCTCCTGCCGGAGGTAGTAAAAGACCTGTTCTCCCACTGGGGTACACCTCAGGTGGACCTGTTCGCCTCCAGTGAAAACGCCGAGCTGAGGCTGTATCATGCCCACCCCCCTCAGCAGGGCTCACTGCAGGAGGATGCCTTCTCGAGGCCTTGGACCCCAGGCCTCTTTTACGCCTTCCCTCCATTTCCCTTGATCAACAAGGTGCTTCTCAAGGCAAGTAGGGACAAAGTGCAGGTGATCCTGGTAGCCCCAGACTGGCATCGCCAGTTCTGGTATCCAGATCTCCTCAGCCTCGGCTCCAGGCTCCTAAGGCGGTTTCCAGCCCGCTTGGACCTGCTGTCCATCAACAAAGGGAAGGTACTCCATCCGGACCCTCAATCCCTGCACCTGATGGCCTGGTTCCTGAGCGGCTAGAGTTACAGGCCTTGGGTCTTTCCGACGAGGTCCTCAACGTCGATAAAGCTTCCCATAAGGAGTCCAGAAAATGTTATGCCTTTAAATGGAAAAGATTCTCCATTTGGTGTCAGGGAAGGGGGTTTGACCCCTCGTCCTGCCCATTGACTAGTATTTTGGACTAATTGTGGTCCCTTTCTCAGCAAGAGCTTTGGTCGACGACCCTCAAGGTGCACCTGGCAGCCATCTCTGCTTACTGGGCGCGGTCCGGCAAGCAGTGGATGGCGCAGGAGAAGGTGGCCTGGCTCTTTCTCAAGAGCCTAGATCACATACCCCCTCCGGTGCATGAACCTCTACCTCATGGGATTTACTGCTGGTACTGGCTAAGCTCATGGGCAAGCCATTCGAACCGATGCACAGGTATGACATCTCTCACCTGTCGTGAAAGACCACCTTCTTGGTGGCTATCACGTCAGCCAGAAGGATTGGGCGCTCCAGGTGCTTTACATTGAATCTCCCTACCTGGTCTTCCACAGGGACAAGGTTGTCCTGCACCCCCACCCAAAATTTCTTCCGAAGGTGGTGTCAAAGTTTCACTTGAATCAGGTGCTTATTCTGCTGGTGTTCTACCCGAATCACACCTTGGAGGCAGAGTACAGGCTCCACACTTTGGACCTGAGAAGAGCACTCACCCACTATAGAGAGGGTACAGTGGAAGCTTGGTGGGGGGGGGGGTTCACCAGCTGTTTGTCACCTACACTGAAGCCACACCTGGCAGACCTGCAGCCAAGCGGATGATGGGCAGGTGGATCACTTCCTGCATTGATCTCTGCTATAGGTTGGCGGGCAAGGAGCCTCCTGTAGGGCTAAGGGCTCATTCCACCCGCCACACCGCTACTTCTATGGACGTCCCTATCCAGGAAATCTGCAGGGCTGCCACCTGGAAGTCAGCACACACCTTTATTTCCCACTACCACATCGACCTCGAGTCACGCTGGGATGCTGGTTTGGGGACCTCAGTTCTCCAGTCCCTATTCCCTAAGTAGGGGGTGTGCTCCTTGCCTCCCTCCTCCAGGAGAACTGCTAGGAGTCTGCCAGATAGTGTGGATTGAACAACATATCCACATCCCTAGAAATACAGGTTACTCACCTATAACAGGAGTTCTAGGAGTGGTATATGTTCATCCACATGGACCCACCCGACCTCCCTGACTTCGACGCACAACCTGGCTTCCAGTGGGCTAGATCTGGTGTCATGGGGCGGAGCTGAGGGTTTTACCACCCGGGTGGGTGGGAGGAGCCAGCTTGAAGACCTTCCAGACCATTTTAAAGCAGCAAGGTACCTGCTAGATAGTGTGGATGAACAACATGTACCACTTCTAGAACTCCTGTTACAGGTGAGTAACCTGTATTTATTGCCCATTGGTACAAACATTTTTAAGAAACAATTTCTACTTTGTTAGTATAGTGCTCGTAAGAATCTGACGGTTACACTGCAGAGTACCACAGACATAGAGTTAAGCCTTTACTCTCCGGAGCAGTTCAAGTGCTGAGGCTAACTACATATAGTCAGAATACAGCAAGACTCCATTAGAAGAAACAACATTACTATGGTGAGTAATTTTTTTTATAGGTACCCCTGGGAGTGCGACGTGCCATGACATCCGTGCACGGCTGCCCTGCTGATGTCTGCCGCACTCCCGTCCCCTCGTACTGCTGGCTTGCCTTGTAGCTCTCCTGGTCTCCACCAGAAGCCACTAGGCAGCCAAGCATGCCCCAAAGCCCTCCCTGAGAGAGGAGAGGAGAGCAGTCCTCCGAACGCTCAATCCTCCCTCTCCCCTACCAACCCCCGGCTGCCCAGGCTCGTTCCTGAACCTGGGTTGCCAGTGCGGCACAAGGTGTGGTGTCCAGCGCCTCAACCCTCCGCGCCACTGGGCCAGTCTAGGGTATACATATGAGCACCGTTAATCTGTCCTCATATGTTTTCTGATGCAGTCTCTGCACCAGTTTGGTTGCCCTTCTCTGGACTGCTTCCGTTTTGTTAATGTCCTTGTGAAGGTGCAGCCTCCAGTACTGCATACAGTACTCCAGCTGGGGCCTAACCAGTGTCTTGGAAAGAGGGACTATTACCTCTCTTACGACTTGTGATAGCCCTACTAACACACCCCCCAGCATCCCTCTAGCCTTACCTACTGCTTTAGTGGTCTGCTTGGATGATTTCAGGTCATCTGTGATGATGATGCCCAAGTCTCTCTTCCCTTGTGATTACAGCAACTCTCCTCCCAACCTATAGTTGGCTTCAGGGTTTCTGTTCCTTATACGTATGATCTTGCACTTTGTGTTAAACCACAGTTGCCACTTTTCCGACCATTTGGCCAGTTTTTCCAGATCTCGTCTCATTCTGTCCACCCCATCAGGATCATCTACTCTGTTGCAGATCTTGGTGTCATCTGCAAACAGACAAATCTTACCCTCCAGTCCATCTGCAATGTCACTGATGAAGATATTGAAGAGGACTGGCCCCAGGACTGATCCCTGAGGTACCCCGCTTGTGACTTGCGTCTCTTCTGACTGTGTACCGTTTACCACAACTCTGTTTTCTGCCCGCCAACCAGTTTGCCACCCAGTTGACCAACTTCTGACCCACCCTAAGCCTACCCAGCTTATTAATCAATTTTCTGTGTGGAACAGTATCAGACGTTTTGCTGAAGTCAAGGTAGGCAACATCAGCTGCACCCCCCTTGGTCCACCACTCTGGTTACTCAGTCAAAGAAATCTGAGATTGGTTTGACAGGACCTCCCTGTTGTAAACCCATGCTATCTTGGATCCTGTGCGTCTATGATTCCAGGTGTTGCACTGTCCTTTCCTTAAGGAGTACCTCCATAATCTTGCCCACTACTGAGGTAAGACTGACTGGTCTGCAGTTCCCTGCCGCCACTCTCGTGTAGTGGGATCACATGAGCCCTTCTCCCATCTTCTGGGACCTCTCCTGTGCTAAGAGACTCAATAAACCGTTCTAATTATGGCTGTGCTAGTTCCACCCTTAGCTTCTTTAGTACCCTTGGATGTATGCCATCCAGTCCCATTGCCTTGTCCTCCCTGAGCTTAGTGAGCGCTTGTTAGGACCATTTCTTTTGTGAAGGGACTTGTGCACACCTCCATCCCCTTGTGTCCATGGTGCTGAGCTGTGGGCCCTGCCCTACCTTCTCTTCAGTAACTACTGAGCAGAAGTATCTATTTAGGATAGATTCTTTTCCTTGGTCCTTCTCCACACACTCCCCCTTATCCCCTTTGATCTTAGCAGCACCCCTCTGGACTTTCTTCTTTCACTAATGTATCTATAGAAAGTCTTGTCGTCTTTGTTTACTGTTCGTGCTAGTGTTTCCTCGGTTTTGGCCTTTGCCTGCCTTACTGCCTTCCCTGCTTCCCTTAGGGAAGTTTGGTATGCCTCCCTGTCTTTGTCCCGCTGTGTTCCCTTATTTCCTGAAGGCCAGTCTCTTGGCTCTGACCTTTTCTGCTACTGTTTTTGACAACCAAAGTGGTTTCCTCCTTCTTTTGCTGTTGCTTTTCTTCCTAACACAGTGGGATGTTGCTTCAGGTATTGCATCCTTAATGCTTGCCCACTTTGCCTGTATCCCCTCACCTGTATTTCTTCTTGCCAGGACTAGCTTAACTCTGTTGGCCATCTTATCAAAGTCGGCTCCTCTGAAGTCCCATATTTTTGCATTGGAATGGGATGATTTAGTTCTAGTTGACGAATTGAATCATACCATGTGATGGTCACTGGCTACCAGGTGACCTTCTACCTGGAGTTCTGTGATCTTTTCCCCATTAGTCATTACTAGATCTAGGATAGCCCTGTCTCTTGTGAGTTGTTGTACCAGTTGTTTGAGGCCCTTCCCAAGCAGGGAATTCACTGGGTGTCTAGTTTTGGTGGATGTTCCTGCTGGTATTGACCAATCTGTATCTGGCACGTTGAAGTCTTCCATTATCAGACCCTCCCCTTTTAGCTGTCATGTTTTGTATATCTTCTAACAGTAATGTGTCTCTGGTCTCTCACTGATCTGGAGGCCTGTAGACAACTCCAGTTCGTATGGCTGTCCCATTTCCTGTTTCCAGGGTGACCCGCAGTTCTTCTGGTTCCTTATGTGCATTCTGAATTTCTGTAGCTTTGATATTTTCATTGACATAAAGGGCTACCCCCCCCCCTTTTCTTTGCACCTCTGTCTCTTCTGGACAGTACATAGCTGGGTACTGAAGACTTCCATGTATGGTTACTGGTGAACCATGTCTCTAATGGCTACTATGTCCAGTTTAGCCTCTGTCATTGTTGCCTGCAGGTCTGGGATATTGTTTCCCAGACTGCGGGCATTTGCGTACATGATTTTCCATTGGCCAGATTTCGGTGCGTTAGTTGTTGGACGAGGTCTGGCATTTCCACTGCGCATCGTATGGGGAGCTGGACCTTTTTCCTTACCTGGTGATGCAAATGAACTACAAACATGATGAACTCCTGTTTGATCACTAGCTGAGGGGGAAGGGGTGTTCTTCCCGTTCGATGCATCAGGTGCTGCACCCCTCTCCCCATTGGCTAGTTTAAATATTCTGCAAAGATGTCAAACTTCTGCCCCAATGCACTGACTCCCTCCTTAGTCAGATGCAGTCCATCAGATTTAAAGAACTTTCGCTGTCAAAACTTTTGCCAGTTACCTACAAATTTATGTCCTTTTTCCTGGTACCAGGCCTTGAGCCACATGTTTAGCTCACCTGTCTCCCCTTCTCTGACCTTCTGTCCATCTGCCCCCTCTTCCAGACCTGCAGGATCTCCGAGAAGGAGATGCCAGACGACATGGATGACAGTTTGTCTCCCACCCTGGTCAGGTGTTCCTTGTTCTCCACAACTGACTGGCTGGAGAAATCGTTAGTCCCTATGTGTACCAGGACATCAGTGTTTTCTCCTGCTTCATGCACGATTTTAGCAATGTGGTCAGTGTCTCTCCACGCTGATGTACCTGGGAGACATCTGACTATTACCCCCAGCTGGAGGTAGGTATCAACTCCCTGAATCATTGATTGTCCTATGATCAGAAGTGTTTTGGTCCCTGTTTTGGGTGAGTTTTGTTGTGCTAGCTCCTGTGCTGCAGTGTCCTCTGCCCCTTTGTTTGATTTTGGAGATAGAGGCAGATACCTGTTTGTAGTTTTTATATGGTTCGTGGAGGTGATACGTTGGAGAGCATTGAGTGGTGGGGCACCCAGTTTGCACCTCCTAACCACCTGCCAACCTCCCAGACCAGCTACACCCTGCGGTCGAGGTGCCTCAGTTGGATGTTGGGGAAATGGCAGGCGGTTCTTATATTTCCTCCTGAATTTGCAATTTGAGGCGTGCAGTCTCTGCCCATGCTGCCTGGAGCTGAGCCCTTAGATTTCCAGTGGTCCAGCATGTTGGGCAGCATCCTAAATCCTGTATAACTGCCCTTTTGAAAAGTGTCCCACAGTGCCTGCAGTTAATATCTATTCCACTCGAGTTGCCGAGTCTATAATCTGATCTGAAGAATTAGAAGGAGGAAGATGAAAGTAAAAGTTTGATTCCTCCCCCCTTCTTTATTCAGCCAGGAAATGTGTGGTGTTTTCTATATCTGCAAACAAGGGGGAACTCATTCTTATCCTCTGTGCAGGGAAGCAGTGAGAGTCTGGTATTGGCCATTGACCACCATCTTCAGCTCTCGGCCATCCATGTGCCAGGTGCCCAAAACGTCCTGGCAGATGCACTAAGTCGCTTGCGGTCCAGGGCTGATTTGTGGGAACTGGTAACCTTAGTGGCAGAGGACCTCTTCGACAGATGGAGTCTGCCAGAGTTGGACCTTTTTGTGTCCCCACTCAACGTAAAACTGAGGCATTTCTGCTCGCTAGATCCCAGGCCTGGAGTTTTCTGGCGAAATGCATTGTCCCACTCCTGGACAGGGAGGTTTCTGTACGCCTTCCTGCTCCTTCAACGGGTTCTCATCAAACTCCAGATGGAGGGGGCTACGATGATTCTCATAGCTCCCTTCTGGCCTCATCAGATCTGGTTCCCACTCCTACAGCAACTGGCAGTGGAGCCCCCTGTCCCCTTGCCTTTGTGCACTGGCTTGCTCTCCCAGGACCGGTGTGCCCTGGTCCATCTGGAACTTGAGTATCCATCTCCACGCTTGGCCCTTGAAGACGTAGCTATAGCCAGGTTCGGGGTTTCCCCTCAGGGTGGCCGATGTGTTGGTGGCAGCTAGAAAACCCTCTACCAGAACTGCTGGCCCGGTGGGGCTGAGGCACTGGACGCCTTCCCTCACGTCATGCTGGTGACCCAGGTTGGAGAACAAACCCAGGTTGTCAGAGCTGGCAAATCTCTAATCTTAGCCTCGGTTTATCTTCTACCCACTAAAGCCAGGGACGGCCTCCTAAAAATACTGAATACGATTGCTACCCTTCCTAAGGGCACAGAGCTTCTCATAACAGGTGACTTTAACATCAACTGGGAGGGCAGGGAATCCACGCCTTTCAGGGACATGGTCGCTACTTCCAACCTGACCCAACTCGTAGACAGCCTAACAAGGTGGAACCACAAAACAGGAAAAGACACCCTCCTCGATTGGCACCTCTCGAGTTCCCCTTCTCAGATCTGAGCTTAAGGTCCTGCCTAACACCTTACGTGATCACTCCCCAGTCAGTTTCACATGGTCAAACAAATTTGAGCAAGCCCCCGCCAATCGTAATGAATAGGATTTTGGGGAAGGGCAAGCTTGGGACCCTCTCCTCTGCCCTCTCCCAGCATCACTGGTCCCCTATCGATCATGCGCCTAATATTGACCAGGCCCTAAGTTTCTTTACAGAGGGCTTCAACAACATTTATGATATCTTTGCACCACTGAGGAAAAGAAAAATTCGGGTTCAAGTTAATGGCTGGATCACAGGGGATCTCCTCACCCAGATTAAGGAAAGGGACAACCTCTGGGAAAAAGCCAGGTCCTCTCACAGCAAACACAACTTCCAGTGCTATAGTACTGCAAGAAACCACTGCACCAACCTTATCCACCAAGCAAAGGCCTACTTCCACAAGGAGCAGCTTAATAAAACTTGGGGCAACGGGAAGAGTTTTTGGGAGAACATCAAAAACCTCCACATCAACAGTGCCACGATTACTGACCCACGGCACATCGCGGATGCTCTCAACACAGCGTTTACTGACCTGACTGGAGTGCTACCCCCCCCCCCCGGGACTACCTGCAACCTGCTGGGGAACAAACCAACTGCACGCCTCAAGGGGGCTCAACCCCTGTCTTCTGCTTCAAAAAAGTGTCCGTGAAGGAGGCTTACAAACACATTAAAAAAAAAAAATACTAGGCAAGACCAGAATGGGGAGTGATGGAGTCGATATGAAACTCTTATCCCTAACACTGGATGTCATCTTCGTTTAACAAATCGCCGGCTGTTGCACAATTCCCCGGGATCTTGAAACAGGCTCTCGTAACGCCGGTGCACAAGAACGGTGATTTGACATGCGCCGCCAGTATCCATCCTCTCTCCCTTATCTAAAGCGCTGGAAAAGATTGTGGCCGCCCAACTCACCGATTACCTCGACAAATACAACCTGTTATGTCCCAACCAACATGGCTTCGGGTGGAGTCTTAGTACCTCCTCTGGCTTGCTGGACTACACTGACTACTTGCACAAGACACCAGACAAAGGAAAACTGGTGGGGTCAGTCTTCATAGACCTCACCAAAGCCTTCGACACCGTCAATCGCTCTCTCCTCCTGACTCAACTACAGAACCTGGGGGTTGCAACCACTGCTGTCTGCTGGTTCTAGGACTACCTAACACACAGAAGCCAACATGTAAAAATTGGGCACACAGTATCTAGCTCCAACAAGGTATCTTTAGGGGTCCCACAGGGGCCCTTACTGTTCATCCTCTTCCTGAAGCCTGTGACACTAAACTGATACTTTACACAGACGACACTGTACTTCTCACCAGCAGTTCATCAATAGTCGCCCTCCACTCCGAGCTGCAGGCATCCTTCTACAAGCTGGAAGACTGGTTCTGTAGCCATAAACTTCTATTAAACTACAAAAAGACCAAGGTGATGCTCACAGCCAGCCCACAGCACAAAAAGAAGCTCCCTCCCCTCACCATCTCCAGTAAAGTCAGTGAGCCGCTAGAACAAGTTCACTTCTTCAAGTACCTGGGGGTCACCATTGATGACTCCCGCACCTTCACCCAACACATCGACACAGTGGTAAAGGCAGTGAACACCAAGCTGGATGTACTCTATAGGCATAAAAAGTATCTCACTCCAGAGGCCCTCCGTCTCTAGCTCCATCCTTTCTACCATTGACTATGGACTGGTGGTCTATGGCACAGCAACAGACACTGCGCTAAAAAGGATTCCCATTGCCCTCAACAAGGCATGTAGGCTCACAGTGGCTGCAGATCGAAATACCCACACCTGCTCCTTATATGAGCAGACCAATTGTCTGTCAGTAAAGAACGGGATTATATTCCAAACATGTCTCCTTGGGGAAAAAGGCGCTAATGGGTAACCCCCCAATGCATTTGTTGCATCCTAACACCAAGTGCTACCAGCTGTACTACCACAGGCAAGATGAGGGAGGCCCTATCAGCACCTTTCCATCGAACTGTGCAGGGACAGCGTGCTTTCAGCTATAGGGCACCCCAGTGGCTCAATGAAATCCTAGTGCACATTCAAAACTCTCAATGCATCTCGCAATTCAAAAATGGACTAAGGCAACACCTTCTTACTAGGACAGTTTGTGACTGCCACTAGGACTCTTAACACCCATAATGCCCACTCACCCACACTCTCCTTCCCCTTCCTTTATCCCTCTGTCTTCCTCTCCCCATGTGCCTTTTCCCCCACTGGATCAACCTTATAACCAAACCAACTTACTACCACTACCTCCCAACTTCCTAGACAAAGCCACTTCTTTTGGCCACCCACTCCCGCCCAGTCTCCCTTCCCCCTCACCTTAACTCCTCCTCTGACTCTCACACTAGGTGTCATACTTCTTTATCTCCTTCGTTACATACAAACACTGTCCTTTATCCTAGTTGAATGCTCTTGACTCTGTACTGTCACCATTGGTTCTATGAATGGCACTGTAACCTTATTGTATACTAGCTACCTATTATTCGAGTATTGTATATAAACTGTTTGTTATTGTTGTCATTGTCACGGTTTGATATGGAACCTTTGTAAAATAGCTCTGACTTCAAAGGTATGATCCGAATCCCTAAATAAATAAAAATAAATATGGGAGGGAGCAGGGCTGAGCAACCCGAAGGCAGCTCTTTTCTCCAGGGAGGATCCTGTCACCCGCTGTAGTTCCACTGCCCCCGGATGGAGGTCTGCGGGCAGTGGAGGCGAGTGGGTGGCAAGCAGTGGGAGGGTGTCCTGGTACCGCGACACGTGCGTGCCGGCTCAGGAGAAAAAGGGTAAAATCGAGGATAAAATATTTTAAAAAATAAATAAATTGGATCAGATCCTGGAGTGCCTCCTGTCACGCTTGGACTTCAGTCTAAGGTACTCTTCTATCAAGGTACATCTTTCTGCTTTCTCTGCCTATTGTGTACCTGTTGATGGCCATACTGTGGCCCAGCTTGATGTGTCCCACACCTTTTGTCAGGGAATTCTTTACCTGAAACTATCAATTCAGGAACCTGTCCTGCCTTGGGACCTTAATTTTGTGTTAGAAAAGCTTACGTTCTAGGGACGTGGATATGATGGTTCTATCCACACTTTCTGGCAGTTGCCTTTCCCTTTTACTCTGGCTGGAACATCTTCAAGCTGGCTCCTCCCACCCACCTGGGTGGTAACTCCCTCGGCTCCACTCCATGACGCCAGATCTCTTATGGACGCCATTCTTTCCAAATTTGAAATAGCTACTCAAATGGGTTATGTTATTATTACAGGGGATTTCAATCTCCCAGATATAAATTGGCAGTCATTCACAACATCTAGCAGTATTAGTAATAAATTTTTGTCCACTTGTTCGGAATTGGACTTACAGCAATGGATAACTTCTGCAACCCGCGGTAATAATATATTAGATCTTGTTCTGAGTAGTACCGACTTAGATATTAGGGATGTGTATATTTCATCACCAATTGGCAGCAGTGATCATAATTCTATTTTATTTAACTTGCAGAGACATATTGTCTTTAATACTAATTCTTTGATTATATACCTGTACGACAAAGCTGATCTTCACAGTATCAGTCTATACCTTGCAAAAATAAACTGGTTATCTTTTTTTGATAACCAGTCCTTGTATCAAAGTTGGGTACTTTTCAAATCACTTATTTCGACTCTTCGTGATACTTATATTCCATCAAAAAATGAGAATTCTAATGGGAAACAGACTCCTAGATGGATGAATAAAAACATAAAACGTTTAATAAATATAAAAATTAAAAAACATCGTAACTACCTAAAGAATAGGACAACTTCTAATTGGGAATCCTATTTAAAATCAAGTAGGAAGTGTAAATTAGTCATCCGTAGGGCCAAATCTAGATGGGAAATGAAATTGGCAACAACAGCTAGTAAGTCTAATTCCAAACAATTTTACTCTTATATAAACTCCCTCAGGAAAAGTCCAAGTGTGGTGGGGCCTGTTACAACAGAAAACATACTTATCCATGAACCGAAAGCCATGGCTGATGTATTTAATAATGAATTTTGTAAAGTTTTCTCTGCATCAGAAGTTCATTCACCTGTACCTATGATTTCACCATCAGATACTTTTATCACATTCTCAGTTGTCTATTCTTAAAAAAACTACACTTACTAAAAGGTCAATTTTGTTCAGGCCCAGACAATATAGCAGGGCATTTACTTTACCTATTATCTAAACATATTGCCTTTCCACTCAAACTTTTATTCAACCTTTTTTTACAATATAATTTTATCCCTTGTGAATGGAAAGAGACGTTTGTGGTACCAATACATAAGAAGGGATCAAAACATCTATGGGAAAATTATCGGCCGATTAGTTTGACTTCATCCATATGTAAGGTGTTAGAAAGTCTACTAAAGGATATTATTGCCCCTATTATTGATGCATCTGATGTGGAACAACTTGGCTTTAAGAAGGGTAGAAGCTGTCTGACAAATTTGCTCTGCTTGTATGAACATTTTAGTTCTTGTTTGGATAACCGGTTAGCCTGTGACATTGTCTTTATTGATTTCAGTAAAGCTTTTGACACCATGCCACACTGGGCTCTAATTCAAAACTCACAGGTCTTGGTATTAATAGTCATGTAATTACATGGATTCATAATTGGCTTTCAAACAGAACTCAAAAGGTGATGATTAAAGGGCATTTTCAACTCTGGTAAAGTTTTAAGTGGTGTTCCACAAGGCTTGGTTCTCGGCCCCTGTCTTTTTCAGGCTTTTATATCTGATTTAACTAATTCCTGCCTTTCATTTACAATTAAATTTGCAGATGATGTGAAGATCGGAGGACCATGTTCTAATTTAGACCAAATATCTTGTATTCAGCATGATCTTGATATTATTAGTACCTGGGTTAATAAATGGGGCATGAAGTTAAACTCTACAAAATGCAAAGTAATGCATTTGGGTTCTAATAATTTAAATTTCCAGTATATTCTGGACGATTTACCATTGTGTGCCACTAATGATAAGGATTTGGGTATAAACATTTCAGATGACTTAACATATTCCAAGCATATGCATTCGGTTATTAGTACATCTAATAAAATTATTTGGTCTATTTTGTGTAATATTAGATCTCGAGATCAGGAGGTGTTGTTACCCCTATTCAGGTCCTATGTCCGTCCCCATCTTGAATATGCTTCACAGTTGTGGTGTCCTTTTAAAAAATCGGATAGTTACTCCCTTGAAAGGGTTCAGCGAAAATACACTAAAGAAATATCTGGTCTCAAATCCTCATCTTATGAGTTTAGGTTGGATACATTGAAACTAATGCCTCTTACTATCAGATGCATTAGAGGTGACCTTCTCCTCCTATATGACATTATTCATGACCCCTATATCATGACTGAGTTAGGATTTTCTTTTAAGTCATCAATACATAATACTAGAGGTCATGTCCTCCAGTTAACTGGTAAATCTTTTAAACATAATAATCGTAAGTTTTTCTTTTCTGTAAGAACTATTGGGCCTTGGAATAGACTTCCATCTGATGTAGTAACAAGTAATACTAAAGAGATTTTTAAACATTGTCTTGACACGCTAATTATGTCTGGGTATAACTTAACATTCTACTCTATGGCCTAGCATAGGAGCATCATGGGCTTTGGCCTACTAGCTCTTTCTTCTAACCTTAGTATGAACCTTAGTAGAATCTCCCTTTTCGCTGGAAGAAGCAGGTTCCATCCTTATCGTCCTCAGTGCTAAGTAGGCCCTTTGGCTCGAAATTTTCGGATTTACTTCCAGACCTTCAAAAAAACTATGTTTTCAGGCCCGATCTCTGACCGCAGTGAGTGACATGTCCGCTTGGGAGTTCTGTCGGTGCCTTTGTGGGCAGAAGATGTCCCAAACAGATCCGCACACTGCATGCATCTATTGTTTAGGCCACAAACACAATCCTCAGGCCTGCAAGATATGTCGTTCCTTCCATCCCTCCATTCTCGAGGACCGCTATGCCCACCTTTTTCTCAGACGAACAGGACCAACCAGTCAAATCTAAGGATGCCCACCGGGTGGTATCTGCGGCTGCGGGGTCCACCGACCAGCTTGCAGAGTTTGAGGAGGCAGCGGCCCAGGCCATGGCGCATATCTCCTCGCCTTCGGCCTTCATTCTGCTTTCGTTGGGAGCCTCCTTCTTGGGATCCTTCAAGGAGTTGTGCCAGTCCTTGCCAAAACGCGGTGAGGACCAGCCATCTGGGCACAAGTCCAAGTCTAAAAAAGAGGCAAAAAAGTCAGTCGTGGAATCAGGAATGCTGTCTTAGTTGAAGGCTTCAGAGTCCCACATTTCTCCTGATCCGACTTCAGTCGAATTTATGGCCCAGGCCGCTGGCTCCATGGTACCCCCGTTGGGCCAGCTGGCCGAGATGCTGGTCGATCTTCCGGACAAGATTTTTCTCGAGCCAGTCAACCAGTTGTCGACTGAGAAGGCCAGTCCTTCACTTTCCAGGACTCCGTTCCCGACTCAGACCATTGGAGGGATGGATCAGTCTGCTGACCCGCCACCTCTGGTCATCGACCAAGACCTGGAGGTGCATCAGATCTCACTGGCTCCCTCTGATTCCTGTCACTGGTCCCCCCGGCGGTCCAGGTCTCGGTCATACTTCCAGGGGTCGAGCAGTTCCTGCTGATGTTGGCACTCCCGCCCTCGACACCTTGGAATGCACTACCGCTGCTACTCTTCTTCCTCGATCAGGTGAGGAGAGGCTTCGGCGCAGGTTGCGTCAATGCTACGAGGATCTTATGTGGCAACAGCTGGTGTTCTTCAGTATAAAGCTGACCCTGGCTCCTACACTGGCCATCACTTGGTGCTTGCCTCAACAACCAACGCCTTTTCCGCCTTGAGCTGACCAAGATGGTGCCGGCTCAGCTGACCCCAGCGTCTCCACTGATTCTCATGGAGCTGCCACCTAAACAGCCGACAACTGGTGCTCTGACCAAGGAGTCTCGGCTGGCCAAGGGGCTTCCCTATAGGCTGTCTCGCTGTCACTCCTGACTATCCACGGAGGGTCAGCGGGGACTCTGCAGTCGACCCCTCTTTAACAACTCTGAGTCAGAGGGTTCCTCCTTGCACTCCCATCCAGTCAACGTGGAGTTGTTTGGGGGTCTCTCGACAGATGAAGGCACTACTTTCTTTATGGGCCTTCTCCGTCCGATCTCGGAGTCCACGAGCATGAAAATGGAGCCTGTCCAGAAACGGGCTCGATACCCTTTGACTGAGATTGTGGACTGGGGAGATACTACTGGGGAGGCCTTCCAGGTGGCAGAGGCCATCCTCGGTCCTGCCATGGAGCTTTGGCAGCGCCCCCGCTTCCTGCCTTGCACCCTATGCCCAGATGGCCCACAAGTATGCTGTACCTACCGGTTCCCTGTTGGAATTCACAGAACATCCCTCAGCCGAGGGGCTGGTGGCCAATTCTGTGTTCAGGCGCTCTGGCAACACTAGGGACATTGACAAGCCGCCTGACAGAGTCCAAGAGGTTGAACTATGCGGCTAAGAAGGTCTACGCTGCCTCCTCGCTTGGTCTTCGCCAGGCAAGCTCAGCCCTCCTTATGGCCCAGTTCTCCCATGCTCTGCTGGGCACCCTGCATGAGGTGCTTCCTCATCTGCCAGCGGACCTCCAGATCACGGTCAAACAGGACTGGGCTATAGGAAAGCAACAGCTCCAAACAGCCATGGACACTGGGGACTCCTGTGCCCACTCCAAGGCAGCCGCAGTGGCCATGCACCACAGGGCTTGGCTGAGGATCTCGACCTTCATGGCTGACACTCAGCACATTCTGCAGATGTTCCTTTCCTGGGCACTGACTTGGTCGGGCCTGGAGTCGAGGGCTATCTCACCTGCATCGAGAAGTTCAGTACCACCTCGGACTCTGTGACATCTGCCCAAAAGGACCCCAAGGGCTCTAACCTGCAGCAGAAAAGAAAGCCCTTTCAGTCCACCTCTACTCCTGTGGCCAAACCAGCCCAGCCCCAGGCTGGTCAGCAGGCCCTGGCCTGGCGACCTCAGCCAAAGTCAGTGCCCTTGGTCATCCTTAAGCCTGTGGAGAGAGGCTCGGGTGGCTCCTCAGCCGAATCCTCCACCTCCTCCAAGCCTGCCCAGTGACGGGATGGGGGTGCCTCCCTCATGTCCGTCGCACCTGCCCTGGGTCCTCCCGTGGGGGGGTCGGCTCCACCATTTCCTTTCCGCCTGGTCCACTGTCACCACAGACAGGTGGGTCCTCAAGGTTGTGGGTCAGGGTCTGCCTCTGGAATTTGAGCAGTACCCTTCATGCCGAGCCCACGCCCCACAGGAGGACTTGGTATCTGCAGACATCTTGTCTGTTCTTCAGGACAATATTGCCCAGCTCTTCCGCAGGGAGGTCGTGGTTCCTGTCATGGATCCTCCAGTACATCCAGGGTTTGTCTCCAGGTACTTCCTGGTGCCAAAGTGGATAGGGGCTGGCACCCCATTCTAGATCTGCACGATCTGAACAAGTTTCTCAAGTCACGCACCTTCAGGATGGTAACACTGTCCCAGATGATACCATCTCTGGTGCAAAACATGTGCTTTTGCTCACTGGATCTCCAGGACACGTTCTTTCACGTCCCGATCCATCCATCTCACCGAAGGTTCCTCCGCTTCTGATCAGAGGGAGCCTTCAGAGTTCCAGGCTGTGCCATTTGGCCTGTCCTTGGCCCCCAGGCACTTCACCAAGTGCATTGCAGTGGCGGCGGTTTACCTGAGGTGCCGAGGGATCTAGGTTTATCCCTACCTGGACAACTGGCTGATCACAGGTCCCTCCAGGCAGGAGGTGGAGCGGTGCAGGGACCTGGCCCTCCAGACCTGTGTCTCCCTTGGCCTCCTGGTCAGCAAGGCCAAGTCGGAACTCATGCCCTCGCAGGTGATGAGCTTCATCAGGGTGGAGCTCTACTCTTGCAGAGCTGGAGCCCGGCTCCCAGTGGACAGGATGGAGGCTGTCTGCTCCTCCTTTGCCCTATCATTTCAGGTTGGACAGTTGCGCCCTGCCCTAGACTTCCTGCACCTGCTGGGTTACGTGGCAGCCTGCACCAGCATGGTCCACTGAGCCCACTGGAGAATGCGCTCTCTGCAGTGGGAGCTGACCAGCCAGTGGTCTCTGCGCAAAGGTCACTTCGACCATTTGGTCACTGTGATCCAGCGGATGTGGGATGCTTTCCAGGGGTGGTAGTCAAAGAACATCTGCAGGAAGGAATTCCGTTTGTCTGCCCAGAGCAGACTGTCATCTGATGCCCGATGCCTGTCATGGGCTGGGGTGCCCACCTGGGGGAAACACAGAGTCCACTGGCTCTGGACCCCCGAGGAGTCTCGGTGCCACATCATCCTGCTGGAGCTCCAAGCAGTTTGGCTGGTGCAGACTGCCTTCGCTCCTCACATTCGGGGTCAGGTGGTCCAGGTCCAGACGGACAACACCACGGCCGTGTACTACCTCAACAAACAGGGCACTCCCTACCACTGTCCAAGGAAGCTCTCCGTGTGCAGTCCCTCATGCACAGCCTGGAGGCCGATCTCCTTGCCATGTGGCAGGGGTCTCCAGCCAGCTGGCGGACGCCCTCAGCCGGGTGGGCGAGGTGTCTCACGAGTGATCTCTCCAGCCAGAGGTAGTACTCGGTCTGTTCTCCCAGTTCCCAGTGGGGCACCCCTCAGAGGGACCTATTCACCTCCAAGGAGAATGCAAAGTGGGGGCTGTTTTGCCACCCACACAAGGGAAGCAGCTGCAGGAGATGCCTTCTCGAGGCCCTGGAGCCCAGGCCTCTTCTGTGCCTTCCCTCCTCTTCCCTTGATCCACAAGGTGCTTCTCAAGGCCAGGAGAAACGAGGTGCAGGTGATACTGGTGGCTCCAGACTGGCCACACCAGTTCTGGTACCCTGATCTCCTCAGCCTCAACAGCAGGCTCCTGAGACGTCTTCCTCTCCCCCAGGACCTGCTGTCTCAGTTAGGGGAAGATATTCCACCCAGACCTTCAATCCCTGCACCTGACAGCCCGGTTACTGAGCGGCTACAGTTCCAGGCTTTGGGTCTGTCCAACGATGTCCTCACCATTGTGGAGGCATCTCAGAAGGAGTCGACCAGGAAATGCTATGCCTTCAAGTGGAAGAGGTTTTTCATTTGGTGCCAGGGCAAGGGATTGCACCCCTTGTCTTGTCCAGTGGCTAGCATCCTTGACTTTCTGTGGTCCCTCACTAAGTTGGGCCTTCGGTCGGCAACCCTAATGGTGCACCTGGCAGCAATCTCTGCTTACTGGGCGCAGGCCAGTCAGCAGTCGATGGCGCAGGAGAAGGTGATCTGGGGCTTTTTCAAGGTCTTAACCACATTTCCCCTTCGGTGCTTGAGCCACTACCATCTCGGGATCTGCCACTGGTTTTGGCAGAGCTCATGGGGAAAGCCATTTAAACCTATGCACAGGTGTGAAATGTCTCACCTGTTGAGGAAGACCACCTCCTTGGTGGTTATCATGTCAGCCAGGAGGATCAGTGAACTCCACGCACATTCGGTGGAGTCTCCTTACCTGGTCTTCCACAGGGACAAGGTTGTCCTTCGCCCCAACCCAAAGTTCCTTCCGGAAGTTGTCACAGTTTCACCATAACCAGGTGATTATATCCCGGTGTACTTCACCAGTCACATCTCGGAGGCCGAGCACAGGGTCCATACTCTGGACCTGAGGCGAATGCTCGGTTATTACAAAGAGCGCATGGCTGGAGTTTGAGGAGAGGTTCGCCAGCTGTTTGTCACCTACGCTGAAGCTGGTGGATTGTATCCTGCATCGACCTCTGCTATAGGTTGGTGGGTAGGGAGCCTCTCATAGGGCTAAGGGCTCATTCCACCCGTTAGTAGCTGCTTCCAGGGACGTCCCTATCCAGGATACAGTATTTGCAGGGTTGCTACTTGGAGGTCAGCACACACCTTCATTTTCCATTACCACATCGACCTTGAGTCACGCCAGGATGCTGGTTTTGGGGCCTCAGTTCTCCAGTCTCTGTTTCCCAAGTAGGGGTTGTGCACCTTGCCTCCCTCCTCCCAGAGAACTGCTAGGAGTCTGCCAGTAAGTGTGGCTAGAATATCATATCCACATCCCTAGAAAAACAGGTTACTCATCTGTAACAGTAGATCTTCTACGGACTGGTCTCTTGCAGTAAGTCATTACTTATGGGAGTATCCACCAGGTGGCGCTGTCACACGGCAGCTTCTTCTAGCAGTCTTCCATGGGGGCCGTCTATACGACATCACTTCCTGTGGATATGTATGAGTTTGCAGCCCCTAGTACCCTCTGTTCATTTTCCTGCTGGCTTCAGCTTGCACACTCAGCTCTCCTGACCTCCTGGGTTGTGGTTTTTGACTTGAACTTGAACTGCTTTCTTACCTTCAGGTCCGGGACCTGGGTCTTGCTCTCAGCACCCCTGGACTTCCATAGCAGGCCTGTGACCCACTCACAGTACCCCTGTTGATCCCAGGCCCAGGCATTCTTGCTGGGTCTGGGGATTCACACGGGCTGATACATTTCTCTCTGACAGGCCTCTGGCTTACTACCAGTCCCTGGCTCCTTTCTCTTCTTTCTCCTAGGTCCGGGCCTGTGCTCCACACAGTAACCTTGAACTTCATTTATACAGCAGGCCCAGTGTTCCATTTGTGTTCATAGTACACCTGCTGATTCCAGGCCCAGGCACTCTTGCTGGTTCTTGGGTCTTCCTCTTAGCTAATCAACCAGCTAGGCCAAAACAGATTTGGGGGGGGGGGCCCTTCAAGGCTCCTTGGTCAAGGGCACTCGTTCCCAACATGGGAGGGAACGGGATTCACACTCCCTACACTCCCTCCGCCTTGGTCCATCGACGATGGCTCCTCCGTTGTCGATGGTGCATTCCTCATCCACGGGGCTGCTCCCCCTGTAGACTGAGCCTGATGGGCTCGTTATGTCTCCGGGCCTCGTCCCATTGACCTGATCTTGTTTCTGAACGTCTTCCGTTGATGGGCAGTGTTGCCCCGTCGACTGTACATTCCTCGTCGACTGGGATGCTTCCCTCGTCGACAACACATGTTCCTTGCTCTCCCTCGTTGATGGGAGCTCTTCTCCTGTCGACGGGACATGATTCTATTGTTCTCTCATCGACAGAGGCTTATTCTCTGTCAACAGAGTGCGCCTCGTCGACATCGCAGCCTCTCCTGTCGACGCAGAAGCTTCTTTCTGATCCATCAACGGGAATGATTCCACCGTCGATGGTGGGGCCTCTTCTCCTTCCCTCGTCAGTGATGGGGGCTTCTCACTCAGAGACTCCCCCTGCTCGGGGCTCTGTTTCCATGCCCCCCCTGCGTGTCCCGTCACGGGCACCACGTTACTATGTCTTTGGGGTCGGCCCCCGTTGCCCATTTTGCACCCTTTGGCCGCGACTTTTTGCGGGCCTTCGGCCCTGCTGCATGGACCCCACCGCTGGGTTCCATGCTCCTTTGCCGGTCCTGGACCAAGGGGGTCGGGGTACCTCCCCCTCAGGGTCGGCGGTTCCCGAGCTGACTCGCCCTCTTCCTAGCACCGCCCTTGAGCATCCTCAGTCTCTGGACCTTCCCCCGTCTCAAGTTCCGGGCATCACCCGCATTGTGATGGAGGTCCTGCG
This sequence comes from Neoceratodus forsteri, assembly GCA_016271365.2. Taxonomy (NCBI): domain Eukaryota; kingdom Metazoa; phylum Chordata; order Ceratodontiformes; family Ceratodontidae; genus Neoceratodus; species Neoceratodus forsteri. The sequence goes on along the minus strand of JADMNL010000023.1, from coordinate 207,015,889 downwards.
GACCATGGGTAAGGGTCCTGCCTCGTCCCGGTCCCCCTCCCCTTCGCTCGAGCACTTGTGCCCGGATCCAGTGCTTCCCGCCTGGTCCTCCCCCATTTATGAGGACTCCCTTTATGGGGATTCCGGGAGGGAGGATCCTTTTGTGGGGGATATTCTTGGTGGGGACCTCTCGGATCCTGGGGACCTTGGTTCCCCACGGTCCGCATTCTCCCTTTTGAAGGCTGCCCCACTTGAACCCCATGATCCCTCCTCACTCCCAAATTCCTTCTTCACAGAGCTCGTGCTGCAGATTTGGGACGCTTTTGGCTTCCCTGCTGCGGATCAGGACTCCTTTTGTCGGGATGTGATTGCCTACCTAGACGTTCCAGAGGAGCTTGCCATGGTGGTTCCGCCTTTGGTTCCTTAGTCTAACGCACTCTCTTGTATTTGGTCTCGTCCTGCTTCTGCTCAGCCTGCCACTTGTGGTCCTGATCGGCTCTACCGTGCCCCTCCTGACCATCCCTGCTTGTCCACCACCCCTGTGGCGGACTCGGTTGCCCGGGTGGTGGCCCATGACCGGACCACTCGACCTCGCCATACCAGTTCCGTGCCGCGGGAAGCTAATTCCCAGTGCATGGATTTCTTTGGCATTCGGGTTTATACCTCCAGTACTTTGCTACTTCGTATTCTTAATTATCTGGGTCATATGGTCCAGTACCTTAACATACTTCGTGCCTCGGCTTTGGACATTCTGCCTGACCTGCCTCTCTCTCCCAAGCCGATCAGGCTGGCTCAGCCGCAATCTGCCATGTTCTCCCTTTCCTGTCACGTGCTTCAGTGCGGCTGACGCATTGGCGTCGCCCTTCGGTACTACGCGTGGCTGCGGGTTTTGGGTTTGCCTCCCAACATCCAGCTGTCGGTCACTGATGCCCCCTTTCCTCAGTAACCAGGCTGTTGGGTGCAGGGATTGAAGGTATGGGTGGAGTATGTTCCCCTAACTGACGGACAGCAGGTCTGGGCGGAGAGGAAGACTTCTCAGGAGCCGTGCTGTTTGGGCCTGGTGCTCAGTCCATCCTGGATTCCCTTCAGGCTTCGGGGCATACTCTTCGGTCTGTTCAGGACCTCTGTCATGCCCCACCCCTAAACCCCCCAGGGGCAGACCGTCTCAATCCCAGCCCCTCTACCGGGGTACCTGTTGGGACCACGGTAGGGCCTCCAGGGGTGCAGCTCAGTCTGCCCCTCCGTGGTGTACCCACCCCTCACGTGCGGTGGGACCCGCTTCTGCGCCCTAAACCACTTTTCATATTTTCCCTGCCTCCTCTTGCAGGCCTCAGAGGTGCCCGGGGATCTCTTTCCATTTCTTGGAGGCTTGCTCCCGGACTGGACACTTCACTCCTTCATGCGGATCTGATTGGAACTCCTGCTATTTTCCCTACTGGAGCCCTTCAGTTGTTCCTTCCTCTGCCCATCCGGGATGTTTTTTCCCTGGTGCTCTTTTTTCTATCATCTGATCTGTTCTACTTATATATTTCCTGGATTTGACTTTCTGCCAGAGCCTGTCGACCTCTGCCTTGTCAGAATGAATCACTGTGCCTGGCCACCTACAGTTCTTTCTACATCATGCCTCCTGCATGCTGTCCTCACCCACCTTTGAGCCTTTCTGTCTGAGCGGGTGTAGTTTGAGTTGACATTTCTCCTAGTTTCATGCCAAATGTCTTCACCTAACCATTGGCATATCTGTCTGCACGGAAGAGGTTTGAGTCGGACATTTCTGTTACATATCAAACATATTGTCCTCACCCCACCCCAGCCTATCTGCTGCTGGGGGTGCGGTTTGCAGTTGACATTTCTACTCACTATCATACCTGTTGTCCTCCCCACCTTTGGCCTAACTGCCAGAGTGGGTGCAGATGAAGTTGACATTTTACTGTGAAGTTTCCTTCTTTGGCATCCTGGACAGCTGGGTTATGCACGGGCTCAACCGGCGAGTATGCCCTCTGCCCAGCTTCCGCTTTGCTTTTCCTCCCATTTGGATTTTACTGCTTCGTAACCTCCCATAAGTAATGACTTACTGCAAGAGACCAGTTCGTAGAAGATAGTACAGTTACGTAAGAACTTACCGTAACAGTAGATCTTCTGAGGACTGTCTCTTGCAGCAAGTCCCCCTGCCTTGTTGAGTCGAATCTGCAACTCAGGATGTTGGATGGGATCGCCGTTCTGTGTTTCTGACCATCTTTTACCTTGGTCCAGGCTGTGGATACTCCCATAAGTAATGACTTACTGCAAGAGACAGTCCTCGGAAAATCTACTGTTACAGTAAGTTCTTATATAACTGTACTTTTCTAGTAGTGGTGTATGATCATCCACATGGACCCACCTGGCCTCCCCTGGCTTTGGTGCACAACACTGCTTCCAGCAGGCAAGATCTGGCATCATGGGGCAGAATCGAGGGAGTTACCACCGGGTGGGTGGGAGGAGCCCACTTGAAGACATTCCGGCCAGAATTAAAGGGAAAGGCAACTGCTAGAAAGTGTGGATGAACATCATATACCACTCCTAGAACTGCTGATACAGGTGAGTAACCTGCTTTTGCCTCCCTTTGAACCAGCCATGTCTTGTGAGCTCCGCTTTCTGTCTTGGAAAGCATTTTATTTTAGTTGCCATTTCTTCTGCTCAAAGGATTTTAGTGCTTCAGGCCCTCGTGTAAGGAGCCTTATTTAGTTTTTCACAAAGACAGGTTGTCTTTGTATACAAGTCCTAAGTTTCTGCCTAAGGTGGTGTCTGAGTTCACCTTAAATCAGTCCATCCACCTTCCTGTTTATTTTCCAGAGCATTCCAATCAAGGGCAGGCATTGCTCCATACCTTGGATGCTCATGGGCTTCTGAGATACTAAACACACGGGACTAAGGACTCTCGTAAGTCCAGTCAGTTGTTCGTTTCATTTGCCCCTGGGAGAGAGGGCTCCCCAGTTTCCAAAAAGTGTTTGTCTAAGTGGTTGGTAAATTGTATTATTTACTGTTACCAGAAGTAAGGAACTCCTGGGGCTGTTAAGGGTCATTCCACAAGAGGCATGGCCGCCTCAGTTGCTTGTTCTCGTAATGTGTCAGCTGCTGACATTTGGAGTTCGGTCCACACCTTTATCAAACATTAGTCTGGACTTTGCCTCTAGGAAGCGTGCCAACTTTGGTCTGGTGGTTCTTCAAGGCCTTCTTTCTTAGGCTGTCCTCTGACGTGCCGCCCATCTGTCCTGACTGCTTCTGCCAAGAATACTGCTTGGGACTCGGTCCTACCAGTAATAGCCTGCTGCAAGAGATACCCTCAAAGTAAGATGGTACAGTTACGTAAGAACTTACCATAACAGTAGATCTTCAAGAGGATCTCTTGCACCAGGCTCTGCCTTTCCTTCCCACTTTGCTTTGTGTCTTGCCCCCCTTCCATTGGGGCGCTCCTTCTGCTACAGGGTTACCTCAGCATTCTCTTCAGTTCACCCCTTCCGGACTCCTGCTTCTGGTCTCCAGTGGGAGAACTGAGGAGGGCTTGGGAGCCGCCCGCCTTATATAGGATAGGATAGGCTGACGTCAGATGCTGATGACAGAGATGGGCAGCCCCCTCTGGCATACTGCTAGCTAGAAAAGTTTCCGTGTGGTCCTAGGGCCTGACGGCTCAAGTCCTACTGGTAATAGCCTGCTGCAAGAGATCCTCTCGAAGATCTACTGTAACGGTAGGTTTTTGCATAACTGTACTATAGTTCTTATTTTCTGTTATAGTGCAGTGTTTGTATAATTAAAGGGTTCGTGAATTCATTTCCTAATGCGACACACACAGTACTGAAGTGCATATTGAAGACAGTACTGAGTGGTAGGGCACCAGCTTGGGAACCAGGATCACAGGTTCAAACCCTGCTAGAGCTTTTTCTGTACTCCCTATGTGATCATGGTCAAGTCACTTGACGTCTCAGTGCACTCAGCTGCAGAACTTGGTAGAAGTAGGATCCCACAGAAAATGAGATGTTGCATCTTGGCTGGACAAGCCTTGGTAGATAAACTACCTAAAAATACCCATACAAGTTTGCCAAGCGAAGACATTGTAGGAAGGCTAGGACACAAGCTTGAACCTCATTGAGGTAGGACAGGAACTTTATATGATTTTAAGAAAATGTGAATATTAGTCTTGTATCTTTTATTAAACAGTCTTGTATATTTGTCCATATTACCACACTACAAACTGCTGCACGCATGGGGAAAAGATGTCAGGAAGGCATAAAGTTATCAGTCTAACTCACCACGTGAAACCTGAAGAAGGCAGCAAACTGCTCCAAAAGTCCAGGTAGCTTGTAATGGTTAGTGAAATGTTGACACAGGAAGGATTCCATGATGATGTTACAGCTTTGTGACACTGTCGGTGCCCCTAGAAGGAGGACATAATTACCCAGCAGTTACGAATAACCCAGTGACAATGTTAGAACTAACAGAAAAGACATTTTGGTATGTCCGATATGATTCTTTTCATTTATCACTTTCCCATCGAAAGTGGTTTCTTATTGCTGAAGAGGTGCCTGAGCCAGAAGTCTAGTTTGTACAAGTGCGTAACCTGACTCCACAAGTAGTAGTGTTTGCTGCATTGGGCGACCACTCATTCAACTGTCTGACTGAAACAGTGAGAGAATCAGAAGTGTGCACTGCGTTTCTAGTTGCTTTAATTGGACAAGGTAATAATGAGGTTCTGCTACAAAGTATTACGTTGGATCCAAAAATATTAAGAACTCTTCATATTTTGGAATCTTGTATTAAATGAGTATTGAAGGTTCTCAGCACAGCAGATGCATCTTTTGCAACTTTTCAGTCCTTTGCCAACTCCAGAAAGCAGAGAAAACTTTTTTATACTGCTGATTTACAAATGGTAATTTATTTTAAAGCAGAACTAAACATTTGAACTAATTTATAATTCCGTTGTAATAACCATTCTTTATTTCCTTCCAAAGACTATGAAAGAATTTTCCATTTACTTGAAGAGGTGCAAGGACCACCAGAGGTTCAGAGAAACTTCATTGAGTTCACTATCAAGGAGGCAGCCAGGTAGGGGAAATAAGTTTTTCATATTGATATAGGGCTTCTGGAGTACTGCAGAATGTTGTGATACTGAAAATGTCAGTATAAGTGCAGCGTGAATAAGGATGTCATGATGATCACAATAATTGTCATTGATGATGCTGATATTGTCTGTTTTCCTGTATAGTGATAACCAGTTTTATGATCTGGCATGAAAAAGCAAGAAAAAATATGAAAAATTCAGATCGATCTTAGAGGAAGGCTATTGCAGCAGTCCAACACCCATAGAACTTAGTTGCCAAGTGCCAGGATCGCACAGAAACTTTGTAGCTGGCAGTCTACCACGGGGGACCGCCCACCGGCAACATCTTCCTCTAACAACTTATTCTGTAAAGGCGGCCGGTCCTCCACACCCTCCCCAGTTCTTTTCTGCCTTCAGCCTATGCACATCTGACCTGAGCGGATGCCGTAGCTAAAGTTGATCGCCATTACTCACACTCGTTGCACTTTTTTTATTTTCCTTTTTCTTTAAGTATAAACATCGATTCTAGGATCGTGGATGTGTTCTATCCACATTTGATGGCATGTCCTTTCCCTTTAAGAATCTTGCGGAAAGGTCTAAAACCTGGCTTCTCCCACCCACTCGGGTGGTATATCCCTCGGATTCGCCCCATGACACCATATCTTCCTTTCCACTGGAAGATTCAGGTTCCCTCCTTATCACTGACACATTACTGTAGGCCCTGGCGCATAAATCTAAGGCTGTCAGGGTCGAGAGATAGTTTCTTCAGGAGAGGTCTTACCAGAGCCTCCTTCAAGGCATCTGGAAAGACTCCCTCCAACATCGAACACTGGATAATCCCAGCAAACACTAGGCCTACGGTCTCGGTGCATCTCATTAAGAAACGCATCAGGGCCTGGTCCTGTTCACAGTAGGTGTCTTCAGCTTTAAGATCACCTCAATGACCTTGGCCACCTCCACTGGTTTAATCTCATCCCATATGGATGGAGGGCATCTGCTCTTTGCAGGTTGGTTACTACGAGGCAATACTTGTCTCAATGGCAGAATTCTCGACCAGGTAGAGGACACCCTGTCCAAGAAAAACAGAGCAAACTCCTCACACAATGTGACTGAAGCAGCCTTCTTCGACTACAGACAAACAGGGTGTAAAAGTCTGTCTACAGTCCAAATAATCTGGACTGGTCTGTTTTTCCCAGCAGCAATCTCCCTAGACAGGAATTCCAACTCTTTACAGTTGATTGCCCCTTGGTACTTACTGCAGTGAGCACACAAGGCCAGTTTATCCTCCTCTGACCGGGTCTTCCACCAGCAACACTCCAACCTCCGACCCTTGATCTTCGCCGCCTTGAGATCCCATCAAACCATGAGGACCTCAAGTGGAAAGATCTAATATCCTCAGTTAGGCAGTGACGAGGCACTTCAGAGACCGCCTATTTTGCCACCACCACCTCGCCCTTGCCAACCACACAAGCCGTATCCACACTAGATAAAACAGCCATCGCCAGTAATCCCTCTTTGGACAGTCCCCTCAGAGGGCAATAGCTGACCATCTCAGCAGGGGAACAGTTTTCGGAGGGGGGGGGCAAACAAGGAACATCACAGTGCAGTGATCAGACCAAATGACCTGGTCACTCATGAGGCTGGGAAAGAGGGTGTTCCAGCTTCTAAACAGCATCTGTCTAAATGGTTGGCCAACTGTATTACTTTTGTTACAGGAGGTACGGTAAGGACCTTCCTGGGTTTGTTCATGGCCACTCAACCAGAGGCATGGCCATTTAGGTTACCTGTTCCAGGAATGTCTCAGCTGCAGAAATCTGTGCTGCTGCTACTTGAAGTACTGTCTACACTTTCACAAAGCACTACAGTCTGAACATTGCCCCTAGAAGACGGGCAGGCATTGGTCTAGCTGTGCTACAAGGCCTTCTTTCTTAGGCCTTTGGCCTCCTGCCACCCAGACTGTCTTGCTGTCAGAACTGCTTGGGACTCATTCCATAAGTGTGACCTGATGAAAGATATCACCGAAGATCATCAAACAGTTACGTAAGAACTTAAAATAACAGGAGATCTTCAAGGGAATCTCTTTCATCGGGTCATGCCATCCCACCCATCCTGACTGTCTCCAGCCTGGTTTTCTGGTTGCTCTAGCCCCTCATTATAGTGGGCCTTCTTTCTCTCTCCTCGGTCCCCTAGCAGTAGGTCTGGCTCGTATGGTCTCTGGCGAAGCTGAAAGAACTGAGGAGGGAGCAGGGCCACCCACGCTTATATAGGACAAGGGACATCAGTGTATGGCATGGGCGGCCCCTACTAGACTGCTACAGAAAAGCTTGTGCGTGATCTTGGTGCCTCATGGTTAAGTTCCATAGGTGTGACCTGATGAGAGATTCCCTCGAAGATCTGCTGTTACAGTAAGTTCTTAACATAACTGTTCTTTCAGTCTGCATTGTAGACAGATAGTAAATAGGGGGGCAGGATTCACTCAATGGAGCAAAAGCTATATAAGGTGAATGTGGTCTTAACCAAACTTAAGTAGTAACTGAACCTGAACACCAGGTATACCTAGGAAGGGTGTTACTGGGGCTGCGGTACCTTCAGAATTTGGGTCAGAGGATACTGAACATGTAACACTGGTATTCTTGTAAAGAGCATTAACTGAGGTAACATGAATTTAGCAAAACAAAAAAAAAGTGTATCACTGTAGTTTGCTTCATTGTTGTCTTCAGAAAAAAAATTGGGACTATTTCAAATCAAAAACACAATACAATACACTGGGGGGGGGGCATGGAATAAAACAGACTTCACACATGCCCAAATTTACAATTATATTAAAAAATGTAAACAGCATTGTTTGTTCTTTTTAAGGGAGGGAGGCAGTATAGTGCAGAGGTTTAGGGCTTTGAGCTGCAAACCTGAAGACCTGGGTTTGAATCCCACAGCCCCCACCTGCATGCTGTGAGACCCTACCCTGAGCAAGTCACTTATAACTTCTTTGTGCTCTCAGGTTGCACCTAGAAATAAGCTTCAGCTTAGTGTGCCTTTCCTGGTTAAACAATTTCCCCTTTCCTTTGAAGTATGAGTATTTGTTAATCGGCAAAAAAGTTCATGTTGTTTTATAGAAACAAGGATCTTCGAGAGGGTTTCTTCAGTAGGTCATCACATATAGGACTAGCGTCAACTGGGCGTCGGGCCTACGAACTTTTCTAGCAATACCTGACGGGGACCGCCCACCCGACATCACGTGACTGGCGTCAGCATGACAGTATATAGTGAGCGGTCCCCATGCCCGCCCTCCAGTTCGTTCCCGCTGTCGCCTCATGTCAGTTGCATCGCAGACTTCCAGTAGTGATAGTCGAGAAAGTTTGTTCGCTTCGGGTGTTTTCCCTCGCAATTCTCCAAATCTTTTGAAGTTTGTGATGTCTTCTCTGAAGAAAAAGTGCTCAGCTTGTGGCACTCAGATCCCGCACAAAGACTGTCATCAGCAGTGCATTCCCTGCTTAGGCCCAAACCATCCTATCTCCTCCTGCCCTGATTGCCAGTCTTTCAACCAGGCAACTAAAAAACGGAGACAGTAGGCATTGGAGGCCCACCTTCTCAAAACTTGTCTGGCCTCCCTGGTGAAAAAGATGGAGTGCCTAAGGGATTCTTCCGAAAAATATTCCCCTTCAAAAAAAGCACAAGGAGAAGACTAGGGAGTGAGCTCGCTCCGCGGACGATGCCAGGCCATCCACAAGCAAGGCCCATTTACCACCGAAGACAGACGGTAAGTCGGCTCCCGGCTCCTCCTTGGACCACGCGGCGGTCGCTAAGTCTACTCCCCTGGCTGGGGGCAGTCACCCGACCATGGTCGATAAGCCAGCCAGGGGCTCCTCTGATGACCGCTGCAGGCGTGGTTTCCGCCGGGCCCTAGCGGCACCTCACCCGGCGTCGGTGGGACCAAAGAGTGAGGGCCCCTCTCCCTCCTTCCTTCCACTACGCCCGCGTCCTCGCACTCCTCCCCAGACGTGTCCGGCGATAGTCTCTGAGAACCCATCGAGCCTCTCGACATTGTGGGTACTTCTCCGCACTCCCCCTTGGGGGTCCCAGATCAGGAGGCTCCTTCACGGCCGTCTGGCCTTTCTGTGGAACCCCCCCGCCTTCCGGCGGGACACCGGCGCCTCCCCAGATGCCATTGATCTTGACGACAGTCCCTCAGCCAGACCTGGTTGACAGGCCTTTACCTCTGGCCCCGATGCCAGACCCGACCCCTACACCAGAGCTCCCTCGTCCGGTTCCAATGCCGGATCCTCTTACAGCGCCGGGTCGTGCCAGTGCTGACGTCAGTCTCTTCGACGTGGACTGTTCCGACACCGGACCCTCTGCCCATATATACAACAGCGGGTCCGACGTGGGTTCACCTGACGCCTGATCCATTGTCGGGGATCTACTCTAGGCCCTGAACTGTCCCCCATCACCCCTTTGGGTATCCTGGGGATCCCTACCCGAGGGGTTCCACTACTGATTGGAGCCAATTTGGGCAGTTTCATGGATACAACCCATATTCCTCTTATATGGGTTTCCAGGGGTTTTATCCCCCTACGGTCACCCCTCTCCTCCCCCGCCTCAACCGCCCCTGCTCCCCCTCCTCCAGTGGTCCTGGAATTCAAGACCTTAATTCAGTCTTGGTAGCAGGGGGCCAGGCCAGAGCTGGTTACCGATCTAGAAGCCAGGCTTCCGCAGCTGCAGCTTCCTAGATCCACTTCCCCGAGTAGCTCTGTTTCAACTGTCCACATCTCGGGGAAGACTCTGCAGGACGTTCTCTTGCGGGATTTCCATCGTCGTCCTGTTGAGGAGGCGGAAGACAGTTCTGATGGGAGGGAGGACTCCTCTGAGGAGGAACTTGTGGAGGACCCCGATGATACGAAAGGAAGAACCTCTCCGAAATCCCCTCCAGAGGATTCTTCCTTTTCGAACCTCTTGAGGACCTTAAGAGATCATTTCGACTGGGAGTCTGAGGACCAGGATCCTATGCAGCAAAGACTCGCGGAGCATCTGGATTTAGAGTCTCTGACGCCTATTCCAGTCCCCCCAAGGATGGGTCCTCACCAAGACCTCGCTACCTCCATCTGGCAGGTGCCTCATTTGATCCCGGCTGTCCCCAAGAGGGCGGACAGGCACTACTAGGTGCCTAATGACTCACCTTTTTAAGAGGCTCATTCTAAGGCAGACTCTGTCATCTCGGCTGCTCATGACCACTCCACAGCTCCCAAGCACATGAGCACACCACCTCCGGACAAACAGTCGAGGCTGATGGACCAGTTGGGAAAGAAGGTCTACTCGTTGGCCACGTGCGCCCTTAGATCCCTTAATTACGGGGCCCATATGGTATCTCACCAGAAACAGACCATGGCCAGGCTGGAGGCGAGGGTCCAGTCTATGGACCCATTGCACCTTAAGGAGAAACTTGCCAAGGATCTCTGCCTCTCCAAGATCTCCTGTAGGCATGCTCTTCGAGCCACCTACGACTCCGTCGATTCGGTGGCCCGTACCTCAGCAACTGCCGTTGCCCTTAGACGGCATTCCTGGCTTCGTCTCTCTGGACTCGCCAACGAAGTCCAGTTGGCGATTCAGGATGCCCTCTTCAGGGGCTCAGTCCTTTTTGGAGGAGATACCAAGGACATTATAACAGATTTACAGGACAAAATTGTCGCCCTTAAATCTGTTAGGTCCATGTACCAATTGGGCACTCAACAGCAGCAGCAGCCCTTTTGGAAAAGGACCAGGAGGCAGCCAAAAAACGCTCAGGCAAGAGGCCAAGGTAAGCATAAGGCCACTGATACCGCTACCCCCGCTTCCAAGAACCAGCGACATTTGGGGAGCAGAGTTCCCAAGCATGCTGACGCTCCAGAGCCTTCTTCCTCTTCTGTTGGAGAATCATTGACACTGTGCCCTGGATATGCAGGATGCCTACCTGCACATCCCTATCTTCCCCAGTCACCGCCGTTTCCTCCGTTTTTGTTTCCAAGCGGAGCATTACCAGTTACGGGCGCTCCCTTTTGATCTGTGTTCGGCACCTCGGGTTTTTACCAAGTGCCTGGCGATGGTGGCGGCGCTTCTACACTGCAGGGGTTTTGCGTTGTTCCCTTACCTGGATGACTGGCTGATTTCAGCGCCGTCCAGGGTTCTTTTATTGGAAGCTCTTTCACGGTGGACCTCTTCAACCGACTAGGAATAATGGTCAATGTCTCCAAGTCGTCCCTAGTTCCGTCCCAGAGACTGCAGTTCTTTGGGGCAGTTCTGGATATGATCCAGTGCAGAGCCTTCCTTCCTCCAGACAGAGTGGAGGCCTTAATCAGCCAGGCTCGCAAAGTAGCCTCTCTTGAGACCATTCCCGCCTGGGAGGTCCCGCGTCTTTTGGGACTGATGGCAGCATCCATCACTACCGTTCCTCTAGCAAGGTTACACATGAGAATCGCCCACTGGTCATTAAGGGTGCAGTGGGATCAGCTCCTAGACGACCTGGATCATCCGGTCTTGGTCTCTTCAGCTGTCCAAAGGGATTTACAGTGGTGGGAGGATCCCCACAATCTCTCCCTGGGACTTCCATTCCGAAACTCTGCACCAGTGGCTACCCTCACCACAGATGCCTCGAATATGGGGTGCGGGGCACATTTGGGGGATCATCAAGCTCAGGGCCTTTGGATAGGCCCAGAGACCTCTCTCCACATTAGTGTTCTGGAACTCAGGGCAGTCCTGTATGCCTTCCAGACCCTGCTGCCCAGGGGAACACTGTTGATCCAAACTGACAACATGTCGGTAGTTTGGTACAGCATCAAGTAAGAAGGAACCTGATTCTGCCCTCTGCAGGGAGGCGACTTGGTGTGGAACTGGGCAGTCCAGCACCTTCTGGTCCTGGTGGCTGAGCACGTTCCGGGCGTTCGAAATGTCCTGGCGGACAATCTTAGCAGAACTTGAACCCTCACCCACGAGTGGGAATTGCATCAGGAAGTGACGGACTCCATCTTCCGGAAGTGGGGGTGTCCGGAAATCGACCTCTTCGCCTCCCAATCCAACGCAAAGCTTCCTAAGTTTTGCTCTCTCGTTCCAAAGCACGGTGCTTGCTGGAGCGACGCGTTATCTCTATCATGGACAGGGAAATTTTTGTACGTTTTCCCTCCTTTTCCTATTCTACAGAGAGTTCTACTCAAACTTCAGGCAGAGGGAGCAAGAATGTTCCTTATTGCTCCTCTCTGGCCGGGACAAATTTGGTTCCTGCTGCTGCAGCAGCTCTCCAGGGAACTGCCGGTTCCACTTCCGCTGACTCACAACCTCCTGACTCAGGATCAGGGCAGGCTGGGTCATCCGGGGCTCAGGACCTTGCATCTTCATGCGTGGCTCCTTCAGACGTGGTGATTTCTCGCATTGGGGTCTCCTCTAGAGTGCCTCAGGTCCTCATCGAGGCCAGGAAACCATCAACCCGTTCCACTTATGCCATGAAGTGGAAGTGGTTTTCGATCTGGGCTTCTGCTCAGGGTTGGGACCCTTTTTCCTGTTCAGCCCCTCAAGTCATGGAATACCTCCTTCATTTATCAGACTCCAGTCTGTCCTATTCTTCTTTGAAGATCCGTATCTCAGCCATTTCTGTGTATCACGAGCTAGTGGATGGTAAACCCGTGGCTCAGTTGGAAGTCTCAAAGACCTTTCTGAAAGGCATCCTCCATCTGAAACCCCCCATCCGCAGCCCAGCTCCATCTTGGGACTTGAACTTCGTTCTGGAAAAGCTCGCCCTGCCTCCTTTTGAACTGACTATGAGCTGTGATCTGCACTTCCTTTCATGGAAGACGCTTTTTCTGGTGGCTGTCACCTCCAACCGCAGGATTTCGAGCTCAAGCTCTAGTCTGTAAGGAGCCCTATTTGAGCTCAGGGATCGAGGGGTCCTCTCGGACGCATCAGAGGTTCCTTCCCAAGGTGGTATCGGAAGCCACACTGAACCAATCAGTAGAGCTTCTGGTTTACTACCCGTCCCCTTCTAACAAGGGTGAGGCACTCCTTCACACGATGGATGTTCATCAGATCCTCCAGTGCTATACTCGCTGGACTGAAGAGCTCCGCTCTTGTGATCAGTTGTTCGTGTCCTTTGCCCCCAAGTCGAGGGCCAAACCGGTTTCTAAGCAGTGCCTTTCCAAATGGTTGGGCAACTGCATCCAGTTCTGTTACCAGAGGTACGTTAAGCCTCTTCCATGTTCCATAAGAGGTCATTCTACTAGGGGCATGGCTGCTTCTGCGGCCTTCCTTAGGAACGTTTCCGCAGCGGGCATCTGTGCTGACGCTACCTGGAGTTCTGTCCACATTTTTACCAAACATTACAGTCTGGATATTGCTTCTAGGCGGAGGGCCGGCTTTGGCTTAGCTGTCCTGCAGGGCCTTTTGTTCTAGGCTGGGACTATGCTGGAATCCATTTGTTCTGTTGGTGTCGGCTTCCTCCTCCCTAGTTTTCTCTCGGTCTCTCTCTGGAGGGACTGCTTGGGACTCTGTCCTATATGTGATGACCTACTGAAGGAACCCTCTCGAAGTAAGATAGTACAGTTACATAGGAACTTACCTTAAACAGTAGATTTTCGAGAGAGGTTCCTTCAGTAGGTCATAATTTTCCCTCCCTCCTACCCCTCATTTTAGGTTTTACAGGGACTCCAGTTCCCATTCACTCCTACTGTATGGCCTCTTCCTGGCTCTGGTGGGAGAACTGGAGGGCAGGCGTGGGGACCGCTCACTATATACAGTCACATGATGTCGGGTGGGCAGTCCCCCATCAGGTATTGCTAGAAAAGTCTGCCGTGCAGCCCGACTCCAGGTGACGTCAGTCCTATATGTGATGACCTACTGAAGAAACCCTATCGAAGTAAGATCCTTGTTTCTATAAAACAACATGAACTTTTTTGCCGATTAACGAATACTGATACTTTAAAGGAAAGGGGGGATGGTGCACAGAGTGGCAGACCCTCCTTCAGACCCAGTGTTCATTTCCAGGTAATTCCTGGTACCAAAACAAATGGAGGGCTGGTGCCCCATTCTAGATCTGCACAACCTGAACAAGTTCCTCAGGTCCCGCACTTTCCGGATGGTAATTCTGGCTCCAATCATACCATCCCTGGAGCAAGACATGTGGTTCCTAGATCTCCAGGACGTGTTCTTTCAGGTCCTGATCCGTCTGTCCCACCAACGGTTCCTTCGCTTCCGAGCTGAGGGAGCCCTCTACGAGTTTCTAGCCACGCCCTTCGGGTCAGTCTTCAGCCCCCAGGGTCTTCACCAAATGCATGGCAGTGGTGGCGGCTTTCCTGAGGTGCCGGGGGATCCGGGTGTACCCTTACCTGGACAACTGGCTGATAGCAGGTCCCTCCAGGCTGGAAGCGGTCCAGGGATCTGGCCCTCCAGGCTTGCTTCGACCTTGGCCTCCTGATCAATGAGGCCAGGTCGGAACTCGTGCCCTCGTAGGTGATTCAGCTCATCAGAACAGAGCTTGACTCCTGCCGAGCCAGAGCTCGACTTCTGGTGGACAGGGCGGAGGTTCTCTCCTCCTTTGCCCAATCATTTCTGGTTGGGCAATTGCTCCCTGCCTAGGACTTACTATGACTTCTGGGCTACATGGCGGCCTGCACCAGCGTGGTCTGATGGGCCAGCTGGCATATGCGTTCTCTCCAGTGGGAATTGGCCAGCCAGTGGTCTCAGCACTCGGGTCATCTCAACCAGCTGGTCTCTGTTACCCAGAGGATGTGGGACGGCCTCCAGTGGTGGCTCGTCCCAGCTCATCTGCAGGAAGGGATCCCATTTGTCTGCCCCGAGCCAACGGTCATCCTGACGACCGACGCCTCTCTAATGGGTTGGGGTGCCCATCTGGAGGAGCACAGAGCCCATGGGCTCTGATCCCCCTCAAGAGTCCCAATATCACATTAACCTGCTAGAGCTCCAAGCGGTCCGGCTAGCCCTGACCATGTTCACTCCATTCATTCGGGGTCAAGTGGTCCAGGTCCAGACGGACAATACCACGACCATGTACTATCTCAACAAGCGGGGCAGGACGCACTCCTTCCCTCTGTGCAGGGTAGCTCTCTGCACATGGTCTCTCGTGCTTAGCTTGGAGGCAGATCTCCTAGCCATTCACATGGCAGGAGCCTCGAATCAGGTGGCCAATGCCCTCAGCCGGTTGGGCGAGGCATCTCACGAGTGGTCTCTCCACTAGGAGGTGGTGCAAGATCTGTTCTCCCACTGGGGCTTCCCGCAGGTGGACCTGTTTGCCTGCAGGGAGAACGCAAAGCTGAGGCTGTACCATGCCCACCCCAACCCCCCTCAGCAGGGCTCGCTGCAAGGGGATGCCTTCTCTAGGTCTTGGACCCCAGGCCTCTTCTGTGCCTTCCCTCCACTCCCCTTGATTCACAAAGTGCTTATCAAGGTCAGGAGAGACAAGGCGCAGCTGATCCTGGTTGCCCTAGACTGGCCAGCCCAGTTCTAGTATCCAGATCTCCTCAGCTCCAGGCTCCCGAGGTAGCTTCCAGCAGGCCCGGACCTGATCTCCATCAATCAGAGGAAGGTTCTCTATCTGGACCTTCAATCCCTGCACCTGACTGCCTGGTTCTTGAGCGGCTAGAGTTCCAGGCCTTGGGTGTCTCCAAGGTCCTCAACATCATTGAGGCTTCCTGTAAGGAATCAAACAGAAAATGCTGCACCTTCAGATGGAAGAGATTTTCCATTTGGTGTCAGGGCAAAGGGTTGGACCCATCGTCCTGTCCAGTGGCTAGCATTTTGGACCATCTCTGGTCCCCCTCTCAAGAGGGACTTCGGTTGATGACCCTGAAGGTGCACCTGGCAGCCATCTCTGCTTACTGGGCACAGGCCAGTCAACAGTCAGTGGCGCAGGAGAATGTGGTCTGGCACTTTTTCAAAGGCCTACATCATATATCCCCTGCGGTTCATGAACCTCCACCTCTGGGATCTACTGCTGGTTTTGGCAGAGTTCGTGGGCAAGCCATTCGAACTGATGCACAAGTGTGACATCTCACATTTGTTGTGGAAGACCGCCTTCTTGGTGGCTATCACGTCCGCCAGAAGGACTTCAGAGTTGCATGCGCTCTATATTGAGTCTCCTTACCTGGTCTTCCACATTGTCCTACACCCCCACCCGAGATTCCTTCCGAAGGTGGTGTCGAGTTTCACCTTAACCAGGTGATTTACTCTGCTGGAGTTTTACCCCATTTACACCTCAGCGGCCGAGTACAGGCTCCATACCTTGGACCTGAGAGCTGACGCTCGCCTGCTAAAAATGTCTGGGAAGGTCAGCGCCAGCGTTGCTGCCAGCTGTTTGTCATCTACACTGAAGCCATACCTGGCAGACCTGCAGTCAAGCGGATGATTGGCAGGTGGATCACTTCGTGTATCGATCCCTGCTATAGGTTGGCGGGTAGGGACCCTCCCATAGGGCTTAAGGCTCATTCCACCTGCCATACCACTGCGTCGGTGGCTGCTTCTAGGGATGTCCCTATCCAGGAGATCTGCAGGGCTGCTACCTAAAAGTCAGCGCACAACTTCTTTTTTCCACTGCCACTTCGACCTTGAATCACACCGGAATGCTGTTTTTGGTACCTCAGTTCTCCAGTCCCTGTTCCCTAAATAGCAGGTGTACGTCTTGCCTCCCTCCCTCCTCCCGGAGAACTGCTAGGAGTCTGCCAACAAGTGTGGATAGAACAACATATCCACGATCCTAGAAAAACGGGTTACTCGCCAGGGAACAACAAATTTTAAAATTCACTAGTTGTCCAGGACAAGTGGTTTGTCTAAAAGTAGTAGTCCTTGTGTTGAAGCTGGTAGTCTGGTTAAAAAGGGGCATATTTTAAAGAGAGAACAAAGTGTTGTATGTGTTTTTTTTTTTTTTTTTTTTTGGGGGGGGGGTAAATATTATGTTAACACTGACAGTCTGAAAATGTTTAATTTCTGTTATAGAGGAGACAGAACCAGTGTCAGGAGAAGAGAGACTAGATCAAGACAAGAGGACAGAGAAACATAGACTCTGACGGCAGAGTGGAGAGACCACTCGTGAGATGCCTCGCCCAACCGGCTGAGGGCATCGGCCACCTGATTCGAGGTGGGCTAAGCGGTCCTTATCTGCCGTCAGAGTCTGTTTCCCTACCTAGAGGATAAGCTGCAGATCCTATGTAACCAACAGCCTATTTCTTCCTACCCCCCACCAAAAATTGCCTGTCTGTCCCATGCATTCTTGAATTCTCCCACAATTTTTAGACCCCACAACCTGCTCAGGAAGGCTGTTCCATGCATCCACCACCGTCTCTGTTAAAAAAAAAAATACTTCCTCACATTGCCCCTGAGCCGTCCTCCCTCTATCTTCAAATTGTATCCCCTTTTTCTTGTGCATCTTTTTCTGAAAGATGCTACCCAGATTCCAGAACAGCTTCTCTGGCCAGCTGAAAAGTGGATGCATCTTGTCCCTCCTGGGTGAGGAGGCGTAGTGCAGTGTTCCTAAATGGCTCTGCAGCCAATCGTCGAATAGAACTTGATTTTTGGTCTTGAAGGGGAGCATTCTCAGCCAGTGTTTGATGTCGGTGGCAAAGCTAGCACTAGAAAGTAAGGGCTTAAAGGGGCAAAATGGGAAACGAGAATGGATACAGTACATCTGCCAATCCGTCCTTTTTCCCTCACTTGCTTGGCTGTGGCAAGAGGAGCAGGTGAGGTGCTGATGCATCATAAAGTTTGGACAGTGCAACTGTACATTAGATTTTTGCTTGAAGATTACCTTGTGTTAATTATATTTGCACGTAAAGAATGTTCTAAGATTCGGATAGTAAACTAATTCTGTATTTCTTCCTTCCTTAGGTTCAAGAGGCGAGTGTTAATCCAACAGCTGGAGCGCGTCCTAGAGGAGATGGACTCTGTCAGTCCGCTGTGCAGAATTAACCATGTAAATAGTAGGTAGCCAAGCTCCAAATTAGAGAACTGTGAACCTGAGAATTGGCATACTCATTCATTCAAGCAAACGGAGGACATGGCTGCAAACTGCATCTTGGCAGTGGAGAGATGTCTGTGCCTGAGTTGTTCAGAAGTATCGAGAGATCTGTCTTCATAAACAGAGACTGGCTGCCGCTGGGCCCTAAACCTCAGGATTTGCCATAAATTGTCTGGCTTTTACTTGTGTGGAGGGTGCTGTTATCTCAGAAGGGCTGAAAATGACTCCATCGCTGCCCCTCCTACAGGTGATGACAGTTTTCTGACTTGGAAACGTTGTCCATGTAAATGACAATAATTTAGAAACTGTAAGCAGCATTGTGCCATTAAAATAGGCTCTGTCTAAAGTACAGCATTTGGATGGAGCTTATGGGGGGAATTTCTGTGGAAAAAAAATCCCAACTTTGTAATACATGTGGTGATTGTTAGATGTTCCTGCAACAGACATGGCAAATATTTCCATGAAGTATTACTGTCATGCCTTAATAGTCTTTCAAACCCAAACGTATTTGTATGAAATATATAAATCCGTAGGAAACAATATCTTGTGATGTTTGAAAAGTTGGTGAAAACCCTTTGAGTTTAACGTCAATATGAAGAGGAAACAATCTACCTCAGACTCTCTTCTGTTTTGTCTACAGACATTAGGAAAAGTGCGCCTGAGTCCTACTGCTTCCCAGGCCCCGACTCCAGTTCTTTTTCAGCCTGTGAGGAGGACAGAGATTCTTCAGGTGGACTTGAATAAGCTGTGCTCCGGAAGCACTAAAATATTTTTTTAATCTTATTTTACTTTTTAATGTTCATACAAAAGAGATTATTTTTAACAGTATTGTTACAGAAGCAGTAAATAGTCATATTTTAAAACTGTATAAAGAAGACTTTTGTAACTATGTATATAAAAATAAACAGTTTTATTACACCTTTCCTGAAAATAAACAAGGTTATTAATTGGGGCTTTTCACAGCAGATATGCATGTTATTTTCATCGATCACAGCTTTGCATACTATAGTAAAGTGAAGTGTACAAGTGAAGTAAAAGTATTGTTTCACTGTAAGGATATGGACACAGCTTGGACATTGAGCTTGATCTGTAGGATAATCCAACAGAACAAAAAACTGGCTTATATAGTTGCCCTTTTTCTTGTAACTTGGACATGATATCCAGTGGACAAGGTGTAATTGTCTTGCGGACCAAATTGTGTAACAATTTAAGTTTGCTTCAACACCAGTTCACAGCAGTAGAAAAAGCATATAAAGGTTACCTCTGCGTATGCATATATGTGCAAATCCTTTGTGTTTGAGTCACTGATCTTCATGTGTCAGAAAGTGAATACAGCTACTACTGTTTCCATATGCCAGCTTTTGCGTTGTGTTATACTGTGTTCCAAGGCTGTTGTCAAGAAGACCCTTTCGAAGGGCATGGATACAGTTCACTGTCGGCACATTGGCAGTTGCACTAGAATAGGCTGATTTGTCAGACGTCTTCAGGCTTAAGTTTCTCCCACCACACAGGTGCTGTATCCTCAGTCTCCACCCTGTGACGTCAGATCTTTCTGCTGGTAGAGATAGGTCTCCTCCTTCGCAGCTCTGCAGCATTCAAAGGATATCCTTAGTAGTAAGCACTTTTCAGCAAACTGTTAGACTTGCTTTACAAGTCTGCTGCTAGAATCCTTGTCTCTGGCTCTACCTCTAGTTAGTGATCCGTATCGACAATGAACGATTGAAAGCCACAGTTTCAAATTCTGCATTCAGTGCCAGCAGAAATTCTGTCATCAACCGCCATGATTCCTGTCTCTACTGCTTGGGAGGGCATGAACTGGAGGGTTGCGACCTTTGCTAGGTGATGCTCCCAGCATTGCTGGAAGATAGAAAGGCTAAGTTCGTCATCTGCCAACCCTCAGAATGGGATCGACCTAAGGGCCACAAGAAGGCCTTGGCAACTGCTGGGTTGGCTTCGCAGCTTGCAGTCCTTAAGGAGAAGGTGGATACAGCTGTTGTGTGTTCCGTGTCGGTCTCAGGACTGGGGCCAGCATCAGAGGGTTCTTCATGGTGGATTTTCGAGAGAGGTGTTCGTTAGACCTTCCAGACCTTTGGGTAGTGCCTTTCTAATAAGGGCAAGAAGCATAAGCGCCAGTGGCACCAGTCTGACCGTAAGTGATCACATTCCTTCTTTTTCTTGACTCCCCCAACCACTCAACTTTGGTCGAGCAACCTTCAGTCGAGGGTCAAGTCAAAAACTCCTCTGTACCCCTGTCTGGCTTGTCAACCTCGAATCCGGTAAAGCAGTAGGTCTGAGATTTTTATCAAGCCTGTTGACCAGGTATTAGAGGAGCTTGCTGAAGAGTCTATCTCTCAGACTGCGGTGCTCCCCGTCCTTACGCAGGAGAATGTGGCTCAGTCAATGTCCTGACTGGGTGGCTGCAGGACGAGCCTCAGCTAGTGGTCATGCCTCTGAATGTAGCTCAGTATGTGGTCCATCATGACCCTGCAGAGGACCCATCTCGAAGTTGGCCCCCAGGTCAAAGTCAAGGCAACGTTCGTGCTTTCGGTCTCGCTGAACTGGGAGGTGCCTCCATCAACGCTGTTCGACCTCCTCTTCCTTTGGGCAAGGAGAGGCACCACCACCACAGGATGCAATAGCGCTATGAGGAGCTCCTCTGGCAGCTGTAGACCATTGTTGGGCAGGGTATAGCTCTACCTTCTGGACTTTCGGTCACTTGGGAGCCGCCAGTCTTGCCCACACCGGTCCATCCAAGGTAGATGTCCCTGGTGTCTGCTTCTTCACGATTGAGAATGGAGCTGCCACCACTGCAGTCCTTGGTGGGAGCACCCCCAGAGGACTCCAGTGTTGCACCCAGCTTGCCAGGCTGGCTGCCAGTTGAGATCACCCAGTCCAAAGCCACCAGGGTGGTCCACTGCTGCAAATGGTTGAGAGCTGTTTTTAGGAGTCCCTGGACAACTCTGAGGGGGTCCATGCGTTTTTAGAGGACCCACACTTTGAACCATGGCTTGGTCGAGGTGGTGTCTACCGACTATGGGCTGGTGTCTTTCGGGGCTTTATTCCACCTCATGTCAGAGGGTGAGTGTGCCTCTTGAAACAGTTCAGAAGAGGGCTAAATACCCCTTAGCTGGCATCCTGGACAGGGACAGTTCTCTAGTGGTTTCCTTTCCTCTGGCTGAGGCCATTTTGGAACCAGCCATGGAGCCTTGGCAGCATTCGGCATCCTGCCGAGCACCCTCCACCCATATGGTACACAAGTATGCAGTCCCTACAGGGTCCTTTTCAGAGTTCTCTGATCACCCTTTGGCCAACTGGTTGGTCTCTAACTCAGACTTCAGGAAGTGCAGTGGCCAAGGGGACATGGACAAGCTCCTGGACAAAGTCCAAGAAGATTGACCACACAGCTAAGATGATCTATACTGCTATGTTGTTGAGTCTGTCAGGTGAGCTACGCCGTGGTGATGGCTAACCACTCCCTATTAGAAGTGCTGGATGATGTCCTCCTTGGCCTTCCTGCTGACCATCAGCTCACAGTGAAGTTGGTTAAAGACCAAGGTCAATCACTAAACACCAACTCCAGATGGCTCAGGACATGGGTGACTCCTGTGCCCTTGCTATGGCAGCAATCATTGTGATACGTCGCAGGGCCTGGGCGAGACTTTACACCTTCCCAGCGTATATCCTGTACAAACTGGCCAGTGTTCCTTTTCTGGGCACTGCCATCTTTGGTCCTGGTGTGAAGAGACATCTCACTAGGATTAAGAAGTCCAGTACCACCTTAGATTCTGTGGCATTATCCCAAAAGGACCCAAAGGTTCAGAACCCTAAGAAAAAGACCTTCAAGTATCGGTCCTTTCTGCCACGGCAGCAACCTCAGCAAGGGCAATGCCAAGCCTGGCACCCAGAGCCCAAGTTCAGTAGCAAGGGGTCAAAATGAGGCAGGGGCAGTGAACATGGTGCCTTTCCAGACCCAGCTGACATTGCCCCCTCCAAAGCGACCCAGTGATGACTCTGGGGGGTGGGGTTATCCTCCCACCTTTCAATTCCCTAACTCAACTTCCAGTGGGGGAATGGGCTGCACCACTTCTGGTCTGTTATTGCCTTGGACAAGTGCGTACTGGATGTAGTCAGTAGAGGCTTGCCTCTGGACTTCAAAACTCTCCCATCTGACTAACTCCACGTCTTTGGGAGTCCAGGGTGTTGCAGGACACGCTGTCCACCCTGTGGGAAGACATCGCTCAGCTCCCTGCGAAAAGAGCACTAGCCTATGTCCTAGACATCTTGGCAAGTCAGGGATTTGTGGCCAGGTATTTTCTGATCACAAAACAAACAGGGGGCTGATGTTCCATACTGGATTTGTACCAGTTCTATACAGAAGCACAAGCTCCAGGTGGTCACTCTGAGCCATATTGTACCATCCCTGGAGCAGGGCATGTGGTTCTGCTACCACAGCAGCTGACACGGAGCTCAGAGAATGGTGCTAAGAAAACACAGGCAGGCTGCGCCATTTTAATAAAGGGTCAGTTCTGAAGCTTCAGGTATATTTTCGCCATTCAGTTAATTTCATTGCATATCGTTTGTAGCAAAATGATAAAAGCAGCAGAACAGCTTACAAACTGGGCTTACATATAATTGCAATGCAAGGCTATGCTATATTAAATCCAAAAAGTGCTAATTGTGACAAAAATCGCAAGTTAGTAAGACTTCTCACCAGTGCCCCTGCACTTTGACTCACTTGGAGTCTTTGTCTTGGGTCTTATTGGACTTGTAAAATCTGAACAAGTTCATGGGGGAAGGGCAAGTTCTGGGTGGTCATACTGAATCAGATCATACCATCTTTGGAGCGGGGCATGTGATTCTGATCCCTGGACCTTCAGGATACATTCTTCCACATCCCAGTCCATTCCACTGGCGGTACCATCAGTTCCACACAGAAAGGGTTCTGTATCAGTTCAGGTCATGCCCTTCAGCATTTCGTCTGCACCCAGGTTCTTGACCAAGTGCATGGCATGGTAGCAGCCATCCTGAGGCATAGGGTTGTCATGGTGTATCCCTACCTGGATGGCTAGCTGATAGCCAGGCTGTTGAGTGGGCCAGAGATCTGGCCCTCCAGAGCTGCAGAGACTTGGGCCTGTTGGTCAACCCGAATAAGTCCAGACTGATCCCTTCACAGGTGATCAAGTTCATCGGGCAGAACTAGACTCCCTGCAGGCCAAGACCTGTCTCCCAGCAGACCGTGCTCAGGACCTTACCTCCTTTGTCCAGTACTTTCAGATTGGGCTCTTGTGCACTGTCCAGGATTTCCTTTGGCTGCTGGAGTACATGGCATCCACCCCCAGCGTGGTCCATTGGGCACATTGGCGGATGCACCACCTGCAGTGGGAGCTGGAACATCTGGAGGAGGGAATCCAGTTAGTTGGCCCAGAGCCGTCTGTCACAGTCCTGACGGATGCATCTCTGGTGGGGTAGGGAGCACACCTGGGAGACCACAGAACCCATGGGTTCTTCTAGGATTCCTGTCACCACATCAACCTGCTGGGGCTCCATGCAGTGCAGCTGGCTCTCATGGAATTCACTCCAGAGATCTGGGGTCAGGTCATGCAGGTCCAAACGGAAAGTACCACGACCATGTTCTACCTGAACAGGTAGGGCGGAACACACTCCCTTCCCCTGTATCAAGAGGAGGCTCTCTGCTCCTGGAAACTCCTGCACAGTCTGGGCTCAGATCCCCTGGTAATTTGCGGGAGTTCAGTCAGTTGGCAGACACTCAGGCCAGGTGGGAGAGATGTTGCATGAGTGGTCTGTGCAGAAGGTGGTAAGCCACCTGTTCTCTCAGTGGGGCACCCCACTGGTGGACTTGTTCTTGTCCTGGGTGAACAGAAAACTGAGACTGTTTTATGCCTCACCCCTACAGTCAGGGTCACCTTTGCAAGGCCCTGGACCTCAGGCCTCCTATACACCTTTCCTCCCTTCTCCTTGATCAGTAAGGAGGTGGTGGTGGTGGTGGTCGGGGCCCAGAAGGACAAGGCGCAGATGATTGTAGTAGCTTCAGACTACCCCAGGCAGTTCTGCTCCCCGGGTGCCTCAGCCTCAGCAGCAGGCCTCCGTGGCAGTTGTTTCATCATCTGGACCTGCTAACTAGACAACTGGGGGAGGTCCTGTACCAACCGTCAGTCCCTGCATGTGTCAGCCTGGATCTTACTGAATGGGAGCTCTTGCAGCATGCTATAATAACCATTGAGACTAACTCCATGACCTTAGGACCCACCGGAAAAATCTTAGCTAGCGTGTCTATGGGACCGCCTTTAACGCCGGCCACGGCATAAATGGGCAGAGGGTTCACCTCAGTCCTTTTCTCTCACCGCCACCCACTCAGGTTGGTGAAGTTTTTGCTATCCAGCAGTTCCAGCTCAGATTTTGGATTTTCTTGGAAAATCGACCGTTTTTTTTTTTTTCTTTTTTTTGTTTTTAAATTCAAGTTTATTGCATAATCTGGCGCAACATTACATTAAACAGATCTCTTATCCGACTTTAAAAATATCCATTCAGTTCAGTACATCTTAGTAAACAATAGTCCTTATTCAATATTTCATTGTCACTTCATGCATCTGAGGTATCTTAACCTCTTCCCTTTTATTTTTACTCCTTTTCTTTTTATGAGGAGCATCCCCGAGACAGCACCACCTTTTCGTTCAAATCAGCAGCCCCTTTGTAAGTATGTTCTATCCTCCCTCCAACCCAGATCCTACAATCTCAAGTCATCACCCATGGAGTCCACGCCTTAGTAAGACATGTGTCCTCAAGTTTATTTTGTAGTAATTTCCTCCATGTCTTTAATTTCATTAATAGTTAATGCCCAGTCTTGAGGAGCATCGAGAGTTCACTGAACCCCATCTCTTAGTTATGGCCTTATGCGTGGCCGTGATAAGAATATTCCACAGATAAATTTTATCTGACCCCTGATCTCGTTTGGCCTTATTCCCAAAATTAAATTTCTAGGGCCTAGTGTAGTTTCAATAGACAAAATCAATCTCATTCTCTGCTCAGCTTCTGACCAGTAGCGTGCAAGTTTCGGGCATGACCAGAACACATGTAGGTAATCTGCCCTTTTCGTTCCACATCCCCGCCAACATTCTCCCGTACACGTTTTGTCCCATTTAGACTGTGAGCTTGGTGCAATAAAAAATCTTAACCTGACCTTCCAGCTGAACTCCCTCCACATCGGAGATGCTGTGGTTCTAGAGGCCAGTTCCAGGGCAGAGCTCTACTCTCTGTCATCCATCAGCTCTCCCATCTCCTGTTCCCATCTATTTTTAGCCTGGAGGGTCTGGTTCCCTCTACCATCTCTCAGGGCCGGGTATAGTTTTGAAATCAGGCCTTTGGGCCTTTGTGAGTTCAGAATCTCTCCTATAATATTTATGAATCCTGACGTGTACCTTTGTTGTTTATATTGGTGCTGTAGTTTATAGATATAATTTCTTATTTGTAGATATCTAAAGTGATCTACCTGCCTCAACTGGTAGGCGCCCTTTATTTGTTCAAATTCCATAACTGTAGTTCCTTCTAGGAATTGACTGAATGAGGTTAGGCCCAGTCTCTCCCATCTTCTAAAGGTGAGATCCTGCTTATTTGGAGAGAACCCTGGATCCCAAGCAAACCATCTCAATGGCCACAACTCTGCTTCTAAATTATGTTTGGACCATAACCTTTTCAAGGCCCCCAGAGTGTTCCTCACTGACATAAGGAATATATTTTCCCTTTTAAGTTGGACTCCCGGCATCAATGCCCTTGCCCCGAGCGGAGCCCCATCCGTCAGGGTTTCCTCTATTAATTTCCAACGAGCTGAATAGTGTCTAGTCAGCCACATCAGGGCCCATCTAAGCTGAGTGGTTAAGTAATAATCCTCTAAATTAGGGACATTTCGGCCCCCACATTTTTTATTTGTTTGGAGGATCGCACTCTTGATCCTCGGCCTCCTGTTATTCCAGATATATTTTGTCAAAATTCTCTGCCAAATCTGAAATTGGTTTTTATGTATTTTTATCGGGAGACATTGAAAAAGATATAGGTATTTAGGGAGTACGCTCATTGATACTGATTGCAGTCTTGAATATAGAGGTAGTTGTAAGCTCTCCCATCGTGTAATATCCTGCCTGATTTGGGTTACCACTGGCTCAAAATTAACAGAGTATAACATGTCTAGATTTTTTGGGATTTGAATACCCAAATATTTCATTTTCCCTTTGTTCCAATTAATATCCACAATTTGTCCTATCTGTGGGGAAGGGTTATAGTGGAATTTCAGAACCTCTGTCTTATTTTTATTTAGGGTGTATCCCGAGTATTGGCTGAACTTATCTATTATCGACCACAATTTAGGTATGGATTTATTCGGATTAGTAATGTACAGGAGGATATCATCCGCATATAGAGAAATTTTATGTTGTTCACCATTAATCTTCACTCCCTCCACCTCGCTCGCCTCTCTTATGGCCTGGGCCAAAGGTTCTATATATAGATCAAAGAGGAGAGGCGAGAGAGGACACCCCTGCCTAGTACCTCGTCCCCAAGTCAATTGCCTTGAGACGCCCCCATTCACCCTTACATAAGCTCGGGGAGGCATATGGCTTTGATGGCCCTAAAAACGAGAGGAAACCCAGTTTATCGAGAATCATAAAGAGGAGCTCCAATTTTTTTCTTTTCGACTACAGTCTGCTTATGTCGTCTGGCTGTGTATCCTCCTCAGGCTGAAGAGGAACAAGTGTGATTGTGGCCGCCAGATACTATCAAAAGACAGCCACTCCAAGTGCGTCTTCTGCCTGAGTCCAGACTACGACAGTGCTGCCTGCAAGACCTGTAGAGGCTTTACCAACAGGGCAAGAATTAGATGCGTGAAGGCCCTAAAAGCCCATCTGTTAGAACAGCAGATGGATGTCCTGCACACCTTGAGAAACAAGGGCAAACACCGGGACAAGCTGCAAGCACTCCTTGGACAAGGACCGAGCCGGGTCCCATTCCCGCCTCTCTTTCTCCCCCAAGGAAAGCTCTTTCCTCAGGCTCGGGGAACACTGCAAAGAAGACTCCAAGAAACTGAGCCCTCCCACCAAAAAAAACGACGCCAGTCAAGGCGAGACCGTCGGGAGAAAAACCAGCAAAACCTAAGGTGGCACCGCTCCATGTGACTCCCAAGGCCTCTTCAGCACAAGCCTCAGCCCTGCCCAAGAAGGCCTGTTTCACCCGGTTCAGGCAAGCCGCTGGATGACAAGGACACCCCGGCACCGCCTCCTGTGAAACCGGCGCAGGTCTTAGTACCGGCAGCTGGTGGAGGTTCCACCAGTGGAAGACACCCGTGGATCCGGCGATTCAGGGTCTTCCACCCCGCAGAGATCTCTGGGGTCTCCCCAACTTGCCCTACCCGACCCTCCAGCTTCTTCGGTCCTTCCCGGAACAAGCGGCTGCTGTTTTTAAAAAAGAGGAGCTGCAAGAACTCTTCTTTTGGTGGAGTCTGGTGAAAAGGAGACTCCACCAAAGCTGGACCTGACACGGTTCCCGACCGGCCAGACAACCATGAGCCTGAGGGGCCTTCTTGCTCCTTCTCGGCGGCCCCCAAGGCACTGCCCCCAAACACCTCGAAGGCTCGGTCACTGCGGTCTAAGGCGTGTCCTGCGCCCTCTTCTCGATCAGGGAAACCCCTCGTTAGTCCTGGTCTCAGCCCAAGAGCCGATCCCACTCTCCCATGCGGGCCCGCTTCCGATGCCGGTCCCCAGGCCGGCGGCGGTCATTGCTTCGGCGTCGGTCCAGTAGCCACCAACACTCAAGCAGGGGGAGTCCTAGATGCAGCTCAGGCTATTCTAGGCCCAGTAGCAGGTAGTCTTCTCCTCCTCCTGCTTCCTCCTCATCCCTCTCGGA
This sequence comes from Neoceratodus forsteri, assembly GCA_016271365.2. Lineage (NCBI taxonomy): Eukaryota > Metazoa > Chordata > Ceratodontiformes > Ceratodontidae > Neoceratodus > Neoceratodus forsteri. The sequence goes on along the minus strand of JADMNL010000023.1, from coordinate 206,987,948 downwards.
GAGGTTGGGGGTTCCCCGGGGGAGAAGGACCAACCCTGCTTGCCTTCTGACGATCCGACCTTTATGGATGTCATGAGGCACATCCAGGCCTCCAGTGAATAGGAGATGGAGGACCTGGATCCAGAACACTGTCGACTGGCCTGTTACCTGAGGCAGAAGGAGCTCAAGCCTCTGGTGGAGCCTCCTTTAGTGGACACCTTCCAAGACCTTACCAGGATAACTTGGATGCATCCAACATCATTCCTGGCTGTTCCAGGCTGTATAGAGCCCCGAGGGATGAGCCTTTCCTGGCGGAACACTCTCAGGAGGACTCATCGGTCATTACAGCTGCTCACGACAAGTCCAAGCAGCTTAAGCACCTCAGCTCCCAGCCTTCTGACCCAGAATCCTGCTACTTGGGCCAGGTAGGCAAGAAAGTCTTACTCTGCCTCCACCTGCTCCATTAGATCCCTCAACTTCCTTACACATATGGTCCAGTACCGGAATGCGCTGTGGGAGAGAGAACAGGAGCTACCAGTGCCTTGCCAGACTCCACGCAAAAAAAGGAGCTTCTGGACATATTGAAATGGGGCTGTGACGTAGGCACGCATGTTCTCCGTGCCTTGTACGACACTGCAGATACAGCGGCTAGAGCGGCAGCATCAGGTGTCTGCCTCCAGCGCCATGCCTGGTTGAGAGTCTCAGATTTTCACCAGGATTTGCAGTCCAGAATCCGGGACCTCCCGTTCCAGGGTTCCGTCCTTTTTTTGGGCAGGAGACTGAGTCTCTTATTTCTCGTCTCCAGGAGTTGGGCAAATTTATCTGGTCCATCAGGCAGATGTACAGAGGGGACCAGAAACGCACAAGACGTCAGCCTTTTCATAAGCCCTCAGGTACTCAAGCCCATGGAAACCAACAGGGCCAGAGAGGTGGTTTCAAAAGGAAAGCCGGCAACCAGCAACCTGGAGGTGCTCCTTTTCGAGGCCCCAAGTCCTCCCTAGCCTCTCTGCCCACTCCAGGCTCCACCCAATGATTCCCTCCCGACCCCCTCCGGAGGAGGAGGTACCATGGGAGGCAGTAGGGAGTCACTTCTCCCTTCACCTAAAGGGTTTATTTATTTATTTATTTTAGTTTAACCAGGAGTAGCACACTAGGCTGAAAGCTTTTTTACAGGTGCAACCTGGGAGCACAGGGAAGTTGTGACTTGCTCAGGGTCACACAGTATGCAAGTGGGAGCTGTGGGATTCAAACCCAGGTCTGGTCTGCTGGATGTCACCAGATTTGCAGCTCAGAACCTTAAACCACTGCGCAATACATGCGCTGTAGCTCTGTTACAGTGGACCAGTGGGTCCTGGACATTATAAGGAGGAGACATACGCTGGAGTTCACCGAAATCCTCCCAGACACTCCACCAAGGTCCTCAAGATATCCTCCTTCTCACATACCCCTTATAGAAGGAGAGATTCAGGCCCTCTTGCAAAAAAAGGGTGATAGAACCAGTTCCTCTGCAGCAGCGGGGAAAGGGATTTTACTCCCACTTTTTCCTAGTTCCAAAAAAGACTCGAGATCTTCGGCCCATCCTAGACCTCAGCTCCCTAAACAGCTTTATAGAGTAACGAAGATTCAGGGTGGTGACCCTTCCAGGTCTTGGTCCTCTGCTGCACCAGGGGGACTGGCTCTGCTTCCTAGACATGCAAGATGCGTACATGCACATCAGGGTCTTTTACCCTCACAGGAAGTACCTGAGGTTCCACTTCCATGGAGGAACATTATCAGTTTTGGGTTCTTCCGTTTGGTCTCTCCTCCACTCCTCTAGTCTTCACCAAGTGTCTGGCAGTGGTGGCTGCGGCCCTAAGGCACCAGGGGCATTACGTCTTCCCTTACCTCGACGATTGGCTGCTTGCGGCCCCGTCAAGGATGCGCCTCCTTCAGTCTCTCAGAGACGCCTATACTCTGTTCCGAGAGGTGGGGATCACCCTGAACCTTCCAAAGTCTTCCCCAGAGCCCAGCCAAAGACTCGTCTTTATAAGGACGGTCCTGGATTCAGTCCAGGGCATGGCTTTTCTACCTCAAGAAAGGGGAGATCGCCTGCGGGACATAGCCGAATCGGTCCCAGTAACCCCTCTGCTCCAGGCCAGGACCTTTCTCAGACTTCTGGGGCACATGGTGGCGGCCATCCCTGTCACTCCTTTGGCCCGCCTCCACATGAGAATCCCACAATGGATACTCAGGGTGCAGTGGAATCAGTGCTCTGATGACCTAGACCACACAGTCAGAGTCGCAGAGCCGGTCAAGAGGACCCTACTTTGGTGGCTGGACCCTCTCAATCTAGAGAATGGGGTCCCTTCCCGTCAGGAGCCTCCATATCAGACCCTAATGACGGATGCATCTGATTTGGGATGGGGGTGCACCTAGGGTCCCGCCAAATGCAAGGGGTCTGGACCCCAGAGGAATGCAACCTCCACATCAGTGTCCTGGAGATGCAAGCAGTCCTCCGTACACTGGATGCCTTCCAAGAGGACCCTGTCGCAGGCTGTCTCCTAGTTCAGATGGACAACATGGCTGTCGTCTTTTACATCAACAAGCAAAGGGAAACGCACTCCTACACCCTATGCAGGGAGGCTATGAGAGTCTGGTACTGGGCACTGGAGCATCACATCTTTCTGTCCACAGTGCACATTCCAGGTGTCCAAAACGACTTGGCAGACAGCCTAAGTAGGTCTCAGTCCAAGGCGCACGAGTGGGAGTTGCTACAATCAGTAGCGGACCAGCTCTTTGACACATGGGGTCGTCCAGAGCTGGACCTCTTTGCATCCCCAAGCAATGCCAAACTGCAAACCTTCTGCTCGCGCCTGGTGCTTTCTGACCAAACGCGTCATCCCTTTGTTTGGCAGGAAGGTTTCTTTACGCCTTTCCTCCCTTCCCTCTCATTCAGATAGTACTGTTGAAGATGCAGGCCGAGGGGGCTTGGATGATTCTAATCGCCCCGTTGTGGCCTCGGCAGATATGGTTGCCACTACTTCAACGGTTGTCCTTGGAACCTCCAATTCTGCTGCCAATATGCTCTCAGTTGCTGTCCCAGGATTGGGGCACGCTGGTCCATCCAGATCTCAGGTCTTTGCACCTTCATGCTTGGCTCCTGCAGACGTAGCAAAATCCAGGTATGGGGTCTCCCAGGAGGTGGTGGACGTCCTTGTCTCGTCGAGGAAGCCCTCTACTCGCTCCACTTATGCTATGAAGTGGAAACGTTTTTGTTTATGGGCGTCGTCTCACCGTCTGGACCCCGTTACCTGCCTGGCGAACTCAGCATTACAGTATCTCCTATCCTTATACTAACAGGGCTTGAGCTACTTTCCATAAAGGTGCACATGTGAGCCATTTCTGAATATCATGTCCTCTTGGGGGATAGAACCTTGGCCCAACTGGACGTGGCCTGCACCTTCTTACGGGGTAGTCTGCATATGAGACCTCCCATGTGGGATCCTATCCTTCCCTGGGACCTCCTGTTTGTGTTGGAGAAGCTCCTCCCAGACCAGCGTCCGATTGTGAGCTGCGTTAACTTTCCTGGAAGGTTTGTTTCTTGGTTGCTGTTACCTCAGCTCAAGAGTTTCGAGCTCCAGGCTCTGATGTGTAAAGAGCCTTATTTAGTTTTCACAGGAAAGGGTTTCTCTCAGAACAAATCCTAAGTTCTTTCCTAAAGTGGTTTCTGAGTTGACCCTCAACCAATCGGTTGACCTTCCAATTTATTTTTCTTTTCCTTCTAATAGGGGAGAAGCTCTCCTGCACACACTGGAAATTCAAAGGGCACTGAGGTACTATTTCAAGTGCACAGCTACACACCGTAAATCGGAGCAATTATTTGTGGCCTTTGCGCCACAACACTTGGGCAAACCAGAGTCTAATCAGACTATTTCTAAGTGGCTTGTCCACTGTATTGTGTTTTGTAATGAGAAGCACAACAAACCCCTAACGAGCCCGATTAGGGGTCACTCCACCAGGGGAGTTTCGGCTTCTTTTGCAGCCTTAAAGAATGTCTCCATGAGAGACATCTGGGTGGCAGCCACCTGGAATTCTGTGCACACTTTTTTGTGAAGCACTACAGCCTGGACATTGCATCCAGATGCTGTGCCGGTTTCGGCTTGGCAGTCCTTCAGGGACTCCTGTCCTGACTTGCTGTGTTGTCAGCTTTATTCCATCCTTCCTTCTCCCAGGGTAAGGCACCTCCTTGACGCGGGACTGCTCGGGATTCAGTCCTAATGGTGTAACCTGCTGCAAGAGCTCCCACTCGAAGTAAGATAGTAGAGTTACGTAAGAACTTACCGTAACAGTAGATCTTCGAGAGGAGCTCTTGCAGCAGGCGCTGCTTTCCTGCCCTTCATCCCCCAGGTGCGGTGTTCAGCACATCAACAGGCTTTGCTTCTTTTTACCCGCTGGGGTCCAGTTCACGGTCTTGGCGGGGAACTGAGGGGAGCGGGGTCCTCCCTTCATGTAGCCTGGCCGACATCCGGGGGTCCCTACTGGGTACTGCTAACTAAGAGTTTTCCGTGGGTCCTAAGGCTCAGTGCTGAGTCCTAATGGTTATAGCCACGCAAGAGCGCTCGAAGATCTACTGTTACGGTAAGTTCTTACATAACTGTACTTTCTTACGTAACTGTCCTTTCCTGAGCAGCTGGAGTTTCAGGCCTTGGGTCTCTCAGAAGATGTGCTCCACATTGTGGGGGCTTCCCAAAAGGGGTCAATATGCAGGTGCCAGGGCAAGGAGTTTGAGCTCCTTGCCTGCCCTGCGGTGAGTATCCTGGATTACCTCTGGTCCCTCTCTCAGTTGGGTCTGCGAGTAATAACCTTGAAGGTGCACCTGGCAGCCATCTGTGCTTACTGGGCAGGAACCACTGCCACCTTGGGACCTATTGCTGGTGCTGGCTGTGCTCATGACCAAGCCATCTGAGCCTGTGTATAGGTGTGAGATGGAACACTACCTTTTTTAGTGGCTGTCACATCAGCCAGAAATATTAGTAAACTTCAGTCTCTGTCTTTCCACAAGGACAAGGTCGTCCTTCATCCCCACTTGGAAGTTTCTCTCAAAGGTTGTATGGGAGTTTCATCTTATCCAGGTAATTACCATTCTGTTGTACTTTAACTGTCCATTTTCGGAGGCCACCCGCAGGCTCCATAGAAGGAGCACACAGCTGGAGTTCGAGGAGAGGCTTGCTAGCTGTTTGTAACATATGCCGAATCCGCGCCTAGCAGACCGGCAGAAAAGTGGGCGATTGGCAAGTGGATAACCTCTTGCATCAACCTCTGCCATTGGTTGGCTGGTAGGGAGCCTCCCAAATGGCTTAGGCCTCATTCCACCAGACAGATCTCTGCCTTGGTGTTTGTTTCCAAGGAGTTCCTTATACAAGAGATGTGTATAGGGCTGCTACCTGACATAAAGCATACACCTTTCTAGGGATGTGGATATGAAGTTATATCCACACTGTCTGGCAGATGCCTTTCCCTTTAATTCCTGCTGAAACGTCTTCAAGCTGGCTCCTCCCACTCATCCAGGTGGTAAAACCCTCAATGCCAGATCTTCCTTTCCATTTGGAAGGTTCAGGTTCCCTCCTTACCGCTCCCGCATATAGTAGGCCTGGCACTCGAATCTTCGGATTTGCTTCCTAAACTTGCCTTAAAACTCACATGAGTTCCAACTTCAACATTTTCTTCAGTCATTCCTGTGATGGAAGACAAGACTGCTCCCGGGTTTCGCTGGTGCCCCTGCGGGCAGAAGATGTGGACCAACCCTCACGCCACATGCGTGTGTACTGCTTAGGCCACGATCACAGTCCGCAGGCTTGCGATTTGTTGGTCCTTCCACTGGACTGTCCTGGACAACCGCGCTGCCCAACTCTAGCTGGGGCGACCAGAAGCATTACCCACCGGTCAAGTCCAAGGATGCCCGTTGGGTGGTCTCCGTGGCTGTGGGGTCCGCCGAGCAGCTTGAGCAGCCCAAGGCCTTCGAGGAGGCGGCAGCCCAGGCCACTGCTCAATCCTCTTCAGCTTCAGCCTTTGTTCCACTCCAGCTGGGCTCCGCTTACTTGGCTTCCTTCAAGGAGCTGTGCCAGTCCCTCTCAACTAAAGGAAAGGGTCCTTCAGTATCGCACAGTTCGCACTCTCTCAAGGAGGAGTTGAAAGACAAGGAGAAGACTCATCAGCGTTCCTGGGATCAGGAACGTTCCTGTTCTCAGGAGACTTTGGTCTCGACTTCAGTCAAAACCATGGCCGTGGCTGCTGGTTTCACAGTGACCCCATCGGACCAGTTGGCCAAGACACCAGTCGACGGCACGGCTGAGAATTTTCTTGACCCAGTCAACAGGTTGTCAGAAGAGACTGATAATTCTCTTTTGAGGACTCCGGTCCTTCCGGTGACCTCTGACAGGTCTGCCCAGCCGCTGAGTCTAACCTACTGTTCCCAGACCCTAGCCAGGAAGAGCCGCAGGGTTCCCCGGCTCCCTCTGGTCACCACTGACGATTGAGGTCTCGGGTCTTCCTCTTCCAAGTCGAGCAGGTCTCGCCATCATCAGTCTTGCTCCCGGCATCACGGAAAGTGGTGCCGCCGCTATTCTTCTCCTTGGATGAGGAGAGGCTTCGGCGCAAATTGCGTGGACACTATGAAGATTTAATGTGGCAGCAGCTGATCTTAACAGAACCGAAACAGACACCAGTTTCTACCCCAGCCATTAAGTGGCTGTCGCCCGAATAGCCGATGTCGACTCCCCCGTCTAGGTCCCCCCCAGCAGAGCCGGTGCAGACCAAGTTAGTTCAGCCAAAGCAGGTCTCTCCGCCCATCGTAGTGGAGCCACCACCTAAACAGCCGATGACTGAGGCTCCGACTAAGGAGTCTTGGCCAGCCAAGGGACTTCCCCATTGGCTTTCAACCACCCTCACTTCCAACCATCCTAGGCGGGTTGAGGGCGATGCTGGTAGCCGCCCGCTTTATGCGGACTCCTCTTTGTACTCATGTCCCATCGACACCTAGTCATTAGGAGGCATCGTCATGAACGAAAGTCCTTCCTCATTCATGGGCATTCTTTGACTCATCTCAGAGTCCGTGGGGATGGAAGGTGAGCCTGCCCAGAAATGGGCTCGGTATCCCCTCACAGAGATTCTGAACAAAGGGGATTCTCCCACGAAGCCTTTCCAGTGGCCGAGGCAATTGTTGGTCCGGCTCTGGAGCTTTGGCAGTGTCCCGCCTCGGCCCGGATGGCCCACAAGTATGCGGTACTAGCTGGCTCCCTTTCGGGATTTTCAGGGCATCCCTCAACCGAGGGATTGGTGGCTGTTTTCCAGTGCACGGGCAATACAGGGGACATCGATAGACAGCCGGATAAAGAGTCCAAGAAGCTGGACCATTCAGCTAAAAAAAAGTCTATGCTACCTCTTTGCTCTGCCTTCGCCAGGCTAGTTTGGCCATGCTGATGGCACACTTCTCTCACGCCCTTTTGGGCTCCCTGGATGAGGCGATTTCCCCACCTCCAAGCGGACCTTCAGACAATGATCAAGCAGGTCCGAGACCAGAGGAGGGCAGTGGCGGAGCTGTAACTTGAGACGGCTCTGCACATTGGCAACTCTTATAGCCGCTCAGTCACAGCCGAAGTAGCCATGCACCGTAGGGCTTGGTTGAGGATCTCGACCTTCACGGTGGATACCCAACGTAAGCAGGTGGATGTCCCCTTTTTGGGCACTGACCTGTTCAGGCCCAGTGTGGAGGGTCACCTCCAGCGCACTGAAAAGTCCAGTGCCACCCTGGACTCTGTAACATCTGCCCAGAAGGACAAGGGCCCTAAGCACCAGAAGCGCAAGCCCTTTCAATTCTCCACTACTGCAGCAAAACCAGCCCAGCAACAGCAGGGCCAGCAGGCTCAATCTTGACAACCTCGGGCCAAATCCGTGGCCTCATCGGTCAGAAAGCCTGGAGGAAAGGGACCTGGTGGCCCCTTGGCCGGCTCCTCCAAGCCTGTTCAGTGACGGGATGGGGGTTGCCACCCTCATACCAGTCACATCTTCCCTGGGTCCTCCCACAGGGGGCCGGCTCCTCTACTTTCTTTTCACCTGGTCCGTTGTCACCATGGACAGGTGGGTTCTGGACGTGGTTGGCCAGGGTCTGCCTCTGGAGTTCGAGCAGTACCCTCCAAGCGGATCCCACGCCCCACAGGAGGACTTGGTTTCCACAGTCACTCAGTCAGCTCTTTGGGACGTTGCCCAGCCTCCACAAGGAGGTCGTGGTCAGAGTTGCAGATCCTCCAGAACACCCAGGTATCTAAAACGGATGGGGGGCTGGCGCCACATTCTAGATCTGCATGACCTGAACAAGTTTCTTGGGTCTTGCATCTTCAGGATGGTAACTCTGGCAGATATCATACCATCTCTGGAGCAAGGCATGTGATTTTGCTCCCTGGATCTTCAGGACACGTTCTTTCACATCCCAATCCGTCCATCCCATCGAAGATTCCTCCATTTTCGGACGGAGAGAATCTTCTACAAGTTCTGAGCCATGCCCTTCAGCCTCTCCTCAGCCCCCAAGGTCTTCACCAAATGCATTGCAGTGGTGGCAGCTTACCTGAGGCGCTGAGGTGTCCGGGTGTACTCCTACCTGGACGACTGGCTCATAGCAGGTCCCTCCAGGCAGGAGGTGGAGCGGTCCAGAGACCCGGCCCTCCAGACTTGCTTCGAGCTTGGCCTCTTTATCAACGAGGCCAAGTCAGAACTCGTGCCTTTGGAGGTGATCTATTTCATCAGGGTAGAGCTCGACTCTTGCCAAGCCAGAGCCTGGCTCCCGGTGGACAGGGCAGAGATTCTCTCTTCCTTTGCCCAGTCATTTCTGGTTGGGCAATTGCGCCCTGCCCGTGACGTCCTGCACCTTCTAGATTACATGGGCTGTACCAGCATGGTCTGATGGGCCCGCTGGCATATGTGCTCTCTCCAGTGGGAGCTGGCCAGCCAGTGGTCTCAGCGCAAAAGTTACTTCAACCAGCTGGTCACTGTGACCCAGAGGATGTGGGACGCCCTCCAGTGGTGGCTCGTCCCAGTACATCTGCAGGAAGGAATCCCGTTTGTCCACCCCAAGCCAACGGTCATCTTGATGACCGCCTCTCTAACGGGCTGGGGTACCCACCTGGGGGAGCACAGAGTCCACGAGCTCTGGTCCCCTCGGGAGTCCGGATGTCACATCAGCCTGCTGGAGCTCCAAGCTGTTCGGCTAGCTCTGACCACATTCGCTCCATTCATTCGGGGTCAAGTGGTCCAGGTCCAGACGGTCAATACCACGACCATGTACTATCTCTACAAGCAGGGTGGGACGCACTCCTTGCCTCTGTGCAAGGAAGCTTTCCACATCTGGACCCTTGTGCACAGCCTGGAGGCAGATCTCTTTGCCATCCATGTGGCAGGAGCCTCAAATCAGCTGGCGGATGCCCTCAGCTGAGTGGGCGAGGCATCTCACGAGTGGTCTCTCTTTCCGGAGGTAGCATATGATCTGTTCTCCCAATGGGGCACCCCCTCAGGTGGACCTGTTTGCCTCCAGGGAAAACTCAAAGCTGAAGCTGTTTTGTGCCCGCCCCCCCTCAGCAGGGCTCACTGCAGGGAGATGCCTTCTCGAGGCTGTGGACCCCAGGCCTCTTTTATGCCTTCCCTCGATTCACAAGGTGCTTCCCAAGGTCAAGAGGGACAAGGCACAGGTGATTCTGGTGGCTCCGAACTGGGCCCGCCAGTTTTGGTACCCTGATCTCCTCAGCCTCAGCAACAGGCTTTTGAGGCATCTTCCAGCATGCCTGGACCTGCTCTCCATCAATCAGGGGAAGGTACTCCGAACCTTCTATCAGTGCACCTGACAGCCTAGTTCCTGAGCGACTAGAGTTCCAGGCTTTGGGACTCCCCAACGAGGTCCTCACAGTTGTTGCGACATCCCTTAAGGAATCAACCAGAAAATGCTGTGCCTTCAAATGGAAGAGATTCTCCATGTGGTGTCAGGGCAAGGGGTTGGACCCTTCGACCTGTCCAGTGGCTAGCATTTTGAATTACCTTTGGTCCCTCTCTCAAGGGGGACTTGGGTCGATGACCCTTAGGGTGCACCTGGCAGCCATCTCTGCTAAGAGTCTGCCAGACAGTGTGAATAGAACATCATATCCACATCCCGAGAAACACAGGTTACTCACCTGTAACAGTAGTTCTAGGAGTGGTAAATGATGTTCATCCACACAAACCCACCCGACCTCCCCAGGCTCAGGCACACAACCTCGCTTCCAGCGGGCTAAGATCTGGCATCTAGGGGCAGAGCTGAGGGTTTTACCACCCGGGTGGGTGGAAGGAGCCAGCTTGAAGATGTTCTGGCAGGTATTAAAGGGAAAGGCATCTGCCAGACAGTGTGGATGAACATCATATACCACTCCTAGAACTACTGTTACAGGTGAGTAATCTGTGTTTATCTTCCATTATAGCATCTACATCATGTCGGGATGCTGCTTTTGGGACCGCTGATCTTTTTCAAGGCCATCTCTTATCAGGCCACACCCGTGGAACTATAGCCGCAAGGCCCTGGGTCCACACAGAAACTTTTTTGTTAGCAGTTTGCTAGGAGCCACCCTCGGCGACGTCAGACGTCAACATCCTCCACTATAAAAACGTAGGCGGTCCTGTGCCCTCCTCAGTTCTTTTCCCAGTCAGCCATACTCGCTGGACTCCACGGAGACACCACTACTCCAGTTAACCACTAATCTTCGATTTTCTAAACTTTATTTTTTCTCACCGTAGTATATCACTTTTTTCCAAAGTGATTGGTATTGTCGTGTATGTCGATGAAAGATCCCGCTGAGTTGTTTCATTACTGCGAGTGTGGTGAAAAAATCTACTCCCGCGATGACTGCGTTGTCTGCATCCACCGTCTCTGAGAGGCCCACGATGCAAAGGCCTGAGAGATCTGCCTAAAATTCTACTAAGACATCCAGCAACGTCACCAGAATGCCCTGCAGTCTTTCCTCCTAGAGCAGAAGGCAGCCAGAATGGAAAGGGAGCTCCAGGCGAGAAGGTCCTCCACATCACTGGCCCAGTCCTCAGGTTCCCATTCCTTCAAGGCCCAGGACAAGTTTTCAAGCAAGCACAAGCACTGGGAGAGGAAGCGGAGTAAGGATAAATGCCACACACACACACCCGGTCTGCCCTCCTCGGCACCAACCGTTGCAGTGTCATCATCCATTTTGGCAGCGCTGCCTTCTGCCACCCAAACACTGGCTCTCATAGGGTCAGCTTTGGCAGAGAGTTCCACTGGAGCTCCCATGGCTGGCGAAGGCTCATTGACATCTGGGTCGTTGAAGTCCCACTGACGTTGGAAACCCTGCCACCCAGACCTCATCTTGAAGGTTGGCTGGCAGCGGGTTTCACTGGTCCTCCTACAGCCGGCGATGGCCCATTGATGTCAGGGCTCCAGCTATCCCCGTTGATGCCTTCGTGCATTTCGTCTACATTGGAGCTTCAGCATTCCCCATTGACGTCCCAAGGCACTGCTGTGATGCAGGCCACCATCGACATTCAGACTCTTCTGCTCTCCTCCTTTGTGGAGATACTACAGTGCCTTATCCCTCCTCCAGGCCCAACACAGAGGCCTAGCAGACCAGCCCCTGTGTTGACACTTGTCGACACACCCTGCTTGCTTCAGGGCATCGATGTCCTCGCTTCCCTCCTTGCAGCCTTCAGAGCCCATTGAGGACGATCAGGAATACATACCTGACCTCATGCCACAAGAGGAGGAGGAAAATATGGATAGGAGCACTGGTAGATCTGGCTCCACCATTTCCACCAGGAGCGAGGACTCTACATTATATACCCCTAGGTCACCCCCCTAAAGACCCTTCCTTCATCTGTATGATGAAACAGCTCGAAACTGCCATGGAGTTTGATACCCAGGAGCAGGAAATTACTCGGAGAAACTTAGTGGAGTTTCTAGAACTGCCAGACTCTCCACCTCTGATCAGCCCTCCTCTACTAGCTGCATTAGAGGATTCCACCCTGGCTGCCTGGTACAAGCCAAGCTTGATCCCTGCCAAGCCCAAAAAGACAGACAAGGCTATTCCAGGCTCCATCAGGAAAGCCCTTTTTTGCAGGGCAACTTGAGGCAGATTCAGTGGTGATTAAATCAGCCCATGATGCATGATGGATCCAAGGTGATTAAACACCTCGGCTTTCTCCCACCAGATAGTCTAGAAAGCTGGACCTCATGGGAAAGAGAACCTTTGCCTCTACCACACTGGGCCTCAGAATAGCTAACTGTCACGCCCATACAGTCAAATTCCAGAATACCCTCTGGAAAAAGGCTAATGCGGCAGCCCAGGCCCTTCCAGAGGGTCCCCAGAAACAGGAGATGCTCAAGGCTCTCCAGACTGGGGCTGATGTGTAGGTAAGCACCTCTTGAGGTCTACCTGTGTCGTTTCCGATACCTTAGCCAGGGCAGCAGTGGCTGGCATCTGCCTCAGGAGACATTCTTGGTTCAGGATGTGAGGATTTGCTAGTGATGTCCAGCAGTCCATTTTGAATGCCCCTTTCAGAGGTTACAAGCTCTGTGGGGCATATGTGCAGGATATCCTTTCTGACCTTCAAACCTCAGGAAGGACTCTTCAGTCAGTCTGTTTCCGTTATCACACACACAAGCAACCAACGACCAACACATTGTGATCTGGACCCAGGTCCAACCCGAGTTTTGGTTGGATGTTTGGACCTGATTGGATCTGTTGTGGCAGAGATCATCAGGAGTTCCTTGAGGAGTGGGGTCTTTCCATTAGCCTTGAAAGAGGCCCTGGTTAGACCGCTACTAAAGAAACACTTATTGGACCCAGACTATCTTGACAACTAGACCAGTCTCTAACCTCCCGTTTTTGGGGAATTTACCGAAAAATTGGCCATTCAGCTTGAGGAACGACTTAACTCGTCGTCCACCTATGAGGTTTTACAGTCTGGGTTTATGGCTGGGCATAGTACGGAGACTGCCTTGGTGAGGGTGCTTAATGATTGTCTGATAGCGAGAGACAGGAGAGAGCATACCATCTTGATCCTCGTGGATTTCTTGGCAGCATTTGACACTGTGGACCAGGAGGTGCTGCTTGACTGACTGTGGTACTGGTAATGTCATGCAATGGTTCAGGTCATACTTGACAGGTAGAGTGCCAGAGGGTGGTGATGGGGTTCGCCTCATCTAGCCCGAAGCCTGTGACTTGTGAAGTTCCACAAGGATCGGTCTTGTCACCCTTATTGTTTATGGTGTACATGCTGCCATTGGGAGACATTATCAGGCAGTATGGGCTGGGTTTTCACTGCTATGCAGATGATGCCCAACTATACTTGTGCTGTGCACCAGGTAACCAGATGACGGACGCTGTATTTAACAACTGCGTAGCAGAGATCCAGACTTGGATGACTCATAACTGGCAGAGACTCAACCCAGACGAGACTGGGGTGCTGGTGGTGGATCCGGGTCATCATGGTGGGGAGGGGAGTTTGTGGGATCCCCCTGGTCTTGTACGGGGGGTACCACTGATCCCATCCATACCGAAGAAAGATCTGGGTGTGATCCTCGATGACAGCCTGATATTTTATGCTCAGGTGTTGGTCGTCATTAAGAGTGGATTTTACCATCTGAGGAACATTGCCCAGATCTGGAACCTGAGGACCTGACCTCACTGGTACATGCTTTTGTCACATCCAGGCTGGATTACTGTAAAGCCCTTTACCTAGGGCTGTCTGGAGGCCACCTCCACTAGCTGCAGCTGGTGCAGAACGCAGCAGCAAGATTGACAGGCGCACAAAGGTGTGATCATATTATGCCTGTTCTCCGCGATCTGCATTGGCTGCCAGTTAGGTGGAGAATTGCCTTCACGGTCAGATTACTGACCTATAAGGCCCTACATGAAAGGGGACCAGTCTACCTGCAAGATCTCCATGTGCCTCATCAGCTGTCCCGGGCTGTCCGGTCCACCAAGCGTTGGCTCCTTACTGTCCCCAGGGTTAGGTTGCGGCATTCTGGTGATCCAGCATTTTCAGTGGCCACACCTACCCTGTGGAACTCTTTGTCTAAACAACTACGGGAGGCACCCTCAGTGAAAACCTTTAAAAAGGGACTAAAACTTTTTTATTTAACCAGGTTTTTAATGGATAAATACTTTGATTATTGCTCACTGTATGGATAGTTTTTATGTATATTGCTGCTTGCTCCAACTGATTTGATAAATTGTTTCAATTGTCGTATTGTGTTTTAATTGTGAAGCGCTCCAAGTCTCTGTAATGGGGTGCTATAAAAATAAAGTATCTAACCAAGAAGTGAGCAGAGGGTGCCCTTTCATCATGCCACCCATAGACCCTGGCCAGGGACCAGACAGGGCAAGCACAAAGCAGGAGCAGCTTTGCCTGTCCCTCCCTCCACCACAGGTAAAGCCCCCAGAGGTGGAGGTGTGGCCTCAGACTCTGGTTCAGCTTCAGCATGACACCTTACTAGACCCCTACCCTCCAGCACTCCAGGAGGTGGTGGTAGGGGGTCGTTTCTCCCTTCACCTGGACAGGTGGAGAGAAATTACAACAGATGCTTGTGTCCTGCAACTCCTAGAGCAAGGTCATGATCTAGAACTTCTGGAGTTGCCTCCAGACTTTAATTCAAATCACTCAGAACTACCTTCCAGACCACATTTCAGTACTACTGGAAGAAGTCCACACACTGCTGGAGAACAGGGCTATAGAACCAGTTCCCGAGGAACAGGGGGTTCTAGTTTTACTTTTTCCTAGTCCCCCAAATCTGTAGGGGACTTGAGGCCCATTCTGGATTTGAGAAATCTGAACTTCTATATTCAGTACAAGAAGTTCTGGATGGTCACTCTGCCTATTGATGGCTGTATGGTGGCACAACTGGAGGTGTCCCATATGTTCTTGAGAGGCGTTCTTCACTTTAAATCTCTCATCTGCAATCCAGACCCGTCTTTGGACTTGAATTTTGTCCTAGAGGAACTGAATTTGGCTCCTTTTGAGCTGGCTGCGACTTGCAAGCTACACTTTGTCATGGAAAGCAATATTTTTAGTTGCTGTTACTTCTGCTTGAAGGATCTCCATGCTTCAGGCTCTTATGTGTGAGCCTAATTTGATTTTCCACAAAGACAGGGTGTCTTTGTGTACCAACCCTAAGTTCTTGCCAAAGGTGGTGTCCGAATCAAACCACCCACCCGCCTGTTTATTTTCTGGAGCATGCCAATTTGGGGGAAGCATTGCTCCATGCTTTAGATATACATAGAATACTCTGATGATATGTTCACTGTACAAGGGACTGCAGGAAGTCCTTGCAGCTTTCGTTTCCTTTGCCCCTAGGAAGGAGGACATACTGATGTCTAAACAGTGCCTGTCCAAATTGTTGGCCAACTGTATTACTTTTATTTCATTTATTTATATCTCAGAATTACAATACCTTTGAGTCAGAGACTCATTTACAAAGACTGCACATCAGTGTGTCAGTTACAGGTAAGAGAGACAATATAGCAAAATGTGGTAACATAAACATTGGCACTGAGAATCAAACACAATACAGAGTGGATACAAATAACACTGCAGAGTACAGAAGGCGATATACTGGAAGAAGAATACAATATTTGTAAAGAAAAGTACTAGGTAGTAAACACAACCAAACAGGTGCGCAGAACTAGCAGGTAACGGTCTAAGCAGACATAGTTATCAGAGACAAGTGGGTAGAAAGGGGGGGGGCAGGCAGTGCTTGAGAAGTGCTAAAATTGGGGTGGATCATTGGTAGGAGGATTCAGGAAATACTAGAAGCAAACGGACAGTACAATCATGAAACAGAAATAGGTAAGTCTATTCAGACATAGTCATCCGAGGCAGTCATGGGCAGAACTGGGGGGGTGTCGCTGGCCAGGTTAAGAGGTTAAGTGCAGTCACAGGAGCTAATTGCAAGGAGGTGTTGCCAAAGCTTGGATTTAAAAGGCCGCAGTTTTTTGTTCTGCCAAGATTTCGAATGGCAGGCTATTTAACCATACAGGGGGCCCTGTACATAAAAGTACGCTGACATTTGAGTGTCCTGTAGAATGGGACATTGAAGGAAGCTTTGAAGGCACTCCGTGTGTTCCCAGGGTGGCTGCACGAATGAGGTGTGACTGCAGAGAGGGCGTTGAGGCCGAGAGTGATCATCTTAGCTAGTAGACAGGACTGGTAGGAAAGTCTACCCTTGAGGTTTTGCCAGTTTGCATCAGAGTAAAGGTAGCATGTGTGGGTGAGTCTGTGGGCTCCGGTTACAAGGTGACATGCTTTGTTGAGAGCAATCTTTATTCTGTTGAGGACAGTATCTGTGGCAGAGCCATAGATAACTAACCCGTAGATGATTGAAAGGATGGAACTAATTACTGCCAGTCGGAGGGCGTCGGGTGCCATGCAGTACTTGTAGAGTAACCTGAGCCTAGTGTTCACCGCTTTGCAAACCAGGTTGACGTGATCACGGAATGATTGGGAGCAGTCAAGGGTAACTCCAAGGTATCTGAAGCTGTTGACCTGTTCTAGTGGTTGGCAGTGATTAAGAATGTTGAGGCATGTCCCCTTGTGTTTGATCCGAGTTTTAGCAAATACCATAACCTTAGTTTTTTTATAATTTATTATGAGTTTATGATCAGAGAACCAAATTTCAACTTCTGTGAAGCACTTTTGAAGGGTGTGCTCGAGGAGGAGGAGACCTGTTCCTCACAGCCCTCCGGTATATTGGATTGGACTCTCTATCTTCTAGTTGGTTTGAGAACTATCTCACAGGCCACTATCAACAGGTAAACGCGGGAAGTGAAGTTTCTCCTTTAAAACCCCTCCTGAGGAGTGTACTTCAAGGTTCCATCCTGGGGCCATTGGTATTCGCTATCTAGACAGGATAGACGCCACCATCAAAAAAAGCCCAAATACACCTCTTTACAGATGACACTGTGCTCTAAGCCAGTGGCCCCTCTCCAGATGTGGCATGTACTGCTCTCCAGGATGATTTTAACTTGTTGCAGTACCAGCTCCTAAATCAAAAATTGCTTTTGAACACCAAGAAAACAAAAGCTATGATCTTCTCACCCTTTCCCAACATACCCAACCCAGCCTCGGCTGGGTCTCTCCCTACGATATCCACTGCCCTGGGCGAACAGTTGGAATACGTAACTCATTTCAAATACTTGGGTGTATGGCTTGACAACAGACTCTCCTTCATAGAGCGTATAGAACAATTGACAAAGAAGCTTGTCAAAGGCTTGGCCTCTCTTTTAGGATTAAAAAAATCTCCCCTCCCCCAGCCCCGATGCGAGGATGAGACTGGTCCAAACTACCTTCCCACCCTTGCTAGATTATGCAGATTTCCTTTATAGCCATGGATCAGTCGGCGACTTTCAAAACTTGACACACTCTATCATAGAGCTCTAAGGTTCATAACAGATATTCCATACTCCACCCATCACTGTTTGTTGTATACCGCTGTAAGTTGGTCTTTTCTTACCCTCGGACGACAAAGAAATGCTGCCATCTGGACATACAAAGCTGTTATCAACAAACTGCCTGACTATATCTCTGTCTGCTTACCACTTTGTACTCTAAGCAGATGTGCATTGGAAGTGCCTCCTATATTACCTTAAAGGTAACAAAGGTCAGATCCCACCTTGGCTGGGCGTCTATTAGCCACGCGCTTCCCCAGCTATGGAATAACCTGCAAAAAACTCTGAAATTAAAGTTTAAAGTCAGCATCACAGCCTTCAAAACACTATCTTCAGCACAATAAAGAATCCTGTGCTTGCTACTCCTGATTAAACTACTCCCCCTCTCAGGGTGTCCCCTTATTCTTGTCTTGGCCTCATCCTAGATTCTGATCCTGGCTGGTGCATGTCCCTCTCCTCCCCCTTCCATTCCCTCTTCTGTTGCTTCTCTCCATCTCTTTTTTCACTTCCCAGCCTTTGCCTGGCCCTCTCCCTTCATCCTTTCTTCTGTCCTTCATCCTTCTCTCCTACTTTCATTTACCCACTGCTCTTGTCCCACTAGTATACCCACTCTCCCTTCCCCTTTCACCCCCTGTCTAATCCCCTTCGTCAGGTTCCTCACTTACCTCTGCACCCCCGGTTCATAGTCTCCCCATTGGCCTCCTATCTACTCGTCCTCCATCTCCTCCCTGCCCCACTGCCCCTATTCCATCCCCCTACCTGTGCATCCCCCTACCTGTGCTCCAGGGCCCATTTGTTGTTCATGGTGCTTCAGGGTCACCAGTCTCTTCTCCATGGCTCCTGTCACCCCATCTTTTCACTGTTGCTGACCTTTTTCTGTATTACTGTTGTTAGCCCAGTTTCTTATCTGTAAACCATTGTGGCACTTATCCTGCATTTCCTTACAATGTATTGTCCATGGTTGTTTTTGATCATGCCTGTGTATTGTTGTTTCTGTGTATTACCCTGTTATCTTGCATTTGTGTTCACCCAGGTCCACCTTGAAAAGGAGCTCTGCTCCATGGTGTTCACCTGGTTAACTAAAGATTTTGATTGATTGACTGAGAAGGGGGTTGGAATGACTTGAGTAGATAACAGCATTATCTGCATAAAGAAATAAGTTGCAGGAACAGGCAAGGGGGGGAGGGTATTAAGGAAAAGACTGAAAAGAAGTGGACCAAGAATTGATCCTAGAGGGACTCCCAGTCCCGACTGGACAGGGTGGCTCAAAGAGAGAGTATTGTGGATTTTGACACGCTGTGCTCTCCCGTATAGGTAGTAAAGAACCAGGAGGTGGTTTCATGCAAGAGACCAATGGCAGAGCAGCAACTAGGAGGGCGTGATTGACAGTGTCAAACACTTTAGTTAGGTCTATGTACACAGACCCTACGAGGTGACCACGATCAAATGCTTTGTGTGTGTGTAGTCAGTAAATTCAAGGAGGGCAGAGGTGGTGCTATGTTCCTTCCTGAAGCCATGTTCCTGTTGGCATTGAAGGTTGTATTTTGTAAGATAATTGATCAGAGACTATCCTTTTGAGAGCTTTAGATACGGGGGGGGGGGTGATTGATATAGGGCAGTAGTCACCACTTTTGTGGATTGGTGTAACCACTGCAGCCTTCCACTGTTTGGGAATTGACCGAGGCAGAGGGACAGGTTTAACAACTTGGTAAAGGGAAGTAAAACTGCATCCAAGGTTAGGTGCAGAAGTTTCAAATCCAAGGTGTCACTGCTGTCTGGACTTACCCAGGGCATGCTGCAGGTAAGATATGGCTTCCTTAGGGGAGACTGTCTGAAGTGGAAAGGGGGGGTGCCAGGATTGTGCAAGTGTTGGGTACCATTGGTTAAGGAGGAGTTAGTGAAGAGGTCAGAAGGGAGGACACCACTGAGGTCCGTAAAGACGGCGTTAAAGGTGTCTGCAATGAGCAGAGGGTCTTGCGTGGTGGCGCCATTGATGTTTAATATGGGGGGCTTATTAGGCTTTCCTGTGAGATCTTTGTTGTCCCAAAACTTTCTTCCATGCCCACGGGAGGAGGAAGAGAGGCTCTCCTGAAAGTGGGCAACTTTTGCTAGGCGAACTGCGTGGATACAGGAGTGTCTGGCTGTTTTGTACCTCTGCCAGTCCACAGGGTTCCCAGTGGCATGGGCTTTGTGCCAGAGGTTGTCCCTCATGGCCATGGAATTGAGAAGGGCAGGAGTGATCCAAGGGTGAGTTTTCCCTTTGACAGTCCATTTGGTATATGGGACGAAGATGTCATAAGCTTTGTTAAAGGTGGAGAGAGAGTGTGTCAGAGCTTGATCGATATTTGTAGCAGTGTCAGTGGAGGACCAGTCACTATTAGAGAGGTAGGCCTGGAATTGCTTTAGCATACCTTTTTTGAGAGTACGGCGGTAAGTTGGTGTAGCAGAGAGTTTGGGTGAGCGGTTCGACCAGTGGCAGACAGCAGAGTGGTTACTAAGCCAGTCCAGTAGTACTGCAGTGCTAGTGAATCAGTATGGTTAGTGAGAATAAGATCGATTGGGGTACTGTTTCCAGTTCGGTAGTTGGTTCTGGTTGGAGAGGGTACTAATTGGGAGAGATCTAAGGCTGCTGCAGCATCCCGAAATGGGGCTGCCTCGGGGCCAGCCAGTTGACATTAAAGTTGCACAGCAAGACCATCTCCAAGCTGATGGGTAAGTTAAGAGTCCCAGTCAAGCATAGCTTGGAAACCTTGCATAGCATTCCGGGGGGGAATATAGAGAGGGCAATGAGCGATTTATCCTTGTTCCCATTTGCTATTTTGATAGCCAGTGCCTGAGCCTCATGACCAGGTACCATATCCGGGAGGACAAGCCCATGTAGTGAGTCGCTGAAATAGATGGCGCAGCCCCCCCCCCTTCCCCAACCTGTCAGCCCTAAATAGTATGTAACCATCCAGAGCAGCAGCGGAGTCAGGTATTTATGGGGAGAGCCAGGTCTCAACTACTGCAGGGACATCAGGCTTGTGCTGTAAGACCTAGACCTGAAGAAGGGCGAGCTTAGGCACGAGGCTGTGGATATTAATAGAGGCAAACTTGAGGCCACCCAGGTTGCTGGAGGTTGAAAGAGGAGGCAAACCCGGACCAGGGTTGGGGTGGACATTTCCAGAGAACAGGAATTGGGAGTAGGCTGTGCCGTATTACTAAAAATCTGAGAAGCTTGAGATTAGCCGAGGATTACCGATGGTCAGGTTTGTGGCTGTAGGGGCGAAGTGGTAAGGAGGGGATATGGGTCCCTACTCGCAGTGAGAGGTAGATTAGCGGGTAGACCAGTGGATCAAGGTGTATTAGCAGAGGTTGGGGGGTGGTACAAGCAGTAACAGTAGTCAGCAACGGAGAAATAATCAGGGGATAGGGGTTGGGGCTAGGAAAGGTGGGATAAACAAGCATTCGAAGTAGCAGGGGCACGACACAACTAATGAGGTCCCATTGTTGAGAGAGAGAGATTGATGTACAGGACAGGCAAGGGGGACTGATGGTTGCAGGCGGAATAGGTTATGTGAAGGTGGAGGAGGAGGGTATCTATGTCGGGCAGGTGAGTGGGAGAGACCAGTACAGGGGAGACAACCGGCCAGGAAGAAGTGTGGCAGCTACAATAGCGAAGTGCCTGACTACAGAGCAGGAGGTCAGGGTTTCAAATCCAGGCGGTGGAAAGAGTAGAGGGAAAGGGAGCTAGGTCAATGCAGGGGGGAGATAGGAGAGGGAGACCAGGGGAGAAGGCTAGAGAAGGTGGAGAGTGAGAGTAGATGGGCAAGGCTAAGTTGAATAGATTTACTCAAGTCTGACCCCTATTGGTGACTGAAGATAATCAGCTAATAGCAAACTTGGGACTTTACAAAACTCGGGAGGGTCACATGATTGGTCACGTGACTGAGTCAACCCTATAACGCTAAGGATGGCCCAGGGTGGGTGGGGCGGTTGAGCGTCAACGTGCCAACACCCCTCAACAAACTCGGGTAGTACCTGTGTGACGGGGAGCAGGATGGCCCTAACTCTTGTTGCAGAGCTCCGTTCCTGAGCTCTGTGTGCTGTCAGGTGAAGGGCATGCGGATAGAAGGGGCAGAGTGAGAAATGCACTATATATATATGGGTAAAACAATGGGAAAGGCAAGGTGGGAACAGAACACAAAGGAATGGGGAGGGGCCTGAGGGGCTGCCTGACGTCACGCGCATGCGCAGAACAGAGCTGCAGGCAATGGCGGATCGCCGAGCTACCGGACATGCAGGTAAGGGTTATACTTGAATTTCAACAAACTACCTGCTGTCCCCAATTAACTAGCCACAGTACCAGGAAAGGCATTGGTGGAATAGGAGCAAAGACGCAGCAAAACACTCTGGTAGATGTTTAACCGAGTTCCAGAAGATAGGTAATTAAAGTAAACATTCAAAATCCTTGGCTAAAGCTATAGTGTTCCCGATACGCAATTAAGGCACACATGCCAAGTCCCACAAAAGCTGTAAAATTCCTGAAGAGCAGTCCAGTAAAAAACAATCAGTGGCGTTTGGCCAATGAGAAACACTCCGCAGCAAACTCTGAGGTAGTACCTCTGTGATGGGGAGCAGGACGGCCCTATCTCTTGATTTTACTTCGAGAGGTTCCTGCAGAAGGTCATTACTTGCAGGACTAGCACCACCTGGTGTCAGGACTGCACAGCAGACTTTTCCAGCAATGCCTGGCGGGAAACCGCCCACCCGACGTCACATGACTGATGTCAGCATGACCCTGTATGGTGGGCGGTCCCCACACCTGCCCTCCAGTTCTTTCCCACCGCCGTCCAGTCCATGGTACCTCGCAGTAAACTGCCCAGCCAATTGCCGTTAGTTCGCGTTTCTAAAAACTCTGTTTCTACCGGGTTTCCTTTTTCTCTGTCTTCTCCACCTCAGAAAAAGTGTGAAGATTGCGGAGCCCAGAGCCCACACAAAGATGGCCACTGCAAGTGCCTTCTTTACCTAGGCCCGGACCACAACACCACGACTTGCCCAGACTGCCAGCCTTCAACCAGGCCACTCGCAGGAGGCGGCAGCAGGCTCTGGAGGCCCACCTTTTAAAGTCTCTGATGGCTTCGCCCAAAAAGGAGATGGAGCACCTTCAGGGGGCCACATCTTCACCTTCCCCAGACAAGAAGCAGAAACACCAGGAGTGGGAGTGCCAAGAGAACTGGTCCCTGGCTGACCCAAGTAGGCCTTCCACAAGCAAGGCTTCTCCCCCGCCGCCTCCAATGTTGGTTGTCCAAGCTGTGTCTGGGGACTCTTCTGGACCATCCACAGCTCTGCTCTCGATCTCTGTGGGTAAGTCTGTCCCCGGCTCCTCTGGAGACCGCCCGGCTTCCAATATGTCGAATCCTCAGCCCTCTGGGACTCTACTGGACTCAGCCGGTAAGACAGCTGGGAGTTCTGCCCCTTCCCAGCCAGCCTCGACGTTTGATAAGATGGCCGCCTCTGGCACCCTCCCGGACGCAGCTGTCCCATTGAGGGCTTCCGCCATATCACCCGACGCCCGGTCAAGTCCAGGGAAGACTGCCAGTCTACCCCCTTCTCCCCTTCCAGTGGCCTCAGCTTTGCACCCGGCCGCCCTGGAGAAAAAGTCAGGAACAGCTGGACATAGATCACTCTTCGGCTTCTGTTCCTCACTCGCCCTTTGGGGTCTCAGGGAAGGAGGTCCCTCCGCCAACACCAGTTCTGACCACGGAGGCTCCTCCAGGCCCTCTGGAGCAGATCTCTTTGGCTCTGGCACCAGATCCAGCTCCTCCATCGGAGCCCGTGGGGCGTATCCCAAGGTTGGCTCCTCCGACATCTGAGGCTTTGCCCATGCCGGAACCCTCGCATCTGATCCCAATGCTCGTCTCGAAGTCAGACCCGCTTCACTGTCGGAGCTCCTTTGTCTGGTTCCAACGGCAGCCCTTCCAAATGCCAGATCCGTTTCAGACGCCGGGCCTGGTAGCACCCCTTCCGACGTCAGTTGTCCTGACGCCTGCCCCGTCTCCTGTTTATAAGATGGGGCTTTCATTGGCGCCCCCGACATCAGATACCCTGATGTTCGGTCATTACCTGAGACCCTTTAATGTCCCGAATTACCCCTCGGGGTTCCCTCTGGACCTTTCCTTGGCAGGTCCACACCCCAATTGGACTTTCACCCTTCCCTCTGGACATCACTAACTGGGATACTCTTCTTACCTTGGTTATTCTCACCCTTATTCAGGACTCCATGGGTATCATTACTCGCCAACCCATGTTCCAGCTCCTCCTCCTGCGCCACCTCAGGCTCCGCAGCAGGATTTTAGGATGATAACTCGGTCCTGGTGGAAGGCCAGGACAGAGCTGGTCACTGACCTGGAGAGTCTTCTCCCACCATCTGTGCATTCTACTCCCAGGTCTTCGTCCCCCGTGAGCTCTGTTTGTTCCATGGTTCATGTCCTGGGGACTGCCCCCCCCCCCAAAACAAGATTCCTCTTCCAGATTTTGAAACCCCAGAAGACCATCCAGAGTCCGGGGAGGATACATTGGAGGACTCTTCTGACCACCAATCGCTGGTCCCTAAAGGAAAGGCCTCTCCCAAGTTCCCCCCAGAGGATCCTCCTTTTTTGGACCTCTTGAGGTCCATCCAAGAATTTTAAAATTGGGAAATAGAGGAACAGGATCCTATGAGGATGAGGCTTGCCGAGCACCTCGATCTAGAGATCTTACTGCGAGAAACAGCTCTTGCAGCAGGTTACACCATTAGGACTGAAGCCGGCAGGCACCAGGACCCCACGGAAACTTTCTAGCTAGCAGTATTCAGCAGGGACCGCCGACGTCAGGCTCAGTACATAAGGGGGCAGTCCCCCATAATCCCCAGTTCTTTTCCCGCTGTCTACTCGCCAGCATTGGCCTCTCGGTCTCTACTTAGCGCATGATGACTTGGAACTTCCAGATTTTCTATACGACTAATGTCCTCTCCAGCTCCTTCTTTTGAGGCTCACCTTTCAAAGTGTGCCTGTGGAAAATGGATCCTTTTCAAGGATCCTCATTCTTCCTGCATGTGTTGCTTAGGCCCGGACCACGATACTAAGGCCTGCACCTTTTGCCAGGGGTTCAACAACTGCACCAGGATCTGCTGTCAGAAGGCACTTCAGGCTTACCTGCTAGAGGAAAAACTTAAGAGGATGGACAAGGAACCTTCCTCCAGGGGCGATTCTTCCTCCAAGGTCCACAAACGCCAGGACAAGCACCTGGAGAAGACAAGGTCCAGATCCCCGAACCGGGCCTCGGACTTGCAGAGCTCAGGCTGCACCCGATCGGACAGCTCTCCCTCCAGGGCTAGGTCTCAGCCCCCTCCGGTCAAGGTCCGGGCCTCCGGAGGCTCTTCACTCTTAGCCTATTAAGACCCTAGGGCCTCGGCTTCCTCTACTCCCTCTCGGGCCTCTTCAAAGTCCTTGGAACACCACAAGTCTTCCTCTTCCACCCGATGTTGGGACCCCGACTCCAGGTCGGCCTCCACCAAGGAAGACGAAGGACCTGACGTCCCTCAAGCGGACGACTGACCCAACGTTGGCCAAACACCCGGCGTCTGCCAGGCGTCGGAGCCAGGAACCGGCCAAGCAACAGGCGCTGGCTGGGCATTCACTGACCCAAAGCCGCCCGCCACGCCGACCGCACTTGCCTCACACTGTAGGCCAAGACCGCTTCCCCAATCTCCAGTTGGACTGGTCACAGGGGTTCTACGGAGGAGGACACCGCGTTGCCCGAGGACCAGGCGGGCGACCCACAGGATGCCGGGCTTCAGAGGGTACCTTCCCCCACCCCGGAGACACTCGACGCCCGACCCCGGCAACAGACCACCGGCGCCAGGCCCGTCGGGCATGAACATTCAAGAAGTAAAAGAACTCTTTACTTTCTGGTGGGACACCATCCCCAAAGATGTGGTCCCAGTGAAACCTCCTTCGCCCCCTCCTCCACCACAGGGGCCAGCAGGATAGCCACCAACCCCCAAGGAGCAGACTCCACCTCCTAGGGGTAGATCTCAGGATCGGAGAAGGCCTCCCTCAAGATCCCTATCAGGGTCTCCCAGCCCCAAGCGACCCAGACATCGGTATACCCCGTCGGGGGAGGAGTCCAGATCGGATACCTCGGATTACTCCAGATCTCCTTCTCCACTCAGCATTTCACCACCTGACCCACATGACCTTCACAGGTCCCCTCCGGATGACCCTTCTTTGTCTCAGATCATGAGGCACATCAAGGACAACATGGGATGGGATGGGATGCTGAAGAACTTGACCCCGAAAGACAGCGCCTTGCCCGTTATCTTTGGCAGAAAGATCCAAAGACTGTGGTAGTGCCACCCTTGGTAGACACCTTCACGGATGTCACCAAGGCTGCATGGAAATGTCTGCACTCCACTCCTGCGGTGCCGAAGAAAGCTGACCACCTGTACAAGGCCCCAAGAGAGGACCAGTACTTGGCTCAACAATCTCTGGCAGACTCCCTGGTCATTACGGCCTCACATGACCGGTCCCAAAGACCGCAACATATGAGCACACAGCCACCGGACCAGGAATCCAAACAGTTGGACGCCTTGGGGAGACGCATATATGCGTCCGCTACATCAGGTCCCTGAACTACCTAACTCGCATGGTACAGTTTCAGAACACCGTATGGGAACAGGGCCAGGACCTGGTCGATAAACGTCCAGATGGTGAGCAGAAGGCAGAGCTCCTAAACCTCCTCCACACAGGGTCTGATGTGGGGACCCAGGTACTACGAGCCGCATACGATTCTGCGGACTCATCCGCCATAGCTGCAGCTTCAGGCATCTGTCTCCGGCGACACTCCTGGCTCCATGTCTCCGGCTTCACCCCGGATGTACAGAACAACATTCTTGACGTCCCATACAACAGAGAAGTACTTTTTGGTGAACCCTTGGAGAGGGTGATCACCAAACTTCAGGACGCTGGGAAGGCAGTCAGGTCTGTACAGGCCATGTTCAGACCCCAGCCTGGTTCCTTTCGTAGGAACCAGAGCTGTTTTCGCAGCCAGCAACAAAGGGGCTCCTTTCAGCGGAAAGCCCAGGCTAAGTCGTCCCTCGGCAGAGCACGTTATATTAAACTGGTCCAGCCTGCAGGGACCAGTGCTGCCACAGCA
This sequence comes from Neoceratodus forsteri, assembly GCA_016271365.2. Taxonomy (NCBI): domain Eukaryota; kingdom Metazoa; phylum Chordata; order Ceratodontiformes; family Ceratodontidae; genus Neoceratodus; species Neoceratodus forsteri. The sequence continues at coordinate 206,961,330 of JADMNL010000023.1, read as the reverse complement.
TGACTCCTTCCCAGCCCCCGCCCCTCCTCTGGATCAGTGGGCACAAAAGGTCGGGGGTGCATCACTCGCCACTTTTCAGGGTGGCAGTCGATCACAACTGACTGGTGGGTTCTCCAATTGGTCAAGAAGGGCCATTTCATAGAATTTTTCGACCACCCACCTGCAAGACCTCCCCTGCCTTCCCGTTACTCGGGTCAGCACGCCGTACTTATACGGCAGGAGGTGCTCACACTCCTGGAAAAAGAAGCGATAGAGCACGTTCCAAGGAACCAGAGGAATGCAGGATATTATTCTCACTTCTTTCTGGTTCCTAAGAAAACGGGGGACTTCCGTCTGATCCTGGACCTCAGTGACCTCAACGAGTCGGTCCTGTACAAACGCTTCTGCATGGTGACCCTTCCAGGTCTGATTCTCATGCTCAAGCAGGGTGCCTTTCTAGCATCTTTGGACATGCAGGACACCTACCTGCACATACCCATTGCTCGAGCGCACAGGAAGTTTCTGCGCTTCGAGTTCTAGGGCCACCATTATCAGTTCCGGGCCCTCCCTTTCGGACTGTCATCGGCACCTCGGGTATTCACGAAGTGTATGGCGGTCGTAGCAGCGACTCTGAGGAGGCAAGGCCACTACGTGTTCCCCTGCCTGGATGACTGGCTTCTCATGGCGCCCTCTCGGGAGGCCTTGAAGTCCGCCATTCACTATACTCGGTCTCTGTTCAAGACGCTGGGCATCTTGATCAGTCAAGAGAAGTCTTGTCTGGTTCAGTCTCAGACCCTGCAGTTCATAGGCGCGCAGTTCTGGACACCGTCCAAGGGAAAGCTTTTCTCCCCCAGGACAGAACGGAACACATCAGATCCCTCATCAGGGACATTTTGACAAAGAAGTCCGTTCCTGCCATATTGGTCCTTTGCCTGCTCGGACACAGGGCTGCAGCCATTGCAACAGTCCCGCTCACTCATCTCCACATGCGGGTCACCCAGTGGATGTTACAGGTCCAGTGGGATCAAAAGCAAGACCATCTGCAGCTTCCAGTCCGGATCACGAAGACCGTAATCCGGGATTGGCAATGGTGGCTATATTCGAAGAATCTATCGGCAGGGGTCCCCTTCATTGCGCCGTCTCCAATTGTGACACTCTCCACAGATGCCTCAGGGCGCGGATGGGGAGCACACCTCGACGGTGTCCGGTCTCAGGGGCTTGTGGACAGCCCAAGAGTCTCATCTCCACATAAACATCCTGGAAATGAGAGCAATTCTTTATGCCCTGCAGGCCTTCCAGTCAGAGATTCCACCGGGTACTCCTCTGTTACAAACAGACAATTCCGTGGTGATGTATTACCTCAACAAACAAGGAGGCACCCATTCTTATCCGCTTTGCAGGGAGGCCCTGAGGGTGTGGGATTGGGCTTTGCAGCACGGCGCAATACTCATTGCTGTTCATGTCCCAGGAGTGGACATTGTCATCACAGATGGCCAGAGTCCATGAGTGGGAACTACTCCAGGAGATAGTAGAGGATCTGTTTCACAGATGGGGTACACCAGAGTTAGACCTTTTCGCGTCCCTATCCAACACAAAACTGCCCAATTTTTGCTCGCTAGATCCCAGGCCTGGTGTTTTCTGGCGAGACATGTTGTCCCTTTCCTGGGCTGGCAGATTCCTCTATGCCTTCCCCCCTTTCCGTTGATCCAGAGGGTTCTTCTGAAACTTCACAGAGAGCAGGCAATGCTGATACTTATCGCACCATTCTGGCCCAGGCAGATCTGGTTCCCTCTGCTGCATCAGCTATCTCAGGAACCTCCGGTGCCTCTGCCAATCAGCTCTCACTTGCTGTCTCAGGAGGAGGGCTTCTTGGTCCATCCGGACCTTCGTTCACTGAGCCTGCACGCTTGGCTCCTAGAGACGTAGCCATTTTGCGACACGGGGTCTCGATGAAGTAGCTGACGTTCTGGTGGCCACGAGAAAACCAGCCACTCATGCTACTTATGCCATGAAATGGCGCCATTTTTGCCTATGGGCTCAAGCGCGGGGGGTTTCGCCTCTAGACTGTCCTGAAAAATCGGTCTTGGACTACCTCTTGTCTCTCTTTCAGACAGGCTTGGCCTACTCCTCGATCAAAGTACACCTCTGTGCAATGTCAGCCTATCATTGTCCGATAGGCCAACATACCATATCCCAGTTGGACACGGCACGAGCCTTCCTGAGAGGTATTCTCCACCTTAGACCTCCGATTAAGGATCCAATTCTGCCATGGGATCTACCCTTTGTCCTGAAGCAGCTCACGCTGCCACACTTTGAGCCAGCCGAGGATTGCAAGCTACGTCTTCTCACTTGGAAGACGTTGTTTTTAGTTGCCATTACTTCGGCCAGAAGAATTTTTGAACTCCATGCACTCATGTGCAAAGAGCCTTATTTGTTTTTTCACCAAGACAGGGTATCCCTACAGACTAATACCAAATTTCTGCCTAAGGTGGTCTCATCTCTCACCCTTAATCAGGATATCGATTTGCCAGTGCACTTTCCCAACTATTCGAATCGAGGAGAGGCCCTGTTGCACACCCTAGATGTGCATAGGTGTCTCCAATACTACCTGACCAGAACCAAACACCTCCAAAAAGCGGACCAGCTTTTTGTCTCTCTTGCCCACAGAATGATGGGAGCTCCTGTTTCCAAGCAGTCGTCGTCCAGGTGGCTCATTCAGTGTATCACATTCTGTTACCAGAAGCACAACAGACCCTTACCAGGCTCGGTTAAGGGTCATTCCACAAGCGGGGTGGCTACTTCCTTTTCGGCCCTTAAGAATGTGTCTACCTTGGCCATCTGTGCTGCAGCTGCTTGGAGCTCTGTGCACACTTTAATCAGGCACTATAGCCTGGATATTGCATCGAGGCGAAGAGCAGGTTTTGGTCTAGCAGTCCTTCAAGGACTTCTGTCCTAGGTTCAAGTTCCATTATGGATTTCTACCTTCCCTCCTCCCAGTGGTGTGGGATTTCCATGATTGCTTGGGAATCGGTCCTAATGGTGTAACCTGCTGCAGGAGCTGTTTCTCGGAGTAAGATAGTACAGTTACGTAAGAACTTACCGTAACAGTAGATCTCAGAGAACAGCTCTTGCAGCAGGTACTTTCCTTCCCAACATCCCCGCTGGAGGTAGATTAAAGTTCCAACATCCTTCTTCTAGGATCAAGTGTTTTAGCATCTTTCTGACTGCCATTTGATGGCAGATCCTCAGTCTCCTCTTCTGATGTCATACAGCGTCCGGGAGTCTCCAGCAGGAGAACTGGGCATTATGTTGGAACGCCCCCTAATGTACTGTGCCTGACGTCGGGGGTGGTCCCCGCTGAATACTGCTAGCTAGAAAATTTCCATGGGGTCCTGTCGTCTGCCTGCTTCAGTCCTAATGGTGTAACCTGCTGCAAGAGCTGTTCTCAAAGATCTACTGTTACGGTAAGTTCTTGCGTAACTGTACTTTCTTCTCCCCGGTCCCAGATCCTCCCTGGATAGGACCTCACAAAGACCTCACCATGACAATCTGGCAATTGCATCATTCCATCCCGACGGTCCCCAAAAAGGCAGATCGGATCTGTCAGGCACCTCAGGGCGCTCCTTTCTTGGATGTGCACCCCAAGGCGGACTTCGTGGTCATCACTGCAGCTCATGATCGGTCAGCAGCCCCGAAGCACATGAGCACTTCTCCGGACAAGGAGTCCAGGCAGATTGACCAGTACGGTAAAAAGGTCTATTCATCAGCTACAGGCACTTTGCATTTCCTTAACTATGTAGCCCACATGGTGTCTTTTCAGAAAGTGACCCTGGCCAAGCTTGAGGCCCACGTACAGTCCATGGAATCTTCAGACTTCAAGGAGGAGCTCTTCAAGGACATTCGCCTATCCAAAATGTCTTGCAGGCATGCTCCTCGGGCCACCTATGACTCAGGCCCGTACCTCAGCAACCGCCATCTCCCTTCGATGGCATGCTTGACTTTGCATCTCTGGACTTGCCTACGATGTCCACACTGTGATTCAGGATGCCCCCTTCTGGGGCTCTGTGCATTTTGGTGGGGACACCAAAGATACTATTACGGGGCCTCCAGGACCGAGGTCAGTCCCTCCAGTCCGTCAGGTCCATGTACTGATCAAGCATGCAGGATCAGCAGCCCTTTCGGAAATGAACCAGGAGGCAGGGCAAGCGAAGGACCCACGGGCACCTCCTTCTTTTCCCCCCATTTCCAAGACTTCGAGACATTCAGGGGGCCCTCCCCTGCCCTTCCAGCCACCTCCTGACTCCTTGTCCCCACCTCCTCCTCAGCCCCACAGTGAGAAGCCAGTGGGGGTGGTTCACCTGCTATGTGCAGGAATGGCAGGGCATAACCTCAGATGCTTGGGTCCTACAACTCATGTCCCAAGAACACACCTTGGAGTTTCTGGAAACCCCTCCGGAGTGTCCACCGCAAAGGTTGTCTTGCTCCCCAAACCAGATCATACTTGTAAGGGAGGAAATTCAGGCTCTGTTACACAAAGCGGCAATAGAGCTGGTCCCTCTTCATCACAAAGGTTGGGGGTTTACTCCCACTTTTTTCTGGTTCCAAAAAAGACGGGCAGCCTAAGACCCATGCTCGACCTCAGCAGACTCGGTCTGTAGAGTACAAGAAATTCAGAATGCTGACTTTACAGAGCCTCCTGCCTGTCCTTCAGTAGACTTGCTGGCTGTGTGCTCTGGATACGCAGGATGCATGTCTGCATATCCCAGTATTTCCCAGTCACCATTGCTTCCTGCGTTTTGTTTTCCAGGGGGAGCATTTCCAGTTTCGGGCCCTCCCCTTTGGTCTTTCCTCGGCACCCAGTGTTTTTGCCAAGTGCCTAACTGTGGTGGCTGCAGCCTTGAGACACCAAGGCATTGCTGTTTTACCCTACCTGGTGATTGGCTGATCTCAGCCTCATCCAGGGACAGTCTTTTGGAGGCTCTTACTCTTATGCTGGACTTGTTCTCCTGCTTGGAGATCACTGTCATTATCCCCAAATCCACTCTGACTCCTTCCCTCTGAGGCTGCAGTTCATTGGAGCGGTGCTGGATACAGGGCAGGGCCTTCCTTCCCCTAGACAGAGTGGAAGCTCTTCTCGAGCAGGCTACTTTGGTAGCCTCCTCCAGTTTTCTCCCAGCCAGGGCTGTGCGCTGTCGTCTGGGTTTGATGGCGGCCTCCATCTCCACAGTTCCCCTAGCGAGGCTGCACATGAGGATGGCTCAGTGGACCTTGCGGGTTAATTGGGACCAGTTCAGGGACGATCTGGATCACCCAGTCCTGATCTCCATTGCTCTTAAGAGGGATTTGCAATGGTGGAGAGATCCCTTGAACTTGACCCAATGTTTCCCATTTCAAGGTCCAGCTCCCCTCTACACGAACCACAGATGCCTCCAATCTGGGTGTGGGGAGCCCATGGGGACCACCAAGCTCAGGGACTTTGGTCTCATTTGGAGAGGTCTCTGCAAATTAGTGTTCTGGAGATGAGGGCAGTCTTGTATGCCCTTCAGACCTTTCGGTCTGTTCTTCTCAGGGGGTTACTGCTAGTCTAGACTGACAATATGTTGATCGTCTGGTACATCAACAAGCAGGGATGTACTTGATCATACCCCCTTTGCAGAGAGGCAATGTGAGTGTCGAACTGGGCAGTCCAGCATGGTCTGTCACTCCACAGCTGTGCACGTTCCAGGAGTGAAAAATGTCCTGGCAGACAGCCTCAGCAGAACTTACACCCTCGCTCATGAATGGGAACTAAATCAGGAAGTGGCAGATTCTATGTTTCAGCGGTGGTGGCGACTGGAACTCTACCTTTTTGTCTCTCCATCCAACGCAAAACTTCCCAGTTTTTGCTCACTCATTCCAGGGCACGGTGCTTTCTGGCACAGCGCATTGTCACTCTCTTGGATAGGGAAATTCTTATATGCTTTCCCTCCCATTCCTGTTCTTCAGAGGGTGCTCATCAAATTTCAGGCAGAAGGGGCTCGCATGATCTTAATTGCCCCTCTCTGGCCAAGGCAAATATGGTTCCTGCTTTTGCAGCAACTGGCGAGGGATCCTCCAGTTCCACTTCCTTTGATGCACAACCTCCTCACTCAGAATCGGGGCCGGCTTGTGCATCCGAAGCTAAGGACCTTGCATCTTCACGTGTGGCTCCTGCAGAGATTATCAAGTCTCATTTCGGGGTTTCCACCTGAGTGGTCCAGGTTCTAGTAGAAGCGAGGAAGCCCGCCACTAGATCCACTTATGCTATGAAGTGGAAATGTTTTTCTATCTGGACAGCCTCCAAATGGCGGCACCCTTTTACTTGTTCAGCCCCGCATATTATGGAATACCTGCTGCATCTTTCAGATTCTGGGTTATCTTATTTTCTGTCAAAGTTAATTTGTATGCCATTTCGGCATATCATGTGCTTGTGGATGGTAAGCCCTTGATCCAGTTGGAGATTTCTAAAACTTTCCTGAAGGGAATTCTCCATCCGAAACCCCCCATCCGAAGCCCTACACCACCTTGGGATTTGAATTTTGTGTCGGAGAAGCTCACACTTCCTCCTTTTGAACCAGCAATGAGCTGCGATTTGTGCTATTTTTTCCCTGGAAAGCGCTATTTTTGGTTGCTATTACTTCTGCTCGGACTTCTGAGCTTCAGGCCCTAGTGTTTAAGGAGCCTTATTTGATTTTTCATAGGGACCAGACGGTCCTGAGAACGAATCCTAAGTTCCTGCCTAAGGTGGTTTCCAGAGTTCACACTGAACCAGTTGGAACTTCCGGTTTATTATCCGGCTCCTGTGAATAAAGGTGAGGCGCTCTTGCACATTTTAGATATGCATCGGATCCTGAGATGCTACATCCATCGGTCTAAGGATTCCCGTAAGGCTGACCAACTCTTTGTGTCCTTCGCTCCTAAATCCTTGGGGGTGGCTGTCTCCAAACAGTGCCTCTCGAAGTGGTTGGCTAACTGTGTTTGCTTTTATCAGAAGCACAACAAACCTCTGCTGGGGGCAGAGGACACTCCACAAGAGACATGGCTGCATCTGTGGCTTTTCTTCAGAATGTTTCTCAGTGGAGATTTGTGCAGCAGCAACCTGGAGTTCAGTCCATACCTTCACCAAGCATTACAGTCTGGACATTGCTTCTAGGCGTAGGGCTGGGTTTGGCCTTGCCATCCTGCAAGGCCTACTGTCCTAAGCAGGTCCTGATCTGGCCTTTTTTGTGTCTCCTCCTCCTGTGTTTCTCTTGGTCTCTCTTCTGAGGGACTGCTTGGGATTCAGTCCTACAAGTAATGACCTACTGCAGGAACCCTCTCAAAGTAAGATAGCACAGTTATGCAAGAACTTACCGTAACAGTAGATCTGCGAGAGAGGTTCCTGCAGTAGGTCATATTTTTCCCTCCTTCCATTCTCCCAAATTTCTTTTGGGACTCCAGATCCTGTTTCCTTTCTCCTGTCTTTCCTTTAGGGAACTCCAGTGGGAGAACTGGAGGGTGGGCGTGGGGACTGCCCACTATATAGGGTCACGCTGATGTCGGCCATGTGATGGGTGGACAGTCCCCCGCCAGGTATTGCCGGAAAAGTTTGCCATGTGGTCCTGACACCAGGTGGTGCTAGCCCTACAAGTAATGACCTACTGCAGGAACCTCTCTCGAAGATCTACTGTTATGGTAAGTTTTTACGTAACTGTACTTTACAGAGCTCCATTCCTGAGCTCTGTGATGGGGAGCAGGACAGCCCTAACTCTTGTTGCAGAGCTACATTCGTCAGCTCTGTGTGCCGTCGCGCAGGCCCTCCACCTGACGGCATGGTAAGGAACTTCCTAGGGCTGGGCATCGCCATTCAACCAGTGGCATGACCACTTCTGTTGCCTGTTTTTAGGAATGTGTCAGCTGCAGAAATTTGTGCTGCTGCAACTTTGGAATACTGTCCACACTTTCACTAAACACTACAGTCTGGACATTGCCTCTAGAAGAAGGGCAGGCTTTGGCCTGGCTGTACTTCAAGGCCTCCTTTCTTAGGTCTATAGCCTGCTGCCTCCCAGACTGTCTCTCTGTCAGTTCTGCTTGGGACTTGTTCCATAGGTGTGGCCTGATGAAAGATATCCCTGAAGAAGTTAGTACAGTTGCATAAGAACTTACTGTAACAGTAGATCTTTTAGAGAATATCTCATCAGGCCATGCTGTCCCACCCTCCGTCCCCCTTGGACTCAAGGGGGCTTCTTCGTCCCTGTCTCTCTTTCCTGGACAGTCTAACTTCTGTTCTACCTCACTTGTAGCAGGAACTTTCAGATCTCTCTCTGTTCCCCAGGAGGAGGTCCTCTGAGTATCATCTTTGGTGGGGACCTGAGGATAGCGCAGGGCTGCCAGCGTTTATATAGTGGAGGACGTTGACATCTGAGGTCACTGTGGGCGGCCCCTAATAGACTGCTAGCAAAAAAGTTTCCATGTGGTTCTGGAGCCTGCAGCTATAGTTCCATAGATGTGGCCTGCTGAAAGAGATTCTAAGATTTACTGTTACAGTAAGTTCGTACATTACTTTCTCTAGTCTCTGCCATAGAGTTCAGTATATATAGAGAGGCGCTAGAGTGTGGACTCCAGTGGCTCAGTTGAAGGCACACGTCCGCCATATTAGGGGAGAACTGAGGTGCCAGCAGATAGCAGGAACCCTTCTTGACACTCAGCGGCACCAGCACACTGTTGATGTGGTTGGGCAAGAAGCACCGTTGACAGCAGGGAAATGATGAAGCAGATGCATATCAGGACAGAAACAAGGTTTACAGGATCAGTAACCTTTATTTACCAGCAAGAAGTGCAAAATATAGGTTTTGGGCAGCCTATTAGTGGTATATACTTCAAAGCACGAGGCTAAATAAACTGGCAATTAAGGATGATAGCCAAATATTGAAAGGGAGAAAGATAATAAACACTTCAGTGAATAGAAACATTGAATTTGTCGGCAGAAAAGGACCACTTGGCCACCTAGCCTGCCCAGATGGTCACTGTCAAGTGGCAAGGTTAGAGGAATGGTCAAATGTATGGCAGCTTAGATTCAGTGCTAAGAAGTGCAAGGTACTGCACCTGGGAAACAAAATCCCATGGGAAGAGTACACAATGGTGGGTGAGATACTAACAACAAAAATGGAAAGGGACCTGGGGGTAGTCATATCAGATGACTGAAAGGTGGTCAGGCAATGTGAGAGGGCAGTAAGGAGGGCTGTGGGGATACTGGGATGCGTAGGGAGAGGCATCACCAGTAGAAAACAGGAAGTTGTTATCCCTCTGTACAGACAGCTGGTGAGACCTCATCTGGAGTACTGTGTGCAGTTCTGGAGACCCAATCTCCACAAGGACATAGACAAGATGGAAGCTGTCCAGAGGAGGGCAACTAAAATGGTGCAGAGTCTGCACCGGAAGACACATGAAGAGAGACTAAAGGAGCTTAATATGTATAGCCTCGAGGAAAGGAGGGAGAGAGGGGACATAATAGAAACTTTCCAGTACCTCAAGGGAATCAACAAAGTCCAAGAGGGTAGCATCTTTCAAAAAAAGAGGTGTGCAAGAACGGGGGGGCAGCTCAGAGGTAATGTAAGGAAGTATTTTTTCACAGAGAGGGCTGTGGATGCATGGAACGGCCTTCTGGAGGAGGTTGTGGAGTCAAAAACAGTGGTTGAATTCAAGCATGCATGGGACAGTCATAAGGCAATTCTAGGGGGTGGGGTAGAAAGAAGTAGGCTGCTGGTTAACTAGGATCGGCAGCTTATCCATTAGGTAGGGAAATGGGCAGACTGGGTGGGCCATGTGATCCTTATCTGCCATCAAATTCTATGTTTCTATGCCTAGTCTGTCTCCACAGATGCTAACTGGTCTAGCAACCCTCTGACTTCCTTGCCTATGTACTAATATTCGCCTGTGTCTATCCCATGCATCCTTGGGAGCCCCTCACTATGTTTGCCTCCACCACTTCTGCTGACTGTGTGTTCCAGGAGTCCACTACTCTTTTAGTGAAGAAGTACTTCCTCACGTCCCTCTTAAAATTCCCCTTTCCAGCTTCATCATATGCCCTCTGATACTGGTGCTCTTTCTGATTTGAAATAGACTTCCCTTCTGTGCCTTGCTCACCCCCGTGAGGTACTTGCAGGTCTGTATCATGTACCCTCTTGCTCTCTTCTAGGGTGTACATATTGAGAGATCTCAGCCTCTCCTTGTAAAGCTTTTGATGCAACCCCTGCACCATTTTAATTGCCCTCCTCTGTACTGCCTCCACCCTATGTCCTTTAAGAGGTGCGGCCTCCAGAACAGGATACAGTACTCCAGGTGGGGCCCCCCCCAGTGACTGATACAGCAGTAGTACCACCTCCCTCCGTCCTTCTGCTGGTGCTACCTCTCCCTATGTATCCCACTGGCCTCACCTACTGCTTTGTCACACTGCCATGCTACTTTGAGGTCATCAGATATTGTGACAGGTGGGTTAGTCGATGTACAGTGTAATGCCCCTACAAATGGGGGTTCCCAAAAAGTCTTCCTTGAGCTTGCCTAAATGCTCACTGCTAGGCTGGTGTCCTGTGTTTTAGCAGTTTAAATGTGATTGCCAGAGCGTGCCTGTATAGCCTCTGTGTACTGTCTCTTTAAGAGCTGCCTGGATTGCAGTCATAAGTAATCTGAGAGGGAGCTCTGTTGAAAGATGTAACTATTTGCTGAAAATCATTTAGAGTGATAATGATAATGTAGTTTGTCTAACCTGCCTTCTTTGCAGCAAGAACTATTTTATCTCCACTATCTTGGTCTTGGACTGCCGAATTGGAACAATCAGTATTGGTGGGCCCTAAAATGGAGCCAGACTACAGGAGCTGTCTGGAGTCAAAATCTGTAGGAATTGTAGTTTTGGGCTTTTGGTGCCTTTTTGCACCTGAAGGGGAAGCCTATGTTGTGACTGACAGATCAGCCAACCAAACCTTTTGGATTCTGGGGAGAGTCCCAGGCTTGCTGGCAGTTGAGTCAGATCTAAGTTAGGAGCTGAAGAAGCAACAGCTCGACAGTCAAGCAGCCACCCGAGTAGTTTCGCTCGGGAGAACTGTGGAAAGGTCTGAGTTGTGGCCTGCATGTCTGCCCGCTGCCCCTGAGAGGGTGAGAAGAGAATTATTTTGGACTAAATCCAAGTTTGTGAGAACGGAGTAAGCCGCTGATTTTTTTTTTTAACCAGGCTCATACCTGAAGAAGACCAAAGATTTTGCTGAATGCAATCGGCCTGTCGGGATTTCCAGCTGCTTTTGAAGCCCCGTTTTGTGCAGAGACTTTGTAATCATGACCGGAGAGCAGTTTGCCTGGTACAGTAGACTTTCCTTACATGTGAATGTGCTGTGAGTTGTTAGTGGGTCGTGATTTGGTTCCCCACCATGTGAACTTTGTTCTGTTTGCTGGAAGCTGTATCCAGCCCAAAACGGACTGTATCTGAATTTGTCTCCATTTGGCCTGGGTCTTGCCACACTGGCCCAGCCAGACTACCCACTGCACAGAGAAAGCCATCGACGAGAGACCTGCCTGGGGATCAGCCCCCTGCTCCACCCCTGAACAGGAACGATGCCTCGGTGAATCATGTGTGCCCTGCTTCTCCTGGCACTCCGGACCAACCACCTACAGTATCAATTTTTGTCCAGTCTGTGTCCAGTATTTGGTATCGTGAGTAATCATCAGGGTAGCTCCCTGCAACAACAGCCTAATCTAAAAGTGTGTCATCTGATTGTCTTTTCTCTTCACAAACTGAGTCCTCCGGCTCTGGATTACAATTAGCATGTGTGGTGCATGTTGTTTTCTTCCATCACAGGGCCCCAACCATCTGTAACATTCTTGGCTAGCCCACCATTCTCCATCTGGGTACCCAGAGTGTGTCTGTTTATGGACCCTGAAGTACATGCATAACTGTTTGATTGATACAGTCTTTAAGCAAATTTACCTGATTACACCCCTCCCTTGTTAAAGTCCCTTAAATAAATCTGATCTAACTCTTTTTGCATTTACCCTGACTGTGGTTCCAGTTTGTGCAGGAGTACTGTACGCTGCTGTTTGCTGTGTATAACCTTGTTTTACAGGGGGTCCCCAGGGTCAAGCCAGAGGAAAGCCCTGATGGTAAGTGCAAACAGTGTGGGTGCTTGTGTGGTGTATCGGGTATTGTGAAAGTGATTACGGTGTATTGTTCTGGCCACTAGTAAGGAAAGGGGGCGTTACAGTGTCCCGGCGGGCTGTGCCCAGGTTAGCTTGACCCCTACTAACCCTGACCTCCGGGTGGAGGCACCCATTTCAGAACTCTGGGCCCCTTAACCTGCTACTTGCCAAGCAGGCAGGGGTAGTAGCTCTTGGGATAGCGCCACCTAGGGGTTACATCTTGGAGGCTCATCCCTGGGATTTTGTGCCTTCTAGTGGCCAACAATTATGAATTATTGTTAAAAAAAATTTAATGGCTACCCCAGTAGAAATGGCTGTACACCAGTTAGTGGGATGGTGTACTGGGCAGGAGATCGTCCCACAAAATGCTCTGCTTATACTGGATATTCCCTTGGGTACCAGTAAGGACGCTGTAGAGGGAGTACTCTTCAAAGTTGAATGTTTAAAAAACCCTGTGGTGGTGGGTCAACAGGCTGATTTGATCACCCAAACTTTGATAGCCTTAGTAGAGTGTAGTGACCTTGTGGACATCTCTAAAGTGCCACAGACTATTGCCCCAGAAGGGGTTCCAGCTGCCTGGAGAGTGATAACAAAAGACAGTAAAGACCCCAGGGTGGATGAACTCCCACCATTATCTGAGACTTTTGAGGACAAATTTTCTAAGTTGTTGCTGGAGGAAGGGAAAACAGGACTGTAAGAAACTATTCCTGCCACCTGGAGTGTTCCTTCCCCAACTCCCCCCTCCCACACCAGCACCTGTTACTGCCCTGCCTGCTGGCCCCTATATCTGTACCTGCCGTTAGTCACGACTCCTACCGAAGGCTGAAAATCTTCTTGGGCATCCTCCCCAACCCCCCAAGGGGAGGATGACTGGAAGACCTGGATCGACTATGTTGCCCCCTTGGTACCAGAGTGGCAGTGTGCGGAGGCTGGGAAGTGGAAAAGAATCATAGAAAGTTTGAGGGGCCCGGCCCTTGAAGTCATTACATTTTTGAGGTCCACGAAACCTGATGCATCTGCTCAGAAGTACCTATCTGTACTTGAAGGCAATTTGGGGAGCACTGAGTCAGGGGAGACTTTGATGTGGAAATTCCAAGGTACCAGGCAATGGAAGGGGGAATGTTTGTCTGCATATGTTACTCGCCTAAAAAGAGCTCTACAGAAAGCTTACCGGAGAGGTGGGATAGCTGCTAGTGATTTGAACCATGTGAGATTGGGGCAGATACTGCAACATGCCAAGTATTCTAAACTGCAGATCATCCAGTTAAGGCTCCAGGCTAGGAGAGGTAACCCACCTGACTACTGTGACTTGATGAAAGAACTCTGGGAGGTAGAAGGTGAAGAGGGAGATTGTAATTATGGGGTGAGTGCAGCTCAAGTGATCATGGCACCAGAAGGCCCTTCTGAAATGCTTTGGGAAGAGGCTGTTTCTTTGGCCGAAGACTACCAAATAGCCAGACAGATGCCACAGCAGCGAGGTAACAGCCAATCACCAGTAAGACACACTTTTTTTCTCATTTAAACTCCAAGTCTGGTAACAAATCTGTGTCCAAAGACGTTATTTGCTATAACTGTAATAAGCCAGGTCATATTGCAAGAAATTGGTGTAAGAGTGACTCTGGAGCAGATTTTTCCTTGGCAAACTGGGGCAAGTACTTAACAGATATGAAGGTGGGGGATAAGACTTTGAAGGACTCATTGATTCAGACCATAGTGCATGTTGAAGTGCTGGGAAAACACTGTGCAGAAGGACCAGGTACTGGTGTCATCTGCATCCACGGGGACACTCTATACTGTCCCACCACCCAAGCGACTCTGACCATTAAGGGTGTGTCACACCAAATGAAAGTGGGGGTAGTACCTAAGTTACCTGTACCCGTGATTATTGGAAATGTCTGCTCAGGATTTACTGAGTTAATCTCAGAAGAACTGAACCCTGCAGTTTCAGCAGCAGTGGTAACAAGAGCTCAGGCAAAGAAAATCTCAAAGGGCGGGGACACTTTTCCTTTCAGTGACTTTGATTCGGACTTGTTTGAGCACAACTCCAAGATCCAGGAAAGAAAGACGATGCCTGAAGAAACGGGCAACAAATGACTGATGGACATGAAGGGTTTAATATGAAAATGCTGAAACTAAGTTGATAGCTGATTGTGATTTTCTTTCAGAACAAGTTAACAATGTTTCTCTCCAGGGTTATTTTAAGCAGCTGGGGGTGAAACCAAAACAGGGTGGACCAATGTTTAAAAAATTTAATGGTTTACTGTACAGAGTTTGGGTTAAACCTCAGACACAGTAACAGACAGAACAATTGGGTATACCACAGAAGTATAGAACAGAGTTATTACAGATAGCACGATAGTCCTATAGCTAGTCACTCAGGGAGGGATCGCACCCTTGCCAGATTGCTGTATAGATTTTACTGGCCTGGAATTCATGAAGATGTTGCTACCTATTGTAATTCCTGTGCTAAGTGTCGGAAAGTAGCCCCAGTTACTAGAAAAGACAAGGTGCCCTTGGTGCCCCCTACCCTTGATAGATGTGCCCTTTGAGAGAATTTCAGTGGATGTGGTTGGTCCTTTAGACAAAAGTAAAAAGGGTAATAAATTTATCCTGGTAGTATGTGACTATGCTACTCAATACCCAGAAGCAGTTCCAATGCGTACTGTTACAGCCCCAAAAGTTGCAGCAGAATGGGCATACCTAAAGAAATCATTACTGATCAGGGTAGTAATTTTGGTGCTATATTACTTAAGGAGCTGTACAGACTACTAGGTAACATAGAGGTTGACAGCAGATAAGGACCGCAAGACCCATCCAGTCTGCCCATTTCTTTTTCTACCTTATAAATGTGCCACCGGCCTTTGCTCTGTCAGTGGCCTATCTATTCATACTCATCTGTATTGCTCCCTTATGCCTATCCCATGCCTGTTTGAAGCCCTGCACTGTATTCATAGCCACTACTTACTGAGGTAGACTGTTCCATGCATCCGCCACCATTTCTGTGAAAAAGAATTTCCTCACATTCTCCCTTAATCGGCCCCCGTCTAATCTCATGCTGTGTCCTCTTTTCCTGCTATTTTTCTTATATTTAAACATGTTAGACTCTTTCACCTTGTTAATGCCCTTAAGGTGTTTGAATGTTTCGATCATATCACCTCTCTCCTTTGCTCAAGGGTATACATATTGAGCTCCGTTAATCTGTCCTCATATGTCTTCTGATGCAGTCCCAGCACCATTTTGGTTGCCTTTCTCTGGACTGCCTCAATTTGGTTAATGTCTTTATGAAGGTGTGGCCTCCGTTACTGCATGCAGTACTCCAGATGGGGCCTAATCGGTGTCTTGTAAAGAGGTATTATTACCTCCCCTCTTACAACTTGTGATACCCCTAGTAATACACTCTAACATCCCCCTAGCCTTACCTACTGCTTTAGAGGTCTGCTTGGATGATTTCAGGTCATCGGTGATGATGATGCCCAAGTCTCTTTCTTCCTTTGTGACTGCCAGCAACTCCTCTCCCAGCCTATAGGTGGCTTCAGGGTTTCTCTTCCCTATGTGCATGATCTTGCACTTCTTTGCAGTAAATCCCAGTTGCCACTCTTCTGACCATTTTACTAGTTTATCCAGATCTCTTCTCATTCTGCCCACCCCATCTGGATCATCTACTGTATTGCAGATCTTAGTGTCATCTGCAAACAGACAAGCCTTACCCTCTAGTCCATCTGCAATGTCACTAATGAAGATATTGAAGAGGACTGGCCCCAGGACTGATCCCTGAGGTACCCCACTTGTGACTTGCATCTCTTCTGACTGTATACCATTTACCACCACTCATTAAGAACCTCCCCCATCACCCTCAGACAGATGGTCTTGTTGAGCGTTTTAACCAAACCCTGAAACTCATGTTAAAAAGGTTTGTAAAAGGGGAAGGGAAAGATTGGGACCAATACCTGTCATACCTACGTTTTGCTTACAGAGACTTTCTATAGGCATCAACAGGGTTTTCACCATTTGAAATGCTGTGTGGTAGGTAGGCACCCAAGAGGGCCACTGGATGTAATAAAAGAAATGTGGGAAGATAACCCCCACTCCAAAACAATCTATAACATCTTATATGTCTGCCCCAAGAAACAAACTGGCAAAATATGTTGAAATTGCCCATAGTAATCGGGAAGAGGCCCAAAATCAGCAGAAGGTATATTATGACCATGGGGTAAAGGAAAAAGTTTTTGAGCCAGGTGAAAAGGTTTTGCTACTGTTACCCACAACAGAAAATGCAGGTTACTCACCTGTAACAGGAGTTCTAATAATGGTATATGTTGTTCATCCACACCTATTGGCAGTTTCCTTGCCGCTTTAATTGTTGCCGGAAGGTATTCAAGCTGGCTCCTCCCACCTACCCAGGTGGTAAAACTCTCGGCTCCGCCCCATGACGCCAGATGTAGCCCGCTGGAAGCCAGGTTGTGCGTCGAAGCCGGGGAGGTCGGGTGGGTCGTGTAGATGAACAACATATACCATTCCTAGAACTCCTGTTACAGGTGAGTAACCTGTATTTATAGGGACATGGATATGTTATTCAATCCACACTTATTGGCAGACTCCTAGCAGTTCTCCGGGAGGAGGGAGGCAAGGCACACACCCCCAATACTTAATTGGGAAATAAGGACTGGAGAACCGAGGCCCCAAAACCAGCATCCCGGCATGACTCAAGGTCGATGTGGTAGTGGGTAATAAAGGTATGTGCCGACTTCCAGGTAGCAGCCCTGCAGATATCCTGGATAGGGATGTCCCTGGAAGCAGCTACTGATGCAGCGGTATGGCGGGTAGAATGAGCTCTTATCCCTCTGGGAGGCTCCATGCCCGCCAACCTATAGCAGAGCTGAATGCAGGAGGTGACCCACCTGCTTATCATCTGCTTGGCTGCAGGTCTGCCAGGTGCGGCTTCAGCGTAGGTGACAAAGAGCTGGCGAACCTCTCCCCAAACGTCAGCTATCCGCTCCTTATAATAGCGGCGCTCGTCTAGGGTCGAGTATGGAGCCTATATTTGGCCTCCGAGGTGTGATTGGGGTAGAATACGGCAGGAGTCAACACCTGGTTAAGGTGAAACTCTGATACCACCTTCGGAAGAAATTTCGGGTGGGGGCGCAGGACAACCTTGTCCCTGTGGAAGACCAGATAAGGAGACTCGATGGAAAGCGCCTGGAGCTCTCCCATCCTTCTGGCTGACGTGATAGCCACCAAGAAGGTGGTCTTCCACAACAGGTGGGAAATATCGCACCTGTGCATCAGTTCGAATGGCTTGCCCATGATCTTGGCCAATACCAGCAGTAGATCCCATGGAGGTGGAGGTTCTCGCACCAGAGGGGAAATGTGGTCAAGGTCTTTGAAAAAGCGCCTGACCACCTTCTTCGCCACCGACTGCTTCCCGGCCCATGCCCGGTAAGCAGAGATGGCTGAAAGGTGCACCTTAAGGGTCGTCGACTGAAGCCCTTGCTGAGAAAGGGACCACAGATAGTCCAGAATGCTTGCCAAGGAACAGGCGGAAGGGTCCAAGCCCTTCCCCTGACACCAAATGGAGAATCTCTTCCATTTGAAGGCATAGCATTTCCTGGTCGACTCCTTACGGGACGCCTCAATGACGTTGAGGACCTCGTCGGAAAGACCCAAGGCCTGGAACTCTAGCCACTCAGGAACCAGGCCGTCGGGTGCAGGGATTGAAGGTCTGGATGGAATACCTTCCCTGGTTGACTGAGATCAGGTCCGGGCAGGCTGGAAGCTGCCTTGGGAGCCTGGAGCGAGGCTGAGGAGATCTGGATACCAGAATCATGGGCCAGTCTGGGGCTACCAGAATCACCTGCGCTTGTCCCTCCTGCCTTGAGAAGCACCTTGTGGATCAGGGAAATGGGGGAAAGGCGTAGAAGAAGGCCCGGGTCCACGGCCTCAAGAAGGCATCCCCTGCAGTGAGCCCCTGCTGAGGGGGGAGCATGGAACAGACTCAGCTCGCATTCTCCTGAGGAAAACAGGTCCACCTGAGACGTGCTCTCAGTGGGAGAACAGATCTTGTACTACCTCCGGCAGGCGAGACCACTGTGAGACGAGCCCCTATCCGGCTTAGGGCATCGGCCAGGGTATTGGAGGCTCCTGCCACGTGAATGGCTAGGAGATCCGCTCCAGGCTCATGCATAGGACCATATGCAATGAGTCCTTACATAACAGCATGGAGCGCTGCCGCCTCTGGCGGTTCAGATAGTACATGGTCGGGTATTGTCCTGCCTGGACCAGAAACCACTTGACCCTGTAGGAAATGGAGCCAAGGCAGTGAGACCTAGGCGACCGCCTGAGCTCCAACAGGTTGATATGGCATCGGGACACCCGAGGGGACCAGAGGCCATGCGCTCTGTGCTCCCCAGATGGGCACCCCAACCCATCAGAGATGCATCGTCGACAGAGAGCCTGCTGGCTCGTGGACGAACGGGATGCCCTCCTGCAGATGTGCCGAACGTCCACCGGAGAGTGTTCCACATTTCAGTCACCGTCACAGGCTGGTCCAACGGATCGTGAGCACTGTGACCACTGGCTGGCCAGTCCCTCATTGAAGGGACGATGTACCAATGGGCCCAACGGACCACGCTGGTGCAGGCCGCCATGAGGCCCAGGAGGCGCAGGAAGTCCCAGGCAGGGCGCGATTGCCCAACCAGAAATGATTGGGCAAAGGAGGAAAGAACCTCGGCCCTGTCCGCCGGGAGCCGAGCTCTGGCTCGAAGAGAGTCGAGCTCTGCCCCGATGAAGAGTATCACCTGCTTCGGCACAAGTTCTGACTTGGCTTCGTTGATGAGGAGGCCAATCTGAGAGCAAACCTGGAGGGCCAGATCTCTGGACCGCTCCACCTCCACTCTGAAGGGGGCTGCAATCAGCCAGTCATCCAGGTAGGGGTACACCCTAACCCTTCACGCCAAGAGGAATGCTGTCACCACTGCCATGCATTTTGTGAAGACCCTGGGAGCTAGAGAGAGGCTGAAGGGCATGGCCTGAACTCGTAGTGAACTCCTCCGCCTTGAAGCGGAGGGAATGTCTGATGAGACGGATGGATCGGGACGTGAAAGGAACGCGGTCCTGGAGGTCCAGGAACAGAACCATACGCTGCTCCAAGGATGGTATTATCGGGAGCCAGAGTGACTATCCTGAAGGTCCGAGACCTTAGGAACGTGTTCAGGTCGTGCAGGTCGAGGATGGGGCACCAGCCCCCATCCGCTTGGGACCAGGAAATACCTGGACACAAACCCGGGTCTGGAGGAGGATCCGCCACCTTCCTGATCACCCTTTTCGAGGAGCAGAGTAATTCGCTCGGGCGGGCTTACAGCGAGGCTGCGGTGATCTCTCGTGGCCCCGAGGGCAACGGGTTTCGAAGGGAGGAGCCTGCTGAACTCCAGAGGCAGGCCCTTTCCTCCCACCTCCAACACCCAGCAGTCCATAGAGACAGTGGACCAGGCGTGAAAGGAAGGGCGTGGCCGCCCCACGGGGAGCCCAGGGGAGTGATGAGGTTGGGGTACACCCTCAACCCGTTACTGGGCAGGCTTGGAGGAGGAACCGATGGGGACCTCCTGGGCCTTTACTGCCTTGCTTCCTGTTGGAGGAAGCTGCCAGCTTGGGTTTGGGACGCCAAGCGCGAGCCTGTTGGCCCTGGTGCTGTTGGGCCAGTCGAGCTGCAGGGGCTGAAGGACGAAAGGACTTATGCTGTTGCTGACGGCGGCCTTTGTCCTTCTGGGCGGAGGTGACCGAGTCCAGAGTGGTATTGGACTTTAGATCCGCTGGAGGTGTCCCTCCACCCAGGGTCAAGAGGTCAGTCCTCAAGAAGGGGAGGCCTGCTAACTTGTGGTGATATCCTAGCCACGCCTGCTTTAGCGCATGGGCATCGTGCACTACTGACCTGGCACAGGAATCACCTATGTCCAGAGCAGTCTAAAGCTGCTGCTTGGCCACCGCCTACCCTGTCCGCATCTGGCGGAGTTTGGTGGGTCTGCAGGTCTGGCTGAGATGCGGGACAACCTCATCCAGGGTTTCGAGAGGCTGTGGAGTAGTGCCATCAGCATTGGCTGAGCTGGCCTGTTGGAGGTCGAGGAGGACGCAGCGACACCTTGGCCTGGCAAAGTCCAGCTTTTGGACTCCTTTGTCAGGGGCTTATCCACGTCCCGGTGCGCTACCGGAACGCCGGAAGACGTGTCTGTGACATCAACCGGTCAGAGGGGTGTCTCGAGCCTGGCAAAGAGCCGGTAGGATTGCATACTTCCTGGCCATCCTGGCCGAGGGCGAGGACAGGAAGCAGGCCGCTGTTAGAGCTCCAAGGTTGTCGACAATGGCCTCAGCCACGGAAGGGCTTCGTGGGGAATCCCCTCGGTCCAGTATCTCCATCAGGGGATACTTTGCCCATTTGGACACGGGCTCAAGCTGCATCCCGGTGGACTCAGAGATGAGTCAAAGCAGACCCAAGAAGGACGATGGGCTATCGTCCAATGACTGGCCCCCCGGAGGACTCCAGGTCGACCTGCCTGGAGAACAGGGAGTCGTCGTCGGATTGTGAAGAGTCTGCGAAGAGCTGCCTCGGCCCTGAGCCACCCTCTACCTGCCGAGGACGGTCAGGAGTGAGGATGACCGACAACCTGTGGGGCAGGCTGTGACCTGACCGAGAATCCTTGGTCGGTGCCCCAGACTTCGGTTGTGGAGGTGGAGGCTCCACCACAATCGGTGGAGCAGCCAGTTTTGGCTGAGCAACCGGCCCTGGAAAGGGCAACTCGACTGGGGTGAGCGGATGCTTCGGTCGTTCGGGCGACAGCCACTTGATGGCCGGGGTCTGAACCGGGTCGGTTTAGACCTGGACAATAGTAATTGCTGCTACATAAGTCTCCTCGTGGCGCTGACGCATTTACGCCGAGCCTCCTCATCCGAGTGGAGAGAGGACGGGAGGAACGGTGTACCGCCGCCACTTCTTGAGACGGTATTCCGCGGAGGTCGGGCGGGAATGGCTTGACTGAAGATGAAGATCAGACAGAGACCCCGGGGGACCGAGGCGGGTCTGGGAAGGGGCGGGGACACCCGCCTTCCCCTCGGCTCAGGCACTTTAACCGGGGACTGCGTCCCCGGAGGTGCAGGCAGATTCTTGGTCTCCACCGGGAACCGGTGAAGGTGGGTTGTCTGCTTCACCAGTCGACAGCCCGACCGGATCGAGAAAATCTCGACTGGCATGGACGGGAGTCTCTGCCTGCTGGCTTCCGACGGGACACCTTGAAGCCAGTGGCCTGAGCCGCAACTTCGACCGAGTCGCCGGTCGTTGTCCGGAAAGGAGACCTCTCCGCCCCACCAACGCCCCCGATGGTGGGACTTAGCCTCACAACCTTCTTCTTGGGCCGAGAAGAATGTCCCGATGGCCCTTCCCTTCGTGGAAAGAGACTGACAAAGCTGCTTGAACGGGGCTTGTACGAGGAACCCAGACAGAGCGGGATAAATGCCGCAGCCGAGGAGGAGGAAGATGCAGCCTGGGCCACCTCCTCAAGGGCATCATCTGCTCGAGCTGCTCAGCCGAGCCAGCCGCCACGGGACACCGCCCAACGAGCCTCTTTTGATTTTACCGCAGAAAAGCCTCGGGCGCCGAGCTGCAATCGGCAGCGCTATCATCCAGGACGCTACGAGAAGAACGGCACAACCCTGCAGGCTCGCGGGTCGTGATTCAAGGCCTAGGCAGTAGACGCACATGGAGTGCGGATCCGTCCTGGACATTTTCTGCCCGCAAGGGCACCTCCGAAAGCCGGATATAGATTTGTCAATCGCAGCCACGAGGGAAAATGAAGACCGAAGTTTAGAAAACTTCAAAACCTGTTTCAGATGAACCGAAGAGTTAGGATCAAGTCTAAAACGCAGAGCGCTAAGGAGGGAACCTGAGCTTCCAAGTGGTAAGGAAGATCTGGCGTCATGGGGCGGAGCCGAGGGTTTTACCACCCGGGTGGGTGGGAGGAGCGAGCTTGGAAGACCTTCTGGCAACAATTAAAGCGGCAAGGAACCTGCCAATAAGTGTGGATTGAACAACATATCCATGTCCCTAGAAATAAACTGTTAATGAAGTGACAAGAGACTTATAAGGTTCTTGGACGTACTGGCACTGTTAACTATGAGATTGAGACCCCTGACAGGAAAAATTCTACTAAGATATACCTTGCTAACCTCCTCAAGAAATGGATTGAAAAAATGCCGAAAACTGCTTTGCTAGTTTTACTGGAAATTGATGAAGATATAGATGTAGCTTATGATAGACTGGAACAAACTGTAAATGCTGATGAAACATAGAAACATAGACTTTGACGGCAGATAAGGACTGCTTGGCCCATCTAGTCTGCCCATTTCCCTACCTACAGGATAGGCCGCAGATCCTAGTTAACCAACAGCCTATTTCTTCCTAACCCCCCCACAAGAATTGCCTTGTGTCTGTCCCATGCATTCTTGAATTCTCCCACAGTTTTAGACTCCACAGCCTCCTCAGGAAGGCTGTTCCATGCATCCACTACCCTCTCTGTGAAATAATACTTCCACGCAATGCCCCTGAAGCGCCCCCCCATCTTTAAATTGTGTCCCCTTGTTCTTGCATGTCTCTTTTTCTGAAAGATGCTACCCTCTTGGACTTTGTTGATTCCACTGAGGTACTTAAAAGTTTCTATCATGTCACCCCTCTCCCTTCTTTCCTCAAGGGTATACATATGAAGCTCCTTTAGTCTCTCCTCATATGGCTTCTCTTGCAGACCCTTCACCATTTTAGTTGCCCTCCTCTGGACTGCCTCTATCCTCTCTATGTCCTTGCGGAGATGTGGTCTCCAGAACTGGATGCAGTACTCCAGATGGGGTCTCACCAACTGTCTGTACAGAGGGATAACAACTTCCTGTTTTGTGCTGGTGATGCTTCTCCCAATGCATCCCAGTATACCCCCAGCCCTCCCTACTGCCTTCTCACATTGCTTGCTAACCTTAAGGTCATCTGACATGATTACCCCCAGGTCCCTTTCCTTTTTTGTTGTTGTTACTACCTCCCCCCCATTGTGCATTCTTTCCCTGGGTTCTTGTTTCCCAGCTGCATTATTTTGCACTTCTTTGCATTGAATCCTAGCTGCCATATTTGTGACCATTCCTCCAACCTTGTCAAGTCCCTTCTCATCCTTTCTATACCTCCTTGTGTATCAACCCTGTTACAGATCTTTGTCATCTGCAAAGAGGCATACTTTTCCTTCCAATCTCTCTGCAATGTCACTTATGAAGACATTAAAAAGGACTGGACCCAGTACTGAACCCTGCGGTACCCCACTAGTGACCTCTCTTTCTTCAGAGTGGACTCCATTTACAATTACCTTCTGTGTCCTGTTGTCCAGATAATGTTTTACCCAGGCTATCACCCTGGGACCCACTCCCAGGCTGGTTAATTTGACTATTAATCTTTTGTGTGGGACTGTGTCAAATGCCTTGCTAAAGTCTAGGTAGGCCATGTCCACAGCCCCTCCCTGGTCTATGACTTTGGTCACCCAGTCAGTTGTTTAGATCTCTGTCTGACATGACCTTCCTGCTGTGAACCCATGCTTGCCTTGGGTCCCTGCCCCACTGGCCTCTAGGTACTCAACAATGCTTTCCTTCAGAGTGACTCCATCACTTTCCCTACCACAGAGGTCAAACTGACAGGTCTGTAGTTCCTGCCTCTGTCTTGGTCCCACTTTTGTGAAGGGGAATCACATCCCTTCCTCCAGTCCTCTGGTGCCACACCATCCTCCCATGATTTATTAAAAAGAGTAGCCAGTGGTTTCACTAGTTTCCCTCTTAATCCTTTTAGAATTCTGGGGTGAATTCCATCAGGCCCCATTGCTTCGTTCACCTTCAGTTTTAGGAGTTCTTGCAGAACTCTTTCTTCTGTGAAAGGACTGGGATCGCCTCCCTATCAAGGGTGCTTGTTAATTGGATTAGGCACTTCCCTCTTTTGTGAATACTGAGCAGAAATATTCGCTCAATATCCCTGCTTTTCACTTCCCCTCTGCCCACCCACCACCGTTCATTCTATTCAGCCTCACTATCCTCCCTTTGTCTTTCTACACTTGCTGATGTACCTATAAAAGGTTTTATCCCCTTCTTAACCGGGTGGCTATCTTTTCTCAGTTTGGGCCTTTGCTATTCTGACTTCCTCCTACTTCCTTCTGCCTTAACTGGTACAGCTCTCTGTCCTGCTCCTTCTGTGTTTCCTTATACTTCCGGAATGCTATCTTTTTCTGCCTGACTTTCACAGCCACCTCTTTTGAGAACCATAGTGGCTTTTTATTTCATTTTTGATTTGTTTATTTGCTTCACACAAAGGCTTGTTGTCTCTGTGATGGCAGTTTTGATGATTCCCCATTGTTGCTCCACACCTCCTTCTAGCCTGTTTGCTAGTGCTTTTCTGAGGCACTGTCCCATCTTGCCAAAGTCAGCCCTCCTGAAGTCCAGTACCCTCACTACAGACCCAGGCTTCATGTCCAGGTACTTCCTGGTGCCCAAGTGGATGGGGGGTTGGAACCCCAGCCTAGATCTCCACGACCTGAATCCATATCTCAGGTCTCGCACCTTCTGGATGGTAACTCTGAACCAGATCATACCAATCATGGAGTAAAATATGTGGTTCTATTCACTGGATCTGCAGGACGTGTCCTTTTACATCCCAATCCGTCCATCCCATAAGCGGTTCCTCCTCTTCAGGGTCGAGGGGACCCTGTACGAGTTCCAAGCCATGCCGTTCGGCCTGCCATCAGCCCCATGGGTCTTCACCAAGTGGATTGCAATGGTGGCAGCCCATCTTTGGCGTTGAGGAGTACGAATCTACCCTTATCTCGATGACTGGCTCTTGGCAGGTTCCTCCCTTCAGAAGATGGAGAGATCCAGGGATCTGTCTTTCCGAACCAGCTCCCAAATTGGCCTCCTGATCAATAAGGCCAAGTCTGAACTCATGCCCTCTCAGGAGATGGACTTCATCAGGGCAGAGCTTGGCTCCCGGTGGACAGGGCAGAGGTGCTGTCCTCATTTGGCCGATCATTTCAGGTTGGGCACTTGTGCCCTGCCTGGGACTTTCTGCACCTTCTGGGTTACATGGCGGCATGCACCTCAGTGGTCCGTTGGGCCAGGTGGCACATGTGCCCCCCCCAATGGGAGCTGGCCGCCCGGTGGACTCGGTGCCACAGTCATTTCAACCAGCTGATCACTGTAACCCAGAAGATGTGGGATGCTGTCCAGTGGTGGACCGCCCCAGAACGGTTGCAGGAAGGGATCCCCTTTGTCTGCCCCGAGCTGACGGTCGTCCCTACAATCGATGCTTCTCACATGGGCTGGGGAGCCCACATGGGGGACAACAGGGCCCATGGGTTCTGGACCCCTGAGGAGTCCCAATGCCACATCAACCTGTTGGAGCTCAGAGCAGTCAGACTGCAGTGTCAGCGTTCACTCCTCATCTCTGGGGTCAAGTGGTTCAAGTCCAGACAGACAATACCACGCCATGTACTACCTCAACAAACAGGCCGGCACGCACTCCTGTCTGCTGTGCAAGGAAGCGCTCTGCATCTGGACCCTTGTAAACCGGTTGGAGGCAGATCTCCCAGCCATTCATGTGGCAGGAGTCTCGAACCAGCTGGCAGATGCTCTCAGCCGCTTAGGCCAGACATCCCACAAGTGGTCTCTCCATCCAGAGGTAGCTTAGTCTGTTCTCCCATTGGGACAAATCGTTGGTGGACCCGTTTGCCTCCAGGGAAAACACCAAGCTGAGGCTGTACCATGCCCACCCCCCTCAGCAGGGCTCGCTGCAGGGAGATGCCTTCTCGAGGCCGTGGACCCCAGGCCTCCTCTATGCCTTCCCTCCATTTCCCTTGATCCACAAGGTGTTACTCAAGGTGAGGAGGGACAAGACGAAGGTGATCATGGTAATCCCAGATTGGCCGCACCAGTTCTGGTACCCAGATCTCCTCAGCCTCGGCTGCAGGCCCCCAGGGTGGCTTTGTACACACCCGGACCTGATATCATTGAACCAGAGGAAGGTTTTCCATCTGGACCTTCAATCCCTGCACCTCACAGCCTAGTACCTGAATACCTAGAGTTCCAGGTTCTGGGTCTTTCCGAAGATGTTTACACCATGCTGGAGGTATCTCATAAGGAATTTACCAAGAAATGTTATGCCTTCAAATGGAAAAGGTTTTCCATTTGGTGCCAGGATAAGAGTCTGGACCCCCTTATCCTGCTCTGTGGCTAACATTCTAGACTACCTTTGGTCTCTCCCCAAAGAGGGTTTACGGTCATCGACCCTTAAGGTGCACCTGGCAGCCATTTCTGCTTACCGGGCATGGGCCGATCAGCAGTCATTGGCGCAGGAGACAGTGGTTGGGTGGCTTCAAAGGCCTGGATCACATATCCCCTCCGGTGCATGAACTCCACCTTTGTGGGATCTGTTGCTGGTTTTGGCAAAGCTCATGGGCAAGCCATTTGAACCCATGCACAAGTGTGAGCTCTCACATTTGTCATGGAAGACGGCCTTCCTGGTGGCTATCATGTCAGCCAGAAGGACAGGGAAGATCCAGGCGCTTTCAGTGGACTACTGTTATTTGGTCTTTCACAGGGGACAAAGTTGTCCTGCACCCCCACCCGAAATTCCTTCCGAAGGTGGTATCAGAGTTTCACCTTAACCAGGTGCTGACTCTGCCGGTATACTACCCTAATTACACCTCTGACGCTGAATACAGGCTCCATACCTTGGACCCGAGACATGCTCTCTCCTATTATAAGGAGAGAACGGCGGAAATTCATGGAGAGTTTCGCCAGCTGTTTGTCACCTATACAGATGCTGCTTCTGGTAGACCTGCAGCCAAACGGACCATTGCAAGCTGGATTACATCATGCATAGATCTTACTCCGAGATACAGCTCTTGCAGCAGGTTACACCATTAGAACTGAAGCCGGCAGTCGCCAGGACCCCACGGAAAATTTCTAGCTAGCTATCTTCAGCTGGGATTCCGCTTCGACGTCGGGTCCCGCCTCCCGACGCCAGGCGCAGTATATAAGGGGCTGTCCGCTTGTATCCCTCAGGAAGTTCTTCCCTTCACCGTCAACTTGTATGCCTCGACCCTTCTGTCTCAGTCTAGCGACGCTGTGGTTGCTGAACTTCCTACGGGAAATTGCTTCATTTCAAGATTTTTCTCTCTGATGTCCTCACCAACCTCCGGCATACGCTAAGTGTGCCTGTGGAAAACAGATCCCTTTATGACCCTCACACGTTTATGCTCGGTGCCCAGCAGCACAACACCCAGGCCTGTTCCCTCTGCCAGGGATTTAACAGCCGCACCAGGATCCAGCGACAGAAGGCTCTGCATGCTTCCTCCTGGAAGAAAACTTAGAGCCATGTCCTCTAAAGGGAATCTTCTCACAAGCACGCCAAAGAAGAGAAGGGAAAGGACCTTCCAGGTCTCCGACTCGGGCTTCCGAGTCCCGCAGTTCGGATCGGTCGGACCGTGCCCGTCCAGGCCTCTTCCCTCCCGGCCACGGTGGACGCTTTCGATCTTCTCAGGCCCTACCGCCAGCCAGCTGCCATCGCCCCTCCACCCCTAAGGCCGGGCGAAGTCCGGGAGCGCCATCACCATCGCCAAGTCGGGCTCCCGGCCGTCGGTACCTGACGTCCGGTCCTCTTCAGTGCCACCGAGGAAGACCCTGGAGCTTACCCCTCTGAAGAGGCCGGCAGACCCGATGCCGGCTCGACCTCCGTCAGCCGTTCGTCACCGCTCCTCGGAGCCGTCGTCGGCTGTCAGACCATCGTCGGTCAAATCCACCCATCGGACGTCGGCAGGGGCTGCGTCCACGGCGCTGAGAAGAGGGCTCCTCGCGCTCCGACCGTCGTCGGGCAGGAGTCTCTACGGAGGAAGACTCGCGCGAGCCCGAAGACCAGACGCGGCGATCCCGGCCTCGCGCCAGTCTCCCAGGGCTCCCCGCCACGCCCGAGGTCCCTGTGAAGCCGTCGCCGGGACCCGACGTCCAACCCTCGACGTCTGAGCCGGCGTCGGGATTATCTATTGCAGATGTAAAGGATCTCTTTACATACTGGTGGGACACCATCAAGAAGGACGTGGCGCCCACCGCTCTTCCTCCTCCTCCTCCTCCTCCTCCTCTTCCTCCTTCGGCTCCGGCCCCCCCCCTTCGCCTGCGGGGTCGGTTGGCCGCTCTACTGTCCCCAGGGAGTCCAGATCCCCTCCCAGGGCTCGAAGTGCAAAGAGGAGACCTCCGTCTAGATCCTCGTCTTCCGGATCACCCAGCCCAAAGAGATCCAGGAGACGCCGACGTTCGCCATCGACGGAGGACAAGGGATCTGTGTATTCCACTTCCAGATCTCCATCTCCAATCTCAGTCCCTTCTCCGGACCCACGTGAGATTCCACGGTCTCCTCCGGATGACCCCTCGTTCATGGATATCATGCGCCATATCCAGGAGAACATGGGGTGGGAATCTGAGGAGTTAGACCCCGAAAGATTGCGCCTGGCTAAGTATCTTCGGCAGAAGGACCCCAAGCCTGTGGTGGTGCCACCCTTGGTGTCCACTTTTGTGGACGTCACCAAGGCCACGTGGAAGCGTCCACATTCGTTACCGGCGGTGCCGAAGAAAGCTGACCATCTATACAAGGCCCTTAGGGAGGACCAGTATTTGACGCACCAACCTCTGGCCGATTCTCTGGTCATAACAGCCTCACATGACCGGTCCCAAAGGCCGCAGCATTTGAGCACTCTACCACCGGATCCAGAATCCAAGCAGTTGGGAGACTCTGGGCAGGCGCACGTACGCTTCGGCGACCTGCGCCATCAGATCCCTGAATTATCTGACCCACATGATTCAATTCCAGAACGCACTGTGGGAACAGGGTCTGGAGGCAGCTGAGAAGCTTCCTGAAGGTGGTCAGAAGGAGGAGATGCTCCAGCTCCTCCGCACGGGTTCGGATGTGGGGACCCAAGTGCTTAGAGCCGCGTATGATTCCGCAGACTCATCAGCCAGAGCAGCAGCTTCAGGCATTTGTCTCCGGAGACACTCCTGGCTCCGTGTCTCCGGCTTCACCCCGGACGTCCAGAAGAACATTATGGACGCCCCTTTTGAGGGAGATGTGTTGTTTGGTAATCCTGCGGAAAAAATTATTACCAAACTGCAAGAGGCTGGAAAGGCAGTGAGGTCGGTCCAGGGAATGCACCGCCTAGGCCTGGGTCCTGTCAGGCACCACCGTTTAGTGTGGCGGACACAGAGGCAACAACCTCGCTCCGCCACACAACAAAGGGGCTCTGGTTTTTGCAGAACCCGGAAGCAGCCGCTGGCAGAGGTCAACGTACCCTAGAGCGACCCAGCCAATGGGCCCGTCTGCCGCCACAGCATGACTCCTTTCCGCCCCCGCCCGGATCAGCGGGATGTTATGGTCGGGGTCGCATAACTTCCTGCGGGATGGCAGGCAATCACCACCGACAGGTGGGTTCTTCAGTTGGTCAGCATTGGCCACTTTTAGAGTTCCCGAAAGCCACCCTCGAGGCCTCCTCTGCTCTTCCGGTATTCGGGTCAGCACGGGCGCCTTAATCTGGCAAGAAATACTCACACTCCTGAACAAGGGGCAGTAGAGCGTCCGGGAAACCAGAGGACTAGGGTATTATTCTCACTTCTTCCTGGTTCCCAAAGAAAACAGGGACCTCCGTCAATTCTGGACCTGAGCGACCTCAACATGTGATTCGCATACAAAAGATTCCGCATGGTGACCCTCCGGGCCTGATCCCCATGCTAAAGCAGGCGCCTATTTGGCTCCTTAGACATGCAGGACGCCACCTGCATATCCCCATAGCTCAAGCGCATCAGAGGTTCCTGCGCTCGAAGTTTTAGGCCACCACTTCCAGTTCCGGGCCTCCCTTCGGACTGTCATCCGCACCAAGGCCTTTACCAAATGCATGGCAGTCGTGGCAGCGTCTCTAAGGAAAGGGCCACTATGTGTTCCCGTGCAGCGACGATTGGCTTCTCATGGCCGTCTCCAGCGGCGCTTCTGCTCGCGATCCAGGACACCAAAACCTATTTGGATCGCTGGGCATTCTTATAAATCGAGAAGTCCGTCTTGATACCGCTGCAAAACCTGCAGTTCATAGGAGCAGTGCTGGACACGATCCAGGGAAGAGCTTTTCTTCCAGCCGACAGGGCGGGCATAAGGTCCCTCATAGGGGACTTATCGGCCGAACCAGATCGTACCAGCCAGGTGGTCCTTCATCTGCTCGGACACATGGCTGCGCCATCTACTGTCCCTCTCGCGACTCCACATGCGAATAATGCAGTGGATGCTCAAAGCGCAATGGGATCAGAGGCAAGACCATTGCAGCATCCAGTCAGGATCACGAAATCCGTGGTTCGAGACTGGCAATGGTGGTTAGCCCCCGGGTCGCTCTCCAAGGGCGTCCCGTTTGCAGCTCCGTCCCCAGAGATAACCCATACCACGGATGCTTCAGGTCTCGGGTGGGGAGCGCACCTAGACAGGGTGAAGTCTCAGGGTGTATGGACCCCGTTGGAGGCTCATCTCCATATCAACGTCCTAGAGATGAGGGCAGTCCTCTATGCACTCCAGGCCTTTCAGTCCATGATCCCGCCATGCACGATCCTGTTTCAGACGGACAACACAGCGGTGATGTATTACCTCAACAAACAAGGAGGCGCACACTCTTACCCCCTTTGCAGGGAGGCCATGAGGGTGTGGGATTGGGTAATCGGACACGGCGCAAACCTGATCGCTGTACATGTTCCCGGAGTGGACAACACGATCGCGGACGGCCTGAGTCACTCCCAGGCCAGAGTCCACGAGTGGGAACTTCTTCAGGAGGTGGCAGAAGATCTGTTCCTTCGATGGGGAACTCCAGAACTGGACTTGTTCGCATCCCATCAGCGTAAAACTGCCCAATTTTTGTTCGCTAGATCCAGGGCCTGGTGTTTTCTGGCGAGACGCGTTGTCCCTCTCCTGGGTGAACAGATTCCTTTATGCCTTCCCTCCCTTCCCGTTGATCCAGAGAGTTCTTCTCAAGCTGTGCAGGGAGCATGCAAGAATGATTCTGGTGGCCCGGTTTTGGCCCAGACAGATTTGGTTCCCCTT